>OX638383.1:47223480-47957430 GCA_951813785.1 Criorhina ranunculi
CTTGCTGTCTCTCAGCAAAAAAAGACTGCAGCCAACAGGACACTACAAACATCTTTGTCAAACATCTCAACGTGTTAGGTTTAAGTGACGCCCTTATCTGTAGCGCTTGTAGAGAGGGCGACGACACTGCGGAGCACTTCTTATGTTATTGTCCTGCCTTTGCTCGTATCAGGTGGCAAATTTTTCACTTTCTTAGAAAAAGATGGAGACACAGTTAAAGGGTTGGACCTGTTTTTGTGTCTAAGTGCTCCACCATGGTATGCCAATGCCCTGACAGAAAAAAGAAAAATGCAGTGCAGTCCTACTCAGGGAACTCTAGGACTAAGTTATTACGTCCAAGTAAGGCTGACCCTCAGATAAATGTGAAGAGGCAAAGAAGAGGATGAAGTTACAGACTCAAGAGTTTACGAATGACAACCATTTGATTTTTTTATCCATAGAAATATAACACCCCAGCTCCGGAGCTCCTACAATAGACCACCGCCTCAGGGTCGTACTAAATCAATCATCCTAGCTAGCCTTTTACCAGGTATAAAGGGATTCCTCATGTCCATATCTCATTTACAGATAACCATTAGGTTTCTCAGTAAGCCTTAGTGGTATCACTGCTTGGAGAATCATCTCACCTATCCTAAAACTAGTGATACCAAAGTTTAAATCGTCTAAAGAAGGGCTTACCTAACGAATGACTATCCTACATAGTTGTATTGCGTTTTTCCAGGTTGTACAAACTTGGTGTTTGATAGTCCTGCCACTTTTATAATATTTTTCAAACTCACAGCCTTCATGTTTTCACTAGAGTCAAACTAGATGATTTGGTGGACAATCTTATTTGCTATGAAATAATCTCATGACGATGACATAAATTTGAAAATGAATAACATGGAGCTCAGTTTAGCTGTCAAAACGAAGAAAACTTTACATGTATCACTCACTTTCTCTTTCTGTCACAAAAGAGGAATACAACTGTCAAATCGAATAAGATAAATGCAATGTAAATGCCTCCAAATGAGCTACTTTGCTCTAGTTATGAACTAACCTCAAAGGACGAATAGAACTTGACGAGCTCCAGAATCCCGGGACTTTAATCCACTCAAGCTACAATTTTTCATGGAATTTTACTAAAAAATTTAAATTTTCCTGTATAACTTTTTCAAATGTTATAAAATAAAAATTCGCAAATTGTTGATGAATTGTTTGCAACTAAAAACACGAACGCTATCAAAAATAAAATCGAAATCGAAAAAAAAAGTAATAAATCGTTGCTAATGATTTATTTCTCTCGGGATTTATTCACGAACATACTTATACTCGTATTTGATTTATGTATTTTTCGTGGAACAACTCGAAAGTTGTACCTTAATTGGTTGATTTAAAATATGAAAATCAAAATGTTGTTTTGGAAATTGATTGGAGGCTATGTAATTTACTTTGTACATTCCTTAATAGTGTTGGAAGTGTAATTGCTTGTATTGTATTGTGGTACCCGATTGATTTGATTTGACGTGAAGGTAATATTAAGCTTAACAATGGAAACCGGTTAGATGCTGTTTAATCGTTCCTTCTACTTCTTTAATAAAATCCAATAGTAGACATGCGGCGTTTCTTCCAAATGAATGTCTAATTTCGTATAATAAATTCATACAATGAGCCAAGACAAAGCTAATACTGAATCTTAGAATCAAAGGTGGCAACTGTAGCAGTTAAGACATGATTTAACCCATTTTCCCTTGGTCTTCCAGTATACAATCCTCGGGTACATGTCCTCGGCTATGTCCAGTGACCCAGACAAATCTTAGCAAATTAAGTCTTCCAACCCAATTCAAACTAGACTAGAACCCTCGAACTATTTTGGATCTTATAGGAGGATTGAGCAAGGCCTGTAGCGCAGCCTGAATGTCGCTACAGACGCAGATACTCCGTATAAGTTTTTTACTGTATCCAACCTTTTTTGACGGACATCCTACCTCCAATGATAAATCAGCCATCATGCCAATTATCAAAAAATCCATTGACGCAACATGTCCTTTAAACTAGTAGAACAATGTGAGGAACAACAGTCGGGACAGAACGTAGTAAAGGACCTTGGTGCCTGCTATCATTTATATCAACGAAATTTCATCAGAAATCACTCGAAGAATAACTCTTGTCAATCGCTGTTCTCCAAAAAGAAGAAATGGTCTAACCTCCGATGAGAGCATTTTTTCTCAAAGCTTATCTCTAGGAAAGGAAATCCAATGTTCTAGTCACTCAGTCACGGCGACCATCGGTTTCGACTGGGTTTTGATGCCAAATGATAGTAAAGTTGCATCTGTGTTTATGATTCAAGATCTGTTTTATCTCGAGGTCCTTGAGATAAACAGTAAATAAAAGTTAAACCAAAGCCTTTGATTCAGTGGCTTAAAAAGTTTCAATTCATAATGAATGAGTGAAGTGAATGAAGTTTAGATCTGACACCTATGCATGTATTTAAGACCAGAGGGGTGCTTAAAAAATAGGCCTGTGAGGCAGTCGTCACACCTTGAACGACCCTGAAGTTGCTCATAATCTCCACCTTGGGCTAAAGGAAAATGTTATTAAGTTGGTTACCTTGAGGATCCTTTTTGAAGATCAAGGGGTTTCTTCTTGCGTTATTGTATTGATTCCCTCAGAACTTTTTATTTTTTAAGTCTGTAAATTGTCCAGTTGACCTGTTAAACGAAAAATTTAATTCGCTGCAACCAATTGCTCTTAATTAAAGTCCAGATCCACAAGAAGACCCAACAAATGTACATACAAACAATGCGTGTTCAACCTCGGCCTCCCTAACCCCCAAACCACCCCATTCCCGTATAAATTTCCTTTTATTTTCAGATTATAACGTCACCTCTTCGTCGAATAGATACACATAATACGTCGTCTCGAAATGTGTTACGCAAAATTATATTTTTAAACATCTTTCTCTGCGAACACATCTTTTCAGGTTGATTTTCTTCTCAATTTGTTAGCCTATCCATCCTCCTCTCTGAATGGTTGCTTCTTTGTTACTCCTCTCTTTCTGGATATCTCCCTCTCTTTCTCTTTCAAGAGGAAAAACTACAAGTTCGAATTTTAGCGCAAAAAAAAGAAGAAAAAAAAACGTCCAAGTCATACATAAATTGAAAAAAAAAATCCAAAAGAACAAGGGAATAATCATCGCTCCTTGCGACAACTGACAAACGACAGCTAACTAAATTTTCAATTCTTCTCGCGGAAAATGAGAACAAAACTAGAGAGAGAGAGAGAGTAGGTTTTCCAACACCGCTATACCTCAACAGAGTTTTCCTCATTTTCAGTATCTATTAGTGATCTCTCACGATCACTTGAATCACTAGATCGTACGTTTTTTTCTTCACACAAAATATATATAAAAATCTCGGCCAGGAATCGGAGAAGTAACTTATTTTTCCTTTGTTGGCCTAATCCATTTAAAAGACGATTAGCAGGTGCGGATAAACAACAAATAATTTACCAATTAATTAAATGAGACGCCTCGTGCTGTGAAAATTACTGTCGATTTTATTTCACACCTTGCTCTGTTCTCACCTGTCTTTATACTCACATCCATATATAACACAGATCAATCTAATTTCGAGGGTGTAATAAACATTTCAATCGTATCCATTTTTTTTTTCAGTTGACGTTCTCCGTGACGATATGTTTCAAAATAACCCGTCAATCGGTGGCAGTGGCGGCGGTATGGGTGGTGCGGGTGCACAAGTCATTGATCCTACACAGCAACCAACATCCGGCTATAATGGGACACCACTATTACAGCAACAGCAGCAACACCAGCAGCAACAGCAACAACAACAACAACAACAACAGCAGCAGCAACAGTCAAAAGCCAAAAATATCCATCGAAAGTGCGTCAAAATTACAGAACAACCCGCCGGGAAGGCATTACGATTTCGCTATGAATGTGAAGGACGTTCCGCTGGCTCAATACCAGGCGTTAATAGTACGCCGGAGAATAAAACCTTTCCGACAATTGAAATTGTCGGCTATAAAGGACGAGCAGTTGTTGTAGTCTCATGTGTGACGAAGGATCCACCATATAGGTGAGTTTTTTTTTTTGTTTTAAATAAAATCTAAGGAAGTCAGTTCTGTCATCGAAATTCTGACTTTCGACTTTCAAAAGATCCGAACTATAGTATAACTGAACACAGCCCTTAAAAAAAAAAAAAATTGACAGCTGCAGCGTAGCTTTGACAGTTGAGGTAATTAGTAGTCAAATGAAGTTGTCTTCCATCGTGAAGGCACCAACTTTAAAAATCGAGTGAGAGAAAAACTACTCATAGTGTTTATACTGACACTTGACAAGTGTCAAAGAAGAAAATACTTTCTGTCAGACGTTTTCTATATTTTGAGAAAGCGTTTCGTTCCTGCAGAGACCAACTTTGAAGAAGGAGGTTTAATCGTTACAAAACCCAGTTGTCATATCCCCACCCAATGCATTTCTTTAACCACAAAATTGATTGTTAAAAAAGCTTTCTTAGAGTCAAATGATTGGAAAAGTTTTATCAAGCCTAACGCTGCTCTGTCACCGTGGCTCAGTGCTTAATGCGTTTAACTGCAAAAGGAACTGACACAGGTTTAGGTCAGCAAAACAACCTTTCGGCAGGCGATGACAAATCTCCGAGAATATGATTTGTCATACAAAAGCTTCTCGATTCGGCGTTCGAAGTTGGCAATAAAACTGTAGGTCTCTTCCATTCGTGCGAAAGTATAACACGTTCAACATAAATGGTTGCGAAAAGGAATGCCTTGGACCTCTAAGAGCTTTTGCTTCAGATATTTATTTTTATTCGTAACTCTGCAACTAGGCCTAATCAGGATTTGAAGCAAATGTATTGTAGACTCTGCAAGAGCTGTACAAACGAAGAGAAGTGGGAGACAACTCTTCATTTTCTTCGTAAATCTTCAGGCAACTCTCTCAAACGGAAGACCTATTTCGCTGCGTCTTAATCTTCACAAGTCTTAAAGACCTAGCGTACGTACATACCCTTTCTGCTTTGCAAGAATTTTTTCAATTTCAACATTGAGGTAATGTTATCACTTGAGAGCTTTTTTCACAGCTAAGACCTGCCAATGAAAAGCATTTCTCTAGTCTTGAAGCCTGATCAAGACTTTAAGTTGTGTAATTGGTTAACCATTTTTGCTTACTCCGAAACGAAAGACTGTCTATAGATTCTTTGAAAACCTTGCTTTCCAGGGATTTTCGAACTTTTAGGACGTTCTGAATCCCTGAGAGATAGAAGAAAGAAAATCTCATCTAGTACTTGTAGAACTTCCATTTAGTCTACTATTTTCCCCCTCCATTACCCCAAGACACAGTGATCTACACCCCTCATTAAAGGGTTTTTATAAAATTTTCTAATTTGACCGCCATCTTTTATTTTCAGACCACATCCTCATAATTTAGTTGGTAAAGAAGGCTGTAAGAAGGGCGTATGCACACTAGAAATTAATAGCGAAACAATGAGAGCAGTATTTAGTAATTTAGGAATACAATGCGTAAAGAAAAAAGATATCGAATCAGCTCTGCGAGCCCGTGAAGATATACGAGTGGATCCATTCAAAAGTAAGTCCAAGGATCTTGTCTAACCAAAAACAAAATTGCATTTCTAATGTTTGTTCTCATGTGTCATTTTAGCTGGATTTTCACATAAACATCAACCATCTAGCATAGATTTGAATTCGGTCCGACTTTGCTTTCAAGTATTTCTGGAGAGCGATGTGAAGGGTCGTTTTACTGTACCACTCCCGCCGGTAGTATCCGATCCAATCTTTGATAAGAAGGCTATGTCCGATCTAGTTATCTGCCGTTTATGCAGCTGCTCAAGTACAGTATATGGTGGCAAAGAGATTATCCTTCTCTGTGAGAAGGTTGCCAAAGAGGATATATCGGTGCGATTCTTTGAAGAGCACAATGGTCATGTAGTTTGGGAGGGTTTTGGTGATTTTCAGCACACAGATGTACATAAACAAACTGCCATCGCATTTAAGACACCACGCTACAGATCGATGGAGATTGATCAACCCGCTAAGGTAGGTTTTGACTTGTGTCCAGTCTTCAGCCACTTATGGTGTATATTTGCAGGTCTTTATTCAACTTCGACGACCATCTGACGGTGCGACCAGTGAACCTTTGCCATTCGACTTTCTTCCACTAGAATCAGGTAGGCGTACATTCTGGGCCATCCGTAAAAATTTGAAACGGAAGGCCGACATGGGTATATTTCAGCAAATTCTCAACGAGGATAAGGCAGCCACTTTGGCTGCACAGGAAGCTATTCCCAAGTATCAGGAGGTTGGGGTCCAAAGTGATATTATCAACTTGGACACTCCAACCGAGGAGGATCAAACAAAATCCTTTGGCACCGACGATGAAGAGTCGGCCAAGCGACGCATGGAGAAAGAGGTCGATAGTATTATCGATGAAAAAATCAAAGAGATGGAGTTGGAGGTTCGAGTACCGGAACAGTATCAGCATGCCAATACTCAAACCCAAGATTCTACCCCTCAGACCGAGGAGGGTGAAGAAGAATCGGCCAAGGAAGACGCATTGGAACCACGACAATTGTCTGCGAATGACAAAATCACCGAATGGCTCAAGTCCAGTGATGAATTCGAACGAACCGACAGTGGTACTCCTCCGGCTAATGATCCAGTTACAACTATGACAGCATCGACTGTTATAACCTCAGAAGAGGATAAGACTCTGAATGATTTACTCGATCAGTCGGAGGAACTGGAGGAGATCTACACCGACAATAAGCTTAGATTAGAAACCTACAACAACACATTGGCTAATGAGCTTGCTGGCTCGGCTGATGGTAGCTTGACGAAGGATCCTACAGCGGCAATGGACGTCGATGAGAGTTTCGACGATGCTGCAACTTATACAAGTCTTGAGATGGCTTTCAAAAATCCCTATCCCATGTCTGATGTAATGCCGCCTTTAATGCAATTACCACCAGAGCGAGCAGATCACTATGATTCTGTTGAGATCATTGTGAATCCTCCAGCGCCGATCATTGATCTTGTAAACAGCCCTTCGCCAATGTCGAACAGTAGTAGTTTTGTAGGGGATGAGAATGTTCCGCCACTTCCACCGAAACGCATCCGCAAGCAGGATGGCAGTGTACAGCTTCGTAACAGTCCAACATCACCAGCTCGGCCTCCATCACAGATCATTATCATGAAAACGCCAGATCATTCGCCACCAACGAAAAAATTGCCACCCACACCGAACAACAACACGCTGCCAAGGCAAAAGAAGTCTGGCTTTTTCTCAAAGCTCTTCTCGCGGCGAAAGAGTAAGTCCGACCTGAGTCAAACGGCATCATCTCCGGGTTCGAAGGCCGCCAGTCCAGTGGGTTCCCGCGAACCCAGCGTAACGCATTTCTCGTTGAACGACACAAATCGATCGTCCATCCGTTCACTAAAGTCACTTCAGCCAACCAGTATATCAGCCTCGAGTAGTCCTACCAAATCCGGTAAAACCGCTTCTGGCAAACCGGTTGGTAGAAGTGTCAGTAGTGTGTCGGGCAAAAGACCCCATCTCACAGCCGATGTCATACACATCCCTCTCAAGGGTGATTCCTCGAATAGTCTACCAATGCATGAGGCCTACTCTGACGCCAGCACGATTACGCTGAGCAATAACCTTGATCGTAAAACTGTCAGCGCCATGCAACTGGTTGACATTCCAATCAATGATGGCAACATGGAACTGGTGGCCATTGCCGATCGACAGAGTTTGAAAAATCTCTGCGAAGGACAATTCGGCGTCGAACTACACCCGAGCGTTGATTTGACAGAAGCCGAGCATTTCGCTTTATACACAAGTATACCGCCACAAGCGACAGCGAGTGAGTTCGATGAGACGTCATGTTATTACGCCCCAGTGGACGCTGGAGAGATCCTCACTCCAGAAGAGGTGGCAAAGCGACTGGCCGAAGCGAATAAAATTAACTGAGCGACCGGTGTACCTTTTATGTATTTACAAAAAAAAAAAAAACAGAAAACCCGGCGGAGGACTTTACTACTCTCCACCAGTGTACACACTTTGTTAAGGCTGTCGGTGTTTGGCGCAAACAGTAGCCTCACCGAAAAAGTGGCCAATCTTTTTCGATAACCTTTTTTTTTAGAAAATAATTTGACGCTCTTGTCAGAATCCTGAAACGGGAACACACTGTCAATAAACAATTAAGGGATATTGTCAACAGTGTTCACACTTTTGTGAATAAAAAAAAAAAACTTTTTTGTATAAACCAAAGAGTAACCGTTGTCAACGCTGCGCTGGCTATCGTCGCCATTGTTGTTGTCCCAAAAAATATGATTTATTCTTTTTGTTTTTTTTTTTTGTAAACAATTTGTATCTGAAAAGATATTTGTCTTGTAAATCTCTACAAGCAAGCTTGTGAGATAATATTTTGTATTCAATAAGATTTATTGTACCTTGCAGTCATATCAAGTGAAGTTGAAAAAAAAAATATTTATTTTGTATAGTTTATAAGGAAATTTAAAAACTAATTCCTGTTATATAATATTTTAGCCAAAAAAAAAAGAAATTATGATATTAGAAAATGAGAAAAACAAAAAACAAAAAATCTAAATTATAAAACCGTGTACTTGTTTTCTATTTTTATAGATCCTGCTGTACTAACACGAAAGCGACAAAAAACTGGCGGTGGTGCTAGTATGCATTTAATTAGGCATTTTCAGGCTCAGGAATTGCAACAGCAACATCAGCAACAGCATGCCCAACATCAAAGTGATCACCCTGATGGTCGTAAGTTTTTCTTTCGATTAATTTCTCTCTCTCCATCTCTCTCTCTTTCTGTTTCGCTTTTGGTCAGTTCAGAATTGTCATTTTGTCTATTTGACTCATGTAGAAAAGTATTCGCATTCATTGTATTGTTGACATTATTGACATTTTTTTAGGTTGTCAATTTAATTTTTGACATTTGGTGATGGTGATTGATTCTAAATTGGTGATGGTTAAAAGTATTTTTGGGTCTTTTATAAAAGTTATGCATGTTGTGGGTCTTAATGTCATATTCAACAACTTGAAGCAAGTTTAAGCGTCAAGTCAAGATAGAATTTGACATTTCTTGGATACATTTGCAACATGATCTTCAACTAGAATTGAAAATGTTTATTACTGCGCGAATGATTTGTGAACATGCAAAACTAATAATTTAACGTCATCGAACTGTCAGATTACTGTCATTTAAAGCATACTGTCAAGAACTGTTGTTTGACATTTTAAGGTAATGTGACAGACTGTAAAAATGTGTAGTAAAAATATACTCTTTTACTCTTCAATTAGTAACCACTTGCGAACTTGAAGTTGAGTCTCCAAGATTTTTTATCTTGCTGTCAAATCGAGAAAAACTGTAGTTTTTTACGCCATTTATCATGTCTAATTTCGTGGCACAACGGATGCGTTACAACTCCTAGACCATCTGATTCTAAATTTCTGTTTAGGCGAAAGCCTTAAATTTGACAGATGAGCAAGATAACTTTTTGTAAGGTCCAATCAGGACGCTCTTTTCATCTGAAATTTCAGCTGGTCTGGAAGTTGGAACGCACCCAATATAAACTGAAAATCGGAATAGAAAAAGTTTGTATTTGACATTTTGGTAAGACATTTGGCGTCTTGCATTTCGTAAATGACTACGAAAAAGTACCACAGTACAGCAAACATTTGTCAAAAATATCAGATCGAGTAAGAACAGAAAAGTACGTCCTTTGGTAAAACATATGATCCGTCATTGAACAAAAAGAAGAACATTTTGGACAAAATTTCTGTACTAGACTATGCAGAACAAACCTTATATGTCAGACCTCTGTTTTGAAAGGGGATTCCTAATACCCATACAAAATCATTTCCATACTCAAAGAGTGACATTTGTCTAGTGTCCAGTCTCTGACATTTGACCATTGACTTCTTCTTTCACAAAAAACTACACGAATGTATCCTGTCATGAGCTAAATATGGCACAAAGTAAGCTCTTGTTGAACATACTCTTTTGTTCGTCATTTCTTGGTTCTTTGATGAAAATTTATTACTTTTTATAGCGCCATCTACCAACAGATAGCAATTGAACATATTTTGTTTATAAATATAAACAATCAGTTTAGTTTTGTAATGTTTTTGATCTAGAAAACCGTCCAACAAAAATCTATTTTTAAACAATTGTCTTTGTCTAATAATATTGTAGATAGACATGTTCATATTTTGGGAATGGTGTCCACTTTGTTCAGTTCATTTGCATAAAATTTTCATTGACACAAAAAAATTATCATGTTCCATTAAATCATTTAAAACATTATTATTTCTATTATTTATTTTATTAATTAATTTAGTTATTTTATTTAATAATTATAATTTCAATTAAATACATTTGTTTAAATTATTTTTATGAATTTCTTGTGCATTTGTTTTAACGAATGCTTAACAGAGATATACATACATCGTTTGTTTAATTTTATTTTATATTTTAAATTGTGTTAAGATGGGCATTTGTGACCGTAAGAGGCTTTCTTCCGATCATTAAATAAGTAGTTTACTAGATTGTCTAAAATATCACTGTGGTTATGCAGCTTTCATACAAAAATAAGTCCATTTGGGCACTGCAGTTTCTATTAATAGACTATTGGGAGATCATCCTTTTGTAGAGTAGTTTTCTTATCCCCAAAGGAGTTTAGGAAACTCAAAGCATTCCTAAGAATCTCAAGAAAATTATATTGCTAGCTAATGCGTATAAGGTTTAAAGTAAGTTCACCGTACCTCGTGAAGATCCCTTTCTGTGGTATACCGTATACGTGTTGTGAGGCAGAAAACTGTGATCCTTCTAGGATTTTCAGTGTCTTAAGCCCGAAAAAGGACAAGCTTGTGGGTCTAAAGTTTAAATTCACTGATTTGTGACCTCTTGTGCCCACCTTTGAAATAAAGACAGCTCTGATACCCCTCAAGAAAGGGTTTAGAAGGATGCAGCTTCCTGCTAATTTTTCTAGCTTAGTTGTTAATACAGTATCAAGACCAGGAGATTTATATGGAACAAGGCTTTTACCAGGAAGCCTGTCCCAACCATTCAAATAAGAAGCTATTGGTTTCACCGCTGAAGACGAGAAACTAAAAAGTTACGAAACCTTATCACAAAGTTTTTGAGTGAAAAAGTCGACAAGTATGAAGGAGGTTAAGGTAACATAATCTACATTGAAGGTTTCTTCTATATCTTAATTCACACCAGTTAGGGCAGTTGAGCAGCTGTGTTTCTGGTAAAAACTAGATTGTTTCGATGTTAAAAAAATATTATTCTGATCGAAAAACCGACTCATTTGTTTTTGTAGAATCCTCTCGAGCAATTTAGATGAAGGAAGGGCAGAGGCGATATTGGCCTTTAGAAAATTTTGACTCTGAATAATTTTCGTAAGTTTCCGTGTACCAGGGAACTTATAAGTTTGCGACCAGAAAAAGTATAAACGGACATAACAGTGCTCAATTAAGAAATAATTTTTCCAAAAACTCACATTGATTTTGTAAGTTTAGAAAAAAAAAATTTGTTTACAATCGTCTTATTGAACTAAGAAACCCTTAAAGTATTATTAAATCGACGGATATTTCGAAAGAACTGCACTTGAAAAAAATTTTCATGACATCTCCAAAAGACTCATGAAAACTAACTAACATCTTTTTGACATTAAACTCTTTCCATTTGTAAAATTTGACATTTTACAATTTTCTTTGCATCAAAACTATGCGAATAGATCAAGTGTCAAATAGTTTTTGAAAGCTCTCATACATTTATTAAAATTCTTTAATTTCTCAAAAGCCAATTTAATCTTACCAAAAGATTGCCTTAAATTAAATATACTGTTAACCCTATAATCAAGAAGAATTTGAAAACAAAACAAACAAAAAATCAACTATAAGACTATAAATATATAAAAAAAAGTACACTTTACATACGAATATCTTCACTTGAACTTGGGCACGTAATTAATAACAAATAATTATATATGTATGTATACAAAATATATTTTTTAAACTCAACAAGATACACAAAACATAAACTGAAAGTGCAATGATACACAACAAAAAAAAATAAATACTATTTAAACGCATAAAATAATTTAGTTAGAAGTAAAAAATAAGAAAAACAAAAGTTGTTCCTTTAACCGTTCTGAAGACAGATAAAACAATTAGAAAGAAGTAAATATTATTTATAATTATTAATTAAGTTAAAATCAAAAACAAAAATGCTCAGCATAACAATAAATACAAAATATTAAAGAATTTATCTAAAATAAAAAAAAAAATATTATTGAGTGTGTGTCAATAAATCACTTAAAAAATTAAAAAATAAATCACTTATCAAATTTTATACAAATAAAAGGTAGTTTTTAAAAATGTTAGTAAAAATTTGGATATTGTTAAATTTTGGAATATATATTTTATAAAACAAAAACAAAAACAAAAAAAAAAGAAAAGAGTAAAGCAACAAAACTCTTCTTTTTTTTAGCAAATCAAAAATAAAATATATAAATATGTATTTGCATTTGAATATTAATGGTTGTATTCAAAATACCCAAGTTGTTATATGGAGAATTAGAAACAGAATAATAGAAAAATTTTATTATTTAAATGGGCAGATAAAATAAATGAATTATAAGAATAATTGTTTCGTATATAAAATGAAGAGAAGTAGTTTTATTCACTTGAAATTATTTCAGACTAACATTTGAAGAGGGGAACTGTAAGTTTTTATGTAATTTTGATTTAAGTGTTTTGCTTTACGTATTGTGTTTTTTTTTTTGTTATTTTATTTAGTTGTCTGACTTGCATTTAAGTTGTTTTTATATACATAAGTGTGCATTTATTCATTTTGCATGATGCTTTCATTTTGTATGCTTTATCGTTTTTAACTTTTGCTGTTTCAAACTTTTGGTTTACTTTTATTATTTATTTGCTTATTTACAATTTCAGGAACGCAACAAGAAATGAATTTTCTAAATGTAATACCAAATCCGGCTATCAAGACCGAACCAAGAGGTGAGTTTCTTGTTAAAGTAAAATTGCGTTTGTTAGAGATTGCTGTCGTGTAGGCATTACCATCATCGCTTGTCACGCTTCAGGTGTCAAGAATGTCGATAAACTGCGAAAAGCTAAAGTTAACCTTACTGCATAGGTAGAGCTGATCATACTGAGAAATGATAATGAAATCAAGAAGTTGGAAAGAAATACTGTGAATTTTAAGCAATGTCAACAACACCCATAAATTCTACCTTGTTGTTACACCTAAGCAAAGACTGGCGCGATAACTCATAAAGACCCAAGGGCTAGCTTCTCACAACTATCCATGTTGTGCGTGTTATATTTTTTGCACGAATGGAAAGGACCTACAATTTTGTTACCGACTCCGAACGACAGATTGAGAAGTTTTTTTATGAGAGATTATACTCTTGCGGGTTTGTCATGCCTGCGAAGAGGTGGTGCAGCGAAAAAACCTTTTTTGAGGATCGAACATGTGTTCTCTTGCTTAACAGTCCAAAGCAACCACGGCGAAGGAATTATGAAAAAAATAAAAATTTCGCGTGTAACACTTTCTAACTTTTTATTTTAATCTTAAATCGTTACTCCCGATGCGGTTAAAGAAGTTTTTCTTGGAAAAATATTGTCAAACACGACGATCTACGACACCCGTCCAGCGTCGTATAGTTCCTAAACCTTCTTTCTCATGTTCAACACAGCCGTCATGTCGTTTAACAGTGATCCAGTTCGTTTTCACTTTCCCCTTCTCCTTCTTTCTCTCTCACTCTCTTTACTCACTCTTCAGTATAGTCTGGTAGGAAGGTAAGCAAAATGCTCTTTACTAAGACCTCAGTCGGACTCGTTGCGTTTCCCTCTCTTTTTGTCGAAACTGCAGGAAAAGGTCAGGTTTGGGATTTGTGCAAAGTGGGTGCATAAACTCGACAGAATCTTTCTATTTTCTTGGGCAAAGTCATGATATCACCGATTCCCTAGTGAATGGTGTGCTTCAGATCCGGTATCCACATAGTTCTCAGGGTCACATTTTCACTTAGGCTTATACTTCCTCGTAGTTCTTACAAATCGCTATGTCTACTCCGCCTTGTTGCCCCAACCCACTTGGCCCAGATATCTGGTCGATTATTCTTATACATAATGAAACGTCGATGGCTGTTGCTCCGAGTCCATTTTGAAACATTCCCTTCCATCTTCTGTCGAGCAAACTGCTCCACAAACCTTCGCTTTCTCCCAATTCAACTCATCAATCTCGGTTTTTGACATTTCTGTACTAATGTTCCGTCTTAAAGCCCTGTCGCGAAATTTAGATTCACTTTTAACGTAACACGCAACAAACGTTCGATAGCTCGGCTGAGATTAATGCTGCACAATCCGTTCAAACGCAATAGCACTCATTATCAAGAGTGGTTTCATTTGCATTTGAGAATGTAGAGCATAAGAATGCTCTCATATGTAGATTCAAAGTCGTTGAAGGGGTAATGAGTTTCGTCTTAGCTAGCGCTCTGTAGATTATGAATGGTCTTGGCTTAGACTAAATGTAAGGCAGGTCTACATCGGCTTCAAGGTTTAGCACACCAAGAACGATTGCCCAGCTTTTTTGAATACTTCGTCCACGCGTCTTTTCCATAAAAGTATGCTACGAGTAGCTCTTGGTCCTTACTGATCAATGGACGAGAACACTTCCCTAAACCTAAACACGTGGAGCAACATTTGTGAAAGTCATAGCACGTGTTCTCCAAAAGCCCTTTTAGCAATTTATGCAATCCAATTTGTTTCCCAGAAGCAATCGCCTTTCGTCCGTTTTCTACTTGAACTTTTTACATGTAATGTGTGACATCCATAACAACGATCTCTGCTTCCTCAAACAATCACCAGTTGCTTGTCCCACAATTAGCTAAACCTTCCCCACCTGATGGAGACAAAGACTTACCTCAGCTTTAAAACGTTCACCTACTAAACCAAATATAGACATAGCCATCAACAAATCAATTAAAATCTTATTTCTATTTTCTTTTCATCCACTTAGATCCATCACCGCTTCCTTATGGAATGTATGGCAATGCTTACAGGATGCCCGACCAAACACCATCTCCTCAGCCGGTCTCTCCATCGAATCCATACAATCACAATGCAAGTGGTACTCCATCTCCTTACAATATGGGGGCCGTTGGCAATGGGAATCTGATATCACCTAACCATCCATACGGAATGGCCGGTGGAGGAGGAGCCAGTGTCAATGGTTCACCAATACACTACGATGCCTACCACCAGCAACATCAACAGCATGCCGGTACAATGAATCCCTTTAACCACATGCAGAGTTCACCGTCACACACAGGCCAGCAATGGCCAGGTGCCGGCGGCATCAAGCAACCCATGCCGAATATAAATAATCTCAGCAATTTCAACGTGAACAACATCCTAACAAAGACGGCAGCGCCGTCCGCTGCAGCCGCCTCCGTACAATCAAACAATAACCAGCCTTGGAACCTTCCAGCAGGAGCAATGACCAATAATAACTACAACATCAATCATTTGATGGCTAATACTCAACACAATCAGCATCACCATCACCAGCAACAGCAACAGCCACATCACAATCACAACGATGTCGGCGGCCAGGGAGCTGGGGCGACAGCTGTGGCAACAGCAGCAGCAGCCTCAACAAATGAAGCACCCACCCTAAGTAGCCTTCTAAACCTGGACAGTGAACAGTTGATGCACTTCAACTCGGAGGAACTTTCCAATTTGTCGATATCGTAACAAGTACACCTGATGGCACACGTCACACACACTCACCTGCTTCACCGTAATCCTATTATGTTACCCTCCCCCCCCACACTTTGGTCTTTGAGTGCCCCAACAACAAACGGCCATCAAGGATATTTATTCTCGTTGAAAGGACATTTGACTCTCGTGCTATCTAGGGTTTTTTGTGTTTCCTTCAGCAAGCAATGTGTTGGAAATTAATTTAAAAAAAAATAAAATAAAAATAAACCCCAAGAAACAATTAAAATATTAAAAATTTGCTTATACATATATGTAGTTTTAAAAAAACAAAAATAAATATATTTTTTGTTAGTTTGTATTTAATTTTTAAAATAAAAAAAAAAAATTATAAAATATCTAGCATAGACGCGTTTTGTAAATAAAAATTAGAAAAGAATTTGTTATACATTCAAAAATTAATAAAAAAAAAAAGAAAGAAAAACTAAAAAAAAAATCGTTTTACAATAGGTTCCACAATCGGTCCACAAGATACTCTGCCTGAGACACTACAGCCTTTCATCCTCTTCAATCCCGGGCACGTTGTTTCCACTTCTCCAGACCAAGCGATCTGGCATCCGTGATAGTAAGTTTGAAGCGGTCCACTGTGAGTGCTGTAAGGCTGTAAGGCTCTGCGACAGACGCATCACTGCGACCTAAAAGATCTATTGTGCCTGGAGCCAGTTAGACAAGGAGATTTTCTATCTTCCTAATGAAGTTGAGAATATCTCCAGTCGAGGCGTTACGAAGATCCTCCGGTGTTAGGAATTCCTTATGGAGATAGCGCTTCCTGACTCTGCAGATAGCCACGCACTCACATAGTACGTGTTCGGCTGATTCGTCTTCCTCTAAGCAAAGTCGGCATTCAGATTCCTAAACTATAATTTATGTAGGTGATATCTGAGGCTACAGTGATCGGTGAGGAAGCCGGCAAGTCTTCTGAAATCGTCTCTTTTATGATTGAGACTGTTTTTTGTGGATTTGTTCAAGGGCGGATGTCCTTTTTAGCCTGTCTGAGTCCCTGAGTGTTGTTCCAGTAGGATATGAGGTTTCGTTTTTCCCATCTGTCCAGACTCATTCTGAACTCGGAAGTAGGGATGCCACAGAAGGGTTCGGCACCTATGTACCTTTCTGAAGACCCTATCCTGGCAAGTTGATCTGCAATTTCGTTGCCTCTGTATCCTGGTACCCACCAGAGCTTGACTTTGTTTCGCTTTGAGAGGTCCTGGAGAGTATTGAAGCAGCCTAGAACGGCTTTTGAGTTAAAGTAATGAGAAATCAGTGCTTTGAGCGCTGCCTGGCTATCGGTGAATATATTGATGGCTACTCCCTCTATGCCGGTGTCTAGAATAATATTAGCGCAGGTATCCCTGCCATGTAATTCCGCCTGAAAGCCACTAGGACTCATTCCGAGTGCCTTTGGGACTTTGCGTTTGGGGCCATAAACACCGACACCAACACCGGTTTCCATCTTTGAACCATCAGTATACCACACTAGTCCTTTTATGTTCAGCAACGGATCTCCGGTATCCCAGGAGTTACGGATCGGGATCTCAATCTCGAACTTCCTGCCAAAACAGAGTAACTTGGGCATAAAGTCCGACACCGTGCTGATCATTTCAAGCTCGGGGAAGTCAGATAGGATAGCCATGTGACCCGTTAGTCTGCTAGGCTGGATACCTGTCGAGCACTGGAAGTTAACTGCACTGCGTATTGCCAATTTATTGACAAAGATGTGCAGCGGGGTAAGTCCAATCAGTGCCTCAAGGGCCCCGGTGATGCCGAGGCATGCTAATCTTTGAAGTCGCTATAGCTTGAAGATGGAGGATGTTTCCTTGGCCCGTTAGTTATAAGGATTAGACCCCAGTCTACTCCTGAAACAATTAAGATTCCCTAACAAAGCAGGAGGAACTTGCTATGGAACGCTGGAGGTAGGTAGGTAGGTAGAAGTGGTTGAAACTGGTAAGCCTGCCAGAGACACAAGTAAGTGAGTGGAGCGCTTTGATGGCAGCCTGACTATCAATAAACATTCCTATGCTATTTGAGGTTGTAGGGCTGAGGCTAAGTATCTTGCATTCTTCTCTAATCGCGAGTACCTCCGTCTGGAAGACACTAGAAGAGTCAGGGAGGCGGTACGATTTGGATACGTTCAGTTGCGCTGAAAAGACACCTGCTCCAACTCCACACTCCATCTTGGAGCCTTCGGTAGTTTGAAAGGGGTGGGTTATTGTTCCATTCCGACATGTCTGGAAAGTGAACCTGAATACTGTTATTGAATTTGAGTGTGGGAGTCGTGTAATCAGTTATGGTCGACGCTAAATCCCTAGGCAGCAATCCTAGCAATCAAGAGCCATCGGGTTTTGGGGTCCAAAGTCCAGATTCTCTGAATCTGATAGCACTACACGAAACGATGTATTTGATGTGCCAGTCCAGGGGCAGGATATGGAGGAGCACGTTAAGAGCTTCTGACGGGACGCTCCTGTGGTCCCAATACCAGCTGTTCGTTAGTCTCTACTAAGTTTTGTGATGTTGTAAGCTTTGCTTAAGGGGAGCCACCACACGAGCGAACCATAAGTGAACATCCAGATCCAATCTTAGGTTTGCCTCCCCACCTTTTGCCAAAGGTCTTGAAACGCTGGAGACTGCCTATGTTAATGTCAGCCAGTTCGTTTGGGTTGTGAAAGAAGCTGGCTCCTAAATTTGCTCTTCTTCCAGCTGAGAGGGCCGGACATGTACCAAGATGGTGGAGAATTATTGTCTCCTCTTTCTCCTCGTCCATGTAGCTTCTACAAAAATCGTTGCAGAGAAGGCCCAGCCTATTGGCGTGTTTGCCGATGGTGCAGTGTCCTGTTATGACACCAATAATGGTAATGGTCGAATTTCGATCTCTTTGGATCGAGGACAAGGCAGATTGGCACAGTAATCAAGATGTTGCCATCTATGATATACATTCAACAGGACATCGGTGGAAATGAGTTGTTTGACCAACGACGTATACGCTTTAACCTTCCTCTTGTCTGTACCTAAGCATTAAGAGCCTTATATGATTAATTCTTAAGCCGCACAGTTTCCCGGAATGTGTAAGCGATCGCGTTCAAAGACACGTGGCAGTCATTCATTGCTTTAGCGACTTTTCGGCTGTTTAAAAGCCGTCAGTAAAGATAGAGATATGGACTTATTAAAAAATTACTTAGCACCGACTCCAACCGCTTGTGTGCTTGTAGACCATATTGAAGTCACTTTAAGTGAGCAGCATATCAGTTGATTTAGAAGGACTGCATTAATGACTTGCTCCATATCAAAATTGTCTATTTGCAGCAAGTGTAGCATGGTTTAAAGCGCAGCTGTTGGAGAAGTTCTCAACGCACCTGTAGTGCTGAGGCAAGCCACACGTTGCACTTTCTCGAGAACTTTCTAGTGAACCAGCTCGGTTTTTAACGGCAGTCCTATGTTTGCACTCGATTTGAGCTCGGGTGACTTAAACAATAATTTCTTTCACATGCTTGTGGTTTGCCTCCTGTCGGCCAATCTGATACGTCTCATGTGCATACGGGATCTACATGGAAAAGGGTATCACAGTGGTGTTCTTTGGGTTAATGGTAATTTGTCTTAGCCCTCTTTGTAGGTCACAGTGTTTCCTTGAAACACTGGCCATCATTGTCGGCATATATTGTATGTTTGTTTATTATAGGACTTTGTCTTCTTCAAGGTTTTATATGATGATAAAACTCCTGCCTATACACAGCCTCTTGTTCTTGGTCTTCAGTTCCACTAGTGTTTTGGTAGTTCTTGTGATTAATGAAACTGGTGTTCAGCTTTCGCTTGACGAGTTTACGAATGCCCCTTTATGTCCACGAAGGCACTGATTGTCAGAAGAAAAGGGATCAGCGAAAGCAAAGAAAATTACCGCTGCGTTTGCTTGGGTCGTATTGCACGATCGGCATTTGCCCAGTCATTGATCTATTGCACACTGTTTCAAACATCGGTGAAATCCGCTCGTGGTATGACTCGGTAATCAGACACAGCAGTTTAGCAGTTGACCTATAGAGCCATTGCTTAAGCAAAACGGCATTGCTTCGATTAAGGGCTTTGATGAGTTCAACAGTAACTAGTGTTCGGGTTAAATAATATGGCACACCTGTAGACAGTTCGTTAGCTGGTACAGAGCCACCTGCCTAGATCTATCCAACAAGCACTCAAATCGATGATGGTGTTGGTTAATCTTATTTAACATTTCTTTCGCTGATGGTAGGCTGTTAGATCTAAAGAATTTAAGATGTGGAGTGGAATTTTTTGAATAGAAATCACCTTCAAGCTTACCAGTTGCAACAAACACCGATGTGTCTATAACACCCCTTTGCGTCTCTTTAAAATAATTCATAAATAACATTTACAATATTTATTTCAATAAATTTGACATTATTCCAGACAAAAGCTCGATACTTCGTGCTTCATTGAGTACCAAAAGGAGAACACCTTTTTCAAGAAAAGAATACAAAATTTTAAAGTAAAACAACTTAAACTAAATACGACCAGTGTAACGATTTATGGTGCACTCTCTATCAGTAAAAGTAAACGCTTTAAAATACATATAAACGGAAGAGGAATGAATTCAGTTTATGATCGTGCGTCAACAAGTCAATTCCAAATCAACGACAGAAATATGGCTGTCCCAAGTTGGCATTCTTTTCGTTTTTCATCTCTTGGAAGAATCGGTTTATATCGTCCTCAGTGACTACCTTCTTACTTACAACAAAAGTTTGAAGGAACTCCTTTAGCTTGTCCTTCATACGATTGTACTCAGTAATGGCATCGATCTGCTGTGTGCGTCCTATTGTAGAAAGTGCACGTATTCCTCGTTCATAGGAAGACTCTTTGGCAATTCGTTTTCCGCGTTCTTCGTAGTGAGTAGCCGAATCTTCGGGATCGAGAAGAAATGCAACTTTGGCATTATCGTACATGGTAAGACATTGCTGACAGTGGCAAAGAGCCGAACGCCATTCTGAAGGCCAGAATGTGGCACCTGAAAAGGAAAAAATTGGTTTTTAATGATACTAAAGCTAAGAGAAAGCGTTGGGGAACAGAAAGAAAAGAGCCAATATTGCCTTCCATCTTATTTCGAAAGATCTCCAGTCTTTACATTAGGTTGCACATGAAGAGGAACCCAGTATCAGTCGTGAAGAGACTCTATTACATTACTGGCTTTTATTTCTACGCAATCAAGCAGAAGGAGCTTGTTAACGAAATCAGTACACAGGTCGGAATAGTAGTAGTAGTCATAAGGCTACATGAGCTTGCTAGTCTTTAAAAGGAAAGATTCTCCCATCTCACTCACCTTTCTCCCATTCGCTTTTGTTTTGTGGCCTCTTGCACTCTGATCCTGTTTCAAGCTTTTGCTTCTTGGCAGATGGTTCATCCGATTCATCTTTATCCACACCATTCACAGCCTCCTCAACGGTACCATTCAATTTTGAAGATGTGTTTGCTTCGGCAGAAGTTCCAGACGCCTCCTCACTTCCCATGTTCATAATCTCAGAGATACTCTTATCCAAGTCCGATTTTAATTTATCATCTGTCTCGACAACTGAAACGTCAGTTGATTCACTCGTAGCCTCCAATCTCTTTAGAGCTATCCCAGTGTAGTCCTGTAGAAACTCATACTTTTTCATACACCCAGCACAAACTATCTCATGATAGTCTTCCCTCAATTTCTTCACTTCCACATCCAAATGATTCAAGTGATACCAATCCTCGCATACAGTGCACTGTAACATCATCTCTTCGGAAGGAGCCTCCATATCTGGATACGGGCGCTTGCAAGTGCAATACAAACCCTGGAAGTTATGATTATAAATATTCGTTCCGCTCAATGGCATCTTCTTGCCGTCAACAAGAATTCCCGGATTCAGTGTGCATTTTCCATTTGGCACCCGTTCTGTTGGACAATCGCAACGGAAATTACGTTTCGTATATAATTCAATGAGCTCGTGATTTTCATGGCAGTGATACGAACAAGCCAGACAAATTCCCGCACACTTTTCCAAATCATTCCTTGCCTCCGGACAGCATGTCAAACACGAATACAACGCTTGTCGTTTTATGCTTCCCTAAAATCAAACATGAATTTCTCAATTTCATACAGAATTGTGGCAAAATATGTAACTAACCTTCGTGTAGGTGCAGCATTTTGCATCGGAAGCTCCCAAAACTGCTGCGTACTCTTCCTCCATTTCTTTCTCCTGCTCGAGTACATCCAACATTGTGACGCTAGGCTCTTCAGGAGTATCTGCAGTTGTGTTTTTTTCCATCTCGGACATTATGAAGATGTAAGTTTTATAAAATTCTAAAATGTCTCGATTTTTTTTTGTAAGTAAAACTTAAAATTTTGATTTTGCGCGCGGCGATAACACACAATGAAATAAAAAAATAAACAACTGACGGATGACGATGGAATGAATGAAAGTAAATAGCAAAGGCGCACAAAGTCGCCGGTAAGGTAGGGCGATGCCCTGCCGGTATTTTAAAGTATGAACAGCTGTTCTGTGACAGAACTGCCAGGTAGTGGCTGCAATTATACCAGTTAAGAGAAAGGTAGCATAGGGATTTATTATCCTTTTAAATGGAATTCATAGCAGAAGTGTTTGTATATCTGGAGGGCGAGTCTTAAATAAATCACAAATTCACTTTTATGTACATACACAAGTCCATTGAGATACCATGTAGAGTATGTACCTGATTACCAGCACAAGGAACTTTGCAACGTTCAAGAAAGATACTGTGGATAACCGTATCCATGCAGACCCCTTTCTGCCTTGCACTATGTGCAGAATCATTTATACCTACAGACAAAGGCCCTTAATTTTTGTTAATATTTAGCTCCGCTAGGTCGTTGACGTCTTCACAGAAGTTTACCCTCTCAGTCTTGATAAGGCAGGGCATGTGCAGATAAGATGAGTTTCTGTTTCTTTTTCTTTCTTTTATTTCTTTCTCCTATTTTAGGGGCAGCCTACCTGTCATGCAATGCCCAGTAAGGGCTTCTACTGTGTTTCCTATTAATGGACAGAAGTCCTCCGGTTCTCTTCAGATCCAGGTTAGGCTAGATGTCCCTTACGACTCAAAAAACGACAAGAGCCGATCAATTTGAACTCCAGTCGTTATAAGGGTGATTATTTCACCTTCTGGCTTCAGTTTCAAGACGAAATTATATCGATTCTAGAAGCAGGCGGTCCCCATATATTTTCAGAAAGATTCCTCCTTTAGCAGCTCGTATGCAACTGTCGGAAAAATCCCTGTGTCCTGGAACCTAGCTTAAGGAAAGGTTGCATCTCTTTTTGCCCTCTACCGGGTTGATTGAAAGCCAAGCTGCAACTTCCCTGTCCATCGTAATTTCTGTCTCAAATACACTACAGTGATCCAAAAGCATGTCAAGGTGTGCTAAGCAACATATCACAAGTTCGAGCTTCAACAATTTTCAAATGTTTTCACAGTGCCACATTTTGGTAGAATGACAAACCATCAGGAGTATAATTTGTCATGAAATAGCTTCTCAATCTGTCGTTCGGAATCGGCATTAAAAATCTATGTCCTTTCCATTCTTGCGAAAAATAAAACACGCACATCGTGAATGGTTGCGAGAATCTAACCCATCACATGCAATCGTACCACAAGACACCACATTACCGCCATCTGAACATGACCATCTTCCATTCTTCTTTCACAACCTTTTTACTTCATACGTCCACCACAGTTCAGTGTATTCTTGAAGAGTTGAAGAAAGGAAAAAGAAAAATCATTCGTGTCGGTCAGTTTTGCGGAGTGCTACGTTTTTTTTTAATTAGTGAAACACAAAATTCAGAAAAGTCCCCCTAAAACAACAAATCAATTCAAAATCCCCTAAAAAAAAACAAAAAAAAAATACAAAGTGCAAAACAAACAAATAAAATATAAGTGTGTTAAAACGAGTGTGTAATCAATTAACCTCAAAACACCACGAATCACCCCTCAGCGCTTCAAAATGAATTTCTATAAATAAGGTAAAAGAAAATGTCCATGTCCATCCATCTTTTTCGCCGAGTTTTCTTATTCCAATTGTCGTTCTCGACTCGATTTCCCAATGAAAATTTGCTCGCAATACCACTGCCAAATGGAAGAAGGAAAAAAAACACGTTTTTGCCATGAAATTTTACAGTTAATCGTGTATAATTGTGTGTGACCCCTCCGACATGATGAAATTTATATTCGCCTCGCGAATTTGCTCGGAAAAGTCTCCGCTGAACGATTGACGAATGAAATTTTTTATTTTTATTTTTTGATATGAAAATGAAAATCAAATCACTCCCGTGTGGGGGGGTGGTGGTGGAAAAGTGGTGGCCTAGTTTTTTTTTTTTTTTCTTCGTTTTGGTATTTACTCGTGTGATTGTGTATTGTGTGTGTGCATGGGATGTGGTGTGCCCTTTTTTTTTATCTCGGTGTACACTTTTGCCCCCCTGAAGTTTTTTTTTTTCGTTTTTCATTTGTTCGCCCGTTCGTTCAGTTGATTTCGCTCTTTGGTCTCTCTATAGTCTATACAGTGGCTCAGAGCGAGTTGTTGGTGATTAGAAGGTGAAACGTGAAAACTTTTTTTTTTGAGATACGTGTGTGGTTACACAACAAAGGTCGTATGGTGAGATTTCTGCAGTAGACAGCTGTTCGAGGTGGATATCGGATACGTATACGATTGCATGGCAGCTTTTCAGAGAGCATCCATGAATCTTTTTTCACTGTTTGCATGGAAATCATTGAAGTTGAAGTGAAAATATGGCAATACGTTCGCAAAACAAAGAGAATCTCTCGAATGTTCGAGAACTTGCCACTGCTTGCGAAACAATCATCAAGGATGCATGAAGGTTCACTAAACTGTGAGATTCTTGTCGTTTCTGTTACAAAAATATGGAGGTGTCTGGAAAGTTTTGATTGAAAACAAAGTTTCTGTCAAACAAATGTCAGTCTCTAGTTGTAGGAGGAATTAAACCAACAAGATTTGTTCATTTGATATTTGAAAGGGAGTTGAACATCAGACAAAATTCCAACAACTCCATCAGAATCAAATCGCAATCCTTGAACAAATTCCCAATTAGCACCTCTTCAGTGGAAAGGTGACGATCTCAGGCGAATTTTAACAATTGAAAGAAATGGATATGCCTGGGCTGTGATCCTCAACTGGTCTTCAACGAGCTCTGCTCTGTGTGCCGATGATTTCATGATTTCCATTTGATAATTATCGCCAGCTGATGTGACAGCATAACAACCTGCAACCATCATTCACTTGTTAATAGAAACAGATCCTCCAAGGGTTGAGTCGGAACCTCTTCATCTTTCATACGCCATATCATAATCTAGAATGTTATAGTAGCAGAACCAGGTCTCGACACCTGTTACAATTAAAATTGTGTCTATAGATTTTTCATTATTGTCTTACATAAGTACGATCATATTCCCTTCCCATTTCAATCTGTAGTCCTTTTGTATTCGATCGACCCCCACGGTCTTCTCCGTTTGCAAATACATATGTTGATCATGTGCCAACTCCGTTTGAAAGATCAAGAAACGATTGAGCACATCTTGGATAAAACACTTCGGTAGAGGATTCATCTCAACAGAAACCGTCAACCACTTATCGACAAGCACGATCCAGAGATTTCTCCATCACCTCGACCTTGCTTAGAACCACAACCTTTTCCAATTGTAGGAGAACCTTGCTTGACATAAAAGATTCTTCAGATCGAAGTACTTTTCTGGTGTCAGCCAGGTAGGCAAGAGGCGAGGTTCCACAATGCCTCCGGGCACATGGTGTTGGGTTTGGCTGGACAGACGTTTCTCATTGGCTATCGGAGAACGACAGCAGTATGGTAAATGCTTTTGATGAGTTTCTTGTAACACTGAAGGTCGAAGTCTGGATGTTGAGTGTAGAAATTGATGTTGCTTTGGTTCCTACGAATGTGACGTGATGGGTTGTGCAAGAATAGTTGGGCACTTTTGCAGATGGCAGGTCAGGGAGAGCAAGATGCTGTACATTTTAGTTTCTACATAGACGTGGTCTTTATGTACGATCAGACAAGAGTCGGTGATGATTCACTTGGCTGAGTTGTGGCAAGCTTAAATGTCCAAATAGGGGCAACGTAATTCATGACGGAGTCGCCGATTGCTTTGTAGGTGGCAAATATCGTATTCTCTCTAAGAACTGTGGAGCAAAGATGTTAAAACACTGTTTTGCCATCAGAGGTGGCTTAACAGTGTCGCTGACATCAGTGGCGTTTTGCACTAAACCGTGGACAGCTGTATTCATGTCTAAAACATATGCGCACTCTAGTTTAGACCTAATTCTTGATTGTGTATGCCTTGTAATGTCTATGAAGTATACGTACATACCTATGAACTAAAATTTGAGATTTAAGTATGACTATGTGTCGACATAACTTCCAAAGATTCAATACAAATATACTTTTAGATAGTCAAGCAACATCTAAGGCTCTAGACTTTACGACCAGTGCCCCAGGAGCTCCCAAATGGACGCGTTAAGCAAACTTGCCAGTTTAGATTGATTTTTCATTATGAATCTGCTGTTAAAAAATGTTTAGGAACGCGCGGCCATTTGGACGCTTGTGTGTTCACGTTGATAACAAAAACAGATCCCCTCAGTTTGTGTGTCCTGGGGGAAGCCGCTCGATAAAATTGGTTGCGCGACCACACCGACTTCCATTTGGCCGCGAGCGTTCGTGTGAACAGCTCCATTGCTTTTCTGTATACTCATGCCGCGGGGCCAAATGGGAGCGCGGTCAAAGGAGCTCGTGTGGCACTGGTCTAATACTTCTGATGATAAACTTAAACTGAATATGGAGCTACATATGTAGGTGCCAAAAATAAAAATGCCACCACTTGTCTTAGACTAGGGCCTAAGAATTGTCATCAAACTTGCTCAATTGAGACTCTTTATTGCCCCGAGGCTAAGGAGGAAGAATTTCTGGAAAAGAGTGTCTGTAACGCAAAGCTATTAACAGATCTCTTACCAGTTACTGATCACCTACGTTCTGAAAAAGATCAGCAAAATGTTAGCATAGATCATAGCTTATTGCAGACTGAAAAGCTTGCACTTGGGCTGAGGAACTTTTAAGTTTCATCACGGCGTGGATCACAAAACTTTCTTCCTAAGCAAGAGTATTTTGAGACACTTAACAATCTTGGAGATCAATGACACCAGGATTAATTAACGTGTCACCCCATTGATTGGTTGATCTAAAAGCTGTTAAAGGCTAACACCAAGAACCTTACATACAGAACATGTTTTTTTTGGATTGTAGTCACGAACACCTTTCCTATTTCTCTATTCTCCCTTCGACTTATGTAATTATAAAGGCACGTTTTTGTCTGCATTGCCCTTGACCATTACCTCCTTCCATTTGCTGTTAATCCGATTCATTGCTGACACATGAATAACCTTGTACAAAACTCCCTTTTTTCCTCGGCAATAATGTGAAATATTTTAACAACAACTGTTGTGCCCAGTCAGCATTTCATGAACTGTCACATGTTAATTGACCTAAAGTTCTTCACACTTTAAAATGCTACACCGATTGCTTTACGAACGACAAATGATTTCAAGGTTCTCCACATTGTTTTTTTTTTTTTTTTTTAGATGACAAGACATATTAATGTTGTGGCTAATAAATATATTTACTAATGTCCAAGGTCGTCTGCATGTTTTAGAATTTTTAAAATTACTTTAGATCACGCGGTAGAAGAGCGATTGATTTATTTTCATTGATTAAACCGACAGTCAAATACATTTCGGACAGTAATGCCCGGCATTGTGATGATCTAGTTCTAGTGGATGACAAAATCCTTTCTCAATCCAAAGCCAAATCCAAAAAACAAAGCAAATATTACGACAGGACTTTTGGTTTTAGGCTTAAGTTCAAATTTTCTCGACAAAAAAGACAGAAAAAGTCGATTTAAACGATTGTTTTTGGAGTTCAGAAAGGCATTTCAAGTCTCACCAGTTCATTCGCAAAGAAATTGCTTTCTTCTCGAATGTTTCGGGACATATTTACTAGGGCCGATGCGCTTTTGTGTCGGAAAATGCTTGGCTTCAACAGCCTCTGTTAGTGCACGGATGGTGCTGTCTTGAAATCGATGGCATCTATCCTAGTAGTGATTGTAAAGCTCCGATCTATGCCACCAAGATCTGTGTCATGCGCCCGAGGGACAATGGATCACCTGAAGAATTTTTCTCTCAAAACACCCGAAGACAACCTCATCTATTTTTGACAGATTCTATGCTTCCGCGCCATAGAACAGGACTGGGATGATTAGGGTGTTGCTTCTTGTAAGACAGGAAACATTACTTCGGTGTGGATTTGCATTGTACATTGTATTACCTCTTGAAAGTTGTAGGCAGCTCTAATAAAAATGAGAGTGAGAAGCTACTGACTGCTAACTTAAGTGACGTTACAGTTCAATGTGGACCTGGGTCTGAACCACGAGTAGCTACATAGTTGCCTTCAGTTACGCACTCCAAGTTGGTTGATGCCTCTTTTTATTGGTGCACGGAGGTCTTATTCGACTACGTTGTCACGGGTTAGATTATAAGAATGTGTGGACCAGAGCATTGGTGTCTTTTTGCTCAAGATGTCATGAGGTCGTTCCCAAACTTTATGAAGTAATCACGGTGTTAGTCCCGGAATTATGATGTAATTCGAATTGTAAAGAATTCTGAAGACCAAATGGAACACTGCAATTGCCACACCTCGTCTTCTGTAGAAACAACTGGGATAAGAAAGGGCAACAAGCTGGGACACCTTCGGCATCTGCAGGCGCGGTTCTTAAAGAATCGGGGCAATCTGACAGATCTACAGCTTCTCACCAAGCAATTCTGAAAAACTTACAAGGAATCTCAGAGGGAAGTTTGCTCACAGTAGCAGGCTGTCTTCTCGTCTTTAACTACAATTTTGCCTCACTGTACCTACATATGTATATACTTGGTTAATTAAATGCGGAACAGAACGTTGGCAATCAATTGATTTATTTATTTATTCCGTTGCGTTATAAAACAATCAGTGACAGTTCATGTGCTTATGTGGCCCGAAAATCAATTCTGCAAATGAGTTGTGTGAAATCAATAAAAATGTGATGTGTGCTGCAGGAGTGTAGTCTACATTGGTGGTGGTGCCAACTATCGATTTTGTTGTGCTGTTAGTGCCTGGGTCTGTCATTGTCACTGACTATGGGCAATGACCAAGACCAACCCCATCGTCAATTTTGTTTCTCACCATCAGCGACGACGAGCAAAGGCATTTTATGGTTTATTTTCGGTTGGAACGAGAATTGAACAGGTTAAACGAGTTTAATTTTAAAACAGGCGACCGTTTCAAAAAGTGTTTTACAAATGAGCGCGTTATGTCCTTTTTGGCTGCTCTCTTTCGTCGTTGGAATATTCTTAGAACGTACAGCTGGTGGTGGTTGAGCGAAGGGGGTTGTTGTATTACTTTTAAACAGCCTGGATGAGGGAAGACTTACTGTATACACACAATAAGCCCTGCATAATATTGTTTCTTTCTTTTGCCCGTCATTCTATGTGCCTGCGCTATGTAACATGCGGTGGTAGTTGTTGCACTTTATATACTATGTATGCCTGTCTTTTCAAGGTCGAGTTCATTTCTGTTTCCAAGGTTATTCAGGAATAACTTTTGGGTATATACCTCTATATACACACGCAAACTTTGGGCAAATGGCTTTTTTGGAAGAAATCAATAAATTTTGGGATAGTGTAGCATGGGAAGCAGGGGGTTGCAAAAGGCTTGTGTGCACACAGTAAGCTTATTTAAAATTGGAAATTTGTTTGCACCTTATTATATGTGTAGGCGTTTCTATGCGGTATTTACGCCTCGTGGCATGGAGAAGTTAATCAGATGTTTACACAATCTATGTAGATGTCAGTTTGGGACCATATCATTGAACACAATTGTGGAGTTGAGTACAGAGGAATGGATTTAATTTCCAATCGATGCCCCACGGTGAGAGTAGAATGTGGTTCTGAACAACCACATGCTGAGGAGGAATTCTTTCGACATATTTTTAAACTTCCAAATGGTATGGGAGTACTTCCTGAGTACCACATGCTGTGGACTTTCTTGGAAATATAATTTTTAAACTTCAAAACGATATGGGAGTATTGACGTTACAATTTCCTTTGTCTAATGATCCTAACAGTTAAAAGGAATTCAGTACTTTGTAGCTTTGAGTCTGAAAGTCGGCACAACAATTTACTCACCCCTCTTGTTACATAGGACGTCAAAAACACCTTCGAGTGGTGGTATCATTCCATTTTCGAGTCAATTTGAAATATTTCGTATTAATTCTGTGGCCACAAGAAAAAAACAACATAAGTCACACACAAGCCGACTTATGTTGTTTTTCCTTGTGACCACAGAATTGCTTACTAACTTACCAACAGGTTACTGCATGAAACACCAAGGCAGTCCCCCTTTGCTGGACCTGGGAAGTCTGCTTACTGCGACCGCTTATTTTCTCTTTTTTTTACTCTGGGATCCAAAGACTCTCTTGACTGAACCATAACTGTCCATTCATTCGATTTGGTTGAGCTATTGTTTTGCTTTTTGGATTGTATCAACATCTTGTATTGCTCTGGTTATTGGCAGAAAGTTACATACTGTTGCTCAGTGATAAGTGCTTTGGACGAGCACCACCTATTGGCAAGTAAAGACAAACCTCCATAATTTGCCATAAGAAACTTTTCAATTTGACGTTCGGTGGTGGCAATAAGAAACGGAGGACAACACAAATGTGAAACAATCAAGACCTTGGTCCTCTATGGGCTGCTACGCTGAATTGTTGTTATCCATGCTAAAAACCGCGGACATCTTCTCATTTGAGATTAATCCATTCTTCTGATTGCCAGTACTTTCCAAACTGAAGTCATGGCCATTTAGACCTCCATCAGGTCTGTCAGGACTGTTGATAAAGCAATTATTTCTCTGCGACGACTTTGTAATCTTTACCGGAAGTCATGCTTGTCTATAAACTTGACAAGCGAATCCCTTGAAGTTATTGCCGAACAGCACAAAACTATCCTCTGATGAAAACCCAGGCAAAACGCCATCCGATGCCCTTGCCAGACAAAGATCCACAGCAAGAGCTAGACTTGATTTTTGATTATTACAATTGTCTCTAAGGCTTCGAGGCAACCTTAGACTTCGTCACAAAACAGCAAATAATCTTAAAACAAATGCAGTACCTAACATGCACAAAAGTTCCACCGTACCCTAACCTTATCTAATCTAGAGCGTGTTTCAAATACCAGAAGTGTAATGCATGATTTGACTTTAATTTACGTTCAGTTTTAAAATGTAAATTCAATTTAAAACAATCGTCGATGAATCAGAAAAATATTTCCCAACATGCAACGTTTAAGTAGAACACAGTTCTAGAAGTTTAACAGCCAATCCCATGCGGAATGACTTGACAAACATTTGAGTAAACAATAACCGATTTTATTTAGTTTGAGTCAGAATTTATCGTTAATCTTTATCCAACACTGTTTGGGTATATAGAGTGATTCATAGCACAAAGCACACATTGCCTAGTCGTCTCTATAACTGAACGAACTGGACGGTATTTTTTATTTTTTATTTTAAAGTTTCCTGCTGTTTTAAACTCTCAAGGATGCCTTTCCATGTCTAAACTGGATTTAAGTATGACTTGAGTTTCGTTCTTGCTAGTTTGCTAAAATTTTGATTAACATCGATGCCTCGTATGTACAATGGCTCGAGAGAGCGGGATATTGTGTTGCCTAGAACTTGAACAGTGTGACAGCTCATTCGAATTTCCATTTAAGTACTGTCATGTCAATATTTATCCTCGGAAACGTGAAGCCTGGTGTTACTAACTTAAGGTGGCGCTACAGTTCGGGGTGGACCTGGGCCTCAACCAACAAGCGTCTCCAGCCAGCTCGATCTTTAGCTAGCTGCCTCCAGTTTCGCACGCTAAGTTGGTTGAGGTCCCCTTCAACTTGTGTTCGCCACCTGAGTCGCGGTCTTCCTCTACTGCGCTGTCCGTCGGGGGCGGATTCGAAGATTTTTCGGGCCGGAGCATTGGTGTCCATCCGCTCTACATGACCCAGCCACCTCAGTCGTTGGACCTTCACTCTTCTGGCTAAGTCGATGTCGCTGTACAGCCCGTACAGTTCTGTATCTCCTCCTCCACTCACTGTCTATGCAGACGGGACCGAAAATCACCCGAAGAATTATCCTCTCGAAGCAGCCAAGAGCACCCTCATCCACTTTTGATAAAGTCCATGCCTCTGCGCCGTAGAGCAGGACTGGGATTATTAAGGTCTTATATAGGGTCACTTTTGTTGTTCGAGAGAGGGCTTTGCTAGGCAATTGCCTTCTTAGCCCAAAGAAGCAGCGATTGACAAGGGTTATTCTTCGTCTGATCTCAGCGCTGGTGTCATTGTCTGAATTGATAGCGGATCCTAGGTAGACAAAGTCCTTAACTACCTCAAAGTTATATCTGTCAAGGGAAACGTTCTGTCCGAGACGTCGGTGTTGAGTGTCCTTTCTTGTTGACAGCATATACTTGGTCTTGCCCTCATTTACCGTGAAGCCTGGTCTATCGCTAGGAACTTTCGCTTGTAAGATTCTTTTGTGGTAGCGGGTTCGTCCGAATTCTAGAGCTCTTATACCTTTCCCTTAGGTAGGTTAAAGAGGTTGATGCATCGCGTGGTACAGCCTTCACTCGGATCTCTAATGGATCCATTGTGTTTCTCTGTCGTGTAGTGTCCATTCTGAAATGATAAGAAAGAAAGGAAGGGTCTACATAAGTGCAGCTTCGAACGTTCGCCCTCCCTGAACCATCCCCAATTCGTTGCGAATTTTAAAATGGCTTTTGGTGGCTTGTTGGACAGCTCGCCCAGGTCGTTGAAATTATATTCACCGAGGGCCGTCTTCCTTGTTCTATATATATGTAGGCTGGGACATTCGCATAGGAAGTGGGTTGTATTCTCTTCCGCGTCTGTATTACCGCAGCCTCTGCGGTGGGCCGCCAGTAGGTTGTGGCCTGTGATGATTCCTATGAAGAGAGCTAAGTTGGATCTGTTTAGCGCGAGAATGTGCCCCGTTTTTATCTTGTCGATATTTGTCCAGAGTTTCCTGGAGGTGCGGCATGATGAGAGTGCGCTCCATCTCACATCAGCTTGTCTGTGAAAGTCTTGTGCAATGCTCGATTTAACGAGCGCTAAGGGGGGCAGAACTAAATGGTCGACCAGTGATAGGTCCTGTTCCGAGCCCTTCCTGGCTAGTTCATCCGCCATTTCGTACCCGTGGATACCTTTGTGTCCCGGGATCCACCAGAGCGTAACGTTGTGGTTCACGGTAAGGGTTTTGAGTTCTTCGCGACAGCGTTTTACGAGACCTTTCCTTTGGTCATTTAAGCATTCAATTTAGACCACTTTTTCCATTATAAGCTCATAAAGTAATTACCAGCGTTAACTAATGGTTTTATAACTAAAGCCCAACAGTGTCGAATTCATTACAGTCGACAACATAAAATCAATCGAGTTTTGTCTCGAAATACGAAATAAATAGGTGGATGCCCTACCGATATTTACTCTTACAAATCAGTTTCTGTGTCATATAACTACAGGAAATGCTAGACGAAAATCTTACAAATGATTAAAGAAAAAGTAATTAATAGCATTACTAGCACACTATCTGACAATTGTAATTTATCTTGAACCTATGTATCCTACAGACAAGTACATAACTACACATTCTCAAACGTCTCCCTTCGACGATCGATAAAATTTCCCGGAAGTAAATCCATTTGTTTGAGTATCCTGTGGTTTCTTTTTTTTAATTTAACTTAGTTCCGTTGGAGTGAATAATGCCTTCGTCGACGTTAGCCCATTATGTTGTTGTTTTGTGTTTGGAAAAACGATGGAGGAATGTTGAGGTTTCACATGGTGGCTTTGAACCTGCCGCATGAGAGTGAAGTGATTTTTGATAAGGAAATTCATTGTTTAGGGCTTGGTCCTTCACCTTACCAGACATTCGTATGTTTCGTATGTATGTCGGCTTTGGTTTGCACCGAAAATGTACGCTTACTTATCTTATCAAAGTCGTTTAATCAACCTGCTGCAAAAATTCAATTCTTTGAATTCTATATCAGCGAATGTGTTTCGAAAGCCTTTTCAATCAGTTTTTCGTTCGATTGCAGTCCAATTTGTTCCATTTATTCTTACGGCTTATCAACGATTCGATTGGAATTTATGTACAGTTTTTATTTTGATAGCGAAATTCAATTTTTTTTGTTATCTTTCTGTGTCACCAGATACAAATGTTTGCATTTAGGTGTTCGAAAAGAATGATTGTCATTAGTTATAAAGGAAGGCATTCAATGTTGCTAGTTGTTGCTAAGACTTGTGACTTTTGTTTCAAGGAGAAGGGGTCTTATAAGAAGTGTATGCCTTCTTGACTTGTTGGGTAGGTGGACATATCTGTTGTTGCGATTATTAGTCATGAAATGCTAGAGAGAGGAGCATATGATCGATTGAAGTTTTTAGTCGATGAAGTGCACCAAATCAGATGATAATCTCAAAATTGATTGGAAAGATGAAGAAACTTAGTCAGTTCTCCATTACATCGCTGAGAGTTGCCCAACAGCAATGGAATTTTTGGAGGAGGATCCTTAAGCGAACTTTAACAAAAGACCTACAGAACAATGCTTACAAAATTCAGTTGACACAGGGACACAAGCCAACAGAACATTCTTAGTGTGGACAGTCCGGCAGTTAAGTTTAGGAAAATCAAGAGGAGGACGAAGAGTTTCCAAAGAAAACCATCTTCAGTTGTGAGACGCGCTTTCAAATGGTTATTGAAAGCGTCTTAAATGTTCCTGATGGCAGCAAGAATTAAGACTGACTCCCATGAACGGATGCAGCAATCACTCTTTTATTTTTATTTACACGTGAACGTCAACAACACCGGTGCGCCATCTTGAGTAGATGTCTGAAACGCGTTTCAACTTCTTCCAGCCCGATTCTTTCTTAACGAATCTGGGCCTCGGTGATTGGATTCCATTGCATGGCATACTTCACAATGAAATTGTCTTCGCAATTCGTTAGGCATGCTCGATTCCCTGACAATTTCTTCGCCTTTTTGTGATGGCCATTGCTCCCTGACCCGTTCTCATTTAGAGCTGTTCGTTCAAGATGCGATTCAGGCAGAAAATCGTTTGATAGCTTTTAACTGATAGCAGTGGTAACTTTCCAAGTACTGCACCCATAAGGAAGTACAGACTCAACGTTGGAGCAGAATACTCAGCTTGGATGGCATTCCAAAGGCTACATTTGTGTTGCAAAATCTTCTGTCCACATCCAGTTTGGTGCCACCGTCAACTGAGGCAATATTTCCTTGATAAAGAAGGCAATCTTCTCTTCGGAATTCGCTGTCCAGCAATGTTGAGTTAAGCGGTTGAGTTCGAAAGGGGTATGGTTTTTGTTTAACAGCACTATTCTGCCAGCCGGTTGTGTAAAAGGAGGCGGATATCCTCAGCATAGGTCCAGATGTTTCAAATAAGATGTCATTGTCCCTTTTTTACCGCGGCAAAGTTGCACGGATAACACCAGTGCAAACAACCAGCAATAGGTGAATGTATTACAGTCCTGTTGAACCCCGCTTTGGACTCTAAAGTCCTCTGACATCCTACAACTGCGTAAAACTTAGTAATAGCTCTTTCAAATGCACATCAAATAGTTCCGTCATACTTTTGAAGCATTTAAAACGTCAAAATTAACAACAATGTCTGACTCATTCGTTAGGAATTCCTTCCCAGTCCTATGACATGTGATATATGCGTTCTGGTATGTTCTCCTAACCCTTGTTTAACCCTGAATTGTTTAAGTCTGATGATTGCACATTACTTTAAATTCTGGGAATATGCACTTCTGGAAAAAATGTTTAACTGTTTTTGTACGCCATACCCCATACCCATACTACTTATGTAAATGTGTGACTAACCGTATCCATTTTCCTGCATTAATTAGTGAAAATGAAAAATAAACGATAAACATCTTTAAAGGTAATATGTACATGCTCCGTCACGGTATATTTTGTGTTTTCTAAATGCTAATGATTCTAAAATTGTTTGAAGCAATACTAGTAGAAATAGTGTTTTTTGTTTTATCAATTTATAGGTGCTCACACATCGTTGATTGGTCTAATGTAATTACGATTAGTAATTTATATTTGAAATTTCATCATACAAACTTATGTTTGAGTTTTTCTCACCGAAAAAGCATTGTGTGTGCTCGTGGTCTTAAAGTTCAAATCAGTTGTGATAGTGAGACATTTTGTTTTTACTTCCCACGGGGGCAGTGATATGGTTTTGTTGAGTTAAACTGCTCATATATCTGTCACTGTCACATGACATCTGCATTGTATATGACAGTGGAGAGATTTTTTACGCTTTATGAATCAAAATGTGGTTTTTTCTAGAACAGCTGACGTGGAAATGTAAACAAGTTTTTTTTTGCTGAAAATATTGGAAGAATTGCCTCGTCATTTTATCATCGATTTATGATAAGAGCTAGAAACTGCTTTGTCAGTTCTAACTGGTGATGGATTATAATAGCATACAAACAGTTTCGTTAAATTATAGTCTAATCAAGTTAACACATTATATGCACGCACACAGAGATACCTATAGCTCTCCTCATCAGCGAAGTTATGACTCATTTTTCGCTCCATACTAATTTTGTAGGCAGGGCATGGGAGAATAACTTTTTTGTTGTGGTAGTGTGCTTCCTGAGCTTAGAATTCACTTTTTGAGTTCTACCACCATTCAGGCGTACTGACTCTCTAAGTTGGAGAGCAATATACTTATGTACCTAGCTTACCTACTTCTGAGTTTGACCCACTTTTGGTATCTTCTCCGTTGTCCATGTCGAGGTGGCCCTACAGTCCGGGGTGGATGTGGGCTTTAACCAACAAGCGTCTCCAGCCAGTTCGATCTTTGCATGCTAGGTTGGTTGAGGTCCCCTTCCACTTGCATGCGCCACTCGCGGTCTTCCTCTTTTTGGGTCGGAGAATTGCTCTTTATCCACTTTACATGACGCAGTCACTTCATTCGTTGGGCCTTCACTTTTCTGGCTTAGTCGATGTCGCTGTGCAACCCGTACAGTTCGTCGTTGTATTTCCTCCTCCACACACCGTCTATGCAAATGGGATGGAAAATCGTCCGAAAAATGTTCCTCTCAAAACGACCTATAGAGCAGGAGGACGATAATTAAGAATTAACAGGACTCTGCTATTCAATTGCCTTAGCCCAAAGAAGCAGCGATTGTTAAGTTATTGTGTGCCGAGGTTGGGTGTCCTTTTTTGTTGTGAACAAATACATATGTACCTTGTCTTGCTCTCATTGTCCGTTAAACCCATCTTCGCCGCTTCCCTTTCACGAAAGCGCAACTGACATCACGCTTCGTTCTTCAGCAACTTTGTTGGACTTCAGCTTAGATATGGCTATCTTCACATTGTCCAGGTCGCTTCTGTATGTTGCAAACGTTAAAACTACACTCTAGCTCTGGAGAAGAAGAAACATGTTTAAGATCGGATCGTCAGCAACTCTAAGATGGCATTTGACATGAGGAAATGAGGAGGATAATCTTAACAACTTTGATAACTTATAAAAGCCGTGTTTTTTTGAGAGCTGTATACCCAGCCCAGTAAAATTTTACACACAAAGCAAAAACAACACACCAAGTGGCGATAACTTTCCCAGTAGTAGTAAGTGGGGATAGAACTACATAAGTATACCACCAGAGCGCGAAAAATCTCATAAATTAGCCTTTAGCCGATCGTATTTGTTGCTTTTCCTCGGTTTTGACATTTAAGAATTGTCAAATAAAGAAAAAAAAGTTCGAGCCGCAAACCAATTGGTTGATGCGGCTGCTACTGAGTATGAATCGTTTTTTTTGACTGAAGTGAGTATAGTTCTCAAAAAAACACGGCTAAAGTCACATGAATAACCCTCCTGCTTAGCATGGAGCAAATTAATCTGGTAATTGGAAGCTGTACATACTTCCTTGCCAATGAAGGCCTTTAGAATGGACGAGTATACCGTGTTGTCAAGGATCTACTAAGCAATGTCAAAGAAGAAGCAGAGAGCAATATATCTATCTGCCAGAGATTCCTTAGTAACTCGGTTTTGAAGAGTTTTAAAAAGGTTCTTGCATTAAGACAGCTCTTTTACACGGTGTAAGAAGTCGACATGTTTCCCTACAGACAAAGATCGATAGGCTCGCTTATTCAATGTATTCAGGTAAACAAATTGATTTGTGGATTCGATTATGCCGAACCAACTGATGTGTCATGTCACAAAAGTTTAGTTCTACATCCCTATCCTATAGATAATAATCTACTTCCTGGAACAATACCAACAGTAATTATTAGACAATTTATGAAAAAGCTCTCTTTTCCGTAAAGTCGCCAAAAGCACTTTCCGACTAATGACCAAAACAAAATTGGAAACGGGCCAACAACAACAAGAAAAACAAAAAAAAACAAACCTAAAATCGATTCTTGTAATGTGTATCATTTAAATGAGCTTCGCTGGCAGTAGGATGGACTGATTTCATCAGTGTTTCTCGTAATGTCCTCTCCCGTCCCATTTTTATGGAGACGTCTCAGTGATACACCTTTTTTTTTGTTCTGAATCACTGTTATGAGTAACACGGGGCTTGGCTTATTTACATGACACAAGCACTAATGTATATCTGTCTTTCGATAGGGACAGGTACACAAAACACTGCACAAGGTTTTCTTAAAATTTTTTATTTCTATTTTTTTTTTACTGACAAGTCAGAGTAATCTCTTGAAAATGAATGACAATTTGTAGCTAAACAGCATCGTTCTGCTCGAAAAAGTCTCGTCTGCTGTGCACGTGGCATGAACACTATACCTACTCTCTCCCCTTCATTCCGTATGAAAGGCGGAAATAATTGAACTCTAATCGTTGCCACTAGCCAGTCAACGTTGTCATCGTCGTCGTACTAGTTGAATCCATTTAAAGGCGAAGCGCCTGCTCACGTTATACACAGCTAACTGCGCTAGTGTTTCGTTTGACTGATTTAGCTTCTCGGATCTGTGCCAAAAACAATATGCGCTTTTGTTAATTCCACTCTGTTGTGGTTAGTGTTTTTCGTCTAATTTATGTCTATCTTCAGGTTTGACGAGAGTGCCTCATAAAAAGCAAAAAAAAAAAAAAACAAACCAGACAAGCCGATAAAGACAAAAGCAAAACGAAAGTGCGGGCGGATGAAGCGCAATAGAGAACTACAAAGACGACTCTTCATATGTCGGCCGATGGAGGCCAATAAAAATAAATGTCCGGAGCGGAGCACACATGGCAGAGAAAAGATTTTCTTTTTACGAATGAATGTCATGGAATATTGATGCCATTGACTTATAAAAATTAACCACAAGCAATGCCTCCATTGATGTATTCATTCACCCATACCATATGGCCATGTCGTGTTGTCGTCTGTCGTCTATCGTCTATCTATCGTCCCTTGTAGGTAGGTGTCCATAAATGAAATACAAAATTTTAATAACTCTCTGGACAGAGACATTGACTTGATGAATGCTTGAATATGTTAGTGGTTAAGCAATTTTCTAGGTTGATTTAAGGGTCATTGGTTATAATTAGGTGTATGAACTCGAACTTCTTAGCATTAAACATTATTTACATATTTAATAGCGTGTGGTTAAGGGTTGTCCACTAATTAAATGAATTTATTTCTACTCCTGTTCAATGCAGGTCTCACGATGTTTTTCCCCTTTACTAGCAATCAAGTTAATTTCTTCCTGAATGACAGGTTTATTGACGTGTACAGTATGATTTTGTGACAGGTTCGGCGAGTCACAATGTTAACAAAAGTCAACGGAACTACTTTCTTCTTTCATGAATGTGACTTTAAGCCAGGAGAATTCACCACTGACCAAATGTTTATTAAATTCAAGAAGTCCAAATCGATACCAACCTTTTTATTGATTTTAAGGTCGCCTCTGACAGTATTGCGAACTATACAGAGCAATGTCTAGCTGCTACATCAAGTTCCGAAAAAACCTCCATCGACACCTTAAAATTAAAAAAAGGATTCAGACTAGGCCGACGTACTGTCTCGTTCTTGAAAGGATTGCGCGGAATTTAAATGGCAACACAAGAGGCTGTGTAACTATTTAGGTACGCCAACGCTATTGCTAGAATTCAACACCGGTGGCCTCGGAAATATTGAGGCAAAACTGCCCAAAATGGGTTGAGCGATGAACGAGGACAAAAACCAACTAGTTTACTGTCAACAAGAAGGGACATCCAACATCTCGACAAATCGAGGATAGCGTCGAAGTGGACAGTTAATTTTGGAAAGCCAAGAGAACGACGTCAATTTCGTGAAGAAAATCATGTTCAGTGATGAGACGCACTTTTGAGTGGATGAGAAACAAAATTGTTCGATTTGGAGCACAAAGAATCCTCCATCCTCAGCGGTCCCCACTGTTCGGTATAGTTTTTTGGACAGGCGCAGTGATTGAGTTGACGAATTATATAGGTGTTGGTTCACACCTAGAGACTGCCGGCTTTGGACCCTATCGATAATGAGTCCACTAAGAAAGGGCTTGACAGCTTTCCCCAAGTATGCGTGACTCTGTTCAAGACATTATGGGGTCTACCCTTATAGACGGAAGTCTAAACACAGACACACACACTAGCGTTGGAGTTTTGGTGTTATGCTACAACTTCTGTCTCATGGATATGCCGGCTAATGTGCAATTTTAAAAGTCGACTTTCCTAGTGTTGAGAACTGGCCAGAGTCTGAACCTGAAAAGATGTCTAGCGCTGGCGTTTTTATGGAATGCTTCAATTTTCATTGAGCAAATGTGCATTTGTCTAAATGAATGTGTGTGAATATTGTGAAGAACAAGTGGAAGGGGAGAAGACAACTGAACTTACTGCATCTTGTTCGTATCCCGGAGCACAGTAAATAAGATCTTTGATCAGCAAGGCTAGACCCACAATGTCATCAACAGCGTCCTCGACTAAGGCTTTCATTAATGGTTGGGCTTTTAGTGAACACAATCGAAGGAAGCATGACTATTTAGGATGCAAATTAATGCGCCACAATAATCAGTAGAAAATCCGCCGCATAGTAATGTCATTTATATCAGGAAATCGGCAGCAATTTCCAAAATCCAACACCTGGTTGGTGAGATTATGCGGCATCTCTGTGTAAACGTTATCGAAAATTTCATGAAAAGAACAGAGATGTCAACTGAAAATTGTAAACGACATTTTGTTTAAAAATTAATCACAGCGTGTTTCCTTCTGATTGAAAAATTAATTTCTTCACTCTTTGTATCCTTATCTTTTCGCTTAAACCATTGTTGTCTGAGTCTTAACTGCCAAATCTGTAAACCCTTGGCATTTGTTGATTCGTCGAATATATTCTACATTTCACGTTGAATTCATCAACAACCTTATCGCTGGTGAAATACCTACATGCAATAGACAAGGGTAGTGTGCGACACTTTTGCAATCGATTTGATTAGATGCAATCTCCATAAGCTTTCATGCTATTTACTTATTTATAATAGTAATTACTCGTACATTTCAAGGTTAATCTCGCTAGTCACGCAAGTTTAATCGACAAAAAAAAACTCATATTTTTCCCTCCACTTTATGTCCTCCGAAATTTTTTTTTAATTCATTTAAATTTTTTTTGTTTCTTTTCAGTGAAAATATAAACATTTTCCCTTCTCATTCGTGAAAAGGTGAAATAGAACTTTAGAAAAAAAAACAAAAAAAACAGGATACAGCTAAGAAAAGAACAACAAAATCTATAATTATTTGTGTTGTTTACACAAATCACCTGCGCGGGAATCCGCAATTTCTAAATCCCATCCAAATTCCAAACCTAAGGTAAGTGTTTGATTGAGAAATGTTGAATTTAATTGAAAAATATGTTTGTATAAGGAAATTTGGTACACAACACGTCGGGTTTTTGAATATTTTGCGACCCTGACCTATAAAATCCTTTAAATACACACGGACATAATGTGAAATTGTTCATCCGTTGAAGGTCTTTTTTTTTGTGTATAAACAAACAAAAGTGTGTCTATTTGTCGTGCCTCCGGTAGTACTAGAGTTTTATTGAATCAATATTGAAAAGAAGAAGAGTACGAGTACGTAGACATAAACAATTGGGTCATAAAATAATTTGGATTAAATTCTTTGGTTGATATTTATAGATTTAATCGAACAACGAAATGGGGTAATTAGACTGAATGCTTTGAAGGTCAAACAAGTTGATTGATTGTTGGCATCAAAAATTTAAAAGAAAGGTCACTGTAAGAGAGCGAATAGGTGTTTAGGTGTTTTTAAGTCAATGTCAGCCGAGGTGAGTTAGTTGGTGAAAGGGTGAAGGATTTTTTATCTTTGACAAGATGTTGCTGTCATTTTTGACACTCATCTTCGTGTCATCGAATCATTAAAAACTGTGAGTTTGCTGAAAGAGGTTCTCTGAGAAGAGGTACACTTGACACGGTCGAGCTTCCTACTGTTTGTACATTGAGAGCCTTATCTGTCTAATTTGTTAACCGCACAGTTCCCTAGAATGTCGCTGTGACCTGGAACCTAAATCTGATCAGATCAACTACTGGGTTAATATCTTCAGCCAAACGGTGACCTTACTGGTAGAAATGACTTGGCTTGGAAGACAATACAATAAGTAAGACTGTAGGGGGGAATGTTAAGGTCTTCTGAAAAGACACCAGTACCGACTCCTTCGGCTGTTCAAGAGCCGTTGGTAAGGATAGAGATGGACTCATGAAAAGGGACTTCCGGCTGACTCCAGGCGATTCTGAACGGAATTGTGTGCTTGTAGTATATGTTGAAGTCAATGTCAGTCGGCAGCATATCAGCTGATTTAGAAAGACTGCGGTAAATCAATAGGATTTCTACATGCTCCACGTTTTTCTTAAACCTTTATTGAGTTTCTCTCAGCCATGAATGTCTATTGACAGCGAGTGTAGCAACGTTTGAAGCGCAGCTAGTGAAGAAGTTCTTAACGATGCGGCGATTAGTGAGGACCGTTCTTACGATTACAGTGTACAGCCAGTGTATGCTTTTCATCTATAGGCCCCATTTGGTACCTATTACTTTTTTGTACGAGTAAAGGGCTACAAGTGCCGAGGCATAGGGATATTCCAGGGAACTGTAAGGCAGACGAACTCGCCAGATATTGAACCACAAAGGACACCCTGGGTATACCTATCGCTATATGTAAACCCAAGTTAAAGCTGGATGCTATCAAGCGAACAACTTCTAAGTGGACAAGTACTTTAACGTATCTAGAGACAAAGCAGATTTGGCGACTGGATCTGAAACGCTCTAAGAATTAAATTTCTCTCAACAGATTGCATACCAGATCTGTAATAGGTGTCATCATGGGACACTGTCTAATAGGCAAGCATGCAGCAAGGCTTGGCGTCCAATCAAACGATTTTTGTAGAAGCTGCCCGGACGAAGAGGAGGAGGAAACTATTCCATACTTACTTTGTAGTTGCCCAGCTCTCTCCCGCAAAAGAAGGCTTCATTTTCTCCTAAACGAATTCTACTTTAACGACTTAGGCGACTTGATAAGTAAAAAATATCAGAAACCTCCTTCGCTTCATAAGAATCTCCAATTGGTTCAACAAGTAGGTAAGGAGATCTCTCCAGATCCATGTGGTATCACAATGGACCTATCACTAAGTCTAAGTGTGCTGACATCAGCTGGCAGCCACTTTAATCTGACTTAACCTAGGGCCACCATGGCTTTCTTGTCGCGTCTGACAATGTTTTCTAATGTCTTGAATGTCTCCTAGATATTTGGTAATTTAAGCAACAAATTTAAGAATGTGGCGGACATTTTGATTTAATTGGTCAGTTATCATTTGACATTTTGTTGGAGATACAAACGAGGAAAATTCAAAATGAAACAATATCCCATCATAATGCAGGAGAACATCCCACTACCTCTTCACCAAATGTCATTCACATCAATTGAGTCTTTCTCCTGTCAGTTTATGGTCACCCTGTACAATACATCATGATGGCAGACTTTGCTTAATGACGAATACAAACGAACAAAGCTGAGATGCACAAGGTAATTGCATTTGTAAATTTTGCTAATCCCGTGTTGCCTCCGGCCTGAGTTTTGATGGTTTTCCTACACTTCGGTGTAAACATTTACCTGCGCATATGCGTTCAATATTAACAGAGAATTTTCATAATTAACTGCTGACGGAACTAATGTTTACTCGACTGTGAGAGGTATTGTCCTGATGTTTGCATTTTGGAGCCTACACCATTGCCGTCAACCTTATTAGCTGTTGATATAATAATTTAACGTACGAAGTAAAAAAAACAACTCTCCTCCGACCATTCATCAGCGATCGTGTGTCATTAACATCGATAATGAGTCCATTTAAGTTGTGTTTTGTAATTGACGTGATTTGCTATTACGTGGTGAGAATTTGAAAGTTTTTAAATAACGCAGCGGCGTTTGTAAATGACGAACAAGTAATTATTTGGACGCGCAATCACGGATCATACCTTTTCCAAAATACGGATCAGATGATTGCAGAATTTCGTGTCCGATTTGAAAATAAAACACAAGCGGTAACATTTTAAGGAAAACAATTCTACATCTGTCTCCCAACGCTTCACAAGCGTGGGAGACGCAAGAAATTGCGTGGTTTCCCTTAAAAAAAAAAACGTCGTAAGATGGTCTTTGACAGCTTCGTCGGAACGAGATTTCTGAAGAGACCGAAACAGATGAAAGTCTGAAAGAGTACGGTCTGCAGCATACGGTGGGTGTTGAAGGATTTCCCATTTTAACTTCTTCAGTTTTTGCAGCGTCTGTCAGGCGACATGTGGCCTGGTGTTATCATAGTGAAAGATGACCCCTTTTCGATTGGCCAAAACCGAATGGTTTTCTTGAACTTGCTCATTGAGCTTAGAGTACTTGTTCACAGTGATTTTTTCGCTAGGTTGAAGCAGCTCGAAAATTGATTCCCCTAGAATCCCACCAAACAGACAGCAATACCTTCATTGAATTCAAGCCAGCTTTTGCAACGGATTTTGCACATTCGCCTGCTTGTTTTCAGCTCCTTTTTCGTTTTATGTTATTGTACAGGATTCACTTTTTGCCACCTGTTATGACTGGATCCAAAAAGGGTTCTTTTTCATTGCGATCAAGCAGAGATATTGCTATGGAGACGCGATCCAGCTTATGATTTTTCGTCAAAGAATGCGGCACCCATGTCTAAACCTTGCAAGTTTTTTTAATTGGCGAAATGCTGACGAATGATCAATATTCAGCCTCTCAGCAATCTCCTCAGTTGAAATCCTTCGGTTATTTTCCACTAAGGCACGCACAATGTCGTCATCAATGCCGGAAGGCCGACCAGAGTGGGGTTGTCCAAGTTAATATCACCGTTCCGAAATCTAGCAAACCACTTTTCAACAGTCCTAAGAGCAGGAGCTCGATCCGAATAAACACTCTGAATGTTTTTTAGTTGCAGTTCCAACACTTACTTCTTTTCGAAACTCATGTTCATGACTTTCATTTTAGATTTTTATTCTTTTTCACACACAAATTAACTTAAATCAACGGGGTCTAGCGATAGAATGACTTATGATGCCACGACCTATCCACTGGTATACAACAAGTACATAAAACAAACGCTAGGCGCATCATAGAGTAAACTTTCCACCACGTATGAAGATCGGGCACGAACTCCTGCAATTATCTTAAAACTATTACTACGTACTTCTCGTACGATATACGCCATCAACAACGCCTGCGCGTCATAATGTTCGGAGTTCTGCAAGCGTATCAGTTTTCTTTTACTCACTCATAGTCGAATTGTCTTCAACTGTTCTACGTCACGTTTGCATTAAGTTCAGTCCACTCTTCTGGAAGACTGGTTAAGTAGACGTGGCTTGCTTGAAGTAATTATCAAGAATAAGATTGACTCCACCACTTTAAGCTTGGAAGTTCTCAGGCACCATACCGTTGTGAGTTTGACGCTTCAACTCCAAACTAAAAACAAGTGGACAAGTTGTATGAACCCTTGGATCTTTTTACTCCGCGCTTGTGATTTATTTATAGAGTCGTCTTCTGACAGTCGAAAAACAAACTGACAGCTCGAGAAACCCACTGTCATTCAAAACGAACAGAATTTCAGTTTATTGCCGAATTCTTTCATCTAATTTTGAAATCTTTATACGGTTCTTGTAAAGATCAACGTGAGTATTTCCTTAAAGCACTTAGGTAAGGTTGAACTGGGTGCCAGCTATTGCCAGCACACTTAGTCCAGTGATAGATCCATTGTGATACCTCATGGATCTGAAGAGATCTCCGTACCTACTCGTTAACCCAATTGGAGCTTTTTACTCCCCTAAATGGAGTCTTCTTTTACGGGAGAGAGCTGGGCAGTTACAAAGAAAGTGGGGAATAGTTCCCTCCTCCTCTTCGTCCATGCAGCTCCTACAGAAATCGTTTGAATGGACGCCAAGCCTTGTTGCTTGCTTGCTTATTAGACAGTGTCCCGTGATGACACCTATTATGGAACTGATATACGATCTGTTAAGAGAAATCAAATTCTTAGAGCGCTTCAGATCCAGCCGTGGCCAAATCCGCTTCGTCGCTAGACACGTTTTACCATTTGACCACCTAGAATTTGATTTCTCGATAGTATCCTGCTTGAGCTTGAGTTTACATTCAGCGATCGGTATACCCAGGGTCTCTTTCTGTGAGCACGGGTACGGTCGTTCCATACCCATCCAGTTCATCAGCCTTACAGTTCCCTGGAATATCTCTATGCTCCGGCACGCAACAAAGGTGAATAAAAGCACTAAAAGCACTTCTTCTCTTCGAAATTCTAGTCAAAATATGTAGGGTGTAGGGTGACAAAATATAAAGCCGACACTGTCAAGTACATTGTGTATCTCACTTTTTATTTTTTTGTATTCATTTTCATCAAAGCGCATTGTTTTCGAATTGAAGAAGGTAGGTACTCCAAAAAGTGACTATCACAAGCCATAGCAGCTTGGTACCACTTGTAAGAACTGCCTTCAGGAAGTGAATAAAGAAAAAAGTGGAAGATCCAAAGCAAAAAAAGAGAATAAAACTAAAAATTAAGTGCGAAACGATAAAAGAAGTAAACGTTCCTCGAAAAGTATAAAGAAACATAACCTTATCGACTGTAATGAAGTCGGGTTAGGTTGACTGAAGTCAGGGAAATCCAAATAGTGTACCCAACTGAGTAACTGACCGTTTCCTTGAAATGTTTTGTCAATAATTCGTGTCGCAGTTTATTGTTTTGCATATTTTACGGAGTAAATACGTGTCTTATTTTGTTTTGCCTGAGTGCCACTCGAGAATGTGTCAACGCATTTTCTAATTGGACGCATAGTTTTTTGTAAAAATAAAAACACATACTTATGTAGACGTTCGAAAAGAAAAAGAGCTCTAGTTTCTAAACATTGGTCTATGGCGGCATTTTTGTTAAAAAAAAAAAAATCACGTTATAGGAGGTCGTTCCTTTTGCATGTCATCCACTTCAGGTCGGTCAAAGACTTGATGTTTGAATCAAGTTCTGCGTTAAGAAATGTCTCTTTATGATTGTCAGTTGTGGCGACAAAACAATTATGTATGTACCCCATTATCTTTCATGTCTAATGAGGGTTAAGGGGTGAGAATGAGAATGAGGCTGGCTTTTGGCCTATAAAATTGTATGCCATATACTCGTAAATATGTATGCTTACGTGCTGCGCAAGTTGCGATTAGTCTTTGTGGCCACAAAGTGAAAAATCTTTCTGACGTCAATGCGCAGAATTGCTTGAATGCCAAGGGTAAATACATCTGAATAAGTGTTCTCTCGTCTAAATATGGATAGTACTTTTGTACACAAAGCACAAACAGTCGGTGATTTACATATTTCTTTTGTAATGTACTAAAAAGTAATTATAACACTTATTGTAGACTACATGTTGTACGCCAACACAGTAATATGATTGTTTGTGTATTTCAGTGATCGGTTGCTGACCGAATAGGTATTCATTCAGGCACTTAACAAAAGATCGTAACACTCGAAATCAAATTTGAAAATCGGTGAACCTTATGAGGACCGGCTCATTTGTAGTCTTCGCCTGATACAGAGCAGCATTCGAACGCAATCAGATTGTTGTCACGTTCTGCATTTTCCAATCGAGACTACTTGAGTTTTACTCTGTAAAAGTAGTTAAAAATCAAGCTTCTAGAAACTTGTCGATAAGAAATGAAGCGCACGCCCATCATGCAGCATGCCAAAGAAAATGTGGCCACAGCACCTCTACAGGAACTGTGACAATATAGACGCGGATGGGAAGACGACACACTTCCTCTGTGGCTACCAAAGCCTCAGCGCAACCAGTAAAACAGACTTTCGGTGAGTCGGGCAAACAGTTAACTACGCTTCCAATAGCCATTCTAATATGCATACTGGACTCCGGGTGGTTAAGGGAGGCGAACCATAGGTGAACAACTTGCAAATTATAAAATGGATCCATGATGATCCGAGTGAGGCATTACGATACATCATGCCGTCAACGTAATGTCTTCTTGTCAATTTTTGACAACAAAAAAAAGTCTGTAAGGTCTTTAGAGCGCTTAAACCTTAAACATTGATCTGTATACAAGGCGACTTTTCGTACATCACTCTTCCGTTTCGAACCCAAATAATCGAACTTGGATTCGTCAGGCCAAAGTACTTTTGTGGGACCTGTGTGGAAATGAAGGGAAATAATTGGTTATCTATTGGTCGCCTCCCTAAACCACCCTGTACCCATTATGCATTTTAAAATGGCCTTCGGCGGTATGGTTGAAGTGTGCGCCTTAGATTGTTTTTCTGATTCTGCTGAATCTTGCGGACTCGGAGAGGAAGTGTGTCGTATCCTTTGCTACAGCTCCAGCAGATGTCGGTCGTACTTAGTCGCATTCTTTTTAAGATTGGCCACCATGTAGCCTTTCAGGATTCGGAAAATTTGTGCCACGTACGACATGTTCAGCGTTCTCACTTTACAGTGGGATTTGATATATGTACGTCATGAATCATGATCTCATCCAAAAAATTTCTAGAAGTTTTATCTTATTTTAGTGCCTCAGAACTGAGGGATCGACCATTGTTTGGTTCAGTCATCTGCCTTTTCATTGCCATCGATGGCTCTATATGACTTGTGACCCAATAGAGTGAGGCCTTGTTCTTTGAGCATAGGACTTTGAGCTGATAGCGATAAGTCTTTCCTAGTTTACATTTTAGAATTGCGAATGAGACGGCTTTGATGGCGACCGATGTGCACACTCGTTTACCTTTGCCAATGTTTCTTCTTGTGCTTTGAAAGGCCTAAAATGTTGAAACGTCACTCATATAATTGACATTTGTTGATAGATGGCGCTGAAAATTTATTTTTTTTAAAAACAAAACAATTACCACACCTAATGTGTGGGAGATACTATATTTACCATCCAGGATTTTCCCCAGAAATGAAACAAAGAAGTATACGCAACCGAAAAAAAAAAACTTTCCCCAAAACCAATACAACTTCGACAAACGAACAACAAAGCACAACATTTACGCTGTTAGGCAACTAAAATAAAAAAAACACGAATTCGCTCGTGTCAAAGAAAATATGCGCGGCTACAGCAAAATGGTGGGAGTCTAGAGACACAGATCCACTGTAAGAGCAAACAATCAAAAGTAAAATAAAAATATCCACTCTTTTATGTGTTTTCCTTTTGATTTAGTCTTCTTAATCTTTGTTTCGCTACACAAACTCACCATCGACATCGCTAACAACGGGCAACTAACTATACTCTACTCTCTCTCGGAGTGTGTTTCTTCTGTGCTCTGTCGCTCTGTCTGACTTGCCATACTACACGGACTGTCAGTTTGTTTTTGCATCGCGTTATGGCCGTCTCGTCTTAATATGTTGGTCGTGTAATAGAATCGCTTGGAAATCTCGGAACGTACATAATAGCTAGACCAAGCCTATATTATTTGTTCAATCGGTTGCCATAGTGTGTGACAGCTAACTTGTGTCTCTCTAGGCTTCGGTCAGCTGTGCGAATGATTTTTTTCCTTTGTTTCATACTTGGTCCGAGTAGACTTTACTCCGAGAGAAGTTGTGTGTGTTCTGCAAATTAAGTGATCGAACGGAGCTTATGTTGTAGAGAGTCTGTGTAAAATTTAAAAAAAAAAATCAAATCTTTGCCGCCACATCAATCCAAATGAATTGAGTCTCTGGCTACGTAATTAGAGATTGTGAAACGAAAAAGTAGTGTACACGCTCGAGGTGGAAACATGCATCTTGGGAGTGCATTAGCTGTGATAAAATCGACAAAGCAATGTGTTCTATCAAATATCAATTAGGAAAAAGTTGAAGTGTTCGATAAGGAGTTCAGTGCCTTGCTTACTGACACTGCGTGGTAATCCTTCTGTTGTTTGTCTGGGATGTGCAGTCCATCCCCTCTGTGCCTATCGATGTGGGCAATTTGAAGTGACTTCACGAGTAATAACCAAGAATGCGTTTCGTCAGAGGAATATATTTTTAATTTTAATTAGGAAACCTCTTAAGGATTTTTGTTTTTTTTTTTTCTGTGGATATTATTGCACCAGCCACTTGTGGCTAGTCTCGACCTAAATTCGCTATGGATGAGGTAAGTGGAACAGTTCATTACATAAAAATTGTATTAATGCTTCAGCTGTTTGGAATTAGCCATTTGTTTCTTTTGCGTTCGATTTATTGCTGCCAAGTGGACAATTAGAAGTTTATGCGAAAGATTTTGTTTGACTTTTACTGCACAACATGTCTAAACTAAGTTGCCGCACATTGAAAGACAACTACAATCTGAAAGGTGGAACAGAATACCAATAAATTTAACAAAATTGTTTATTGACATGTTGAACGGTTATTTCTCACAACAGCCGCTTGCAATGTTAAACGTTGATGAGGATATGGAGATCCCATAATATAATTTTTAAGAAAACGCGAGTATACAACCAGTGATTAATTTTTAAATAAAATCTCCGTCAAATATCCTCCCTGACTTTGCACATCCCTGTTCTTTTGATTTGACTTTCAATGGCGTTTGCACAGAGATGTGACAAAATCTCATAAATCCTGTATTAGATTTCGCAGACTGAAATTTTCGAAAATTCTACAAAAAGAAGTCATACATCACAATTTTCGAGATGACATGACCTACCTCTAGCCGTGTTTTTTTGAGAACTATACTCACTTCAGTCAAAAAAACGATTTATACTCAGTAGCAGCCGCACCAACCAATTGGTTTGCGGCTCGAACTTTTATTCTTTAGCCGTGTTTTTTTGAGAGCTGTATACCCAGTCCAGTAAAATTTTACACTCGCGCGAAAAATCTCATAAATTTGCTTTTAGCCAATCGTATTTGTTGCTTTTCCTCGGTTTTGACATTTGCAAACTGTCAAATGAAAAAAAAGAAATCGAGCCGCAAACCAACTGGTTGGTGCGGCTGCTACTGAGTATGAATCGTTTTTTTGACTGAAGTGAGTATAGTTATCAAAAAACACGGCTTTTATTTGACAGTTCTTAAATGTCAAAACCGAGCAAAAGCAACAAATACGATCGGCTAAGGGCTAATTTATGAGATATTTTGCGCTCTGGTGGTCAACTTATGTAGTTCTATCCTCACTTTCTGCTATTGGGGAAGTTATCGCCACTTGGTGTGTTGTTATTGCTTTGTGTGTAAAATTCTACTGGGGTGAGTATACAGCTCCCAAAAAAACACGGCTTCTATAAATTGTTTTTTTTTTTTCACGTCTCGCGCAGTGTGCCAAAACATGCCGCGCTGTCTATCTGGAACCAAATGTCCTCAAGATCCACATGATTCAATTGAGGCCACAAGAACTCAGTTATGATGGTGTGTTCATGAAGATGCGAAAAATTGCGGCCAATGAATCCGCCTTTCCACAACCGGCACCAAACAGTAGCTCATTAAGAATGCATCGGTCTTTCATAAATTACTCTGTGCTCCAAAATCGAGCAATCACAAGATTTCGCACGGAAAAATTGGTGTCTATCCACTCTACATGACCCAGCCACCTCAGTCGTTGGACCTTTACTCTTCTGTCTAAGTCGATGTCGCTGTACAACCCCCTACGGGCTATCTTGCCAAATATTTTTATTTACCTAATGAAACACCTTTCGTTGAATTACTTATGTGGGTGTCATCTTAGAAACGCCATTTCAACAGCTGTGAACATGTGTACATTTTTTCACCTCAAAAACAGCTTAAAGCAGACCACCCAAGTTTCTATGTCCACACCTTAGAAATCTATCTTCGTCTACAGAACAAATTTATATAATTCTGCAAGTTTTGTTCACTTTTCGCTCTCTTCCGTGACAAATTAAGACAAAGAAACGTACAACCAATAAAAATGGCTGAACTTTCTATCACTCTATCGTTAAAAAACGATTACGAGTTGTGGTAAGGTGCTGCTACTGGTGTCTTTAAGTTGTGTGTGTCCCAATCGAATGCATAATATGGCGAGCAACATAAATTAATACAATTTGTCGTCCAAATGTCCAAGTGACAAATGTGCACAACGCGCACAGAGTCGTCTTAAAGATGGTTACGATGAAAAGTGGAAAATTATTTGGTTGTGAATCACAGACAAAACGTGATGGCCATTGTACGAGTATATAGTCATGACAGACATGGTGCAAGCTATTGCACCTTCTGTCAATCAGCAGGTTTAACGCTTCTTTGTTCCGTCGTGTTGGTCAGCCATTTTACTGGTCACAGTTGCACACTAAAGTGGTTTGTCAATATTTTTTTTTTTGGGAAATTAACAAACATCGTCGTGGCTTTAGCTTTCGCGTAAACGGCTAGATGGCGCGGCTAAACTGACGGAAATGCTATAATCTGCATCGTTTATATTTATATCTCTTTTCTGTTTCTTTGTTTGCTTTGGACTTTTTCATTGGAAATTATACGGTCTTTCGTGTTGATGGTGTTCTTTCTGTTTACAGTGTACACTATAACGTGTCTTAGATAATTAGGTATGTGTTACCTACGAGAAAACATTTTTAATTTGTTGATAGTGTGCAATTAGTTTAAGAAGATATACCGGTTAGAGAAGGAAGCATGGGTCTTAAGTATTCATAGAGCTCTTGTTGAATTATTAAATGGCTAAAGTAGATTCTGAGTCTGCTTTAATCACTAATAAATCTATCAGGTGCCTGTCAGAGACGTTACACTAACACTAAATTAGATAAGGTTGCAGTAGTAGGCTGCATTTGGGTCCTTTGTGATACCACATGGATCTGTAATTGAATGAGAATCACAGTGACCTACGCCCATGTCTTGGCATGTGTCCCAGTTCCAAGCAACTTTTTAAAATGACAATTATCCAGGGGAGGATTAGATCCACAGGATGTCAGCGGATATTATTCAATCCGGTCCTGCTGATTTAAACGGTTTAAATCAACGTATTGCCCGAAGAATTCTGTTCTTAGTTATGAGACTAGAGCTGTTTGGCGATGATCCTGCATGGATTACATCGGGACCATTAATAGCTTTGCAACAGCTGTAGAAGTGAGGTCGAGGAATTTGACAGTAGAGCAATGATTCGGAATTCTTGGGGTGGCAGCTAGGATTTTCCGAGCATATATGCCTCAGGGATCTCTTTCAGTTTCCCGTAAATGAGTTTTAAGACTTTCGTTGTGCTTTCCGTAATTGAGTTTTGAAAACTTTGATGGCTTTATAGAAGGTTCAATCCTGAGTCTACTAAGTATGCGGTTTAATCCTGAGTCTTATAATACTGTTGTAGAGCTGAGGTTTGGGATTTCCTTTTGATTTGCTTACAGGACCGAAAATATTCATCGCATGACTAAGGGCGCCTGTTAAAGTCTGTTTCAAATCACTTGTCAGCTGCATACGCAGGTTTTCCCTTTTCCTCTCTTCGAGGTGGATTTCTGCCTTGTAGAGAGGCAAAGATAAAACCTGCACAAGCAGCTAACAAGTTATTTGAAACGGACTCTAGCTTTATTACTAGGGAGTTCAGCTCCTGGGTGATTTTGGGTGGAGCAGGATGCCTGGCTTTGCAGAAGCTTCTACACTGACCACTTGAATGAAATTAAATTTCGTCGATCAACACGTCAAAATGTCAAATGATCTGAATGTCCTTCTGTCATTTGATGACAAAATTCTCCACTTCACTAAAGTCGATCTGTCGAAACCAACTGTCAATGCAACATTTTCAATTCAATTCTTAAAAGAAATTTCCTCTCTATAGCTCAAAATATTAGTCTACAATTTTATATAATGATCACAAACTATAAATACTTTTAGTATACAACAAGATAGGTTATAAACAATGTGTTTTTAATTTATTATTTCTCTTTGAATGCCACACAAACAAAATCACAGATATGATGACAAATACCACACAACTGAGGGAAATTCATTAAAAATTCGCACGCAATTTTCAGCTACGGTTAATAGATAAAACGTGCTTTCCCAGATCAATTTTGACTGTGACTGCTAAAACTGAAAATATATATATTCATTTGTAAAATATAAACACAGCAGAGTTCGAGTGCATTGCCAACAAAATGTTTGTTTTTTCATATGGATATCTGCCAAAAAGATATGACGCATTTGAAACATAAACGAACGGCAAAAAAGAAAATGTTTTATCAATTTTCCCCAAGACAAACATGTATAACTTAATTTGTGTTCTTATTCCTTTAAATGTTAATCTTTGTTTCAAGGAAAGATACTTGAATGCAGTTGGATCATTTGATTTGACATTGTATTGACAGAAAACTTTAGGTTTTAGGAAAAAAAATGTTAACATATGCTTCGTGTATTTGTCAGAATAGTCATCACGAGAATCTATGTACGTGACCACAGTTACTGTTATGAAATTCTTCCCGAAATCAATCAGACTTTTTTCAACCAGTGTTGTTCTTAAGTGTTTTTTTGTTTTAAATTTGAGCAGAGCACAGATCTCAGTTCGAGAACGTGAAGTAAACTTTGAATCAAATTCAAGAAGTTCAATTGGATTTGTTATTCTTACTTACTTAGGTCTTTTTTCCCCTTGTGGATTCTAGGGCCTCCATGAAGCCTACGCGTCATCGTGTTCGATTTCGGGAAATATTTCGTAACTCTGCCGAGCTTCTTCACACCTCTTCGACTGTCCTTCGTTGATGTATATATCGGTCGACCCACTCTTCTTTCGTCCCGGGTTACCGAATTCGATTGCTTCGCTTGGCCAGCAATGATGGTGTCGTCTTTTTGATAAGTATGTCCAATCCACTGCCACCTCCGTCTTTCAATTGTGTGAGACCCTGATCCGTTCTCTTTCTCTTAATATTTCATTCAAGAACAAGAATCAAAATCTTGTTGAGAACTGTTAGCAACAATATGCTCTCACACTTCCTATCAATAGTCCACCTTCGGTGGAATAGGTAACGAACTTCACGATATCTAGAACTCGTATAAGTATCGCTTGTCACAATTAGTAAAGGACACTGGACAATCGAAAACCATTCAATCAAGTTGGGTACCCTTTGCAACAGACACTATCATAGCCCCGTTGAGTTGTTATCAAACAATGATAAGGGATCTGACCCAACTAGCAACATGCTTGTACTGCAATGTAGTTCGTTTCGATGTGAAAGCCAATCCGTCTGTCGTGAATGAATCGATTCAAGCAGTTTTGTCTGATGCGGACCATGTATGAAGCAATCAAGCCGATATGGCTTCAGTCGAGCAGTTTGAGCGGTACACCTCCTTAGGACTGACTGACATAATGGTTGAATATAGGTTGGTTCTTGAAGTTTCTCCCAGTTTCTTTCAATCATTAGCGTTAACGGTTTTATTGCCGACTCCGAAGCGGATTGAGAAGTTTTTTTATAACAAATTATACTTTTTGAGGTTTGTCATTGCCTGCCAGGAGGTGATGCCGCAAAGAAAACATAAGTTTTTTTTTTTTTTGCTGAGATTCGAACTTGTGTCAGTTCATTTAGCAGTCCACCGCATTAACCACTAACCCACGGTGACCACATTCAATGTATACATTGGTAGCGAGGCAGGTAGCTAACGTATATTCTTTATAAATTTTTCAAATGTTCGGTCCACCTCGTCAAGACCCGTTTCGGTGAATCTTTCCTTAGGTATGCATGCTGTGACTTGGAAAGCGATGTGTTTCTTTTGGAATTCGTCACATGTACTATGGAATACTGTTTTGAAATCATGCAAATTACCATCTGTGCATTCGTCTGGTCTTCATAGATTGCTCTTCCGTGACTGCAAGAAATTTAAGTTTCTCTCCACATCAGTGGAAACTAATTATCGCAGTGTCATTGCTTGTCATCCATCTTAAAGATTCAACCGTGTGTAAATCATTTCATGCATAATTAACAAAAAAATGTCACAAATTAAACAAATATCCATCCATCCGTTGATTACCTTCTATCAGTTTCATTTCACAACAACGAACAAGACTCACCATCACAAGAAAGTGACTCAAACAAACCCCAAAACAGCCTAAATATTTAGTTAGCATGTCAAAATCCTATGCGTACTCGTAAGACCGAAAACCCGAAAAGAAAAGAAAACATTGACGTTTTTGATTATGAAACCATATTTCTACACGAAGCCATTGTAAAGACTTTGCGCCATCTCCACTTGAAGCACCAACCAACAACCAGACCTCTCCACTTGTGACACGGTACGTTTCGAATTTAAATCAATGTTGCGCGCTCAGTGTGCTCGATCGACACTAAAGTTGTTAATTTAAATTTCAAATGTATCCGTGAGTTGAATCATTATTGAAATTTTGTATCTTTCGAGAGTTGTACTTAATTTTTTTTTTTTATACATGTATGTATGTATTTGTTGCTTTAGTTCATGCTTCTGTGCTTGACTGGGTACTGGGATTCAAGGCCAGGCTACAATACAATTGAAATTGAGGGCATTGTACGTTTGTTTTGCTCGATGTTTGAATTATTTTCATCATACCATGTCAAGTAAGTGGAAAAACATTAAAGTATGTGGTGACTTTTAAAGCTGGGAAATTGTAACTAGATCAGGAGATTATTAAAAGTTGCTACAAAAGCCGCTAAGTTGGTTTGCAATCAGTTGAAGGACCACCAAAGAAACGCACTCACATAGCACTTTGTTTCTCCCCAATGGGATTTGACTTGGTTACACCAGTGACAGTGACGGAACTTTTATTTACAATTTAGTCTTACTCCTTTGTTCATTAGCTTTCCAGCGCAAGTAAGTTAAAAACACTCTATAGGCGTGCACTGTCTACTGTTTAGAAGCTAAATTTTCATCGCTTTGTGGTTATCATGTGGTCCACCACGATCAATTCCATAGTTTTCAATAAAAAGTATGTAACGCTAACCAGTCTGAAAGACCTCGTTTACTAGTAACCCTTTCATAAGGAACACAAAATTTGTTTCACTAACTAATACACACCCAATTGCTAGACATGGAAAGTATATTCCCCTGAGCACGGGGCAAAAGTATCTGAAACCTCTTGCAATAGACGTGCAAATATATCATCAGGTCCTGTGTACTTAGGGACAAAGGTAACTATGGCACTTTTGTCTCTTTTCAGCGTAACTATACTCGGCCCTATCCACCTAGTTTGCCCCTCATCTCCATTAAAATCTCATTCGTATGTTTCACACTCCGCCATTGTCTCAATTGTCCCCCATCTTTCATTCATTGTGTACTTTCAGAGCGAAGGTAAGGTTTCATCTTGTGTAAGATTCAGGTCGGGTCTGCCTACGCAAGGTGAGTGAGGTAATTTAGCTTGTCATTTGTGGACAAAAATTTGTCATTTGTTAGAAAAATACGTTCACACACAGGTGACTTACGCAGAGGCTGCGGGTATACAGTCGAGGAAGAGAACACAACTCACTTCCTATGCGAATGTCCCAGCCTATACAGAACAAGAAAGGTGGCCCTCGGTGAATATCATTTCAACAATCTGGTCGATCTGTCTGAGAAGTCACCAAAATCCGTTCTAAAAATCACCACGAATAAGGGATGGTTAAGGGCCTCCCTTACGACCGTAATCATATTTACTCAGACCTTTCTTTTTGTCTTTTCAGACTGTATATTCCATGTTAGAAGAACACAATGATTCCTTAGAGATTCGAGGGAAGGCTACCTACCTACCTAGTCCATCTTGTCTGACATCCACTATGTCAGTTAAGGCCAGTTTGTGTAAGAATTTGACTCAAGTTCTAGTGCCTAGGTAGAGGTGGCTGTTCGACAAGTACCACTAGAATGCGACTTTTTGTTACCATGACTCGTGTGACCTGGTTGATGGTGCGTGTTGTTGAGGATGTGAGACAGTCGGTACTTATATCCAGCCTGTGGAGTTAAGAAAATGGATAAGATCTCTTATTCTTTTACCCGAGATATCGTTAAGGTCGTTGAAGAATAGATGGTTTAGTGCACACAGTCAGGCTCTTGCCAGTGCTCGACATTTGCAGAGGAAATGGGGGAGAGTTTCGTTCTCATTTTCGTTTTGGCAACTGAGTGGGGGTTGTATGGAATACCTAGTTTGACCGCATGTTATCCAATTGATCAATGCCCTGCGATTATCGCCGTGATTCTGGCGATGTCTGAGTTCTGTTTAGTAAGTCTTTTGTTTTATCTAGTGCCTCCTTAACTCGTTATTTTTTCTTTTTTACTTTGACGGACTTGAGGAATGTAATGTTTGTCAAAGTTTTACACAAAAATTAAGCGAGCAAACGTTATAGACAAACATTTTGAATCGTCATGAATCCCTCGATTCTTTTCTCAGAGACAAACAGGCTTTTACGAATCAAGCAATTAATTTATATGCCTTGAAAGCCCTAAGTAATATTGTTGAAAAGATTATTTTCTTGTTCTAAACAATCCGACACTGAGAAAGAATTTTGTGAAATTTTCTGTTTTACGTACAACCTACACTCAGTACAATACAAGTCGGAATGGTTTCTTTTGCTAATTTTATTGTTTGTGCTTGTAGAATACAATAATTCTTTGTTTGCTGTGTGGTAAAAAACTAATACACACTTGAAATGTTAAGGTGAAACATGTGTTTTTGGTGTTTGGCACTCGAAATTGCGAACAAAATGATTCAACTGAGACGCAAAAAAGATACACTTGCAGCGTGGGTGTATTGAAAAATAGAGAAAATGACCTTTCGAGAGATCATCGATCTACATACAAGTTTATATCCATGGACTTGTAAATACGTTTCAAAATCATTTCAATTTAATTAGTTTTTTTCTACTACACAAGTGTAGACAAGCTTTTTATATACAATCCGTGTATGAATATTAACGATGTGAACATTATTTTAATTGCGAAATAAACAATGCGCAAGCGAAATCAACTTTAAATTTGTGTGGCTGCTACTTTTCCATTGTTTATATATTTTACCTGGCACACGTTCGTTGACGCATTGTGTTTCCAGCACAAGTAGGAAGTCGTAGAGAATGCGCGACTTCGCATTGTCGTTGCAGTTTGATTAAAAAAAAAAAAGACAATAAAATTATTTATTTTATTTGATTTATTTTATTGTTAGACTAATTGGAAAATGTGCGTGAAACACGAAATGTGCTAGCATGCAATTCACTAGAGATTTGGGTATGCTAACTTGGAAATGGCTCTTTGATTGTTTTATAACAATTATTGCATGTGATCCTGAAAATACCTACGAGGGTCGTTCGAAACAAAGTATTTGTTCTGTCACATTTAATTTTATTTTCCAATGAAATCTTTGAGCCGTCCAAAGAGTAGTTGGTATAGAAAAGAGTCGTCTACGAATGTGAAGACCTCGTCACTCGATGAAAACCTCAGGCTTTCGAAACAAACTTTGAGCTTTGGAAACACACAAAAGTCCCGGAGCCACATCTAATGGTCTGTCAGTTTGAACTACAAATCTTGAATTATCAGAATTCCAATTCCGAAGTGTTGGAAGGTGCATTCTCTTAATGGAGCAGCAACTTCTTCTTTAAATGCAGCAGGTTGTTGTTTTGGAATATGTGTTATGGTTCTTGGCACGCAGCACAATGTAAAACTGGGTTTCTGTTCACAGCGGGATACCAGGCAATGAAGCAGCGGATGAATCGGCAAGGGCTCAGTCCTAGACCGAGAAAAAGTAAATGGTACGGCTAAACTATTACTCTGTAATCTTAAACCCAAAAATGAACAAAAATCATTAATGCAAATAACAAGTGGAAATCACGAACGTATCAAGAAGGCTCTGTCCAGAAAACTTCTACAAAAATACAGGAAATCACTGTCAATGCTCCTATCAGCTAACTGACCATAACATGTTAGAATATATGAAAAAATACGCCTACACGATGAAGACATATGCAGGGCATGCAGTGATGAGGAGGGCCATGAGGACTAAGACTATTTCCTCTGCCAACTGATAAAAAGAACCCTGGGAAAATTCTTTTTCGGGTATATCGACGAATCTGCTGGGCGCTCGGATGGTTGGCACCAAGACACTAACACCACAGGAGGAAACTTATCATGGGTATCACAATAAATCGACATGGACCTAAGTGTGATGAAGATGTAACTTTTCTCATCAGCCTCCAAACCTAACCTAAACTAGCTAGCGGGGTGGATCCAAGTATCAAAACCCTTCTCGTTTCGCTCCGACAGGGCATTTTAATGTGAGCAAACTCAACACCCAGATAGCTTTCTTATGCTCAGCTCTTTACATTTGATGTTAGAAAATGCTTTCCCACGTCTTCTGCCATCCCTCTTGCTTTGATTCGATGGTCATCCATCCAGAATCATTTGATGAACTTTTCCAATGTAATCGGTTACAGTTCTTGGCCGTCTCAATCAGTCATCATCAACCAAGGTGGTACGATTACGTTCAAATTTAGCTACCAATCTTTTCACGGTGGCAAATGATGGAACAGAGTCGCGTAAAACAATGTGCAACTCGGTTTTAATTTACGCAGGCGTATCGCCTTTGTAAGAATCTAATTACATTAACATACATTGATAAAAATGACTGTCAAACAACAGCTAAGTTTTCAAAATGGCTGAAATCTCTAGAGATGTCTTTCAAAACGTATACAATTATTCATCTTCAGGCAATTGTAGACTCAAACATGTCCAATGACGCTCGTTGCAAGGTTTGTTTGTCTTTTAACAGCTGGTATCATCTTTGAGACGAAACTACGATACGATTTCCAACGGAACTTTGACTTGAACTCATGCTTCATTATGGTACTCTTTCAATGGTGCTGCTTTATGGCATATCGCACCACAATGATGGACCACTGATTCGTATTAAAATTTGGTTTTCAGGTTATGAAAAGCAAATTCTCGACAATTCATTCCAATGACAGTAGTTTGTTTTTGTAATTGATCTTTCCATCAAGTTTGTGACAAGTTTGGCACACAGTCTAACTAAGCCTTAGTGATACTTTCTTGTAAGTGGAGTTCTCTAATCCCTCCTCATACCGTAATCACACTTCAATTAAAAAAATTTCACTTAATGAGTGTGTCGACATCGACTAGAGATTATAGCAAAAAAAATAAATGCATACCAGTCCACATTTCCGCTTGTCATATCATCTTCTTCAACATTTATGTCAAGAGTAATAGCAAATCTCAATTGAATCCAACCCTGTGCGTTATACTATCCAGGATTTATTGGTGTGTTCCCACTCATTTGGTACCGGATCCTTTCACTGTACAATATACACATGTACTTTCAATAAATTCTCGTTTAACCAGACCAACGTCAGTTCACGATTTTTTTTTCCAAAATCATCATCGTCATCATTAAATCGCTTCGATGGTTGTTATACTGGTTGCGTTCCACATAATTTCCTTCCGCTGGTGCACTTAACTTCTTGCCATCGTCGTCGTCGATAAAAGAAGAGAAAGTGTTGAGCTTTGTGGTGTACGATGACCGCACACCAAGTGCTGCGCACAATCAGCGCAATAAAACCAAAGCTACTTAGTTGTCGAAGCAAGCTGTAAGGAGGAAGTCATTTTTTTCTGGTTTAATGCGGAAACTTTGCTTGTCTTCATTGCGCACCGTTGTCGGCTTTCCGCAATCAAATACCATACCGAGCATTGCATCTCAAAAGTCTTCACCGTTCTTTCTGGGGCAATCCCATTTCAGCTAATTTGCATCCCACAACATTCATTGTCTGGTTGTGGATCTGTGTAATGAATTCAATTCCCTGAATGTTGTTGCTTCTCCTTTGTGTATGCTCTGGCTGTGATCATCATCATCATCAATTCTCTGACAAATACCGTGTAACGTCCATTTGTGTGCTATTTGTGTTATGATGAAGCGAACACGAAGATTATAAAAATAAAATGGAAATCCACAATCGTTAACCTTAGGTGTGCTGACTTTTGTCTGCAAAAATAAGGAGAAAAAAAATTCACAAAAATTGAATGGAAAAGTTCAGTGGACTATAAATTGTTCAGGAACAGAGCGCGAACACACAACGAAAGAAGAATTTCGAATAAAAATAATTTTCAACACTTGGCGGCGGCGTTGTGCTCGTTTCGCCAAACGTCGTCGCGTTGAGATTGGTTGTGGATCTTATTTTGGATTCACCTTTACGACGGTTTTTTTCTTCCTTTTTTTTTGTTTTCTTTTTTTGGAGACTTCGATGAATGTGCCAACAGATGCTGTCATTTTATTTCGACGGAAATGGATTTTGGTTTAAAATGTATTTTTAATTTCACTCTTTCTGATTTACGTATAGATTTTGACCGGATTCGAGATCATGGATTAGATATGCACTTTTGGCACTTTAAATGTTTTCTATACTGGGTGCACCTAATGCATATTTAAATCGTGATAATGATTACGATTGACATACTTTCCATTTTAATGACAGAGACGTGCAACGCGGCAATTTTCAAAAAGAAAATTGAAATTGAAAAACAATTTGATCAGGGATCGAACTTTTAATTGATTGGAGACTTTCACGAGTGTAATCAATCACAAAAATAACTTCCTGCAGTTGGTCACCGCGACATACCAAAGAGTGTGAAGGCGAATAAACTAATGAAAAAGGAATGCACACACGGAACAATTGTAGCTATAATTCATTCGTCCACACATATCTGGTTGTTAACTTTGGGTATGTATACGACCAAAGTATCTCTTTCTGATTTGAAAATCAGCACGATTAGCTACAAATACAAATATTTGGCGCAACAGATGATAGAGAGCCATGGCCTAGCTCTTCGCATCCATTCATGTTGCTTGTGTTATATTTTTCGCGCAACCTACCTACAGTTTTAGAAGGTTTTCTATGACTTGCAGGATTGTCATGCCTGCGAAGAGGTGGTGTCGGGAAAAAAAGTTTGTTTGTTTGTTTGTTTTGAAGCGCAAACCTGTGTTTTCTCTGTTAGCAGTCTAACCTACGACATATCAAAATAGATTCTTAGTAAAACTCCTAGGTAAACCGAACCTCTACCACCGGAGCTTCAAATACGTCAGAGTAGCCCGTATAAAGTGTCCATTAAGTTGTTCGGCCTGACTGGAACTGTAAATGGCATCATTGATTCTACTTTGAAAGTTCGTCTGCTCTTGTTCACAACGTGAAGGTGAAAGTAGGTGTTGGTACACAGAGGTGGGTTTGGAAATACCTTTTGACTATTCAGTTCTACATTTTGAACGCCCATGCTAAATCCATTGCTTCTTAGGATTTTCTAAACTGACGAATGACAGTTAATTGCGTCGATCCTAGATTGTAGTTGGTTAGTAAATACTTGTAGTTGCATACATTTTTGACGCATTCAATTTCCCATTCGTTCACTTATGGGTTTCACTGTTTCTTAGCACAAAATCAAATGACAGTGGATCACTTTGTGGTCGTAATGACTTCGACTTTTATGAAGCAGTAAAAAGTTTCCATTGTTATTGTTAAATGGTCAGACAAATATGGTGAAGACTTAAACCCTATTTATTGAAGAAGGAGCGCCATCGATACTAAAGTTTACACAACCCACTAGTCTAGCTTTCTTTCCGGTTTTTAATTTTTTGCTTGCAATTCTCATTGGAATTCGAATTTCATTATCAAAGTGATAATTTATTTCAATTGCATGTACACGCGAAATAGCTAGGAATGCACGAACCACTTAGTAGAAGTTCACCCTTAGTCTTTAAGTGTGACTAAGCGAGCTGCTTCGTGGGTGAGGGTGTGTGGATGGTTGTAAAAAAAAAATCAATGCATTTGTTATCTGACGATTGGATGCCGACTTTTAATTGATTCCCTCTGTTACTGAGAAATTTTTCATAATTGAAAACAATTGCCCCATGGCAAAGGGGGGGAGAGGCCGACAACCCAGACCGAGTGGAAAATCAAAGCAATTAGTTTTTATGTGATACTTGTTTGCTTTTCTCAAGAGCAAAACATTTATTTTTTTCTCTGGAAAATACTACTTCATACAGAGAAGAAATACGCAGCAAGTTGAAATTTATTTTTCTACGATTTTCTTTGGAATCAAGAATGTTTGCGTGGTTTATGACGAGTTACAATGTTATCTTCTATTTTTTTGTTTTTGTTTTTAAATAATCCGCTAATCCAAAACAAACTATGCGGTAAGATGAGCTAGTTTTTAGGTGCTTAGGTGAGATCGTTTTCATACATTTTATTAACTCATCTCTTTCATCTGTTTCATTTGAAATTAATTCTGTAACTTTTCACCATTGCATGCCCTTTTAAAGGATTCACTTTGAACTAACAAGTAGAGTGGAATTTAATGCTTCCAAAACTCTTCGCCGAAGCCGAAAAACTTTCCATCCTCGGTATGTGTGTTAACAACGACCTTTGTTGAAACAACCACATATTCGAAAAATGCTGCCAAAATGTCACGGTTTCCTTAAACGATGTAAAAAATACTTTACCCCTTCTGCTCCGGCTTTGATCTATAAAGGCGTTCATTCGCCCAAAGCTCGAGGACAACGCTCATATCTAGTCTGGTGTACCAAAAACCGCCCTTCACATTCTAGATGAAATTTAAAAACTCCCATTAGGACTAAGTGGTGACAGGGATATCGGAAACAGACAGGTTCAGCGATTGGACATTGTCTGTAATTATGTTTTCATATGTCCTGCCCTTGGGTTTGTCAGAAAAACCACTTTAGGAGAACTCCACTTCAATAATCCTTAGATACCATGTACACCTCCTCCTTCATTTTCAAAACAACGGAGCCTTCCATGTCCGAAATCCTTCCCAGGAACCGAATGCAAGAGTTTTTACCTCGAGTTATTCATACGTATATTCGCAAGCAAACACTCAGCATCTAGTAAACCACGTGTTTAATTTCTATCGACATTTAAAAAAAAACAAACCTTGCTAAATTGACAAATCTCAAATTGTACTTATTTTGACTTTTTATTTCATTTATTTCAGATGGGTGACGTCGATCCAGAAACTCTTCTGGAATGGCTATCAATGGGTCAGGGCGACGAGCGTGATATGCAGCTGATAGCACTCGAACAGCTATGCATGTTACTGCTTATGTCGGATAATGTGGACAGATGTTTTGAGAGGTAAGTTTGTATTGTTTTCTTATTAGGCGAACGATTTTTATCTAAATGTGTGCTTTTCTGTTTTAGCTGCCCACCACGTACCTTTCTTCCCGCCCTCTGCAAGATTTTTCTCGATGAGCTTGCACCGGAGAACGTGCTGGAAGTAACTGCACGAGCAATTACCTATTACCTAGACGTGTCTGCTGAATGTACCAGACGCATTGTCGCAATTGATGGCGCCATCAAGGCAATATGTAATCGTCTTGTAGTAGCCGATCTCTCTAGCCGCACTAGCCGTGACTTGGCGGAGCAGTGTATTAAAGTTTTAGAATTGATTTGTACGCGTGAAGCGGGCGCTGTATTTGATGGTGGTGGCTTGCATTGTGTTTTGTCATTCATCCGGGATTGTGGGTCACAAGTGCACAAGGACACCCTTCACTCGGCAATGGCGGTGGTGTCACGACTGTGCACTAAAGTGGAACCAAACAGTCCATGCATTCAGGACTGTGTAGAAAGTTTAAGTACTTTGCTGCAACACGAAGATCCCATGGTCGCTGACGGAGCGTTAAAGTGCTTTGCATCTGTTGCCGATCGTTTCACCCGCAAATGGGTTGATCCCGCTCCTCTGGCCGAGTATGGATTGGTGAGTGAGTTGTTGAAAAGGCTGGGCAACGCAGCAGGCAACGCACAACAAGGATCTAGTTCCACTTCCACTGGTCACAACGATAGCTTAAATGCCGTCACAACAACGAATAAAACCCAGAGCACTGACGCAACACGATCCTCACAATCGATATCGACTACTATCTCTCTGTTGTCCACTTTGTGTCGAGGTTCTCCAACTATTACACATGACTTGCTGAGGTCTAAACTTCCCGACGCCATGGAGCGAGCGTTGAAAGGAGATGAACGCTGCATTCTTGATTGTATGCGATTGGCAGATTTACTACTCCTGCTGCTCTTCGAGGGCAGACAAGCTTTAAGTCGAGTTGGAACGGGTACACAAGGTCAGTTGGCTCCTAGAGTACGTCGGAATGATTCGAGTGCTGAGCGTACACACCGCCAGCTAATTGACTGCATTCGCAGTAAAGATACAGAAGCACTTCAAGAGGCTATTGAATCGGGCGGAATTGATGTAAATTGTATGGATGATGTCGGACAGACGCTCCTCAACTGGGCATCCGCTTTTGGAACTCTAGAAATGGTAGAGTACTTGTGTGAAAAAGGAGCAGACGTTAACAAGGGGCAACGTAGCTCATCACTACATTACGCCGCATGCTTTGGACGGCCAGGAATTGCTAAGGTTCTCTTGAAATTCGGAGCATATCCAGATTTGCGCGATGAAGACGGCAAAACTCCATTAGACAAAGCTCGAGAGCGAGTCGACGATGGTCACCGTGAGGTAGCAGCAATTTTACAATCACCCGGTGAATGGATGTCTGCCGGACGAAGCCACCTGAAGTCAGAATCTGAGGACGGCACTGCAGAACCTCGTGGCGATGCAGAGATGGCGCCAGTATACTTGAAATTTTTCCTTCCGTGTTTCTGTCGAACGTTCCAGGGCACCATGTTAAGCAGCGTTCGTCGCGCCAGTCTCGGACTAATAAAAAAAATGGTTCAGTATGCTCAACCGAATGTCTTGAGGGATCTCTGCGACACACAATCCGCCCCGCTGACTGGCAATGGGTCTGGAGCACAAAATCTGGGAACTCTTCTGGTCGAGGTGGTTGCCAGCGTTCTGGACAATGAGGTGAGTTTTACTCTTATCTACAGTGTTTCCCCCCATACAATTGGTCTAAGATCAAATTTCCAAAACGAAAGAGAAAAAAGAAAATCGTTAGATAAAAATATTTTATTTTTTTTTTTATAATTTTTTTTTATGTGTAAACCGTTGTTCTCACATGAAACTTTCGTCCTTCTTTTCCTTCCTCTCTACGGACGCACTTTTTTTGCGGAATCTTTAGATTACCTACAGTTGGCCATCATCAGTCGTCGTTGGTGGCGGCGCTACGATGACGAGCTGTTCGAGCTCTTCGTCTTCGCTTCTATCAGCTACCAGTGCAACAACTTGTAGTCCCTCCAGTAGCAATACTGTTACATGTAGACAAGTCGTAGCCGCTAAGAGTGGAACACTTGCGCAATCGATTAAGCAACAACGTATTGAAGTTTCACAGCTTTACATTGTGCCGCCTCCAAAGCCTAAAGTGGCGGGGGTAATGCAATAAATTGTCTTTTGTTTAATTTTTAATTTTTTGTTGTTTTGTTTTTTTTTTTATTATTATTGTTGATGAGGTTAACTTGCATTTTTGATTTATTTGTTATAAGATTTATGTTTTCCTTTTATTTTTTATTTTTATTTTTAATATTTGTTGGATTAAATCCTGTTAAGGCGAGGACACCATTAGTCATTGATTAGCTAGTAAAACAAAAACGAACTGCCATCGATTAGAAAATGTTTACTTAGTTTGAATTGTATCGTATAAGCTAGCGCGATATGTAGTACTTAGTCTTAAGCCGTAAATCCTTAGGCTTGTTCCCTTTAACTTGGTTTTAAATTTGGCTTCTGAACACAGCAACTTTCCATCAGGAGTTCTATAGCCATTCGCCAGCGATTTGTAACGCATGTACATACTCGTATATACTTACGAGGTGTAAGCGGCTAAAATGTGTTCAAAGCCTAGCCCAGGGTACACATGTTCGTGACTAGCCTCCAATGTTCATTGGTGTGTCGCAGTGCTTCTTGAAGAATGTGTTTCTATGTAGGATCACATGAATCCTTTGCTGATCATCTTCTTTCATGACTGCTACTGAGGTTTCCACATTGAACTAACCATTGCTTTGTGAAGCTTGACTGTTGCTGGTATGGAGGATGCATTAGTTTTCCTTAGTTTTTTTTATTGTACTTGGCTAGCCTTGTCATATAGCTTTACCAGTCGCCGCTATGTTTGAATGGAGCATGCAATGGGAGTTGAAAGGGGCAACTTGTTTGTTGTGTAATAAGCGTACGCTACAGAGATTACGACTAACCTTAAACTAGTGCACGGGTGATAGGGGAATAAGATGCGAAACGTAGGAGATATCACATTAATTTCAAATGCTTCCGGGTTGTAGTGATGAGGAAACCGATTCCATATTCAAATTGTATGGCTTAGAAAAGAATCCCGATATTTGACAGTACGTCCGAAAATAGGCTTAAAACTAAACGGATGAGCATGACTCACACTGCAAGTGAAACGTTGAAGGGGTGAATTACTACTATATATTTCTCCGGTGTTCAAGAGAGTCTATTGTCTTAGTGAAAAAAAAAGTGTCCCTGTTACCTATAAGTCTTTTAGCGTGGTTTTGTTTCAATTCTGGATATCGCTACATTATTAGATCTCAAACGCTATAAATTGGTTTTGTATCCCAATTCGTTTTCTAAGGTTCTTTTTGTACAGTATACCTCTGTTGTCTGGCTTGCAGCAAAATAGACTTATGTTGTCGCGGAATCTGTACTAAATTCTGCAAGACAAATATAATCAATATAATTTTTAATCAAGATGCTTGCTCTTGCTAATTACCTTTGCATCTTTGCTTGATAGACGTTAAATGTCTCCTTTGTACAGGGTTATTGAATCGGCACCTAAATTTATTATTCAACTCCCTCATTTGTTTTTGGTGACTCACTTTTCTGTCTGACAGAGTTAGTGGATTCCATTGTATGGCATACTTCAGAGTGGAATTGTCTATGCGATAGCAGGTGTATCCGATCCATTGTCAGTGCTTCATCGCATTGATGTCTATTGCTTAGCAGTTTTTATGCGAAGCTTTTCGTTCGACATGTAGTTCGGCCAAAAAATCCTCAGTATAACAGGTAGACAACATGCAGAGGTTTGCAGTTTACGTATACAAGTACTACATCCGTTAAGAAGTACTGAATAAAGCTAGGAGCGGAACAATCTCAGCTTGCTTTTAGTGCTGAAAACATAACTTCTAGCCTTTGCTAAATCATCGGTCAATACAATACTTCTATTAAATAAAAAAATCAGTCGACTTTCTAGGTAATTGCCATAGCTAAGTATGTAGTGTTTCGGACTGTTAAGCACACTGACACAAAATCGAAACTTAACAACGTTTTTTCAGGGCACCACCTTTCGGCAGGCAATGACACACATCCAAGACGAATCCGCCGTTCGGAGTTGACAATGAAAGCTATCGGTCCCCTCCATTTGTGCGAAAAATTTAACACGCACAACATTTCAACATTGGTCATTGACCCTCTACTAGCTGTCGTGTTGAATTTTTTTTTTATATTTAGTTGACTCTCTTGACCTCTTGTCCAGCAATGTTTAGTAGAATTTAAGAGTTCGAATAGCTTAAAGCCTTTGTTTTTGTCGCATTTATCTTCAGACCAACTCTGCCTGCTTCGGTTTCCAGGTTGTCAATCATAGAGCAGGCAGATATCAGAATTGACATTGACATTGAGATTTCTTTTGTAAGATGTGAGTGTCTGTCTTGAGGTCCATGATCCCTAATTCAGTTTATTAACGTGGTTTCGAGATATGTCGTTGAAAATAAATAGGAAATGATCAAATCGGAAATGTATTCTTCTTTCCCTTCTTGTTAGGCTCGCTGCAATCGTAACTTTTATGAACTATTATGCAAACAAGAAGGTAGTAACAGTTAAGGCTAAAATAGATTCATTTTTATGTTCTTTTGTTTCTGTTTTATGTTTATAAATAATCTTTTGTATAGCTTTTCCTTTTTTTTTACTTTTCAAAACACGCACACACCCCAACTTCAAAAACACAAAAGACCATACGTCGCCCCCATCTCTTTATTGCTTGGCACGCTCTCATTTCGTTGGTAGTTTGCTTTCAACAACAAACCCCATCTTTAAAAAAAAAATAATAATAAAAGACTTCCCTCTGTCTATCTTTTGATATCTCCTTTTTGGCATTTTAGCATAATATTCGTTGCGTTAATCATGCAATATTTCATGATGATAACAATGTTGTAATATTGTTCGTACAAAATTTAAATCAGCAACAACAACAAAAACAACAACAGATACAAAATCATCTAAATATATATATTTGGCAATATTTTTATCTGGTTTTTTGATTTTCTTTTTCTTTTTTCGTTTGTATTTTGAAACTAACCACAAGAAGAAAGCATGATGGTTGTTTGAAATAATCATTAAAAGAGAGATTAATGAATGTATAGTAACTGATTTTGTTTTTCTTTAAAAATTTCGTTTCTTAGGACGATGAAGATGGTCATCTAGTTGTGTTGACAATCATTGAAGAGCTAATGTCTAAAACTCAAGAAGAATTTCTTGATCATTTCGCTAGATTGGGAGTTTTTTCTAAAGTTCAAGCGCTCATGGGTCCCGAGAATGAAGCACACAGCGAAAAGGTTACGTCGTTAGTGCCGGCCATCACAGATGAACCTGGACCATCATCGGCAGTTGCAGCCGTTGTTACAGGTACGTGACGAATGAAAATAATGTGGTTTAAGTTGATTAAGATTGTGGACATTTCTTTCAGAAGATCCCATGGAAGATGCCAAAGAGATTCTGCCGGGAAAAGCCTACCATTGGCGTGAATGGAGTGTTTGTCGTGGTCGTGATTGTTTGTATGTTTGGTCCGATTCAGCTGCTTTAGAATTGTCGAATGGATCAAATGGTTGGTTCCGTTTTATACTAGACGGAAAGCTAGCAACAATGTATTCGAGTGGAAGTCCGGAAAATGGAAACGATAGTTCTGGTAAGATTTTCTGAAGTATGCGCACATAGATTTTTGATTTTTTTTTTCCCCAACATGTAAATAAAGCTTTGAGTAGATTCGATTTTATTTTGGTTACTTCTCCTACACTTTGTCTTAACGTAGTTTAGTTATTCAAAGCCTCGGATGTAAACTAAGTAGATTACACTTTCGTCGCATTCTATTTAATTCCTTCTATCCCCCTATTTTTATTGCACGTTCCTGTCAGTCGGTAAAGGTCAGTAAACTTCAGTTTAAAATTTGAAAACTTTTGGTTGGTTGGGGTCACGGTCATGGATGTGAAAGCTGACGGTGGATGGGCCTAGGACGCGAGATCCATCCTGTATTCCTTCAATGAGTCTTACGCTGGCGTGTTCTTCTAGGTTGCTGAGGAATGGTTTGCAGATGCAAATTAAGTGTGTGAGGGTTTCTATTTACTCTACGTGCAGGCAGCTACAGCGTATATATATTTTGCAATGAGTCAGTGGCCCGTACTGGCCTAGCTAGTCTGTTGACCTTGGCAGGTTGCAGGTGGGCTAAACCTTGGATATTACACAGTTAGTCGACCTCCTCCACCTCCACAACCTGGAATTGTGCAAAAACAACACTCCTAACCATTCCTCACTAGTTCGTCGGCTTTTTCGTTACCTTCAATGTTCCTATGCTGGCGATTTAGACACACACTGTTCTACCAGCTTAGAGGTTGTGAGCTATGATGGCCGCTTGGTTGTCCGTCAAAATCACCAAATTTATTTTATGATCCAATTTTTACACATGCCTTCGACATGTCTCCCGTCTGTTAGACGGAAGGATTTGGGTATATTAAGTTCGCGTGAGTAAATATGTAGCCCCATCGAATCCACAGTCCATTTGGACCAGATAGTTGTGGTATATCGTGATTATGAGTCCGATCTTTCATTCCTTCTTGGTAGAAAACTGACTAGAAAATCTTCAGTTTGTAGATGATGGTAGTCAGTTGTGGTTGTGGTCAGATTTCTGGCTATCGTAATCCGCAAGTTGTCATGACTATACGTTTTTGAGATCCAGCATACAGATTCTTTAAGTTCTGCTGCGCTTATGTAGTATATTCAGAGTTAATTAACTTGAAAATGGAAATGATAAACGCAGAAATCCTGTGTAATATTGCATCAGGTATGAAACTGTTAGCGATTTTCTTAGAGAAAGTGTTACAACACACACCTAAGGCAATGATTACTCCCATGTGTGAAGCATAACGTTATTCATTTATATTTCTACGAACACCATTTCATCGTTTTACTAGCGAAAGCACAAATATTGTGAAATTCAAATCAATATCTGCTGTTCAATGTTGACGAAACCAACCACACATGTTGCGTAAAATATTGTGTGCGTACTGTACATACTCTTCTTTCCCTTTTAGAGTCATTTTTTCTGTATGTATCTTAGGGCATCTAACACACCTACGCGACAATGTGTTCGGTTTCTACCAATGTTTCTCAGTACTCTCTTTATTTATACTTTTTTGACTTCAGCTGGTAGTTATGCTCTATAGAGTATCACCTTCACCATTATCATTCGTGTAAGAAGCTTTTACTCCAGCTGTTTTACTTAACCGAAGTAGTATCAGTTTCTAAGGATAATTCTTCGTCCGATTTCCAATGAGGTGTCATTCGTGGGGTTTACGTTGACTATGAGTTAGGTGAAGCTACCAGTAGTATCATTTTGTCCTAAGCGGAGATTGTATGATGATATCAATTTCAAGACAATTGCCAGGTCAAACAAGGATTATCATTTGTCTCTCTTTATAAACGAGATGTTCTTAGGACTTAGCAATAAGTCATCATCAAGTGTACCTTTTTTATAGCCAAAAAAGAAAATGTAAGTTAGTCACTTGTTTATTGTTTCTTATTGTAAAGTTTGTTGTGTTTTATTGTACTTTTTACTTTTATTTTGTAAATAACGAGGCGTATGTGTTGTGCTTAAATAAAAATAAATAAAAAAAACCCTCACTCAGGCAAACACTAATTACTCACACGATAAAGAGCACAATTGACACTACTTCCAAACATACTATCATATACCACTCATGAAACTATTCCAATTTCCATCTTGTTAGTTTGTCCCAACAACTTTTTTTTTTTTTTTATTAACCGACTTTCATATTATGTACAACAACACATTCTCGTGTGCTCTTTTGTTTTTTTCTTTTTTTTTTACTTTTTTATCGTATAATTTTCTGTCCTGTAGGAAAGGGACGTGGCATGGACTCAGTATCTAGTGAAGGTGAGAGATTTTGTTTCTTTTTGTTTTTATTTTCGTTTCGATCTAAGTCTATTTTATCTAAAACTCTATATTGTGTTTGTGGTTTCTTTTTCCAAATTTACTGACATTTCTTTTATTAAAAAACAGTTTCACTACTGTACAAGTTTGAGTACGTATACCATCTACCTTGTTGCTATTGGGTTTAACTGACTATTATTGGGTTAATGTTTATTTTTAAGTTGTGGTGAGGGGAAATGTTTGTTATTGTTTATGATATTTTGGATCTTTGCATAAGTGACCGACCAGGTACGCAATGTTTGGTTATTGCATGTTTCATCATATTTATATGTTTATCCCGATTTTCGCTTTTATTTGTATACAAAACTAACGATTGAACAATTCGTATAATTTTTACTAATCTATATCATAAGACTTATGTAAGATTAAATAAATGATTAAATAACGGTTTACTTAAAGGAACATCGCATTAAGTAAATAATCTTTTAAGCCGGGTACATAACAAACCTACTTGAGCCTCAACCAATAAACTTCTCCAGTTAGCTGGGTCGTAAGTCGTAACTGCCTGCATTTGCGTGCTCCAAGTAAGAGATCCCCCTTTGTTTGTGTGCCATACTTGTGTGATCTACCTATATTGTGTTGAATAGTATTCGGGATGGATCGTTAGTGTCCATTAGCTTTAAATGCCCCAGCCATCTTAAATTCCGATAAGGAGTGTTTTTGTTGCTGTGCAGCTCTCGTTTCGAGCGAAAAATTCTTGGTTAGATAGGAAACGCAACCGGGCCGAATATCTGACGAACCATTTTTTACTCATTCGTTTTAAAAAGAGTCCATACTATAGCGGCATCAAGTAGAACTGGGATGATAAGGGTCTTATATAGAATCTGATTAGTTGTTCGGGAGAGGGCATTACTTTTTTGTCAGATTTTTTTTTGAGACGCTGTTATGAGAGGTTGAGAGGAGAGTTAAGTCCCCCCTTATAATGTTGAAGTTATAGCTGTCCACTGTGACGTTCTGTGCGATTCGTCAATCTTAACTGTCACTTTTTGTTCACAGCAAATACTTGTGTTCCGAGCTCTATGCTTAAAAATGTTCTCTTGGTAGAACCTGCTGACATTTCTGTGGCCATTTTGGCCTGTCTACATTTTACCACACGTTCTGATGTTCAGTAACGACCCACTTCTCGATCAAGTTATTCAACATTCCTTTGCTAAGTGCAGCAAATGTTTCAGGATCAAGAAATTCCAACGTTGTCTTCATCTTTGTGTCCAAAGATGGATCGCACAGTATCATTTGATAAAACCATTAAGTTGCGAAGCATATAAATGTACTATGTAGTAGTTTCCAACGACATAGAGTACTTTTTCTGCTTAAACGTATCGTGTTTAACCATTTAAACCGTCATGTCATTTGCCATATATTATCTGTTCCATACTGTATCTCCTTCTAACCCAATATTTGTTTGTGTTACAGTGTTCATTCATCGTTTAACAAACAAAACCAACCCCTAAATCAATCATCAATAGAACTCTTCTCAAATTCAACTCTTTTTCTTTTTTTATTTGCAGAAAACCGTGGAGAATTCCTAGAAAAACTCTTAAGAGCACGCTCAGGAGTGCGTCCGGGAACACCATCTCAGCCAATCCTCCCAACTGTGTCAGTCCTACGTCTGGTAGTCGGTAACTGGGTACTTCAAAGCCAAAAACAAAATCAACTACACATCCACAACTCAGAAGGTCATCAAGTGACTATTCTGCAGGATGACCTGCCCGGATTTATATTTGAAAGTAATCGCGGTACAAAGCACACATTTACCGCAGACACTTCGCTTGGTCCGGACTTTGCATCCGGATGGTCGGCTACCAAGAAGAAGAAAATCAAAACCAAAACCGAAGTTCAAAAGAATCAAGTAAAGAACTTGGCTCGAGATCTCTACAATAAGTACTTTAAGGCAGCACAAGCGGTGCCCCGAGGAGCTGTGGCTAAACTCACAGCAATTGTTAAGTTGATTGAAGCCGCTCTGGAGGAACAGCGCATATCCCCGAATTCAAAATGGCAAGATAAATTGTGCAGTGCTTTGAATGAGCTGACAAAGCTGCTACACGAGGACGGTGTTGTAAGCGCATATGAAATGCACAGCTCGGGGCTTGTACAGTCTTTGGTTTCAGTTCTATCAAAGAACTATTGGGACAACGGATTGTCCAGGAACAGAATGAATAAATTACAGAAGCAGCGAATTGCGATTTTCAGGAATTGCATCCTAAATAGTAAGTGTGATAACAAGAACACAGCTGGCATCCTCGTACAAAAATTGGTATCGGTACTGGAGAGCACCGAAAAGTTGCCAATTTATATGTACGATGTACCGGGGACAGGTTATGGCTTACAGATTTTGACAAAGCGCCTGAGATTCCGATTGGAACGGGCTGCCTGTGAGACCACTTTGTTTGATCGCACTGGAAGGACACTAAAGATGGAACCGCTTGCAACGGTGGGTCAGTTGGCTAAGTATTTGCTGAAGATGGTAGCAAAGCAGTGGTACGATATGGATCGGAGTACGTTTGTATATTTGAAGAAGCTGAAAGACTACAAGGCTGGCATGGTGTTCAAACATGAATATGACTTTGATGAGGAAGGCTTGATTTATTTTATCGGCTCGAACGGCAAGACTACTGAATGGGTGAATCCAGCTCAATATGGGCTTGTGCAAGTCACTAGTTCTGAAGGGAAGACGCTGCCGTATGGTAAACTTGAAGATATCTTATCCCGTGACAGTATCAGTGTGAATTGCCACACAAAAGACAATAAGAAAGCTTGGTTTGCCATTGACTTGGGTTTGTTTTTGGTTCCGAATGCGTACACGCTACGACACGCTCGTGGATATGGTCGAAGTGCACTTCGCAATTGGATGTTGCAAGGTTCAAAGGACGGAGTCAGTTGGATTACATTGGTCACACATTCTGATGATAAGAGCCTCGTAGAGCCTGGCAGTACTAGTACTTGGCCTATTGTCTGCGCTCCCGATGAAAATCAAGGATTCCGACATATTCGCATACAACAGAACGGCCGAAATGCCTCGGGACAAACGCACTACCTGAGTTTAAGTGGTTTCGAGATATATGGCCGCGTAGTGTCAGTGTGCGAGGACATGGGCAAAGGTGCCAAAGAGGCTGAGGCGAAAATTCGCCGAGAACGACGACAAATCCGTGCTCAACTCAAGCATATTGCAAAAGGAGCGCGTGTAGTGCGAGGTGTCGATTGGCGTTGGGACGATCAAGATGGTTGTAGTGAAGGTACGGTCACTGGGGAGATCCACAATGGATGGATCGACGTGAAGTGGGACCATGGCGTGAGAAACTCGTACCGAATGGGCGCCGAGGGTAAATACGACCTGAAATTGGCCAATTGTGATAATCTGTCCGTGTTGGAAGGCGGAAACTCAGTCGCTCCGCTATCGAATCTGACTAAGAAACTGGAGAACAAGAGTAATGTCCTTACTAGTCGCAAGTCCAGTTCAACACCCTCATTGCCAGAGGCAACAGAATTGAATAGGAATTCAGTGGCGAGCTCAGAACAGGCAGCTTCTGCAGACAATCTCGCCTGGAAACAGGCTGTTGAGGCAATCGCTGAGAATGTCTTCTCATCAGCAAAATCAGATATTGTGACAACAGCAAATCCCGACGGCAAAGACACCTGTGGATCCTCAGTTGTGGTTCATCATTCTTTGCGAGAGAGGGAAAACATCACAGACTTGTCAGCGATCAACAACTCAATGCAAGCCATTAATGCCAATGTGGTATCTGATTTGGCTACAATAACTGAGAATCTGGCCTTAACTGATAATGTGTGTGGTGGAAGCAGCAGTGGTAACAACTCGATTAAGAATACCCTGGCTGAACTACTGGCAAGTGGACCTAGTAGCACTGGGGGTGCCACCCTTATTCGTCAGCAAAGCTACAGCGACGATAACAACAAATCATCGAACATCGAAGCGAACAACAAAATGAACGCAAGCAACTCTGTAAATAGCATCAGCAAGAGCCTGTTGGTTAATTTGAGAGCAAACTCTGGCCAGCGAGTGTCTCAATTCTCGACTGATGCAATGGAAGTGATTGATAAGATGCGTGAGGGAGTCGATATGATTCGAAACAATACGAACAACATTCTGTCGTCCGACATTCTATCAATTCCATCGTCAAATCTCCTAGCACCAGGTGTCAAAATTCCTTTGCCCAAGTCACATGATCCGACTGCAAGCAATACGGCAATTTCAACTGCAACTCCTGCATCCAGCACAGGTGGTGGTGGTCTACAAAAACCCGATGAAGTCATGCACTTCAAAAAGCAACTCGTCGAGAAGCACTTGGGTGAATGTTCAGCTGATGGAAAGGATGGTGGCACAATTAACACCAAGAGCACCACACCCTTGTCAGAGAATACGCCAGCCGGAGCAGCATCTGCAACGGCAGTTTCAAGTCAAATGAGCGTAAGTGTACCCAATTTGACCACCACCTCAGTATCAGAGGCACCCGCACAGCCGGATACAGCAACACCCACCAGGTTGTTGGAGACATTCGCCGCAATGGCACGTCGCCGTGCATCGCAGGGTAATAACATACAAAACGATCAAAAGATCAACAATTCAATTTCAAATGAACGCAATAATCAAAACTCGGGAACAGGATTCTTCCCACGAGGACCCACTTCAGTGACGAGTTTGGTGAAGTTGGCTCTGTCTAGTAATTTCCACTCGGGACTACTGAGCACTGCCCAAAGTTACCCCAGTCTATCATCTAATAATGCTGGTGAGTTGATGATTACAATTTGACTAAGTAACACTTTACTTTACGTTGAAAATGTTTTTTTCGTTGCAGCTAACAATTCGGGATCGAATGTTGGAAGTGGAACAAACCCGTCATCTGGTAATCAAGTTTCTTCGTCAATAAATCCGGCGTTGACAATGAGCCTTACATCAACATCTAGTGATAGCGAACAGGTGTCTTTGGAAGATTTCCTTGAAAGTTGTCGTGCACCCGCCCTACTCGGTGATATGGATGACGACGACGATATGGATGAGGACAACGATGACGAGGAGAATGAGGATGAATATGAAGAAGTTGGAGTAAGTATTTCGGCATGAACTTTCCACAATTTGTTAACTAACGATACTCGTTCCTTTTGCAGAATACCCTTCTGCAAGTAATGGTGTCACGAAATCTTCTCACCTTCATGGATGATGAAACTTTGGAGAATCGTCTAGCTGGTGTTGGCAAGCGAAAATCCTGGGATGATGAATTCGTTTTGAAACGACAATTCTCCGCTTTGATTCCTGCTTTTGATCCACGTCCAGGTCGAACAAATGTTAATCAAACTTCAGATTTAGAAATTGCTGCACCTGGGTCTAGTTCAGAGACAGCTAAAACCAGTGAATACATCGCTATTCAACAACCAGCATTATCATTAACATTAAAGGGTCCTGGCATTGGTGGTGTACCAGATGTCGAAGTGGAATTGCGCAATACAGAATGGTCAATATTCCGTGCTGTTCAAGAGCTCCTTCAAGCAACGCAACTAACAAAAACAGATAAATTCCGCAAGGCATGGGAACCGACTTACACTATTGTGTACAAGGAAGCATTACCAAATGACAGCGGCAGTGGGGGCGATGATGATGGCCCGAATACTCCAGTAATTTCTGTTAAGAGTGGAGCCTCAACGCTCTCACCTAATTCGCCGATGCGAAGCGGTTTCGCAACGTCAGAGAATATAAACTGTAGTGTGGATGATGTATTGCAGTTATTGAGTCAGCTAAACGCTCTAAATCAAAAGGAAAAACAAAAGTTTAGCGAAAAAGTTTCAGAACCCGAAGAAGAAGAGAATACAACTTGCCCTCTTCCCCCAGATATGTTTATGAGCAAGAAAATCACTAACAAGTTGCAACAACAGATTCAGGATCCACTGGTACTCTCAAGCAACAGTTTGCCTACTTGGTGTGAGGACTTGAATCAGTCCTGTCCGTTCCTATTCCCATTCGAGACTCGACAGTTGTATTTCAATTGCACAGCGTTTGGGGCTTCTCGATCGATTGTATGCTTGCAATCGCAACGGGATGTAACCCTAGAGCGTCAGCGAATGCCAGGTTTGAGTCCCCGCCGCGATGATCAGCATGAATTCCGAGTGGGACGCCTAAAGCATGAACGTGTCAAGGTTCCACGGCTTGATAATCTCCTAGATTGGGCGATGCAGGTAATGAAAGTCCATTGTAACCGAAAATCGGTTCTTGAAGTGGAATTCGTCGGAGAAGAAGGTACCGGCCTGGGACCGACTCTTGAATTTTATGCCCTAGTTGCGGCAGAATTACAACGTGCTGATATAGGAATGTGGCTCTGCGAGGATGAAGAACAAAGTTTAGCCACCGAAGACCAACACATTCACTTGGGTCAAGGCAGCAAGCCGGCTGGCTATTACGTTAGTCGTAAGGAATGCGGCCTTTTCCCAGCACCGCTACCACAAGATTCTGAAATTTGTGAACGAGTCTCAAAATACTATTGGTTCCTGGGTGTTTTCATAGCCAAGGTACTGCAAGATATGCGCCTTGTTGATTTGCCGCTGTCAAATTCATTCCTGCAATTACTCTGCCACAATAAAGTTCTATCCAAGTCAAGTGCTATTCAGGCAGTAAAGGGATGTGATGATTTGATGATGTCTTCTATAATGTCTGAGGATTCGGAGCTAGCTGATACATGCTCAAAACTTTTAGGTAATGAATTTCCCGAATCGTGCTGGTACGATGGCGTACTGACTCAAGAGAATCTCAGCGAAATCGATCCGATTCGGGCAGAGTTCCTCAAGGAATTACAAGAGATGGTAACACGAAAACAGGCACTCGAAATGGATCCATATCTTTCACCGGATCAGCGTAATCAAGGAATTGAGAATCTAAAATTGATCACAAAGAACGGTGAAGTTCATTTGGAGGATTTAGCTCTGACATTCACATATCTGCCTAGCTCACGAGTTTATGGATACTCGTATGCCGAATTGGTACCAAATGGAGCTGCCATCGATGTTACAATTCACAATCTCGAGGAATACTGTGAGCTGCTGATGAATTTCTCTTTACAAGATGGCATTGCTAAGCAATTGGAAGCATTCCATCGTGGCTTCTGTCAAGTGTTCCCTCTGAAGAAGTTAGCTGCATTTAGTCCTGAGGAGGCGCGTATGATGATCTGTGGCGAACAACATCCACAGTGGACCAGGGAAGATCTCATCAATTATACTGAACCGAAACTGGGATACTCGAAAGATAGGTGAGTGTCACTTTGGTTTTCTATTGCTGATAAGACTGGTATAAATCAATTCTTTATTGTTCTCGGGAGGCCCTTGACATTTAATAACCTTTTGACCCTTCGCACCATTTTAACGCTGGTGTCATTAACAGAGTTTATAATAAAGTGTACGTGGACAAGGTTCCTACTATTTAAGTTGTAGCTGTCTATCACCACGTACTGTCTGAATCTTCCATGTTGGGATTCCTTTCTTGTTGACATTGTAGACGAGTTTGACGCTGCATTTCGGTTTGAACCTAGGCACCAACAAGTCTCTTTAGTTATTACAGTCGTTAGCTAACTGCCTATAGTTGCGCACTTCCAGTTGGTTAAGGTAAAGGGGGATTGCGTTCACACATAACTAAGCGATTGATGTTTCAAAAATCGAAAGAAAAAGTCCAAAGCCGTGTTCCCCGATAACAACTCTGAGCCCTCATATATTATTCCCTTTTTTCCTGACTAACTCTCACTACCATACTTATTTATTTTTTGATCTATTTCAGTCCTGGTTTCCTACGCTTCGTGAATGTGCTCCTAAGCATGACTGGCCCCGAACGCAAAGCATTTTTACAATTCACCACCGGTTGTAGTAGTTTACCTCCAGGCGGATTGGCCAACTTACATCCACGCTTAACTGTCGTACGAAAAGTGGATGCTGGTGAGGGTAGCTACCCATCAGTGAATACATGCGTACACTACTTAAAACTGCCCGACTATGCGACCGAAGAGATCATGAAAGACCGTCTACTGACTGCAACGAAAGAAAAAGGATTCCATTTGAATTAAGGCAAGCAACACACAACAAACGAAAGAGATATATATTAGCGCGGAGATTGCTTACAAGCAAGACATATTCGGCCTAATTACTAATTAGCAAAAACCACTTTTTACCAAAATTAATAAAAAAGAAAAAAAAATTAACACTAAACCAGAAAACAAGAAACTTTGTGCGCCTTCGTTTAGCTAAACCATAATGTTGCATGTAACACTTTTCACTCTCTATCCCCCCTCTTCAAACAAATTGCACTCTCAGAATCAACATCCAATGGCTTTAAACGTATAATTTCCAATATAGACGGGGGGGATACAAAGCGAAAGAAACTACGTGTGCACATTGTGTTCCTTTTTTTTTATGAAAATCATATAACTTTTGTGTAAATAGTTTTTAATTTATTGAAATATAAATATATTTGATAATTACATATAAGAAATTTTAATAATATACATTCATATATATATACATCAACAAAACAACAACAAATACAAACTTATGAGAGTTAAATATGTATATGAAAACCTAGTTTAGCGGAAATTTAGAGAGAGATTTAAGAGAATAGGTGGGTTGCTAGCAACGCCTTTATACAAACTCCATAGAGCCGTCATACACGAAAGTAGATTGATCAAAACAAACACGCCCGCAGCAGAAACACGATATTTTTCAACAATTATCATTCATCGCGTTATAAATTTAGTAACAACATACATACATATATTTGTAACAATTGCAAAGCAGACAAAAAAAAACATTAAAGATATGTGTTGTTGTATGTTATATATATCGTATATTCAAGAAGTAAAATCATAAGAATCAAACTATTACAAAACAAAATATATATATCTTTAAATAGTGTTAACAAGATACAAAACAAATAAGGTTTTTCTGTTCTTTCATTACACTATTTTGTTGTTTATAGGTATATATATATTTTTTCTTTTTTTTTTTTTTTCTTTAACAAATTTGTTTTCATTTATTATTTTTGTTTGTTTGTGAATGTTAAAAAAAAATAAAAATTCCCATTAAATTAAAATGGTAAGAGTTATTCTAAAAAAAAAATACAACTTTGAATGTCACTGAAGTTTAATGGTAAATATATTATATAAAATAAAGAGTAAACTTCCTCTCTTATTAAAAATTAAATTTAAAAAAGAAAAAGAATGAAATCACATTGTGGAGAACTATTTAAATCCATAATTCATTATTAGTCTTATATATATACAATTACATATATATGTATATGAACAATATTATATTATTAAAATATATTTCAAATAAACAAATGTTGAATTATTATTCTAGAATATAAAAAATAAACGAAAACAAAACAACTTGGAAGATAAATAAATAATTAAAAACATAAAAAAAAAAATAAAAAATTATTGTCTTTTTTGGTGTCTATTCGCTCTACATGTCCAAGCCATCGTAAAACTTAAACGTCCATTACGAAGGTTTTTGACTACAGCCCGTATAATTCGTCGTTGAATCCCCTCCCAAAAAGCTCGTCAACGCAAATGAGACCGAATATCTTACTAAAGAATTTTTCGTTCAGGGTACTGATTCTATAAAACGATAGCACTCTGAAAGATATCATTAATGATAGTTTAAGTTTCTGTAACTCCATACATTTTGGCAAATGTCAGCAAACTGTCACCAGAAAGAGAGAAGAGAAACGATAGTGGGAGGGGTTATCTTTTTAAAAAATTAGCTTTCTGTAAAGCGATAGACGAGAGTTTACTATCATTTTGCTGTCATTTTTAGGAAGATAGCTATTTAGGTGTCTTCCTTTGTTCGTTTGCGTGCAAATGAATTAAATTTTGCAGTTAAGAAGAATAAAACAATGCAATTATGTTAACCAAGTCGTTTTTAATTGATTGACAATCATAGCGATTCGATTGAAAGCCCAAAGATGGAAAACAACTATGAAATAGTTAAATCGCAATATTTTTCCATTTAACATACAAGAATAAATTAAAATAGATACAAACACTTTCATTTGCTTTCTATTTGCACACCTAAAATTACATAACTCTTATATTTTGAAACAAAATATAATTATTTGTGCAATATTTAAATTTTCCTAACCATCAATTTGTAACGCTTTATCAAACGACAAATTTCCCAACAAAATATCATTGTGATGTCACAGTGAACTTAATTAGACAGAAGTAGGAAGAAGAAAATATATTTTATCTCTTTCCCACTCCCTAATTTTCACCGTAAAGAACAAAAATGGCAGATAAAGTAGTGATAGTTGGCACATCCTAGTTTTCTACCCGTGCAGTTCAACCATCTGTCAGTCAAACTCTTCCCACCAATTTATGTGTACAGTCCTGTCCGAAGAAAAAAAAGGGATAATGAAAACGATAGTGGTACTATCGCTTTACAGGAACCAACTGTGGCAAATCTCACTATCACTATCTTTTTCATTATCGTCTGAGAGACAGTCAGCTATCGTTTTATAGAATTAGTACCCAGAGCGATCAAGGGTATCTTCTTCCACCTTCAATAGAGTCCATGCTTCGACGCTATTGAGTAGGACTGGGATGATTAAGGTCGTGTATAGACTATAGAGTCTCCTAATTGCATCGGGATTAGAGCTTTACTACTCAATTGCCTTCTCAGAAACCAAAGAAACCGCGATTGTCAAATTTTTCGGAGTTCAGTGCTATCGTTGTCTCAGTTAAAAGTGGAGCGGGTGGCCATTGTCTGGTGGTTAGAATAATCGCTTGTTACGCTGAAGGTTCAAGGTTCAACGCCGGTATTAAAAAAAGGAAAAGTCGATTAACTACGATAAGTTGCATAGGCATAACACTGGCTTGAAGTGTTGATCGTACTGAGTAGTAATAATGGCATCAGGATGTTCGAACGAAATACTGTAAATTATAAGCAATGGCAACAATACCAACAATTCACCCCAGTTATTCTGGACACCACCCTCGGAGCAAAGACTTAAACCCAATACTGCCGGAGTTTCAAAAGCACTTCACTAGCGCTATGTGAATAGCACCATAGGGGTATTCATCGCTCCTTGAGTAATAGTGAATGATAAAAATAAAACCTTAGTCACTGTGTACAAGACCCTGATTCTAATCCTAATCTATGGCGCGGAGGCATCGAATTCTTTGTAAAGAATGGATAATATTGCACTCGGTTATTTTAAGGGAAAAATCCTGCGTGTAATATTCGGTCTTATCTTTATAGAAGAAGAGTGGAGGAGGAGATACATCATCGAATTATAAGGGCTGTTCAGCAATATCGAACAACTCGATCAACATAGCTTTAAGTTTTTTTTTTTGAGTTGAGTAAGTACCTTAATGCACTTTGCTTATTTCACTTTGCTGTAGACATTTTTTTGGACTCCATCATCTAGTGCTGGTTCTCTACCCAGGAAAGTAATAGAAATCATTTTCTTCCTCGACATTGGTGTTCGTTTCGTCGATTGGCATGCTTTGCACCTTATTGATATTGATTGACAAGCATATTCCATCCTTTTCCTTATTTAGTCGCGAGTACGCAAATATTGTCTGCATCATCCAAGTCTTTAAGATGCTCCTTAATGATCCATTGGATACCCTTGCTATCCAGTACCCTGATTAGCACGTTATCAAGGACAACGATAAACAGATTCGAGGACAATATGCCTGTCTTAAAACGAATATATTTTCATCAGAGATCTTCCTCCTTATCATATTTTTTAAGTATTTTTGTAATCTTTTCGCAGGAAAGGTAAACATATAATAGGTACTGAGATATGGCCCCGTGATGCCTTTGGATAGCTGTGGTTTTGCCCTTGAATATGATGGTGGTAGGTAGATGTGGGGTTTCAATATGAACCCAAGTAGCACTAGAATGTGCCTTTTTGAGAATGCGTTGTTGAGAACGTGAGACAGTCGGAGCCTAGATCCAGCCTGTGGAGTTAAGAAAACGGATTAGATCTCGTATTCCTTTACCCAAGATGTCGTTAAGGTCGTCGAAGAATGGTTGGTTAAGTGCACGCAGTCTGGCTCTTGCTTGTGCTCGACATTTGTAGAGGAAATGGAGGAGTATTTCGTTCTCATTTTCGTTCCCGCAACTGCGGCAGTGGGGCTTGCATGGAATACCTAGTTAAGCCGCATGGTCTTCAATTGGACAAATTGGCTAATGCCCCGTGAGCTAGTGATATCAGAGCCGGCTCTGTTTAGAAGGTTTTTAGTTCTACTCTTATCATTTTTTGGCCACATCTTCCTTGATACGACGTAGCTGGCTTACCCCCTCCATTTGAGGTTGTCCTTCTGCAGGAATTGTGAATATGACGATAATGAAGGAGTTGATTGCTGTCAGTGCCTACCACAGATCACTCTCTCCATCTCAACGAAACCCATTTGTTTATATTTTTCAAGATGTCGCTGATTTCTGATTTCTATGCTCGAAGATTTATTCGTTTTTAGATATGCGATCTTCGTATTACTCAAGCTAAAATATTAGCGATTCGATTACTTAATCTAGACTCCATTACGTACTCCCTAATCACCCCGATAACCTATTACAAAGTACAAATTAAAATCACACTAGCTCACTAAACTAAAAAGCTCGCCAATAAAACAAAATTGCCCCACTAGCAACATTTCCCAAAATGTGTCCCAACATTCTCCTATCGTGAAAGCTCTCCCGCTAAGTCCCCGACTTCGTAAAATTGCCTTTGATTTCACACACATTTTCAGTTCCATTTCGTAAGTTCAGTCGTGTGGTATAGTAGTGCATGTTACTCTCCTGTCACAACGTAAACTGACAAAACAGCATTTTTGTTTTTTTTCCCTTTTTGCATTTAACACCGACTGTGCGCAGATATCTTCCTTCCCTCTCTCAAAAAAACAGTCAAAAATGGTAAATATGCTTCAAAAATATTTATTAGACTTCCAAAAATACCTTTTCCAAATTCTACGTGTTTCTTAACTTTCATTTGACCTTTCCTTTAGCGACGAAGAAAATAGAATTTTCCTCCAATAAGCGAACAAAACCGGAATATAACTCCATAGCGCTAGAATCTCTTCTTTTTTTTTTCATAAAATTTTCTTCGGTTTTTATGATATGGGGTGATGTTTGGGGCATAGGCCCACTATGTAATAACTTGCGTAACATGTAATTTAGATTAACGTGGGTAAAATGAATAAATGAAAATTCTATATTTAATTAATTTGATAATTACAACGCCAAGAGATAGTAGAATTATGAAAATTGACGTGATTTGACAGTTCTCATTCGATTGTGTAGAGTGTAGAGTTTGTTAAGTGCAATACACTTGTAATGACAGCACGACGTGATACACCTACAAGCTGTGTGCCTGTGCAGTGTGCAGTGCACAAGGCCAATTATGATGAAGATGCAATTTTCTAGTAGGAAGCTACTCGTACAAGTACTGGAATGACGTATTCTGGCATCCGGCCAATTTGGAATCTATTCAGATTGACTACCTATCATGGGGTGTGTAGTGCGGAGGCGGTTTGTTTGTGTCGAAAGAACATGCACTAAATCTCATCAGTGCCGGGTACATTGGTGGAGATTTCTTTCTAAAATTAGAATTCTCTTTTCCTCTAGGGAATAATTCATATTCTAATTGTTATTGTACGAAACGGGACAGTAAAGCCGCCGAACAAACAATTGCGCTGATAATGAAAAAAAATAAAAAATAGATTGTCTATGGACTTGACTTTAATCAGCAGAAGAAAGTTCAACGATTAATTTGTTTTAGTGGCGTGTTACGTCTTCGAATATTCTACAAAACAAACCTATTAATCGCTTGTTGTTGTTTTTATTATAGGTACCTATCTTTAAATAATAAAACAAAAATATTAGAGGCAGTTCTTCACTGCCTTAATAAAAAAAAAAAAAATAGTCTGGGTGTCTCGCTTAGAAAAATACTGCAGACTTTTTGAAAATAATATTCTCCTTGCGGTGTCAGATGAATGTCACGAGTTGCAATATTTTGTTTATTTGTTAAATTTGCTTTATTTATATTTAGGAATGTATATAGTAAACTGATAAATTTATAGTCTGCTATTATGTCTTGTGTATCGTTAGACGTGATGTGAGGTTGCCAACCGCGAGTTGATGTCGTTAGGTGATTCGCCTTTTGAGTCACCTTCGCCTTTATTCTTTCTGTTTCAAAACACACCTCAAATTATCATATAAATATCTTGCGAATTTTGGTTTTGGACTTAGAGTTGGGTATCAAAGAGTACGAGAGTGGGTGCTGGCATCTTTTCCAAAACCTCGAATCCAACCATATGAGTATTTTCCAGGCGGAGACAACAACCGCCTGTGAGACTTCAGCCTGATGATCTGGTAAATAAGGGCTTAGCGCTCTAACCACTTATTAATGACAAGACAGTCATCTTCAGCAGGGAGCAAGAAATAAGTGACAAGATATCATAAGAAAATGAATTGCATGGAACAACGTTGGTTCCTCTACAAGAGTTCTACAAGGCTACGAGATTTCCAATGTGGCTATCCACAGAAGCAGAACAAGCTCACAAAATGGATTTTAACTCAAAAGTTGATCAATTTCGCAAATAAGCAGAGAAGTCAGGTAAATTTCGGATGCTAATCTCACTCCGGACTGGACACTGGTCTTAGACCTTGAGGCATGTATCAAGTTTGTTTGGAAGATTAAGAGGCTATTGAGCATACTTTGTGCGAATGTCCCGTCATAGCTTAAAACAGACAAGAAACCACTTCGATAGGGGTTTCATCTTCCCATTCAGAGTCAACCATTCATTCGCAATCACGATTCCAACGATTCCAAGGTTTCTCTATTCTATGGTATCAAACTAACTTGGGTTCACAATATTCTTCAGTTATATGGGAACTTTGTTTGGAACAAAAGATCATTTACTTTGCAGTTCCTTTTGGGTCTTCGTCGAGACACTAGGTAGGAAGGCTTACTAATTAAATTCAATTAGCAAGCAAATTTGTCATAATGGATTAAATAAATTCCACAACAACAGCAATGATAAGAAAACACGTAAGGAGTTATTTCTATAAATTTATAATCTCTGTTTATTTTTTTAATTATCGTGCACTTTTTTAAGTAAATTTTAACTATTCCTGTCGAATATTTTAGTATTGGCACCTTGCGCCAAACAAATATAAATTTTAAATAAGCTTCCTTGGACCAACCCCTTTCATTTGATACCCCACTCTACTATGTGCTGGATATGTGACAAATTAAGTACCGCCAAACAAAGTTGTTTTACCCTCACTCACGACCACAACCATTGAGTAGGCCTATGCCTCTGTAACTGGCGCAGTTGAGGCAGTCTCTTTTTTTATGGATTGACCAGATGGTGCCAAGGTTCCAATCATCAGTCATACTTTGGTTTGACCATATCTTACAGATGAATTGATGCAGGTCCCTGAACCCTACCAGTTCAACTTCTCCAGCCTTTAACAGTGCAGCTTATGAGATATCCGGGCCTGCGGTCTTATGAGATTTGAGCTTAGTTATGCATGTTTGAACTTCCTTCGGAAATAATGCGGATTGGTTGTTCCCCAGTTCCCAGGGCAATTCTCCGCTTATCTTCTGCACGACTCTCTCAAGAGCCTTTACCTTCCAAAAGACTGCATCAGTCGTCCTCCTTCGGGTGAGTTACAAGATAGAATCAAACAATTTCGGGTTAATAACTGCCTATAAATCTAAGAACAACCTCTCAAGACCAAACACCGCTTAAAGTTCTATCATCACTGCTTGTCTGCTTTCTCTGAACAATTTTTTTGAATTACTGAGTGTCAAACTACTTGGTTAAACTTCGCCCCAAAAGTTCTCTCTTTAACGAGGCCAAATTAATAGGCGCGTGCCCTATCGTCACCACTATGATGTTTTTATTTGTTTATTATGGATAATTCAATTAAATTGACAAATTGTTCAAGTGAAAAGGGGCAACGAACTGGCCAGTCATCATATTGGGAAGCTAAGGGTATAAGGTGGTTCATTGACTTATTATTCACATTCAAAATCCATTTTCCTTTTTAATGATCCTTGCTACACTTAAACATGTTGATAACAAAATCATTTCTCTCTTCTTTTTATCAGAGTGAACCAATCCGTGTTGTTGTCACTGGCGCTGCCGGCCAGATTGCCTACTCGCTGCTGTACATGGTTGCACGCGGTGAGGTCTTCGGCAAGGATCAGCCTCTCATTTTGCATTTATTGGACATTCCACCAATGGTTGGTGTATTGGAAGGTGTTGTTATGGAATTAGCCGATTGTGCCCTCCCACTCCTACGTGAAGTCGTACCCACTACAGATCCAGCTGTTGGCTTTAAAGATGTTTCAGCTGCGTTCCTTGTCGGTGCTATGCCACGTAAGGAAGGAATGGAACGCAAAGACCTACTCTCTGCCAATGTGAAAATTTTCAAAGTGCAAGGACAAGCTTTGGATAAATTCGCACGAAAAGACGTTAAGGTCCTAGTCGTTGGTAATCCGGCAAACACCAATGCTCTGGTGTGCTCTCATTACGCTCCCTCAATTCCGAGGGAAAACTTTAGTGCAATGACCCGCTTGGATCAGAATCGTGGAACCGCTCAACTCGCAGCAAAATTGTCAGTGCCGATTACTGCGGTTAACAACGTCATAATCTGGGGTAACCACTCGGCTACACAATACCCAGATGCAGGGAGTGCAAAGGTTACAAAAGAAGGATCGGAGAAATCTGTCTGGGATGCCATTGGTGATGTTGCCTTCTTACAGGGACCTTTCGTCGAGACCGTTCAGAAGCGAGGTGCCGCTGTTATTGGCGCTCGTAAAATGTCATCGGCGATGTCGGCTGCTAAGGCTGCTTGCGATCATATGCATGATTGGTGGAATGGAACCAAGCCAGGTCAATTTGTTTCGATGGGTGTGATTTCTGATGGTAGCTACGATGCTCCAAAAGACGTCGTCTTTTCGTTCCCTGTGGAAATTGTCAACAAACAGTGGAAAATCGTTCAAGGCCTAACTCTAGATGAATTCGCAAAATCGAAATTGGCTGTAACCAGCAAGGAATTGCTTGAAGAAAAATCCGAAGCAATGGCAGTCTGCAACGCAGATTGACTGCCAGGTGATGCAAAATTGTAGACAAACGATTTTGTTTCCTCGGACTTTCTACCATTTTTGTGTCAATCCTACCCCGAAAGCGGTTTTTGTGTGCAAAAACTTCACTCCTTATTTTATTTCATTTGAAATATTATTATTTTTTTAAATCACGTTGCACTCGAACCTTATGCAACTCTATGCGGATAATAATTAAATAATTTCCTTTGATATTATTCTTAGAGAAGAAAACTTGTTAATTTCTTTTTGTAAATAAAATTGAACGCCTTTTATAGAGAAGTTATTTTAATTGTTTCTTTTTCTTTAAAAATGATATCGGTCCCACTGATCATGCAACTATTTTTCAGAGAATCGACCTTAGGGACTATGATTCGAAGATTAACTTTCTTAAAATGCCGTAAATACATCTACGAAGGGTCGTTGAGAACGTGCAATGATATCAATATTGTCAACGTATCCCAGAGGGCACCTTAGGGGATGAACTATAATCATCAGTTCATCGCTGAGTTCACCAGACCCACTTCCCTTCTATGGCTTATCCAGTAGTCATATTAAGATGAAGCTTAACTCACAGAAGCACTAAAAGAAGCTCTCAAAGTGGATCTCGCCTACAGGACTTCAACAATCTTGATAATTCATTACACCAAATCAAGAATATCTAGTTCCGAATGTCGCGCCGTAGCTCGAAGCTGGTTAACAGGTTTTGGCCGGGGATTGAGCTCCCCCGTTCTAAGGTTCCTTGATCTTGCATAAAATCATAACCTTTCCCAGCTGAAGAAAAATTTGGCTCGTCAGGAAAGGTCGGTTAACTCGCCGTGCTTTTCTGACCTCCAACAGGTAGGTAGGGGCTCCTAAAAGTATAATTTTATTTTTTTTAGAATAAGTGACTTCCGACTCAGCCCAAGAAGTTGGCAATTCATATGAAAGCTCTAAGCTCTTTCGGCAAGTGAAACAATCATGTGAAAATTCTTCTTCCTTTTTTGAGCTTCAGTTTACTTTACTACACAATGCACGTTCTCAACTTACAAGCACCTCTTTTGTCAACTGTTGTCAGTTACAAAGGCAACATCAGTTTGTGTCGTATTCATTGAGTTAAGCGAAATTCTATCCCTGAAGCTGACAGTGCATCTCCGTCCTTTTACGCACGTCATCGAAAATGATATCAAGCTCATTTGTGTAGATAAACCTTTGAAATAGATTCTTCTGCACACATAATCACATCAATAGAATAAAACCTCAACGAATAGGACTTACATTTCATTGATTACTCACCGATTTTGTTGACTAAAATAAACAATAGATTTCATATTTCAATCTTTATTCTAATTTTTTTTTTATGTTTTCATAAGTTATCGCCAATATCTTTGCTTACAAAAATCATTTCATTCAACTGTTTATTTACACAAAATATGTTTTGCATGTGCACATAAGAATAGTAATTCACATACACCATATCCATTCCGAATTATCTTGAATTCATTTTCTAATAAGAATGCTCTACAAATGCAGAGAAACAATTTGGATAAAACAAAACTAACAGATTTATTATGTTTTTTTTTAGCACGAAAACAAAATGAAATTAAAATATTTTTGTTCGTTTTTAATTACTCGGGTATAAAATATCGTAATGACCAGGTCTGTATAGCAAAAATATTTTTGGATCTGTTCCTTCGGGGAAGTCATGAGCCTTCACTTTCCCACCCTCACCACGATCCATGTATTCGACGCGTACGCCAACGTTTAAGGCAGTGCATAGAGCAATAATGTGTATATGGTCGGATTCTTTGTACATCGGCTCGACCTCTTGATGGCGAAATTCCTCAATTGTGAAATTTCCTTCGATGAAATTTTGATAGAAATCCGCCTCTTCCTGCAGTTTACCTGAGGTAATTAAACGCAAATATACAACGACATAGTCGGAGTATCCTTGCTCATTGAACACTGTGATTAGTTCATCTTTGATGTTGATATCCTTTGATGTATCGGTTGGATCCACACGATTGATGACTTCCATAAACTAATTGAAAAAAAAAAAAAAGCATTTGGATTTAAGACATGTTGGCTTTGAGAATACAACATATCACGGGAAATGAAAGAGCTGACGGAATTGGGAGAAAAGGGTCAGAATTGGAGCCACCATTCGCCCTTCCCTTCATACATGTTCCATTCAGCTGTAAAAATGTCTAAACGTGCTTAATAACAAGAACATTTTGGATAGTCTTCAAGGCACTTCATTTAACTCGGATGCACAAGTCGTTTCTGGCTTTTTTCATAATGTGCATTGTACCTTTGATATTCAGACGAAGCGAGAAAAGTTACCTCACAACTACTTTTCTAGGCTCTACACAGACGAAGAAATAAAATCTATTCGGCACCTGCAATGCGAATGCCTTGCTTTGGCTAATAGAAAAATTAGAACTTTAAATACGCACTTCTTCGACGAGCTAGAAGACTTTTGCTGTATTGACCTGTGGTACTAACTCAGTGGTTTCTCGTTCTATGTTCCCAGGATAGCAGTGATTGGGTAGTGACCTTAGGCACTCAATTATCTTACCTTCTCGCTATACATTGTCAATACATACTCGTTAAGACTTCACTCAAATTTAGTATATAGCATCAGTTACACATCGTACTGAAACGATAAGAGTTCTCGGCAAATATATGCACGAAAATAGCTGAAGAAAACCAGAAAACACTGCGGACTGAAAAGGGGCTTGCCAAGTTTCTAGTTCAACGAAGAACGCAAAGATTCCACCTACAAATTCTTCGCAAACTTTTAGATAATGATACTTCGACCGTGAAGAGGCATAAATGAACCAATACACGCTGGTTTCAGTTTAATAGGGCCATGAAATGGAGGTAAATCTTCCAAGCCGAAACACGTTACCGACTATCGAACACGGTAGCCCGCAGGAGAATCAAATCGAATCATAGTAGACATTGCATATTTGAAAGTTGATGTGTATACAAAGCTTGATTTAAAAAATTCAAACTGGTCAGTTTATTGGTTGCAGTTTTATTGTTTATAGAACAAACCATTTCACCAAAGCTTCTAAACAGTTTCTTTTGTTTCGCCACAAAACATACTGATATGAAATCCTCTATACAGAACTAATAAACAATATATTCCATGTATAAACAAATCTCAAATTTAATATAAAAACTCACCGTTTCGTGAAAGTCTTCCAATGTGAAACTGGGGAAACCCAATTGCACTAGCTTATCTTTAGATTTCTGTGCAAGATCCTTAAAGCTTTGGTAGTCTTCTTTATTACTAAGTAAGTACTCCAAATATGCGTAGGCAAATGCCCGAAAAAAGCAATTACCATCGGGCCGGGTGCGTCGCATAAATTTGTACTTGGCTCCAAGATCTTCAATTTTCGATGTGTAAACTGCATCGCATTCGTATTCCTGATTAAGGGTGGACACTGATTGTAAATCACTGACCAAGGGAATGCTTTCCGAGATCTATGTTTTTAAAAAAGAAACCAAAAAAAAAAAACCGACAAGCTGTAAAAAACATAAATAAACTTGGAAAAAATGGATTAACCTCTTTTTCGATTTGCCGCTGCTGCTGCATTATGAGCTCATCTCGATTAACATTTTCGGGGTTTTGAGTTGAATCCATAACTAGCTGATGAGGTAAATATTTTTTTGGGAGTTTTATATAAAAATTTTCTAATATAATTCTATTAATTAAATAAACAATTTCAATATTTTTCTTTTTTTTAATATATTTGCGATCGAAGAGCGTACCAAATAGAATGACAATTGACAGATTACATTTGTTTTGGCGACACTCGTAAAATTTATATACATAGCTTGTCAAACTTTAAAAAGAGAGCATTTTGGAATTCTTTTCAATAAGTATGTGTAAACAGACGTATTAAAATAATATCCCACATTTTGATCCCATAAATCGATCATCATGAAATAGGATTGGAATTGATTCCTCATAAACACTGTTATCCGGATTAAATCCCGTACGACGTCTTCCTATTCCCAAATATAAAAATGTTGCTCTCTGAGCATCATTCAAAACATATAGACAATCGAAAGTTTAATGAATTAGCAAGAACTACATTAAACAATAGTTAACATTGATTTCTGGAAGCGGAGCGTGGAAGTTCAAGTGGTTATACAAAACCACTCTGCAGCTAGAAAAAAATTAATTTCTTTTGTTAAAATCTCTAAAACAGGGGAAAACAATGGATCCGTTGAGATCCGAGTGAGGCTGTACTTAAGTGCAGCCACCCCTACAATCTCTCAGGAAAAACATTATTATTTCTTTTAGTTTTTTTTTTTTTTAATAATTCCAACTTTTTTCTCAACCTCTTGAACACTTTGAATCATCCAATGCGAAAGAATTTAAGAACATTTCCTAATTCCGCCATTTTATTGCGGCAGGCAATGCTCTTCGTGACAGACGTCAAAAATTTCATTTCCATAAAAATCCTCTTTCCGGTCGGTCCGAAGCGTGTAAGTTCATACTAAATAAAAATTCAGACTAACTCAATTTGAACCATGGAAAGATACACAATCGAGCAACGCGCTAAAGTTATTCAGGCTTATTATGAAAATGGGCGTTCAAATCAAAAAGCATATCGTGCACTTCGTGATTTTTTCGGTCAATTTAATCGTCCAAATGTGCGTACAATCGGAAAAATCGTGCAAAAATTTGGGCAAACCGGGTCTGTAGGAGATGTGAAAACACCAGTGCATGCTCGTACAGCTCGTACTGCAGAAAATATTGCTGCTGTTCGCGATAGTGTGGCTGAAATGCCGTCCACCTCAACTCGTCGTCGTGCCCAACAATTGCACCTCTCACGCTCGTCGTTGATGAACATTATGCATAAAGACTTGCATTTACGCGCTTACAAGGTGCAATTGACTAGTTATATTATATAGTAAATTGATAAATTTATAGTCTGCTATTTTGTTTTGTGTATCGTTAGACGTCATGTGAGGTTGCCAACCGCGAGTTGCTGTCGTTAGGTGATTCGCCTTTTGAGTCACCTTCGCCTTTATTCTTTCTGTTTCAAAACACACCTCAAATTATCATATAAATATCTTGCGAATTTTGGTTTTGGACTTAGAGTTGGCTATCAAAGAGCACGAGAGTGGGTGCTAGCATATTTTCCAAAACCTCGAATCCAACCATATGAGTATTTTCCAGGCGGAGACAACAACCGCCTGTGAGACTTCAGCCTGATGATCTGGTAAATAAGGGCTTAGCGCTCTAACCACTTATTAATGACAAGACAGTTATCTTCAGCAGGAAGCAAGAAATAAGTGACAAGATATCATAAGAAAATGAATTGCATGGAACAACGTTGGTTCCTCTACAAGAGTTCTACAAGGCTACGAGATTTCCAATGTGGCTATCCACAGAAGCAGAACAAGCTCACAAAATGGATTTTAACTCAAAAGTTGATCAATTTCGCAAATAAGCAGAGAAGTCAGGTAAATTTCGAATGCTAATCTCACTCCGGACTGGACACTGGTCTTTAACCTTGAGGCATGTATCAAGTTTGTTTGGAAGATCAAGAGGCTATTGAGCATACTTTGTGCGAATGTCCCGTCATAGCTTAAAACACAAGAAACCACTTCGATAGGGGTTTCATCTTCCCATCCAGAGTCAACCATTCATTCGCAATCACGATTCCACGGTTTCTCTATTCTGGTATCAAACTCACTTGGGTTCACAATATTCTTCAGTTATATGGGAACTTTGTTTGGAACAAAAGATCATTTACTTTGCAGTTCCTTTTGGGTCTTCGTCGAGACACTAGGTAGGAAGGCTTACTAATTAAATTCAATTAGCAAGCAAATTTGTCATAATGGATTAAATAAATTCCACAACAACAGCAATGATAAGAAAACACGTAAGGAGTTATTTCTATAAATTTATAATCTCTGTTTATTTTTTTAATTATCGTGCACTTTTTTAAGTAAATTTTACCTATTGCTGTCGAATATTTTAGTATTGGCACCTTGCGCCGAACAAATATATATAACAAAGGGATTGCCTGAAGAAATTGCCGAACAGATCCTTAATTTCAAAAGAAACTAAACGACCGCAAGATTCTTTTAAGTCGATACGATTTTTCCAGCAATGCTCGAACCTCTTCAACCTTTCCAAACGGTGGTTGGTCTCTAGCTCCGTTAAAAAAGGCATCTACGGATGCAAATGACCGTCGAACAATAACAATTGTAGTATGTACTTACTAGAATAATTTAGACAAGACGCCATTTTCCGGCTGAAGTTCAAGACCTTCGTATGATCATACTTAACACAAGCGAACCAGGGCCCAAACCAAAAACTCCCTTCAGCCAGTTTGATCCTTGATCCAAATTAGCCAAGGTTACCCTCCATATCGTAACGTGTTGGTCAAGACGTTGGCAGATAGCATGTACTTTGTTTTACCCTCGCTCACAACCACAACCATTGAGAAGGCTTATGCCTCTGTAACTGGCGCAGTTGAGGTAGTCTCTTTTTTTGTGGATAATCCAGATGGTGCCAAGGTTCCAATCATCAGTCGTATTTTTGTTGGGCCATATCTTACAGATGAATTGGTGCATGTCTCTACCAGATCATCTCCTGCAGTCTTGAACAGCTCAACTTATGAAACCATCCGGGTCTGCCGTCTTATGGAATTTAAACTTTGCTATGGATGGTTCAACTCCCTTCAAATTCGGAAGCGTTACTAATTGGATGTTCCCCAGATAGAAATATTCAAATGGGTCAATTCTCCATTTAAAACGCAGGACGCAGATCGCCATCGAAAACGTCGTAAGACAAAAATTGTTTCCCCGCTTATCTTCTGCACGACTCTCTCAATAGCCTTTACCTTCCAAAAGACTTCATGATCCCTCCTCGGGTTAATAACTACCTATAAATCTAAGAACAACCTCTCAAGACCAAACACCGTTTAAAGTTCTATCATCACTGCTTGTCTGCTTTCTCTGAACAATTTTTTTAAATTATTGGGTGTCAAACTACTCGGTTAAACTTCGCCCTAAAAGTTCTCTCTTTAACGAGGCCAAATTAATAGGCGCGTGCCCTATCGTCACCACTATGATGTTTTTATTTGTTTATTATGGATAATTCAATTAAATTGACAAATTGTTCAAGTGAAAAGGGGCAACGAACTGGCCAGTCATCATATTGGGAAGCTAAGGGTATAAGGTGGTTCATTGACTTATTATTCACATTCAAAATCCATTTTCCTTTTTAATGATCCTTGCTACACTTAAACATGTTGATAACAAAATCATTTCTCTCTTCTTTTTATCAGAGTGAACCAATCCGTGTTGTTGTCACTGGCGCTGCCGGCCAGATTGCCTACTCGCTGCTGTACATGGTTGCACGCGGTGAGGTCTTCGGCAAGGATCAGCCTCTCATTTTGCATTTATTGGACATTCCACCAATGGTTGGTGTATTGGAAGGTGTTGTTATGGAATTAGCCGATTGTGCCCTCCCACTCCTACGTGAAGTCGTACCCACTACAGATCCAGCTGTTGGCTTTAAAGATGTTTCAGCTGCATTCCTTGTTGGTGCTATGCCACGTAAGGAAGGAATGGAACGCAAAGACCTACTCTCTGCCAATGTGAAAATTTTCAAAGTGCAAGGACAAGCTTTGGATAAATTCGCACGAAATGACGTTAAGGTCCTAGTCGTTGGTAATCCGGCAAACACCAATGCTCTGGTGTGCTCTCATTACGCTCCCTCAATTCCGAGAGAAAACTTTAGTGCAATGACCCGCTTGGATCAGAATCGTGGAACCGCTCAACTCGCAGCAAAATTGTCAGTGCCGATTACTGCGGTTAACAACGTCATAATCTGGGGTAACCACTCGGCTACACAATACCCAGATGCAGGGAGTGCAAAGGTTACAAAAGAAGGATCGGAGAAATCTGTCTGGGATGCCATTGGTGATGTTGCCTTCTTACAGGGACCTTTCGTCGAGACCGTTCAGAAGCGAGGTGCCGCTGTTATTGGCGCTCGTAAAATGTCATCGGCGATGTCGGCTGCTAAGGCTGCTTGCGATCATATGCATGATTGGTGGAATGGAACCAAGCCAGGTCAATTTGTTTCGATGGGTGTGATTTCTGATGGTAGCTACGATGCTCCAAAAGACGTCGTCTTTTCGTTCCCTGTGGAAATTGTCAACAAACAGTGGAAAATCGTTCAAGGCCTAACTCTAGATGAATTCGCAAAATCGAAATTGGCTGTAACCAGCAAGGAATTGCTTGAAGAAAAATCCGAAGCAATGGCAGTCTGCAACGCAGATTGACTGCCAGGTGATGCAAAATTGTAGACAAACGATTTTGTTTCCTCGGACTTTCTACCATTTTTGTGTCAATCCTACCCCGAAAGCGGTTTTTGTGTGCAAAAACTTCACTTCTTATTTTATTTCATTTGAAATATTATTTTTTTTTTAAATCACGTTGCACTCGAACCTTATGCAACTCTATGCGGATAATAATTAAATAATTTCCTTTGATATTATTCTTAGAGAAGAAAACTTGTTAATTTCTTTTTGTAAATAAAATTGAACGCCTTTTATAGAGAAGTTATTTTAATTGTTTCTTTTTCTTTAAAAATGATATCGGTCCCACTGATCATGCAACTATTTTTCAGAGAATCGACCTTAGGGACTATGATTCGAAGATTAACTTTCTTGAAATAGTCCAAAAACCAACTTCCCGAGCGTTTTATTCAATTGCCGTAAATACATCTACGAAGGGTCGTTGAGAACGTGCAATGATATCAATATTGTCAACGTATCCCAGAGGGCAGCTTAGAGGATGAACAATAATCATCAGTTCATCGCTGAGCTCGCCAGACCCACTTCCTTTCTGTGGCTTATCCAGTAGTCATATTGAGATGAAGCTTTACTCACAGAAGCTCTCCAAGTGGATCTCGCCTATAGGACTTCTATGTGCAAATGCCGCGCCGTAGCTCGAAGCTTGTTAAAAGATTTTGGCAGAGGATTCAGCTCCCCAGAAATAATCAACCTTTCATACACAAGCACATCCTAAGGTTCCTTGATCTTGCATAAAATCATAACCTTTCCCAGCTGAAGAAAAATTTGGCTCGGCAGGAAAGGTCGGCTAGCTCGTCGTGCTTTTCTGACCTCCAACAGGTAGGTAGGGGGCTTCTAAAAGTATAATTTTATTTTCCTAGAATGAGTGATTTCCGACTCAGTCCAAGAAGATAGCAATGCATGTGAAAGCTCTAAGCTCTTTCAGCAAGTGAAAATTCTTCTTCCGTCTTTGACCTTCAGTTTACTTTACTACATTGCACTTTCTCAACTTACAAGCACCTCTTTTGTCAACTGTTGTCAGTTACAAAGGCAACATCAGTTTGTGTCGTATTCATTGAGTTAAGCGAAATTCTATCCCTGAAGCTGACAGTGCATCTCCGTCCTTTTACGCACGTCATCGAAAATGATATCAAGCTCATTTGTGTAGATAAACCTTTGAAATAGATTCTTCTGCACACATAATCACATCAATAGAATAAAACCTCAACGAATAGGACTTACATTTCATTGATTACTCACCGATTTTGTTGACTAAAATAAACAATAGATTTCATATTTCACTCTTTATTCTAATTTTTTTTTTTTATGTTTTCATAAGTTATCGCCAATATCTTTGCTTACAAAAATCATTTCATTCAACTGTTTATTTACACAAAATATGTTTTGCATGTGCACATAAGAATAGTAATTCACATACACCATATCCATTCCGAATTATCTTGAATTCATTTTCTAATAAGAATGCTCTACAAATGCAGAGAAACAATTTGGATAAAACAAAACTAACAGATTTATTATGTTTTTTTTTAGCACGAAAACAAAATGAAATTAAAATATTTTTGTTCGTTTTTAATTACTCGGGTATAAAATATCGTAATGACCAGGTCTGTATAGCAAAAATATTTTTGGATCTGTTCCTTCGGGGAAGTCATGAGCCTTCACTTTCCCACCCTCACCACGATCCATGTATTCGACGCGTACGCCAACGTTTAAGGCAGTGCATAGAGCAATAATGTGTATATGGTCGGATTCTTTGTACATCGGCTCGACCTCTTGATGGCGAAATTCCTCAATTGTGAAATTTCCTTCGATGAAATTTTGATAGAAATCCGCCTCTTCCTGCAGTTTACCTGAGGTAATTAAACGCAAATATACAACGACATAGTCGGAGTATCCTTGCTCATTGAACACTGTGATTAGTTCATCTTTGATGTTGATATCCTTTGATGTATCGGTTGGATCCACACGATTGATGACTTCCATAAACTAATTGAAAAAAAAAAAAAAGCATTTGGATTTAAGACATGTTGGCTTTGAGAATACAACATATCACGGGAAATGAAAGAGCTGACGGAATTGGGAGAAAAGGGTCAGAATTGGAGCCACCATTCGCCCTTCCCTTCATACATGTTCCATTCAGCTGTAAAAATGTCTAAACGTGCTTAATAACAAGAACATTTTGGATAGTCTTCAAGGCACTTCATTTAACTCGGATGCACAAGTCGTTTCTGGCTTTTTTCATAATGTGCATTGTACCTTTGATATTCAGACGAAGCGAGAAAAGTTACCTCACAACTACTTTTCTAGGCTCTACACAGACGAAGAAATAAAATCTATTCGGCACCTGCAATGCGAATGCCTTGCTTTGGCTAATAGAAAAATTAGAACTTTAAATACGCACTTCTTCGACGAGCTAGAAGACTTTTGCTGTATTGACCTGTGGTACTAACTCAGTGGTTTCTCGTTCTATGTTCCCAGGATAGCAGTGATTGGGTAGTGACCTTAGGCACTCAATTATCTTACCTTCTCGCTATACATTGTCAATACATACTCGTTAAGACTTCACTCAAATTTAGTATATAGCATCAGTTACACATCGTACTGAAACGATAAGAGTTCTCGGCAAATATATGCACGAAAATAGCTGAAGAAAACCAGAAAACACTGCGGACTGAAAAGGGGCTTGCCAAGTTTCTAGTTCAACGAAGAACGCAAAGATTCCACCTACAAATTCTTCGCAAACTTTTAGATAATGATACTTCGACCGTGAAGAGGCATAAATGAACCAATACACGCTGGTTTCAGTTTAATAGGGCCATGAAATGGAGGTAAATCTTCCAAGCCGAAACACGTTACCGACTATCGAACACGGTAGCCCGCAGGAGAATCAAATCGAATCATAGTAGACATTGCATATTTGAAAGTTGATGTGTATACAAAGCTTGATTTAAAAAATTCAAACTGGTCAGTTTATTGGTTGCAGTTTTATTGTTTATAGAACAAACCATTTCACCAAAGCTTCTAAACAGTTTCTTTTGTTTCGCCACAAAACATACTGATATGAAATCCTCTATACAGAACTAATAAACAATATATTCCATGTATAAACAAATCTCAAATTTAATATAAAAACTCACCGTTTCGTGAAAGTCTTCCAATGTGAAACTGGGGAAACCCAATTGCACTAGCTTATCTTTAGATTTCTGTGCAAGATCCTTAAAGCTTTGGTAGTCTTCTTTATTACTAAGTAAGTACTCCAAATATGCGTAGGCAAATGCCCGAAAAAAGCAATTACCATCGGGCCGGGTGCGTCGCATAAATTTGTACTTGGCTCCAAGATCTTCAATTTTCGATGTGTAAACTGCATCGCATTCGTATTCCTGATTAAGGGTGGACACTGATTGTAAATCACTGACCAAGGGAATGCTTTCCGAGATCTATGTTTTTAAAAAAGAAACCAAAAAAAAAAAACCGACAAGCTGTAAAAAACATAAATAAACTTGGAAAAAATGGATTAACCTCTTTTTCGATTTGCCGCTGCTGCTGCATTATGAGCTCATCTCGATTAACATTTTCGGGGTTTTGAGTTGAATCCATAACTAGCTGATGAGGTAAATATTTTTTTGGGAGTTTTATATAAAAATTTTCTAATATAATTCTATTAATTAAATAAACAATTTCAATATTTTTCTTTTTTTTAATATATTTGCGATCGAAGAGCGTACCAAATAGAATGACAATTGACAGATTACATTTGTTTTGGCGACACTCGTAAAATTTATATACATAGCTTGTCAAACTTTAAAAAGAGAGCATTTTGGAATTCTTTTCAATAAGTATGTGTAAACAGACGTATTAAAATAATATCCCACATTTTGATCCCATAAATCGATCATCATGAAATAGGATTGGAATTGATTCCTCATAAACACTTTAATCCGGATTAAATCCCGTACGACGTCTTCCTATTCCCAAATATAAAAATGTTGCTCTCTGAGCATCATTCAAAACATACAGACAATCGAAAGTTTAATGAATTAGCAAGAACTACATTAAACAATAGTTAACATAGATTTCTGGAAGCGGAGCGTGGAAGTTCAAGTGGTTATACAAAACCACTCTGCAGCTAGAAAAAAATTAATTTCTTTTGTTAAAATCTCTAAAACAGGGGAAAACAATGGATCCGTTGAGATCCGAGTGAGGCTGTACTTAAGTGCAGCCACCCCTACAATCTCTCAGGAAAAACATTATTATTTCTTTTAGTTTTTTTTTTTTTAATAATTCCAACTTTTTTCTCAACCTCTTGAACACTTTGAATCATCCAATGCGAAAGAATTTAAGAACATTTCCTAATTCCGCCATTTTATTGCGGCGGGCAATGCTCTTCGTGACAGACGTCAAAAATTTCCTTTCCATAAAAATCCTCTTTCCGGTCGGTCCGAAGCGTGTAAGTTCATACTAAATATTATACAAAATTAAATTATTAAACATCCGAAAATTGGTAGAAGATGCTAATGAAATTATGCTTTAATGTGCTACATTTTAGTTAAATGAAGTGAATTTCACGAAAATTTCCAATCCACGGACTTGTGTTGTGGATAATATTCATGACTAAAGTTTGACAGTTTACTTAGTTTCAGTGTTTACCTCAGTAAAGAAAATTACACATAAAATAAAGAAAATTTAAACTCAAATCAGTATTTAGTGAATTAAGAAGTGTTTTGTGTTGGCTGCGAATGCATTTTACCAATTTTAGGACAAACTAAACAAAAACAATCTTACAGAAGAGGGTTTGCTTTCGGTTATTCATTTTGCTTACCTTCTTCCATTTCAGTGACAAAATGAGGACAATCAACTCAAATCAATGCGTGAAAATCCCCTCACATATTAAGGCTTCAGTTAGGGCGCGTGTGGTTAAAATCACAGGCCCCCGAGGTTCACTGAAGCGCAGCTTCAAGCACTTAGCCCTTGACATGTACATGGTCAACAAACGTGTACTGAAGGTCGAGAAATGGTTTGGTGCCAAGAAGGAACTGGCTGCCGTTCGTACTGTTTGCAGTCATATTGAAAACATGATTAAGGGTAAGAGTTCATTTCAAATTTGTTATCAAAATCGGCACTAAGATCGGGGTTTTTTTTTTTTGTATTTGTTGCAGGTGTTACCAAGGGATTCCAGTACAAGATGCGTGCCGTGTATGCCCATTTCCCCATCAACTGCGTTACCTCTGAAAATAACACAATAATCGAGATCCGCAATTTCTTGGGCGAGAAGTACATTCGTCGCGTTGCGATGGCACCCGGTGTGACTGTCGTCAATTCGACCGCGCAAAAGGACGAGCTCATTGTCGAAGGCAATGACATCGAAGCTGTCTCTGGTTCGGCGGCTTTGATCCAACAGTCGACAACTGTAAAGAACAAGGATATTCGTAAGTTCTTGGACGGTTTGTACGTGTCTGAGAAGACCACAGTTGTAAAGGATGAACTTTAAGTTAAATAAAAGCAAATTGATTTTTTATCACCTAAACTTAGACGCATGTTGTTTGTTTCGGTGATGGGAAATTGATGCGCTGTTCTACAGAAATCAACAATCGAAATTGTGTAGTCATCTTTGTTGACAAGGCAAACAGGGGACACGGCTGGTGTATTGGTTGTTACTGATTTTTCTCATAGCGATGACAAAATTGATAATTGCATCGGAGTATGCAGTACATATTGTTAAAAGGAGGTTGTGGTTGCGAGCTTCAAGTCTGTTTGTGCCTTTAGGTGGCGTAACGCATATTAACCCAATTCGGTGAATATAGGTAGCCAATGTATGCATTGAGGAAGAGCCTTTTGATGACATTTGGCGAATTCATTGGTGTGATGTTACTCACCTCTACTCTGGTTAATGGTTATGAACACACTTTTTGTCTCTTTTTTCGACTTCATCCACATCTTGGATACAGTTCTTAAAGTACATATGTGATTATATCTTCTCCATTTGCCTTCACATGCATAACCAATTCTCTGATAAAGGAAACGAACAGTGAGGTCAGCTTGACAAGTAAGCCATACATGAGCTGAACGTCTGAAAAAGTGAGAAAGCTGCCAAAATACAAAGTTCAAATGTCTGTCGACTGATCTAGAAGACTATATTTGCGGGCTGTGTCTAAAGGGCGCGGTACATATACTGAGTGTTTCCACGCACTGGCTAACAAAAAAAAAAAAAAAAAAGATAAAATTTTAATAATCTTCAAAACAATGAGTTTCCTGTAACTTATTTGGAACATTTTAGACAACAATTCACGCGAAGTTCTGAGATTTTCTAAATTCTGAAACTAACCAAAGAATCCAATAGGTATGACTAGCAAACATTGGTCAAAATCGTATAAGCGTGTCCCGCCCGACAATATAATTATACGCAGTCAAGCTAAATCGAAACCATTTGCTGCTTCTTTTGCCTCCGATGTAAGACATTCAATGGTTTATGGTATAATTGTTTGATTATTTAGAGTTTATCTTACAGCAAAGCCCACCTTTAATGAAACTTATTATGAATTGGGAATACGGTCGAAATTGGTTAACAGAACGTGATGCCTTCAAGGCAAAGTCGGTTGTTAAGCCGAAAAAATTTACCAATGACTATAAACACTGGTTGGAGAAGAGGAAAAAGAAACCAAATAAACAATAAAATATTTTGAGATTTTTGTAAAAAATAGATAGTGGGGGTCTATTAATTATTTTATCAGAATCAGGACTTAAGCGATGCCTCTTAACAGGGCGAACTTAATTGTATTTTGTGTCAACGCTTGAACATGAAATGAATTGCTGTTTGAAATGCCATAAGTGCAAAGTTATTTCGCGGCTGCAAGCAGAGATACGTTCTCTTCACTGCGTCAAATCTGCTCCTCATGTTTTAAAATGTACGCTTGGCTTAGGTATACACGAATGACATTGCAGTAGATAATTTGAGTCTTTTCTAGGGAACTATCTGCTCTAAACCACGGATGGTCAGTTAATTTTCTTAAAACTAATGTCGTGCTTTTTACTAAGAAGGTTGGATCGACTCTTTCAGAGCATTCAGAAGCAATTTATTTGTACAAATTCCGAATACTGAGCTTTTTTGATGCAAACATGTCCTTTCATAAGGCAAAGATCGTTATGCCTCCGCTGAGCTGGGTCAATCTCCAACACTATTGGCTCTGCTCTTGGTGCACAGCTTAATCAATATGAGTCTAATTTATGCAAGTTATCTTTCGATTAAAAAGAAGGCTTTTGTACAACACCACACTGGAGTTTTGGGGGCTTTAACCATGGAAAATCTCATAACCCCAATTCCATGTCAGAAAAAAATAACCAGTATTTTTAAAACCTGCACTTTTGAAATACTGGTTTAAACCGGTATGTGTACCGAATGTGATCCAGTTTGAGAATAAATGTGAGCTGGACACGCTCACTTTGGAGAAATAACATACGTCAAAATAACGCTGTCAAATTGTATTTGTGTTTTTCTTTCTGCTGCTCATATACATGAGATTTCGTAAATAAATTTAGTTTCGACCCCTATCGTAATTGGATTTATTAAAATTTGTGAGTAAAATATTAATCCTTATTTACTGCTTAATGTGTGCATATACAATAAAACGGAAAGTCATTATTTTTGACGCTAATTACAAATAAAGTGGATAAACTTGGTTAGCTTTGTTTGTTTCGAATGAATATTTTTGCATGTTCTGTACTTAAAAACTTTATTGTCGGTGTACCTATTACAAAGGGATAATTGCCTTACAAATGTAGGGTTCAAGGCAAGTTACCTAAGTAGAAGTGGCTATCTGATAAGTCCTACCAGAAACACAAGTTGCTCTGGTGCCCCTTTTTAATGCCACAACTCACGTGACCTGCTGTTGATGTTGGTTTCAAATCCCTCTTGTGGAGTTGAGAAAGTTAATGCGAGATGCCTGGTTATTTCCTTTGAACATTTTTTGTGGAAGAAACAAGTTATGCTTTTAATTTCTATTAGGTTTGACGTACAGTTTTGAACTCTGTTCAGTTTAAGGAGCATTTGAACATCAAGTCTTGGGCGATTGTAAGCCTTGTGACTCACAGTCAGATCAGAAGCGTATATGAAGAAATCTAAGCACATCGCAGTGTTCTTGTACTAAGTAGCTCTATCAAAGACTCATTAACAAAAGCTTCTTGGTCTCTATGATGCAAGTATCATTGTTAAGTCTGTAATATGTCCTATAATTTAAAAGAAACGATTGTAGAAGAACTTCCTTTTGATTGGCTTAATGTTTTCCCTTTTCCTATCGGATTCGATGTTTAAATTTATCCAAATCATCGTTCTTGAACAATCAAAGCTGTCTATTGTAAAAGGCTATCAAAAACCCGGCACTAGTTGTCCTTAACGCTAAACCACGGTAGATACGGGACTGTTATGGATACCCTTCACTTTTGTAAAATAGAACAAATAATTTGTTTAATAAAAATGTTTCATCAAGTCCTTTTGGTATTCTTTTCTTCTGTCTATTTGGATCAAGATAGATCGAACATGGTTGTTCCCAAAACTACCGCAAAGGATGAACTCTTTCGGCTCATGGCGGCCAAAGACAAAATAGAAAGTTCAATATCTGAATACGGAGCTATATTATCGGCAAATGGTAATGTTGGTATGACTGGACCTTTAATAGATGCCGAAGGATATCCACGCAACGATATCGATGTCTATCAAGTTCGACAGGCAAGACAACAAATTACTTGCCTACAAAATGATCATCGTAAAATTATGGATGAAATCGAGAAACTTCTTCATCAAGTTCATAAAGAAGCCGCTGATGAGGAGCAAAATGCTGGAATCTCTAGTAAAATTGCAACTGTTGATTTAAATTCTCCAACAGAAGTTGCTGAATCACTTAACGCGATTGTAAATGTTAATCTCGTTAGTCCAGGATCTCCTGCTGAGGATGCAGGCCTTCGAATTGGAGACAATATTATACAGTTTGGTTCAATAAATTCTAAAAACTTCGAGAATAATCTCAATCAAATCGGTGCTTTGGTGAAGAATATGGAAAACCAACGTGTTGTGCTGAAAGTTAAAAGAAATGAACAGATTTTGGATATGACACTGATTCCAAAGAAATGGAGTGGTCGCGGTTTGCTTGGATGTAATATTGTGTTACCTGAAACTGTAGAGCGTTAGTGGGGGAAAAAAAAATCAAAATCAAAGCATAGAGGGATTAGTTGGTGTTGGAAGGATAAGGAGTTATCTTTTTTTTTTTTAAAACAATATGTACTGAAGTTATATGGTAGTAATATGAATATATAGATGTACATAGCAGTTTGTCATGAAAAAATTTGTTTTAATAAATATATACAAGGATAACGAAACGAAGTGTATTTGGTGAATGGTTTCTTTTAAAAATAGTGATCAACCTTGGTGGTAGATTTCAAGACACCTCAGCTCAACTTTTGAAAAGATTACGCATTCCTACTTCTGCGTTCAGAAGGAGTCTGGACAGCTGCGAAAAACGGAATTTCTTATCCTACTGAAAGAACATTCAGGGACTCAGACAGATTAAAAGGGTCATCCGACCCCTGAAAAAAACAATAACAAAAAATCCTCAATCACAAAAGGGACGATATCAGAAAGCTTGCTGGCTTCCTCACCGGTCCCTGTAGCCCCAGGGCCCCTACTCTGTATTGCGATTCTAAACTTCGGATCGTTCGAAAGCCGAAATTTTGTATGGGCAATTTGAAACGCAATTCATAAAATCCATACAAAATTTCAGGAAGCAGGAAGCTTAATGCGGGCACGGAAAGATCTTAATTAGCTTAATTGTACCCCAATTCTGGTTGTCGTATATGACGTACATTCTATATCGCCGAAAGCGACATCCTTGGTATATGTATTAATGAAATTTTTCGTGGTAAAGACTACATCTTTGAAGTTGCCAAAAATGCTACGAAGTGTCTAGGTTTTCGCATTCTAAATGAAGTATCTTAAAGAGTGTCACAACTTTAAATTATGCTCTTTATTTTTGGCGAATAAAACACATGTATGTGCTATAAATGTCCCATGATAATTTGCTTAAATATACTGAATACAAGGAAAATACAGGCCGCAAATTGACAGCAAGAAATCTAAATGTGATTTCAATGGATATAATTTAAACTACAATTTTGTTAAACTGCTTAAAAATGTTGCCAAGGAATCACGCAATTATTAAAACAAACAGTTCAATTATGTTTCAATACAAAATTCCAATGCACTATAAAATTTCATCTCGTACTGTACAATAACTGTACGCAAATTTTAATGGTGTACAAACAAACGAAAAACCAAACGGTTCATTTTAATTTTCATTCGTATAGAAAAAGCCCTAGGCTTTAGTTCTGTAGTGTATAATTTCGTTTTATGCTTGACTTGACAAGTTGTTGGGTTTTTTCTTTTTTTTTTTGCAAAAATTTGCAATTCAACCGCCAATTTCATACTAAAGTCAGTATTTTCTCGTATTCCTTTTAATTCTACATAGAAATTTAATTCTGTATTACAAATTAATTGAGAAAATTTTCTTTCCATTTTAGTATAATCCAGGTGCAGTAGTATTGTAAGCTTCGCAATGGACGGACAAAAAGGGGCCGGAAGGGCACGTGGTCAAGGAAGAGCGTCTAGGACGCAAACAGGTGGCAACGGTGGCCCAAATGGTGGTGGTAGACGCCCTCAAAATGTTCCAACACCGGTGAGAAAATTTATAAAAAATTGTTTGTAAACATTCGCATAAGCTAATTAATTATGTAGTTTTTGCCAAAATCAAATCATCCTATGTGTACAGTTATGTTTGACCAATTAAGTCATTCTCTCAAAATTATGAATTTTTTTTGGTTATGAAAAGGATATTTGATTACAAGTAACAAAGATAACTCGACACAAAGATCATTGCGTTTTAAATTTTGTGCTAGATAAATATCTACATAGGTATATACTTTTACTAATATTTGAGAATTCAATTAGGTATATGTACATACCTATGTACATAAAGAAATGAAATCATAGATAAAGAATGCTTTTTCGAAAAAGCATTCCATTAATATAGGTTATCCCTAACATGCCCGGGTAGTTAAAAGTTATGGCGTTTTCTATGGCTTTTGCTACCTGCTGAATTTATATTGGGTCATTCCTACGGGAGCTTAAATTTGTATACATAACAAGTTTTCGATCACGGCGCTTAAATCACACACAATTACATGAAAGCTACGGTCTCAGTAGAAAACATCATACAATTTTGAAAATCATGCAAATTTTTGTAGCCAAGACACAGATTTTTTTTTTTTTTTTTTAGGGTTAATTAGTCCCTAGTCCCGCGACAGCCATTTTTATACACTTGTTAAATAACCATCTTGATTTTCCTCGCTGAAATCTTGTGTCGGAAGTCTGAATACGTGGGCGCTGAGGATTTCTCTCCTTTTGATATTTGTTTGGCGAGTGCAATGCAAAACCACCCGTTGTGAGATGATTTTTTTTTCTTCAATATGGGTTCATTTTTTGGATTATTTATATGGTTGCATCCCTTGCATTTGGTTGAAAAACGACAGTAAATGCGCATGAGTTGCACAATACTGCTAACAGAGTTTTGACATTTGTGTTGCAACAAAAAAAAAAAAAAAAAAGGAAACTGAAATTACAATTGAATGCTTTGTTTTAAAATCACCTGTTTATGCTTGCAAACTATGTACACGAATTAACTATCTACATATTGTTATTTTTTTAAACAATTTAGTGCTTACTCACCTAAGGTGGCGCTTCAATCCGGGGTGGACTTGGGTCCCAACCAATAAGCGTCTTTAGCTAGCTGTCTTCAGTTTCGCGCGCTAAGTTGGTTGAGGTCCCCTTCCACTTGAGTCGCGGTCTTCATCTACTGCCCCAGAGCATTGGTGTCCATCCGCTTATCATGACTTATTTCGATATCACTGCACAACTCGTACAGTTTGTCGTTGCATCTCCTCTTCCATTCAGCGTCTATGCAGATGAGATCGAAAATCACCCGAAGAACTTTCCTCTCAAAACCGCTAAGAGATACCTCATACATTTTAAAGTCCATTTGTCTGTGTCATAGAGCAGGATTTTAAGGTCTAACATACAAAAGGGTGACGTTAGTTGGTTGAGAGAGGCCTTTGCTAAACAATTACCTTCTTAGCTCAATGAAGAAACGATTGACAAGAGGTGTTCTTCGTCTGAACCAATAGCAGAACTGATGAAGACAAAGTCCTTAACTACTTCAAAGTTATATATGTCTAGGGTGACGTTCTGTCCAAGATGTCGGTGATGAGTGTCGTTTTTTTTTTACAGCATATACTCGGTCTTGCCCTCGTTGACCGTTAAACTCATCTACGCGGCTTTCGTGTCAATACTCACGAAAGCGTCACTGACATCAAACTGCTCGTTGGCTTTGCGAGTAATTGGACAGACTTTTGAAAGATTGTGTCTTAAGTGTTGGCACGTGAGTTTTGCCTTATTTGTTTAAGAACGATGTTAAAGAAGTCGCATGGAAACGCGTCTCCTTGTCTAACTCCTTCTTTTTCTTTTACATCAAAAGTTCCGGCGAGTTCTTTAGCGACCTTGATAGAGCAGCATGCATTCTCCATCGTCAACCTGCACAAACGGGCGAATTCAGCAGGGATGCCAAAAGTAAACATTGCTCTGTATCGCTCGTCGCTGTAGATGGTATCTGGGAGAATAACAAACCGCGGATGGTTGTTCCGTAGAGCTTTAAGAAGAAAGTGCTATAGATAGTGCTACTTCTGTTTTTCTTGCAAGTACATATTATATGTACATATATTGAACGTGCTTTGGATTCTAGACAAAGCGTTCTGATTGGTCGACAAGGCAAGTTTTTGTGAGATATCGGATTTGATTGTTAATCTAAAAGTTTTGCCTGAAATTTAAAGGGCCCGACCGATAGAATCCGGTCTCACCGCCACGTCGAGGTATGCATTGATGTTGACTGATACAACGGAGAGACCCAAAGAATATGTTGTTGCCGCGCAGAAGATGACACTTCAAATTCGTTTGTTGATAGTGCTGTCAATAGATCCGATGTCTACTCAAGTCAAGTTAAATCAATCTGCCGAAAGGCATGGTTCTATAGTTTTTTTTTGTTTGTTTGTCTTTAGTGTCGTACGTATAAATAAATTCTATCAAACGCTGATAAAATGTGTACACTTCCTTTAATCAACCACATATTTAAAGAGTCGCACAGAGGGGAAGATAAAGTCAAATGTAACTACATAATTACTTATGTATGGGATTATACGTACGAGTGTGTATGTATTTATTTTATCAACGAAAAGTGTTGAAAATTACCATCCGTAGCCTTTTTTTTTGCAGTCGAAACTAGAAGAAAGATTCCTGTGGTTATCGTCTCCGAATATTTCACAACAAGTTTGATGTATTGAACAATTTAACTTGCCATACGAAATAGGTCGCGTTAATGGCTCAATTACTTCAAAATTATTAGGTTATTATTTCTCATAAAAACATATTTCCAATTCTTGCTTTGGGCTTTTATATGATAAGTCGAATATTTCCAGCAGAGTAATGCTATTTATATCGGCGCAATAGCCATCGCCGCAATTCACAACACCACAGATCTCGCACTTTTTTGCTTTAGACATTAGTTGCCTATTTTACTTGCAAAATTGTTTGATGTACATACATATGGCTCACATTCTTGATCTTCTTTTTTCTCAAATTACAAAACTAACAAAAGTTGGAGGGGTGGGGTATCTTATGTTTCTATTCGTGGAATAATTTCCCTTTTGTTGTGAAGCATTTAATGTCAGCCGTATCAGCGCTGTTGAAATAAGAGAGATTTGAATATGCTAACGAAGTTACAGGCAGAGGAAATTTTAAAAAATTTGCTTCGTCATCTCAGCAAGTTCTATAGAATTCAATGCAAGTTGCAATTATAGTTCTCAGTTCAGAGAGCCACTACTCTGTATTTTTTTTTTTTTTTACATTTTTGTTGTACATCTACATTCCACACATGTCCTTCAACGAAGGGAGCGGATACTTCATTAACGATCTGTTTTTTTACGCAGATCATTCCAATTTAAAGGAAAAATCTCGCTTCTTTCCTTAAATATAGTCGAAATTGGGTTTAGGTTGTTCTATCTGAGGTGCTTTTGGAGTATTTAATATGCGTTCTCCTATAGTTTCTGACTTTGCTGAGTATACTCCCGACATGTGTGCGTGTGTTTCAAAATTAGAAGCCTATTGGCTTTGGAGAAAAAATAAATTAGATGTACTGACATGACATTCGAACTATTAAACGCTATTGTGCAAAGACGTTCAAATTCGTTGTCTTCGCTTATGTATATGAGAAACAGACTGTTTGAAGAATTAGGAGAGCTTGGACAAGATTTGCTGATGAGCATTTATTTACATACTTCGGTAGCGCTACAGTTCTGGTTGAACCTGAGCGCCATCCAACAAGAGTCTCCAGTTAAGCTAGTCCACAGTTAACTGCTTCCAGTTATGGACTCCAAGATAGTTGATAGTTCTCAAAAGTGGTAGTAGAGTTGATGTAGACAAAGTCCGTTACTAACTCGAAGTTGTAGCAGTCCAAACAAATACATAGAGAGCCAAGGCCTAGCTTCTCACAACCATTCATGCTGTGCGTGTTCTATTTTTTTTTCGCGCGAATAGAAGGTACCTACAGTTTTATTGCCGACTCCCAACAGCGATTCAGAAGCTTTTTCATGACAGATTATGCTCTTGCAAGTTTGGCATGCATACCCGCGAATGCACTGGTGATAGCTCGCTAAGTTCTGATAGTTATGTCAATATCGTCGGCATATGTATGCAAGAACATAGCGTTGGACTGACTTTTTAAAATGCGCCTCTATCGTTGGCTTGTGCTTTTCGCAGAAGTGAAATGATAAGAGTTTCGATGAGAAACAGACGTCCGTCAGTGCAGGTCGGTTAACGATAAATCCATTAAGAGATGGTTGGCATCGATTTGATCTTTTTTGGGATTTCTCCAGGATCTTCCGAAGTGTGAAAATCTAGCTGATTGTGGACTTTCCTGAACTAAATTCGCACTGGTAGTAGAAGCGTTTTGGGCAGATCTTGTACCTGATGCTGTAGTGGGAGCGGTTGAGGGGCCTCCTTCTTTCTTGTGAATGGATACAACGCGATTTATTAAGAGTACAGCTAGATAAACATACAACAGTGTTAGCAATAGTATCACAAACTCAGGCGAATCATAATAAGCACCATTAACCTAACTCGAATCCAACACAATCTAAAAACATGGGATTATTGATTCATAGTTATTGGATAACGTATAGTATTCATTTATCTACACTTGCAAGCGATGTTAGGTCCACTACCACTTGATTTGTTATCGCTATTTTAATTTTGTCCACATGTGTTGGCCTAAGAAATATGAATCTTTGTACAAATCTACATGTGAACATCTAACATGTTTAAAAATATAAGCAACATACATATGTATGTACGAGTATGTACATATATTTTCATCTTAAGGGCTGCTATTATCTCGACTTCTTCTTTCTATTGAAAAGTAATATTTCTTCTGATGTGAGATGGCTGTTGCCTTTTCTGGACACAAACATTTACACACATATGTACATACGAATATGTATTTTGTTTGTTTTGTATGCTGAGCAAAAAATGACAATGTAAGCAGTAAGAGATATTCGAGTATGTTTCTTGGCGGAATAACGCAGACGTATTGATTATGTGCTCTGAAGGCTTATCCGTCTAATGTTTGCCTTGTGTTGACAATAAGTAAAGGATGGTTTTGTTATTTTTTATTTGAAATTATAAACATATTTTGTTCAATTGGTTCTCTAAATAAACCCCACAATTGTTCAATTACGTAAATGTTTGGTATTTGTGGTGTTCACTTGGCGAAGGCATTCGAAAGCTTGAATTGAGATTTAATTTGGTTGGCCTACCGAAAGAGGGCCATTTAAAAAAAAAACATCTAGTACTAACGCTATGTTTGAAGGTGCTAGGTGCCATGTTGGACACATTAATAGGATGTCAGAAGACTTCGAAGTCCAAAGCGCGGGGTACGTCAGGGCTTGCATACTTTCACCAATGCTTTTGCCATTGATGTTATCCTCCGGTTAGCACTGACGGGGAGAAGTCGAGGTATACAATGAAGAATGACTTGTTACTTGAAAAATCTTGACTACGTTGAAGATATTTGCCTGCTCACAACCTGAAAATGCAGCGAAAACATGCCTTAAGCCCAAACTCACAATTAAACCTTTCTGGAGAGTACGTTGATAAAGTCGAGAGTTTTCTTTATCTAGGAAATATGGTCTCGGCTGACGGTGGCACCGAACTGTGGGTAGAAGAATCGGCAAAGCAAATTCTGCCTTCCGAATGTTATTCAGAAACTCCAGTGGAAGATACAATCCTTGGTCTACAGCTGAATTCCATAGACTTGTTTTCTATTCTCTTCAAGCGATTTGAATAGATCTTCATTGAATTTTGCTTCTTTGTCATTCCATGGATTGAAAACGAAAGGAAAACAGTGCGGCTGCACACTGATTGAACCACGAGCTTTTCGTTAGGTGGGACTTCGAAAACCGTGTGGTTCATTTGTCTGAATTTATTTAAAAATTGAATTGTATCGGTTTTTCGTCGATCGATTGGCAGCAACCGCACGGTTCCGTGCATGTGAACAAGAATGTAGAGCGAAGTACACATTTGTGGAACACCCTTTGTATAACTTCTACCGTTATGCTTTGTCTTTTCTCTATTGCTCAGACAACTGCACTTTGAGTTTTCAATGAAATACGCACTTTGACCCGTCTTCAGGTGTCTGCTTTGTAACGAATAAACATGTTAGTTTTATTGTGTGATTTAGTTTTTTTCTCCACTTTTCCTTGCCAATTGTGGGCTCAATGAGATGCCCATGAAGTAATCGTAAACCATTTAACATATTTAAAACTTATTTGTTTGTTAAATTTTAAGGGACAGCAGCCATCAGCTTGGAGTCAACCAAGGGGAGGGCAGCATGGAGGCGGTGGACCACAGGGTAGAGGTGGACCACAAGGTGGTCAACAGCAGTCGGCTTGGGGTGGTCAGCGGGGTGGTGGAGGTCCTCCGCAACAATCAGCTTGGGGTGGTAATGGTGGTGGTCAACAGCGCCAACAACAGCAGCCACCACAACAATCGGCATGGGGTCAAGCACGCCAACCTGGACCATCAGGATCAGCAACAGGAGTGCCTCCTTCATGTAGCACTGCTCCTGTACAGCAACGCCATCAAGCACCTTCTGTCCAGGGTAGAGCAACTATACATCGTGAAGCCACACCAGGAGAGCCGGTCCAAGGTATAGTCTGATTTTATATTCATTAAAACAAAAAATTTATTTCTCGATTGTATAACAGTGGCAAAGGAAGACGCACGCGGATCTGTACGTGGAAGACGTGTTATAACTGAATTTATAGCAACACGTCCAAAAGACTGCACTTCTAAATGCGGTAAATCTGGTATAAACGTTCGAGTTCAAGCGAACTATTATCGCGTCATAAAGAAACCTCAATGGTCGATATTCCAATATCGAGTTGATTTTTCTCCTGACGTAGACTTGATTCGGGCCCGCAGAGGCTATATCTACGAGCATCGCAATCTTTTTGCGGGCTATTTGTTTGATGGCAGCATGCTTTTTACAACAACGAATTTGGATACACCGACAAAGGAATTGTATTCCAAGACAAAGGAAGGTGAACCGGTTCAAATCAAAGTGAAGAACGTTGGTGAAATAAAAGTCACCGACATACAGCTGCTGCAGGTTTTAAATTTGATTTTACGCCGTGCTATGGAAGGTCTGAACCTCCAATTAGTCGGAAGAAACTTCTTCGATCCACTCGCTAAGGTAAAAATGGTCATTGATTTCTCGATGCACAGATACATTTAATATCAGATATTTTTCGATAGATCGGTGTGTCACAACATCGATTAGAGATCTGGCCAGGATATACAACGTCTATTCGTCAACACGAACAAGACATTTTACTGTGTGCAGAGATTACGCACAAAATAATGCGTACTGATACTTTGCTTCAAATACTCGTTAAATGCTCACAAGAATCGAAGGACTACCAAAATGCCTTCAAGAAGGAGGTCTGTGGTAAGTACAGTCGTGTTCAGTGGTGAGCAGCACATCAGCTGTATTTTTTATTTATTTATTTTTTTCTTGCTATTTAGGAATGGTTATCTTAACGGATTATAATAACAAAACCTACCGCATTGATGATGTAGACTTTGGCCAGACTCCATTGTCAACATTCCCTACTAAAGAGGGTGATGTCAGCTACCTTGATTATTATCAAAAAGTATGAAGCGAGGAACAAAAGGATTTTTTTTGTTTTTAGTTGACGAAACTCTTTTTTGTTTGTGTTTAGCGTTACAAGATCAACATTCGTGACAAGAAGCAACCACTTTTGGTGTCTCGTCCAACAGAAAAAAATATTCGCAGTGGACAGAGCGATTTTATTATGCTTATTCCGGAACTTTCACGAGCCACCGGATTAAATGATGAAATGAAAAATAATAGGACGTGAGTACAAACCAACATAAATTCTTTATAACCGTTTTTTTTTCGTGTTGCTCATGTTTTTTGTTTTTTGTTTAAGTTTAATGAGAGCCATTGCCGACCATACACGTTTGAATCCTGAACCACGTATTCAACGTTTGAAAACATTCAACCGTCGCTTGGAAGGAGCCGCATCAAGTCAAGAAGTCCTAAAATCATGGAATTTACAACTTGATCGTGAACTTATTGAGGTGCCAGGTCGCATTCTCAAGCCCGAGAATATTCTCTTTGCCAATAATCGGAAGTAAATATCAAATGATTTTGCACCGTGTGTAGTAACAAATTATTAACTCCTTCGAATATGTTTTTTTTATTTCAGATACACTTGCGATAGAAATGCCGATTGGAACAGAGAGTTCCGAAATAACTCTATGTTTGTCCAAAAGGAAGTTAAAAATTGGATGCTTGTCGTGCCACAGCGGAACAGTCGTGAGGGCAATGATTTTGTCAGATTAATGCGTACGGCCGCCAATGGCATGAGAATGAATATAAGCGATCCAAAATTGTAAGTTGAAACAAAAAATCGTATAAGTGTTTTATATGTCGGTGGATTAAGAATAAGGACAAGACTGTTCTTTTTTTCTTTTTTTTTTCATAAAATACAATTAGACTACGATAAACAAACGTCCACCAAAACGTTTTTAGTCAAGTAGTAAACTTGTAGCAATAATTTCTCTGCATGAAATTTACCTAGTGTAACATTGAAATCTTTCTTGAAATCTAGTCAAGTACAACATTAGATACTCTTTTTCTTCGGCAACAAGTCTAGAATGATGCTATGGTCGTATGGTATGAGTCTCACTATACTATACGAACACTAAGCTTCATATTAAATAAGATCGTGACGTTTTTGAGCACTGGTTGAGTCAGTTCTATTAACTTTCTCCTTTTCATAAAGGGAACAACCTTGGTCTTCGGACGGTTAACTGAAGCCCTATTCTTAGTACACTACTCGATGGCTGCATCTAGGGTTATCTGCGTAACCGCATAACCCTGAGCGTGTACCTTAAGAATGTTGTTGAAATAGTGGGTTAAAATACGCTACAGCAATCGATATAGAACAGGAGGCCTCTGTTTAGCCTTGCTTATTAGGTCCACAATCCTCTTCCCCAATCAACGTTCCGTACTAGTAAGTCATGTATGCTATGGAATCAAGCCGAGTTACACTGCTCCTTTTAGAATAAAGTTTTGCAACTAATTGGAACTGGTTTGGAAAATGTGTCTCCAGTGGAAGGCTAAAAGCTCTCGTTTTGCCGGCGTAGATAAGATTTGTACGCATTTAGAAAACAATGTGCCTTGGTGCCATTGCCTCAGCCTCATAGTTTCTCAGAATGTTACTACGATCTGGTAGCCAGCAATCTGTGAGGTTGTCATGGACATTCCCTCTTGAATAGGAATGCAGTTTTTCACTGCCACAGACTTAGAGACTGACTGTCGATGTTTTTAATGATGATTTACTGCGATACAGTATTACAGCAAACTAAGCCCAGTGCGTTGTTTCTCTTCATTGCTGCTGAGCTGGAAGCCAATTGTTGTTCCACTATGTTGCTTAAAAGAAGGTACGGCATTTATCAAATGCGAATTATATCATATCCACTTCTGCTCGACAAGTTGAAAGAGTTCTACATGTCTATGCACTTTTTTCGTAAAAGACGTCAAGGGTCATCATCTGTTTCTTTTAGACACTTAACAATTGCTTATGAATTTGATTAAATGTGTATTTGATTTATTTCCATTTAACAAACTTTATTTTTCTTAGAATGGAAATGCCAGACGATAGGAATGCAACCTATGCATCAGCTATTGAATCGGCTTGCAGGAATGATCCACAAATACTGTTGATTGTGGTGCCCAATGATAATGCTGAAAGGTAAGTTGTGAACAATGGATCACCAAAGAATGATGACTTCTTTAACAACAATATTTCTATTTTAACAATTGCAGATATAGTTGCATTAAGAAGAAATGCATCGTTGATCGAGCAGTACCCTCTCAGGTGTTAAACATGCGCACAATTGCACCAAGAGGTGGTAAAACGGCAGGCCTAATGTCAGTCGCCACCAAAGTTGTAATCCAGATTAATGCCAAATTGTTGGGAGCACCATGGATGATTGATTTGCCATTGCGTGGCCTAATGACTGTGGGCTTTGATGTTTGCCACAGCGCCAGAGATTCGTTAAAATCATATGGTGCTTTAGTGGCAACCATGGATTTAAAATCTTCCACAAGTTACTTCAGTGCCGTCACGGAGCACATGAAGGGTCAGGAGCTCTCAACGGAGATAATGTTGAATATGAACAAAACGCTCAAAAGCTATCGGGAGCAGCATGGAGCATTGCCAGAGCGCATTCTCTTTTTCCGTGATGGTGTCGGTGATGGACAACTCCAACAGGTTGTCGACATGGAGATTGCCATATTGAAAACAAAGCTTGATGAGATCTATAAAAGTGCTGGTCATGCTGGATGTCGTTTGGCTTTCATCGTAGTGTCAAAACGTATTAACACACGTTTATTTGTTAAAGCAGCTAATCCCGAACCGGGGTTGGTGGTGGATGATGTTGTTACTCTTCCGGAGCGTTATGATTTCTTTTTGGTTTCGCAGAGCGTCCGCCAGGGAACAGTTTCGCCTACCAGTTACAATATTATCCATGATTCCATGGGAATCGATGCTGATAAATTGCAGATTCTTACTTACAAGATGACTCATTTGTATTACAACTGGTCTGGTACGTGTCGTGTTCCAGCCGTTTGTCAGTATGCTCACAAATTGGCGTTTATGGTGGCTCAGTTCTTACATCGAGCACCAGCCAATGCCCTTGAAAACCAACTGTATTTCTTGTAAGAAATTCAAGTCAAGGAACAAAGGTTTTATTTTTATTAATTTTGAACTCAAGGATGAATTATTTTAGTTTTGGACTCTGTTAAACAGATTTCTTATTTTTTTTCTCTTAATTTGTTTTACGTAATATGACAGATTATCATTATTTTTTTTTAAACATGATATATAGATACGTAAGACAATTAGGTAATATGTGAGGGTGTCTACAGAAAATAAGCTTTTTTTTGCATTTAATCAAAAGTGTACCTTTCTCCCGATATAACTCAATTACAAGCAGTGTGACATACAGCTTCTTTGGAATTGTCTTTGTTTATTCTCTAATTTGTTTGGGTTCAATTAACTTTAATCAGTACTCTATATTGAAATTTTTAATTGGATTTTGGGAAAGAAAACGCTTAGTGAATTGAATTGTCGAGATAATATTGGCGGCAGTGCATTATCATTGATCATACGATGCGATGATATGTTGCTGGACAGACCTGTTACACAAAAAATAGATGCCAATCATATTCATTTCATACTTACTTGCCTAAGGTGGCGCTACAGTCTGGATGGACCTGGGCCTCAACCAACAAGCGTGTCTTGCCAGTTCGATCTTTAGCTAGCTACCTCCAGTTGGCGAATTCCATATGCGAATAAATTTCTTTGACTAGCAATTGTTGCCTTTCAAGGAAAGTGATCGCATGTCATAAAACTTGAATTCAGTATCCCATCATGGGGGTACGGCATAACATTCCTTAAAATAACTGCCAACTGATTTATAATCCAAGTAATTACTAGTTTCCACCAATCAGCTTGTAGTCATTGCTGTTTTAGTCTCTAAATGAGTCTGATAAGATTTCTAAAATCACAGAAAAGGTAAACGTACAAAGTGTAGGTGTTTCTCAGGTAGATGGCAGATGTATATTACATACAATATTTTTTGTATCAAAAGAATTCATATAAAACATGGTTGGCTATCCTCACGAACCAAATTACCTTATATATTTACTCGTTAGGTTAAGGATTATAAAAAAAATTTTTTAATATTATTTTTCGTTTTTGATTGCCGCTTGATAGAAAAAATTGATCATATTAATAGTACGACACAAACTTGATATAACATAATCAGTAAACCTTTCAGCAATCTTTTAAGTGTATCGTTCCTCAATAGTGGATAGTATGCATACTATATTCTTTAAGTGAATTGTGATTTACCATGCTAAGTTCACTGGATTCATATGTTAATTGTTTAACCATTGTAGGTTTGTTTTTTTATATAATTATTATTTTGGCGTCAAGGATAAGCCAATGTTGCCGTTTTTACAGTTTACGGTATACAAATATGAATCTTGTTAATTTTTTTTATTTTTATTTTATTTAAAGTTATTTACATACATTTGTATGTTTCACATGAATTTAATTAAAACTTAGTTTTTTAAAGTTACAGCTTGTTTTTCATACAAAGAATTTGATTAAAAAAGAAAATGCAAAATACTTTTTTAATGTTACTTTAGAAGAAAGAAATTTATTTTTTTAAAACACCCTTTTGTTATGCGATGGAAAAATAAAATTTCTTGTATTTTAGGTAAATGAAATGAGTTTTTATTTTCTGTTGACAGCGCAAGAAAGAAGACCCACTCAACTGCGCCAATTACACTGGGCAACAGTGAAAAATACTCGGCCATGCTGAATACTGTTTCTCATAGTACTCGATCTGTAGATAACGGAAAAAATAATCTTTTGCTCAGATCACATACAGCAACGATGAGCACGGCGGGAGGTTCCACCAAGGTCTTGCTGCGATAGAGAAACGGTACCAAGCAAAATGGGTACCATAAATGTTGGCAGACAACTGCTAGTCACTTATAAGAGTAACTCCGATGTCTTCCTATAAACGTAATGCAGATGCTTCCAAAAAACAACAAAATTTTACAAAATATTTTTATTTTTCTTTAATATTATCGGTTCAATTCTTAACTTCAAAAAAGCATTTTCTCACAAAATCCCGATGTGACCTGGCTATTTTATATAGTTTTCCTCATTCCATAAACTCCAACGATTACGAATCACATAATTTTATCTCCGAGTAAAAAATAAATCTTTTTTTTGTTGACCAGTGTTATAGAATACTGATTGGCAGCTATCAGGTTGTGGTTTCAGGCCAAGAAAGTCTTACAATCGGTTGAATTTTCAAACTTCGGTGGATCCTGGAGAAAACCCCAGAGGTCTAAATCGGTACCATCTCTATCGATTTGGAGATCGCCTATGATAGCATTTAAAGGGACGAGCTAGGCGAAGCCATATCCAGGGCCCCTACTCTGTATTGCGATTCTAAAGTTCGGATTGTTCGAAAGGGGACATTTTATATGGACAATTTGAAACGCAATTCATAAAATCCATACAAAACTTTCGTTTTCGAACGATCCGAACTTTAGAATCGCAATACAGAGTAGGGGCCCTGTTTTGGCATATCTGGGCCCCTACTTGAATGAGTTTAACGAAACTTTCAAAACCCTGTGTAACTTCTCGCGTATGCTGACGATTTTATTATAATCGGAAGAACTTAGCGAGCTGTCACCGGTGCATTCGCGAGTATTAGGACAAAAGTGTCCAAAATGGGTTAAGCGACGAGGGCAAAACTTAAGTTACCAACACACGGTTAACGAAATGTGACATTGCGATGACTTTGGCGTGCGATAACATGACGACCCTTTTGGGATATCGTTTTACGTTTCGATGACCGTGTAATCGTAGCTTAATTCCTGCCAATCGGTGTTTGTTTGGGCTGAGAAGGCCCAATAACGAAAAACTGAGGAGATTCTATGCAAGACCTTAATCATCCCAGTCCTACTCTATGGCGCTGAAACATGTATGTACTCTATTGAAGGTGAATGAAGATATCCTTGATCGCTTCGAGCGTTAAATTGTTCGTTAGATATTCGGTTACTGGGGGCGGTTAGGTAAGAACCAAGCTTTGCTTGAGAGCACTTCTTCGTCTACCTTATCTACCTACACCCTTATAATTTGCTTTCTGCCCAGTAATCAACCCTATAAGTAATCAAACTGAAACTAAAAGGAACAAAACCATTTTTCTCTTTACTATACAAACTTTTAATCATTAAATGTTCTGTTATAAAGCACTTTGGACACATGACTTAAATCAATATCTACCGCAAACGATGTCGATGTTGAAAGGTTATTCCCTTTGTTGCGTGTGTTCTCGTCTGCCTCCGACTCCCTGTCGTCCTGTTCTTCAAGACATTTGCACTCTACTGTAGAATCTTTTGTTGCAATAGAACTGTCAATATCGGCTGATTGTGCCATATTAACAGATAAATACAAGAATAAAAAGAATAAAATTCCACAGAGCACAAAAACTGGACAACTGAATGCAAAATAAGTATCAGGAACGAAATAGAAACGTTTCATACATCCGAGAGCTTGACATGGTAACACCCATATAACGTACAAAAAAAATAAACTAGTAAAAAATAGATTAAAGGCAAATCCATAGATTGCTCGGTGCGGTTCCGGTCCGGGTGTATTCTTCACCATTTTATTCTGTTTGTTTGTCAATTGTCCCGAATTCCTTTATGATTTCATCACAAAGTAGATATGCCTCGAAAAATGACGATGAACCTGAGCGTAGATCCTTCGCGCGTGGGGCTGTAAAATGGACACACAGGGAGTCGTCTGTTACGGTAAGTTCTTGTTTTGCTGATCGCTCGTGTTGGTCCAGATCCACTTTTAAAACCTCGCAAATTGTTTCGGCATTTGCCTTCGAATTGAAAGGAATGCGAATGTTTCTGCAATCAAAGGAAACATTTAGAAAAGAGTAATTGGTTTTTGGGGTAACTTACAATTCACAGAGGTTCGCATTCGGCATTATATGATTAGAATTTTCGATACAATTTTATTATTTTAATTTAACTTCGATTATTTCTAATTTGAAAATTTGTATACGAAAGTAAACAGATGTGAAATGTCAAAATTAAAAGTCGAAGTTTTAACGAAGTTCAGGCGTTAAGATGTGTCTGGTGGACGGTGACTGTGTTCGAAGTGAAATAAGTGAAATGATTCAGTTCAGCGTTGCAAATTGGAAATTATTGCTGTCAAAAGCAATTGGCATTTGTTTTACAATACAATACAATATCGCGTAAAGAATTATAAATCTTTAAGTTAAAAAAAAGTATGAAACAGATATAGTCATTATGAAACTCAAAGTTTAAAAAATTCCACTAAGCGGATACTATTCTCGTACGTTATGTCATAATGTCAAACTTTAAATGATTTTTGGACACATTTTATAACAATTGTCAAGCGTTATTTACAGCATTTTAAATATTTTCGACATTGTCTACATTGTTCACCCAGTTGTTAAGTTCAAAGCGTACGTAGAGGAAGAATATTGTTGGTTATATTCATTAGATTAAAAAGGTACATAAAGCTTTTGCTTAAATATGGTTAACGTATATGAAAATATGATTGTAGAAAAAATTCAAATGAGAACTTTTTTGTGGGAAGTTTATGAATTCAGTGCACAAACCTCAGAGAAACTTTATTGCTTAATAAGATAGATTTCTCGTGTCAGGGAACTTTTGACATTCATTCATTCTGTGAATCTACAGAAATCAGTTAAACTCTTCACCAGGCGAACCCTCGCAAACACAAATATTTGGCACGACTGTCTCTTCTTAGAGTCAAGTCAAGGCCTGCTTCTCGTAACCATTCATGTTGTGCGAGTTATATTTTTTTGCATGAATGGGAGGGGCTTACTGCCAGCTAGTTGTTGACTACGAATGGTCAATTAAGGAGCTTTTTCTAGACATAATTATACTTTCGAAGGATTATCATCGCCTACCGAGGAGTGGTGTTGTGAAATCCATTTCTCATATTTCATTCCGCTGCCTACAGTTTCAAGAAGTTTTAATGCTATGTCGTCTTTGCAGTCCACTATACCAATACCGCGATTTAATAGTGCTTTTTTGTAACTGAGAGTGCTAATATTTGAATCCGAATCCGAGCAAAGAATGACGGAATATTCGACCTAAAACCACAGTAGCTAGCTGCAGCTCACCTCCTCCTCCTGGGAGTCTTCACATCGGTTAACAATTTAACTTTCGTGGATAAAATAGAATAGAATTCCGAGATCTGTGAAGGTACTTATGGTGTGGGCAAAAATGGTGAAAGGTTGGATTTACTCATCGAGTGAGTAGATAACGATGCTTCAGCCAAGATGGAAACGAGTTAGCCTTGAAGTAAATGAGGACAAAACCAAGAAGTTTTATGTTTCAATAAACAAAAAATATTTGTCTTTCGCATAGGACAAGAGCTACTTCAAAGTAGTAAGATAGTTTATCTGCCTCGGAGTAAGGATCAACTCGACGAAAGAAACCCTCCTGCAGATTCATGGAAGAATTACCTGTGGAAACAAATGGGCTAAGATTTCCTAATCTGGAAGACGAAACACCAATTCTGCCAGTTCTCTTATATGTATGTTGCCTAGTACTGGACGATAACCGGAGCACAAATTGAAAAATTCTTCGATGAATATTTGAGACCATAATGAAGAATGGACCTCGGTTACAAAAACAAAGCAATCTCAGATTTCAGAAGGCTCTCCAATTCTAGAGAACTGGAAATAGAGTCCTAGGTATCAAAGAGGTTACAATGTCTTAGGCGGAAACTCTTTACTAGTCAGATGGTCAAACTACTAGACAGATCGACGCAAGGCAAAGAGATTATTTGCACTCACTTAAATCAATAAGATTTTATACTGAAAAGCCTTTGAAATAAAACATTTTGTTGCTTAAAATTTTCTAAATAATTTTTTATTTTCTCCTTTTAGTATTATTAATTTTTTTTTTATCATTCAGTGTGTTTTATTTCATTATAAAAAAACAAAAACAAAATATGTATCTCGGAAATATTCATTTTAGTAAACATGTACATATATGTATGTATATAAACATTTACTATATTTTAATTTACAATGTCATACATATCGTTCATACGCTGTTCTTCATTTAATCGATATTTAATATCTTATTCTTTATTTTAACTATATGTCAGCAATTTTCTAGTTCCTTTATTTATTTATTATTTACTAAAATGATTTTTTTTTCTAAATTTAATTTTACTTTTTTTCTTTTGTTTAATTTATAATTGTCTTAAATTTAAAATAATCGCCGTAGTAGTACGAATTTAATTATTTTTGTGACTAAAATATTCAAAATAACTAACATTATATTATTATTTATTTATTTTTGTATAAGTATAGAGATTTTTATTTTATTATTTAAGATATACATAACTAGACTACGTATTTAACTATTTATTTATTTATATATTCGTTAATACACATCTTAGAGATATAGAATAAATATATATATATGTTTTCCCATTTGTTTTTTTTCTTAGCCTAAACATACAGAGATTCGTTGGTTTAGCGAAATGTACAAAAGTCGCTAAACTCTTTGTTCTTATATTCTAAAAATTTTAGTAGTAGATACGCGATTTTTTTAGTAGATTGACTACAAATTTTCAAAAAATTGTTTTTTGTTTTTTTTTAACTAAATTAAATAATTTACTAAAGAGCTATACTAGAGTTATTTATTTATTTTTTTCTATAATTATCCTATAATTATTCCTTATTGACTAGATTGAGCGTTTCTTTCAGGTTGTGGAAAATATAATATATATATAAGGATCTAATTTTTAAAAGTTTAAACAAAAAAATGTAGATAGATGTACATATGTATGTATGAAGGTTTAAAATTGAAGAGAATGCCAAAAGTGTATTAAAGTTAAATAAACTGACTGGCAAAATCACCTCTTGGACAAACATGGCCTAAGTTTAATTCCGTTTAAAACGGAGCTAGTCCTTTCTACTAATCACTATCCCACCGAAACTCGACCTCTGAGATATTGGTTCAATGAATTTAAACGTGGTCGTACATCTGTTTTTGATGAGGAAAGGCCAGGCCGACCGGCAGAGGTGGTTACCGAGGAAATCATTGAAAATTCCAAGACATGATTTTCGCTGATCGCGTACTCAAGTGCATGAAGAGGCAAAGGCCGTAGCCATGTCATACGGAACGGCAATCAATAAAAGGATAAGTGTGAGAAAGGTTCCCGCCCGATGGGTGCCGCACTGCTTACGGTGGACAACAAGCGGATACGGCTGTCAATGTCGAAGTAGTGTTTGGACCTTCAAAGAGGTCGAAATTTGCAAGAGTTTTTGCGTCGAGTCGTCATCGTTGATGAAACCTGGATAGATAAGTATACACCAGAGACCAAATGACAGTGAATCTGCTCCGAAGAAGGAAAGACGGCCTCCTACCGGCCGAAAAGGTCATGGCCACGATTTTTTGAGATTCGAATTCTTCATTGACTTTTTGTAGAAAGGAAGAACGATCACGGGGTAGTACAGCATTGAATTATTGGACCGATTCGATAAGAATTGAAGGAGACATGACCCCAGGAGACTGGCAAGTCACTTTTTGGATACACTTCTGTGGCTTAAGTTGTTATCCTTCCAAAATGGAGATAGTCATTATAAAAAAACAAAAAAGAAAAACACTAAATTCCATTCATTCTCCTACCAAACCTCTGAGTTTTTTAGACAGTGCCATCTATAGAAGACGGCTTAGCACCTAAAGCCCTGTCTCTGTTCATGTCATGGAATATGAAAGTCAGTACGTAGTGATCTCAAATGCGTTGTAGGAACTCTTACTCAGATATTTGAGCTGGATTCTTATTTTGACCGTACCTCTGGTTAGACTGTTGTTAATTCTGTGGAAATATGCAGACTTTTCAAACAAATTAAAAGATAGGAACGATTGTGAAACTGTGAAGGCATGACATTGATTTTCTATTTTCAGTTCCGAAACTGTCGACTTGACTTATTCTCTTTTAGTTACAGCTCAGCTAGGTAGAAGCTGCGCTGAGGTACACCTCAAGGAAGTGTGCTATCTTTTCTGTTGTGGAATCTAGTCCTTAACGAACTGCTTCTGTAGCTAGACGATGCGGGGTGTGGCGTGGTTGCTATCTTTGCCTTGGGTTAGCACCCTAAGACATTGACAGATATTCCTCAATTTGCTTTTAACAAGTTGATCTCTTGGACAAACAGCTGTGGCTTAAGTGTCAATCCGTCTAAAACGGAGCTATTCATTATCCCACCAAAGCTAAACGGTTCACCTTCGACAGTGTCAAATATCTAGGACTTACTCTAGAATGAAGGCTTTTGTGAAGAAAAAATGTTGTCGAACGCGTCAAGAAATCCCTTATAGCCCTTTATTCGTGCAAAAAAGCAGTAGGTCGCACTAGGTACAGAGCAAAATTATGTACTGGTTATACACTGTTGTCGTAAAACCGATCCTAGGTAGGTAGGGGTGGCAGTTTAACAGAACCCAAGTCACATCCTGATCCTAGGCTTTTTGTTACCACGACCCGTGTGACCTGGTTGATGCTTTGTGTTGTTAGAAATGTGAGACAGTCCGGTGGTTAGATCCAACCTGTGGAGTCTAGAAAGAGGATTACATCTTGTATCCCTTTACCCGAGATGTCGTTAAGGTCGTTGAAGAATGGTTGGTTTAGTGCACGCAGTTTGGCTTTTGCTAGTGCAAAACCGATCCTCAATTATGCCATAATGGTTTGGTGCTGGTTTTAGAAAAACAAACCAGCATAAGAATTCTCAAGAAAGTTCGTCAATTGGTAGAGATTGCAAAAGATTTAAACAGTGGACTCTGCCCTGAGAACAAAAAGACACATCCTTACGGAATGCCCAGCCCTAACTAACTTAGAAAGAGAAATCTTGCGGCAAAGTTGTCTCAATGGAAAAGTTTGCTGCCATTTACCCAGAGAAGCTCCTTAACTTCCTGACATTCTTTGAAGAGAATACAAAAGGGAAGTCACAATGGGATTCTAAAGAGAAACTGCAGTACCAAGGGCTGTTTTACAACAAAACACACACAACATAATAAAACATGCGATGCCGTGAAAAACGATTGGAAGTTTTGCTGAGTCGAACCTGTAACAGCTCGTTTAGCAGTCCAAGCTCATGACAACCACAATTGAAGACAAATGGATTCATAAACTCCAAGCAGTTTCTAAGTCAAAGAAGTTTTTAAAACTAAACATGTACAATCTTTACAACTTGGAATTTTTGAAATTTTAATTTATAAAATGATTTAAAGTGAACTTTTGAATTATGTCTTGTCTCTAACGCAAAAAATTAAAAGTGTTTGTTTTACTTTGTCAAATTATTTACAAGTTGCGAATAAATTTTTTGTTTTTCTTTTCAGAGAATGTTTCTGGATTTTCTTTTCTTTATGTTGTGTTTATAAGTGTAATATTTTCCCTCTTAAAATGTTTTTTTTTTCTATATTACATTCAAGTTAAGATTTTATTAATTATTTACAAATGTTTTTAATTTTCTTTTTAAGTGATATGTTTCATTTCAAGAATCCATAGAAGAAATTAAAAGTAACAAATAATTTTTTTTCCAACATAATTACAATATTTTATTTAACAAAAAAAAAAAAAAACTATATCAGATTTGGTCCTATCCATGGATGTTGAATTTTTTTTTTTAAATTTTTTACTTTATTTTCACTTTTATTTAATTTAAAAATAGAGCGTAGCATATATAAATTCACTTTAATTTAGAAACTTAACATCGTTATTAGTCTAAGAGTTATTTATGCATATATTTCTAAAAGAATTTTAAGTATATATTTACAATTTACATTATAAAAAGGTACTCTTTCGTTTCCTTCGATTTAAATAAATTTTTCTTGAAAAATAAGAAAAATATTTAATTCTATTACGAGTATATAACTTAACAAATTTGGATACATCTATCTATATTATATACATTTGCATATTTAATTACAAGACTGTAACTAAGAATTATCAACCTTTTATATGAAGTACCGTGTGAATGGAATTGGGCATTCGAATTTTGTAATTTTTACAGTTTTTATTTTTAGAAAAATATGAAAACTGCTTATGAAAGATGAAATAATGTTTTTTTATTTTTTATTAGAAGACATAAAGTTGTTTGAAGGGGTTGCCTTTTTTGAGGGGATGAAATCAAAATTGCAAGCATTGTAAAAGAAGAGTTATTCAAGATCATGAGAGGCTGACATGGAAGACAAAAAATATAAAAAATTAGCACAACAGCTCGTATGGACGAAGTCCTAGCTTCTCGCAAAAAATTCATGTTGTGCGTGTGATTTTTTTTCGTACGAATGGAAGGGTCCTAAAGTTTTTATTACCGACTCTGAGCGACGGATTGGGAAGTATTTTTATGAGTTATCAACTGGATTTCATAAATCAAAAGAGGTCATAGACCCCTCAAAACAACAAGGGAAGTCAGGAAATTCTCGCTTAAGCAAGAATGATTCTAGTCTTCTAATAGGCTTCCTCATTGTAAACTGCTCAGTAAACTACCATCTCGACAAAATGGGCACAACTCTCTCGGATATATGCAGTCCATGCTTGGAAAATCAAGAAACTGTTGAGGATATTTTGTGCGAAAGTTTCACCATTACGCTAACCAAGCAAAAACTCTATTGATAAGGTACTCATCTCGACAGAAACAGTCAACCGTTCATCCGCAAGCACGAGGTTTCGCGATCTTGCTTAGGGCCACTACTTTTTTCATTCTGTTTTGGTAAACCACTGCTCGGCACAAAAGATCTTATAGGTCGCAGAGCTTCTGATGTCTGCCAGGTAAGTTAGAGGCCCCTCAAGGCGTAAAAAAAAACCTGTGCGCCAACGTGTTCGGAGTTTTGCAACACGTTTCAGCTCAGTATAAGGCTTCGTAGAAATAGCATCTCCCAATGTTGGTTCACTAAACAGCTCTGCTAGTAAGCTCAACATTATGTCTTCTCGCGGGACCATCTGGGAGTTCCTTCGGAAATTGGGAATTGGAGAGGACGAACGACATGGTTAGTGTGCAATGTTGGTTGGTCTCTGACTCAGCGGGCTGCAATCGTAAAAACTCAAGATCAAGCTGGCAGAGTCTTCGAATCTAACTTGGAAGGATAATGCAGTAGAGAAGGACCTCGTCTTAGTTGAAGCTTACAGTTAAAATTGTTTGGATTCGCAACTGTAGGTAGTTAGTTAAAGATCGAACTGGAAAGGCTTGTTAGTTAAGGCCTGGGTTTACCCTAAAGGGCTGTTGTTGAGTTCCATTTTGAGAGTTAAGGTTTAGTAATTACAATTTAATATACGTAAGTTTGAGACACAAAATGCTAGAAATCAAGTGCTTCTAACGTGGTTCCGTCCTACCTGTCGCGTCGAAGTACACAAGTGACAGCTCGATTGAATATACATATGCTCTCTTATGAGAAGTGACCCATATGGCTTTTATCTTCTTCGAGTCCTCCAACAGCACTCTTAATTCCTCAGTTTTCTGTTCAGCAACGGCGTACTCATGGGATCAACTCTCTCCCTTGTATATGTTAACTCAATATCAACGCACATTTTGATGCGATGCGACGCGAGGGAGGGAACGGATTGGGTCGGACCCTTTACTCTTGGGGCCAATCTGAGACGATATGAAGCAGCTGAAAATGACTTTTGGTCAAAGTTAAAAATTCCACATGCTACAGAAGTTGTCTTGACTTTTATGTGGTGAAAAGGTTGTAGTTTGACATAAGCACACAACACCAGTGATGCCACCATTTCTTGTATTTTCTAAAGTAAGTTGTGATAAGAAACATTCTTTATACTGGGATACTTAAGACCAACCGTCTTCATTGAAATCATTGAAAACCCTTCAGTCAAGAGCTCTTTTAAAAAAGTTTATCCTGTACAAATAAAAAAGTAGGTTAAGCTTCTTAAAAAAACTTCAAAAATGTTTTTTCGTTTGTCTTACTTCTAAATTTTAGTCATTTTTTTGTATTCCAAATTGATAGAGGCACTGGAATTGGGTATATTTATATCTAAAGTACGTATATGTATATCTGTATATACTACATATATTATATAAAATGAACATAAAAAAAAAAAACATTAAACACTTAAAACTATACAGCTTATTTTCCCAATTCCGGTTGAGTTGAATTTAATTAGCTGGATGTACAATTGTATGGATCATCCGTACGGAAATTTGGATGGTCTTCAAACGGTTTAACACCATTTGTTTTCTTAATGTCGCGTATCTTTTCCACTTCCAGCATAACTCGGATGAAATTTCCTCCGGCTAATTTAGTTAAATCCTCAATGGACCATCCCTCGCCGAGTAGTTCGGCAAATAGTGTCGGATATGATGAAACGTCCTCGAGCCCTTTTGGGGTGCTAAAAAGTAAAAAAAAAAAAAAGATGAATTATTTTTAATTGAATTTTATATTTTTGTGCATGGAATGTTGATATTTGTTTATATAAAAATGAATTTCCTGTTTTATATTTAGTTGAAGGAAAATTCACAACGAATAGTACCTATAGTGACACTAGTTTTAGTTATTTTCATTTCCGCATGAGTATACTATAAACTATAAACGGGATCGACAGGACTTTAATTAAAGGAAAAGCGACTACATACTCGTATTTTTGTTTTAGATATAAAACTATTGTTTTGAATATTAGTTTTTTAATTAACTAAGTTGAAACTTTCTGAATGGATTAGTATTCAATGGAATTTGAAAACTAATTAAATCAGTTTGGGGGCTTTATAGGGTGGTCGCCGTTGCTGTAGTGGTCAGTGTGTTGGATGTTGGAAGGCTAAGTGTTATCTGTCCTAGAAAAGCTTTTCAATCCACCATTTAGTGTCAGCAATAAAAGACTTTAGATCCTTGACACAAAAATATAGCACGTATAACATGTATGGTTGCGACAAGCTTGGCATGATCCTTTACGGGCCAGATATATGCGTTTTTGGTAGCAATCAAAGTTAAGTTATAACGCACATGCAGTCGAATAACTAGTCGCAGTCTTAGACCCTAAGGCAAAAAAAGCGGGTGTGGACGGATGACATGAATACGTCTACAATGTTCGCCAAGGAATCATTTGATTGCCATTGGTATCGGGAAGGAAGGAATTGTCAGCTGATGAACAACTGAAGGTATGCATCAATAGTGGAAGTGTATTGCGTTCCTTGAAGTATGCATCACTTTTAAGTTTTTGCCCTCCTTACAGTACTCAACTTGTTCTTATGAGGCTTTATGGGTACCACTGGATTGCTGGCAAGATGCTTTTTCCAGCAGTTTACGATTTCTATATTTCGACTTGGCCATCATTGCGTTCGTCGGAGAGAGTTCTTCTACGAACTTCGTCACTGAACGTTGCTTACTCAACTCCACAAGCATAGAAGACCAAGAGTCCCGCCATTATTCGAAGTAGAAAAAACACTTCGGCTTCAACACTTAGTCAACCATTTTAAGAAGTAGTCAATGGGTGTGTTAAATACGATGGGTGAGTGAGTACTTGGAAACCAAATGCGGACGTGCCAAAAGAGGTTGATGTCACGCAATTTTTCAAGGAGACCGGCACGGTAGATCCCCGTGATAATTATTTTCTGTAGCAATAGGTGTAATTCTCTCCGCTTTCCAGATAACAGAGGCTATGATCTTGCCGGCATTGGGTTGAACTTTAATCTTGATGTGGGTACGGTTCTTAAATCATTGCCACTTCATACCATGTCTTTCTTTTTTTTTGTCTCAGGGTCGTAGTAGTAGATCTAGGCTTCATCATATGTCACAATACAAAGGAAAATTTGGATCGTTCTTGCAGATGTTATCGATCGTCAGCATTTTGGGCATCAAGCGGCAACGAACCTTTCTCATGACACATTTTTTGAGTGTTCATTACAATGATCGTCGTCTAGTGACTCTTTGACCTTGTACATGACCAATTTTGTGTGTCTTCACTACAAGGATCGTTGTCTAGTGAGTCTTTGGCGAACTTGAATTAGCCGGCCCCAAAAGTTAGTCATCTGACAGCACAAGTACTTTCCAATCGGACAGATAATTTGTCTAAATCCCTACGTGAATATGTTAAATGATTTTTTTTTCAGAATTACAAGGATAAAACTTTAAGGACTCTTAAGGGTCGGGAACTCCAAACTCATTTTACGCATATGTTTGTGTTGTAAAAGAAAAAAAATGACTTGTTTGCTGATTTAAGCTTTTAATTGCAAAAATGATGACACGTTCGGCTTAATGTGATCCTCTTCCAACACATGCAATAACATAAAATACACACAAATAATACTTTTTATCATAAGGCCTCCGGTCCAAACATTTGACCATAACCAACGATTCATCTGGTAAAGATGTACGTTGCCAATTACGCTTGAATATTGCCCCCAGCAAGTCGTTAAAACTCACTGATGTGTGAAATTGTTAATTGGATGTGAGTCAATTAAAACAATGTAATTTATTTTCATCACTTAATTTTGTGTTTATAGCTTGTAAAATATACACGTACACGTATAATCTCATAATGAAAAAAAAACATTTTATTGAAATGGATAAACAATTTATGCCCCTGAATGCAGTCATTTACACTTAACCACGTAGCAAAGTACCTACCTTCTCAAACCACCTTTTCTTATAAATCTCTCTTTTCTGTCTAGCACCATCTCTAGCTCTTAGAGAACACTGAATCCTAAGATTTATCAGTTTATTGCAACTTTATACCCAAGCATTTATTTTAGAGACCGAGTAGATCTCGTTCCACTTATTTATCCAATTGCTTTTCCAATCACTTTTTATCTTCATCACTTTGGACCTAAATCCGTAGCTTCTACCGTGTTGTATCGTTTGCTTATGTAACACTTAAACGTGTTGTCAGAATAGGAATAGCACCTACAGTCCTTCGAGAGTGTACCTGTGTATCCATGAAAGAATACTTTATTCCTTTTAGCTTTGACCAAACAAACTTGCTAAATAATTTACAACAATGTGCTGGAAGCCTGAAGTAGCACCTTTTGTATCACACTACCAACCAACACACCAACCTTCATAAAATACTTGAATTTATCTATGGTGTTCTCGTACCTGGTGAAAGCTACCTCAGTGGAATTAACAACCCTATATCACTCCTTGAGCGACCAGTGTCGACAGAATTTCAAGTCTCCTCTCATAATACATCGCTCACAATCTTCCTGGCTTGGGATATAAATTAATTTTCAAATTTATCTAGAGTTACCTATAATATCCTGTCCAAGGGAAACGGAAAAAAAGGAAAGAAAAGTCATCCATAACATATATGTACATATACAAACTGGCTGGCTGGCTGGCGGCGACGGCCGGCTCACAGCTCATGAGCTCATGAATAAATAGGCAAAGTTCCCAATTTACCATAGTTAATAGCTTCCGATTGAAACAATAAATTATTCTTTATTGTTGTCTGGGACTTGTGTAATGCCAAACCTGTTCGTTCATGTGTGCGAGTATATTGCGCAAGGACGACCACTAACGACGCAATGCTGCACGGATTTTATTTGGTTTCAATTTCTTGGAAGACAAACCGGGATTATTATTGAAATTTATTGGCGACATTTTGGCAAGGATATGGCTAAATCGTAAGATAGATTGACTGCAGGTGGAAACAATTTTGTAAGTTTGGGAACAACTTGTATAATGTCAGGGATGTTATTGAAGATGGTTGCGGTATGGAATCGGTTTGATAAATTTTAACGGACAAGAAGTTCTGTTCGCGACTGTGTCATTTGATGAGATCACTAAGGATCCGTTTACATTTTTGTAGACTACAAAGCTTTGTCCACTCATACCACTCTGAACGATTTTAGACCAATAAGTCCCACGTCATTTCTACTTCAAATCGAACTTAAAGGACACTTCACCAGGCCAACACGCTTATGTTAAGAGCCGATCGGTAGGGACAACACTGCTGTGGTAGAAGTGACAGAAAACTCACTGTATCACAAGGAATATACCTTTGCAACCTTTTTATATAGGGAAGGTGCCTTAAGCATAGACTTGTGACTCTCAGACTGCTTGAAATGTATGATCAAAGACGTGTTAGCGCAGAACTGAGTGGTAACAAAATACTAGGCGGGGTTTCTAGAGGCACAGCTCAATGGGATGTTTTGTCACCACTTCTATGGATCTTAGTCGCAAACGAAATTGTAGTGAATCAGTGCGCAGTGGACCAAAATTGGAAGCTTACGCTGAGGACTTAATCGTGCTTATGACAGCAGAATTCCTATCTAATATTTCGGAATTACTACTATCGGCTTTAAATTTAAAAAAATGGAGATAGTTCCAGTTTTCTGATCCCCTGATACTTAATAGAACACTAGTCTCGAAAAATACCAAGCTTTACTTTGGTTGCATACGTGACCGCAAACTAAACTGCAGAGAAAGCACTCTAGAAAAAATAAAGAAGGCAACTATCGGGGGTTAAGACCCGCTTCAATAAACTGGGTGTACACGACTACCTTTAAGCCAATTCTAACTCACAAAAATCCAGGGATGAGCATGCATCAATACAATTAACTCCATAAGGACGATTCCAACAACAGAATTCTAGGGAAATGACTGCGTCCTACGACGCATCGAACTTCTGGAAGAAAGGCTAAAGAGAAAGGCTAGTATCGCTAGATGGACGAAGCTGGAAACAAAAACTAATTACAAAACCTCATTCCATCAAGAGAAAATTGGGATTTTCACAGACGTCTCAAAAATGGATTGGGGGATGGCTCTGGAATCTATTTAGAAGGACCTGCCATTGCTGGGTAAATAAAACTTACAAACCATGGAAGTGCATTTCAAAAGAAAGTTTTGCGATCGCTGAGGCCTCTAGAGAACTTTCAATGTCGTCATCGAAGCTATTTCCTCCATAATACTTAACACAAAACTAGTAAAAAGGTGTCGCTATAAGCTTAGAAGGCTAAGCTCAAAGAGCAAAGTCTTACTCTGTTGGGCTCCAGGGCAAAGGGGCATCGATGGCAATGAAAACGCTGATGAACTGGATGGAATCAGGTTGAAACTGAACCAAACAGTGGTCGATAACTCAGTTCTGGTCCTAGAGTTACTAAAACGAGATGTATGGCCAGACTTCTAAAAAGCTTTGTTGATAAGAGATGGAGCACACTCTCATTATGACGCGAATCAAAGAAAATGTGGTCACAACACGGTAAAGGGAGAACAAATGAGTTAATCACTGTGCATCGTACCCAGCACCAGTGATCAGTATCTTCACAGGCCACAACCCAACGGCAGCCCATCTAAAAAGAATTCAACTAAGTACGACTGAACTCATGACACATGTCCTCTGCGACTGCCCAAACCTCAGCAGAATCAGGGTGCATATTGTTTCAGTGATTAGGACGAACTGTCAAGCATGCCATGCCACCAAAGGCCGTTGGTTTGGAAGTCGACAAATAGATAAAACCAATCCCTTCTTACTTCCAAATAGGTACACGCATGAAGGATCTCACAATGGATCTGAGTGAGTTGCCTCACATCACATTTCATCCTCCTAAACCTAACCTAACCTAGTCTGCTCACCGATTGGACTCATCAAGGGAAGAATTTCGAAAATGTTGACCGAAAAGTTTTCAATGAAGTACTCTTCTCTCTATGAAGGCATTGTTCGAAGGAAATGTCTAAAAGCTTGACATCAGTTGTAAAGATGAGGAAGGTCAGGAATTCATTGCTTCTTTCTGTTGTTGTCAAGCTATCCTGGATGAAGTCTCTTTCATTTAGCACACAACAGATCGAACAATAGTTCAATTTCAATCAACCAACCAACTGAAGTGCTTTCTCCATGTACACCTCATTCCAGTTTGCCTTTGTCTTCAATGTTTACCTACATTTCACACGGATGTTCATTAACTTAAACATCGAAATCCACTCGTTTGAATAAATATCTGCTTCGCTGAACCTAAACCACAGGACAGAATTGTTGTCTCTCACCACTTTAAGTTACCATTTTCCATTCCAACACCGTAAGACAAAACCAATTCGAAATTCACCGTCGTCGTCGCCGTCGTCGGTCGCTTTGAATTAATTACTTAAACCGCACAATCGATACAATTTTGAGGAACTCTACAGACCGGAAAATCCATTAGATCCGTTCACTCGATGAGTAATCAAATTTAATTTGTTTCCATCCTTAATCAAAGTCCTTAATCCTGAAATCGAATTTTCTACGAAAACCGGGCAAAACTATAACTCAAAATGAAATCCCATGTATTTTTCAAAAAAATCCTTTCTTCCATACCGGAAGCACTTAGCTCAATCTATCTCCTGCCACTTAGATATATATCATAAATTTCTATCTATTATCCTTACACAGACAAACTTGTACGAATAGTGATGGTGAGGAAAATATCCACAACAATACGATTAATTCCACAGGATAACATCGGGAATGTTAGATACAAATCCTGTGAAACTAAATCACAAAGTAGAAGCTCCTTTGGAATCCAGCAATCCATGAAAAAGTCCATGTCCCGCCACAAATAAAAATAAAATCGATCTGTTTTCATTAACTAATTAATGAAACAGGATAAAACTGAAAATCTAATAAAACTTCTCTTCAAACATTAGCGCACATGTTCGCACATTAGTTCTTAACGTTGGTCGTTCGTATCCATCCGTTAGAGCTCGGGGAATACACTTACTCGTAAAGTGGGCGCATTCAATCATCTAAAGATTTCAATTCGTATAATTGAGTCTCTGGGTGTGGTACAGATGGAGATTTAAAAAATAAAATTCGGATTGCGACTTCCAAGTACACAAACATACACAAAAGCGTTTGTAAAGTGCATTTAGAAGGACTTTTCTTTGGTAGACGAAATTGATGGAGGTTCTGCCGCGCTATGGCATTCCCTGGTTCTCTCTTGATGGACTATTGATGGGGAAATATCAATCTCTCCGTGGGACAAAGAAAAACTCTTATGGGAACCAGGAGTTTCTCTTCTTTTTTTAGTTCTCGGAGCCAGTCACAGACGAGTTACCTTTGCTGGTTGTAATGGTAGTGATGGTGGTTACTGGTGTTTTGTTTAGCCTCTTTGCGTTGCGCTTTTATGTCAAACTAATGTCTTTTACGTGGGTTCATGTTGAATTTGTTTCGTCAAAATTTGTTTTCTGTCCTCGCATTTGCGGCACAAAAAATAAAAAAAAAATTAATTCTCTTAGAAAGGAAAAACCCCACAGCACACTGCCATTCGAATTAGTCCTTCATCCGAAAGGACCCACTTAAAGTTTAAGTCACGTTCGAATGGTGAAATTGAATTAATGCATTTACAGGTGGACTGACAAAAGGTCGACGATGACGATGGGTTGGAGACGTCCTTTGTCCAAAATTTCAAACCGAGGAAGATGAGCGAAGTAATTTGATGGCATTCGTCCTTTTATTTTTCGCGTGTTATAATTTATGTAATGGAAATTAAGGGAAAGTGACAGGTGACAGCCTTATGGAAAAACCTAAAAGCTGCGACGAAGGATGAACTTCCGTTGAATTTGTAATTCGTATTTCAACGCAGTGAATAGTCGGCTGTCAGTCACACAATAACTGTGAACAGGTACTATAGGCCATGAGAAGTTCAAAAATGTCCATTAATTGTCACAGGGATGTGTAAGTGAAGCTAGAACTTGACATGTCCTCGTCCTAGGACAACATTTGTCACACTCTGTTGATTTGCAATTAATGACTTTTTTTTTTTTGACATTGTTGGTATATTTGATGTTTTGTTGCTACAGGGTGGCTCTGTATAATTAAAAATATTTGTCGCAACAGCCCGTAGAGAATCAAGATCTAGCTTCTCGCAACCAGGCTCTTCGAAGAAGCGAAGGAAATTGAGTCATCAAGATGCAAGGAATTGTTTTCAGTTTAATGGGCGTCAGTTAGAGAGAGTGCTAGGGCAAGAAGAGAATTTAAGCCCAAACCCAGTCAATGAAGAAATAGCATCTCTTTGTTTAGAACAGGTTGGCGTAGCTATAAAGAAGCTAAAAGATAACAAAGCCGCCGGTTCGGATGCCTTGTCAGCGGTACGTTTCGAATACGGTGGTAATGCATTTGTAGGGTGCAGGGCTGTAAAAGTATGCAATCATTGCAGAATGCATTCCTTGAAGTCATACGAAGAATTAATGTGGATTTGTTTCAATTCAATGACTTCAATAATGACTTCAACTTCAAAAACATAAATCACCATTCATTTTGAAATCATGATTTACCAATCATTTTTTCCAATCATAATCTTGAAGTCAAAATGAATGCATTCATTTTGATTGCTCTGCATTCATTGAAGTCACTTTGAAGTCAGTAGCATTCATTGAAGTCACCTGAAGTCATTGAAGTCTTTGAAGTCATTTGAAGTCATTGAAGTCTTTGAAGTCATTGAAGTCTTTGGTTGTTTTTGGTTCTTTTGAAAGAAAAATCCTTCGGGTGATCCACGATGCCGTCTGTTTGGGCTGCTCAGAGATCCTCCAAAGAATTGTTTGCTCAAAAAAAAACCAAAGATAACCAAAGACTTCAATGACTTCAGATGACTTCAATGACTTCAAAGACTTCAATGACTTCAATGACTTCAAATGACTTCAAAGACTTCAAATGACTTCAATGACTTCAATGACTTCAGGTGACTTCAATGAATGCTACTGACTTCAAAGTGACTTCAATGAATGCAGAGCAATCAAAATGAATGCATTCATTTTGACGTCAAGATTATGATTGGAAAAAATGATTGGTAAATCATGACTTCAAAATGAATGGTGATTTATGTTTTTGAAGTTGAAGTCATTATTGAAGTCATTGAATTGGAATATATCTCAGTGAAGTCAAATGAATTAAATGCCAAAATGATTGCATTCTTTTACAGCTCTGGTAGGGTGCATGCACCATAGGTTGACGAAAGCTTGCCCGATGACTGAACTTCCAGCTCTTCTTGCAAGAATTACCGAGGTATATCCTTGTCTTTTTGCAACATGTACCGATTTGCACTGTCATGTGACTTCTTTAATGTCGTGTTAAAGCAGATAGTGCTCAGAGCACGTCCAGCTGCAGACAATAATAATATCATTGGATGCTCCCAGCTTGCCGTCATAGAGGTTTCCATGGCAATTGAAGATGAAGCGAAACCAGTTGATCTTAAAGTGAATGAAGACATGTGTTGTAAATAAATAAATCAGTACCAGTCCACAGCATAGGACAGAAGGTCACTATGCCATCGAAGTAGTTAAGGAGTTCACTTACCTCGTAGCAGACATCAAATCTCACATATCACACCCAAGTGAAGATCAAACCTTAGGAACTCGCTCTTATTTGATTGATGCTCTACAGAACGGTGATCTTTCCAGTCCCATTATATGGTGCCGAGTGCTGGACAAAAGTAAGGACAATAAGAAGTAAGAAAGCAGAGCAGTTATAGAACTGAGGAGAGCAAATGGACGAACAGATTTAACGGTGAACTCTTTGAGCTGTATAAAGATGAGGATGTAATCTCAAAAGCTATGATACGTCAACTTCATTGGCTTAGCTGCATCGAGCGAATGGACAAAAATGTTCCAGTCAAGAGAATATTTGAGTCTCAGATCCCAATAATCGAGACGGCAAGGAATACCGAACCTACGTCACAAAGACCAATCAATTGCGGATGACAGAAGGATTGGTCTGGAGAATTGGAAGCAGCGCGCCTAGTTTCGAAGAAGATACACGGCTGCAGTGTCTCAGGTAAAGACTCTTCAAGGATATGGAACACCAAAAAGTAAATAAGTGATGATATGTCGCTCTTTTGACTGGCAGGACATTAGAAACCGACTTGGATAGAAGCACTTAATTTGGACACTCTTTATTCCACTTTTTCTTCTCACTTGCAATCATTAGATAAAATCTAAGCCATTAAGACTTGCCATTCTGTTAGGTGGTAATTTTTTTGTCAATAAAATCACAAAAGAAAAACAATGTTGGCCCTTATTTAGGCTTATAATCACTTTTTTGACACCTTTTTCAAACTATCCAGGGGTCTGCCTTTTAAAACGATAAGCCTTTCATCGTCTTTTAGAAATGAACTGTCACAGAAAAAGTGGTGTTCAACCAACCTCGTCTCACTCATTAATAAGTCATCTGAAGCAGATATCGTGACGAAACAAGGTGCAGACCATACTCTGGAATCATCCCTTTTAAATAAACTGGGCTAAAGCAAATCGACCCATTAGTTGTTGATTTATTTGGAAACAAACAGACAGATAGAGGGACACGAAATTGTAAAATTTATTTTGACACTGTAACAGCTGCAACAGAGGTCAGATGAACCTATCAAAAAACGGAATTTGCAACAACCCTCCAACAAAATGGTGAACAACACTTTCAAACTGAAAAATGTTTAAATGGCATCATTAGATGGACCGCCATCAACATTGCAGTCATCCGCTGCTATCCACAAACACCCATCTATCTACTAATGCCATTCTTCCCAAACAAATGCAAATTCAATTAAGTCTCCTCATGGAATTCCCCTGTGTTTTCCCTTGGCATACATGCCCCCAACCAACTCATGTGAAAATTCACTCTCGATCGAAGGTAATATTCTGTTTTCCAAATTACCGCCATTCTGTTTGTCATGAAAAACAACGTTTCAAACATTCCAATTTACGCGTATTCCGCCCTCTAGTCGTTCATCAGGTTTCCATTGATTTGACCATAACTACAAAACCCCGTGAACTCGCTCGTGATGATAAAGATGGCCCCTCAAAACATTAGGGGCAACATTGACAGAGTTGTCCAAATTATTGTGGAAACGTGCATCAAAAAACCGAAACCAACTTTCCAAATATTGATATTGGATACCACACATCAGGAGCTTCACATAGTGTACACTCGTACACTGAAATGTGTTTGTGGTTATGACAGGGATTTTCATCTACCGCCGCATTTGGATCATAATTCCAGTACAACTATGCACCTGCGACGACACACATGTACATTGGCGCCAGAGAGGCATCAATTGCTACAGCGATTTTAATCGGCCATAAAAATGCGCACGTTTAAAAAGAAAAAAAAAAAAAAAAAAAAACGCAAAAGCACCGGAAGCTAGGACATGCACATGATAAATTTGGAAAATGTTAAATTTTGTTTCGGTAAATTGAGGCCAGCGATTGGGGGGGGGGGATTCGATAACCAAATGCGTAATACTTTATCCAGTGTTTATCCTAATGCGAGGCTGACCTCGTTCATGAAGGCGGATGAGGTGGATCCGTTTTTTTTTTCTGCTACCCAGACTGGGCATTGCAATGATAACAATTCGACGTTAGTTATACTGTGTGCAGTGAATTCTGGTGATGACTCGATGGAATGCATATTAGTTTGAGAGAGTGTACACGTAATTAGGTAAGCTGATGAATGCGAAGGGGAGCCATGTCAAGTGAACAGGTTGATGGACACTAGATCAGTAGTTTAGATTTTAACGGCTCATACTTTTTTGACTCTGCACACTGGTCAGTAAATAAATTCAACTTTTAGTTCTCCAATAGAGAAGCATTTTCAGTACTCTCTGTCTCAAGACAAAAGCTCGTAGACCCATCTTCTTTGTAGGGAAAAGCTGGTAGGGTATCATAATGGACCTGTAGTATAACATGAAGAAAAATAAAAGCCCTTAATGGCAAAAAATAAAGCCCCCTTCTTTGACAACCTCATACATTTCATTTACCCTTTCCAAAAGGTTAACGTTTAGCTTTTCCGGTCTTTCTCCTGGGTATTGGCATATGTCCTTGGACAAATTTTCTTCCATTTCCTTTTTTCTTTCTTCGTTCGTCTGAAGTTCAATTCGGGTATAAGGGAACTCCCTTCTTTGATTATAGATAAATTAATGGGCGGGGTTGACAAGAACAACCACAAGCTTGCCGTCGTACTTCTCACCTGCACCGAAGTTGCTTTCGTGGCTCTACCTTGGCTCATAACAATGACTTGTACTGATGAGCTTTTATTTTAAGCACTTTAATAATGAACTATACGAGCATTGGCGTAGTCATAAAACTGCATACTGGACATTGGACATGGTTTGAGCAAACCATCACCAATGATTTGGCCTTCATAGGGAATTCGAATCTCACCTGGAGGGACAGTAGAGAAAGACTTTGAAAGACTACAAGTAGAAGGGGACCTCAATCAATTTGGAGTTCGTAACTGGAGTGTTGGATGCTCAGGTGAACTCGCAATCCTACTCGATTCTACTCCATGTCTCATCGCCGTCATCAAGAGGAATCCCCAAACGGGACTAGGAGAAATGTTGGATTTGATTAAACCATCTGATCCTAGGCCAACCAGAAAGTCACTTGCTTGATGGCATGGCAACCATGTGCAATGTTGAATGTCGGTTTGGTGGAATACGACCTACGTTACTAAACCATCAGAGTAAAGATCGTTCTGTTCGGAGAAGAAGCTGCTAAACATTGAGTTTGTTGCGTGTTCTAGTGGTCAAAGTGTCATGTTTTGCACAGCCGAAGGCTGTCCGAAGAATTCGAGATCTGAAGTGGCTACATTCGGTATTGTTTTCATTGGTGATTAGAAGTCGATGGACTCTTATATTCCAAAGCAAACACCTTGACTGTACGGCTGACGATGTGTGCTTCTTCTCCTACAGAATTATGGTCCATCACCAGATGACAAGAGTTGTGAGGAAGAGCCAGGCGTAGCCGGCCTGATAAATTAAAAATAAATCATCAGCTCAAGTAAGCATTGCTGGAACAAATACTATGTGAGTGTGTGGCTCTCTGCTGCAGCAGGAAAGGTTTTTTCCCCAAACAAATCTTAAGGACATTAGAAACTCTTCAACTGGAGACTTTCTCAACTTTATTCGAAAGTTTGACCAATAGGCTCCTGGCATAATAGACCTTTTAGGTCTCCAAGTGTCTTTTGCGTCATGCCACTTAAAAAGAAAAGGATTACTGCCCTACAGGTAGAAAGAATGAAGAGTTTTAAAAGTCTTGGGACTATTGTTTCCGCCGATGGTGGACCCGAACTAGATATTGCAAGCCGAATCATCAAATCAACGTTGGCGTTTGGAATGTTCTCCAGGAGATGGTTTAATCAGTCTGAACACCAGGTTACGACTTTCTTGTTTGAATGTTAAATCCATGCGGTATACATGTGCATGAAGCACTTGGAAACTAGCCTATACCAAGGTTCAGACATCTTAAGAATTTTCCAACCTAAGAAACATCGTTACCGGAGAACGGATCAGGAACCAATAGGCACGACAAAAGTGGCAGTGGATTGGTCATACATTTCAAAAAGGCGATACCTCCATTGCTAACTTAGCAATGTAATGGAATCTGCTTAACTGAAGGTGGCAGAACAATTGATCCAAGGCAATAGGGAAAGTGCTGAAGACATATTGCTACAAACCGTACACAATGACGTACAAGCATAGTAAAGATCCTAGAACCAACAAGGGGAAACATTGTCAAGTGAAACAGTGTAAACTAAGTTTCCAGCTAAAAATTCATACAAATCCGAAAGACAAAAATATGACATTCAGCTGCCATGTCGAGTCCTTATATATGTGAACCCTCGTTCACAATTGAAACAGTTAATTTAGGTCTCTGATATGTCGTTTATTTGACTTTTCAATTTTAAAAAAGTTTCCGAAATGCTCCACAATTTCTTGACGCGCGCTATAACAATTGTTTTCTTTATTCAATTGAGTTTCCAATAAAAATATCCTCGAGTGTGTGACTAGGCCAAACAAACAACACACGTTGACATTTTTTATTCATGATACTTTGTAACAGTATGTGTGTGGGTGTATGTACACGTATCAACGTGATTTTTCCTCATGAATTTATATTGAAAATGAAATTTAGTTTTTCGTTTATTATACAAATGTTGTCAGTCTGTAGACAGTTTGACTTTAGTGTGTTAGCTCCAGAAGATGTCAATGAGTTTTACCTCCTTCTATTGAAGTTGGAATTTTTTGTAAAATGATTTGTTGCATACAGCTTTACAAAGGTACAGGGAACTGTAAGACTGACGAACTTGCAAGATTGTATGCATTCTATTAGATGAAGGAACTTTGGGTGCTGAATGCTGTCAAGAGAACAAACAACTGTCATCAAAGTGTCACTTGGCCTAGTTCATGCAGCTGAATTAGCTTGGAACCAAACCATTATTACATGGTGAAAGTGAAAATAGAATCGTTGATACCGATAGATGTCGCTATGCTTGAATCTTTACTTATTATGATAGCGCTTCATCCCAGGATGGACCTGAGTCTCAACAAACTTGTCTAGCTAGCTCGTACTTCAGATAGCTGCGTCTAATTTCAGACGTTGAGGTGCCTTTCCACTTGCGTGTACCATCTGAGCGATTTTCTGGTACTGCACTGTGTTTTCGGGGTGGATTCGAAGACCCTTTGAACTCGGAGCGCTGTTGTGCATTGGCACTTTATGCCTCAGCCCTCTTAGTCATTGTATCTGGACTCTTCTAACTAGGTCTATGTCAAAGTACAGTCCATATAGTTCATCGCATGCAGGCGGCGGCGGCGTACATAGATCACTCGAAGGATTTTTTTTTTTAAACAACCGAGGGAAACCTCATCCATTCTTGTAAAAGCTGCCACAGAGAATGACTGGCATTATCAGAGTCGTGGATGGAGTCAATTTATTTATTCAGGAGAGGACTTTGCTACTCAATTGCCCTCTTAGTCCAAAGAAACTGTGATTGACAGGAGTTCTTCAAGGTTTGAATTAATAGCGCCGTATGGGAAGACATAGATCGAAGGACTCGGTGAGATCTTTACCGAATTTGATAGAGTAGCGCGCACTCTTAATTATCATTTTGTATAGACGAAAGAGTTTTGCAGGGATGTCAACATTGCTCTGTACAGCTTGTCTTTATAAATTGTGTCTTACTAGGCCCTAAAATTGTTAGCAAGGTGGTGTTTATTGATTTGAAATTCCTGGATTTGAATAATTGCACTGATATGGACCAAACACGTTCCTGACAAACGGCTTTAGGTGCTCTCACAATACAGCAGAAAAGATCTTGTAAGCGGTGTTGAGAGGACTCATGATTTAATAGTTGCCGCAGTTGAGGCGATCTCTTTCCTTGAGGATCGTGCAAACAATGCCGAACTTCCCTTCGTCGGACATGCTTTGGTTCGACTACATTTTCTAGATATGTTGGTCCATGCCTCTTACTAAGTCATATTCCGCTGCTTTAAATCTAAGTTAAGTCGTCAGCTCTAGCAGCTTTGTTGAACTTAAGTTTGGGTTTTTACTTCATCCAGGTCAGGTGGACGGAATTATTGGCTCACATTGTCCAGGTTGAGTGGTTCATTTTCCCTGGTTCATTGTCGTCTTTCCATATTCACAGTACTAATTGCGGTTCTACTAGTATGTTCTCTTGGTCGGTTTTCTTTTTGTCCTTTGGTAAAACTTCTGAACGTCGTTCCTACAGAAGCTTCTCTCAAATTCCTCGATAGCACGCTTCTTCTTTTACCTCCTGAGGAGCTGGTACCTATCCTTTCTCTTCTCGTAGAGCTTGCGAGAAGCTTTAGTTCTTATACTTTAAGCAGACACATAATTTTTCCTCCTCAGTAGTAGTGCTAGTTTTGATAGAAGTACGGCACCGCAAACGTCTGAAGACTTCGCGAACACGTGGAAATATATGCCTGTTATAGGTTTGGTACCTTTTCACCTTCATTACCTCTCGGAAACACTTATCAGACAACCGTTGCAAGATGTTAATTGGAAACGAGTATTTAAATTGCAAAATACAAGGTCAACACAACAATTCTAAGAACAACGTCTGCCAGAGTTAAAGCCTTTCAAAGTTGAAAACGCCCTAGAGGAAGAACCTGCATCAGGTGTAGGTTTAGCATCCTCCTAAATCGTCTGTCTGCATTTCTACCAAAAACGTTAACACTTTCACAAAAATCATATATATTATAATACTTACAAATTAATTCCATCAAATCCTGCCCCCAGACCGACATGATCAATGCCAGCTACTTGCTTGATGTGATTTATGTGCGCTGCATCCAAGGAGTGTGTTTTTGTTTATTATTCCACCAACACCATCCGAATCCCGATCCCGCAGGTTTTGTTGTTGTTATCAAGACAAATGTCGTGTTGGGTATATTTCCAGATTTGATGAAAGTTGTTGGCATCATTGGAAAGATTGTGATGTATACACGTCACATTAACACCGTTAACGACAACAGCAAACAATGCCCGCGGTGAATTGCAGGAAAATTCATGGAAATTAGCATGTGAACACAGTCGAGAGTCGAGTTAAGATGGCAACCGGAAATAGAAATGAGAAACATCAACTTTAATTTGAGTGTAATTTTTCAGACGAGGAGCATGCATTTGGGAGCACTACTCACCGACAGCGTCATGTACAGTTGAATTTTCGCTGCATGATAGAAACTTGGAATAGAAATTCACCATCACCATACCGCCATTTTTCGCCAACGACTGAAGGATATCATCCTGAACGTTCCGACTGGAATTGCATAGCTCATATGCTGACGAATGGGAGAATATCACAGGAGCTTCGCTGGTCTCGAGTGCGTCACGCATAGTACCAACCGAGACGTGTGACAGGTCGACCATCATGCCTAGTCGATTCATTTCCCGTATGATTGTCTGAAAAGGGAAAAAGAGAGAAATGTTATTACAACAAGAAAATCTTTCCAATTATAATAGTTTAAGGCTTTTGTCAAGGTTTAAGCTGATAACTGTCTCTATGACATGGAATCAGTGACAAGGATTGGAGAAGGCCCAGTCGAGAAGCCAACTAGACAAGGTTCATCCGATATGAATGGAATAAGTTAACCACAGGCGTAAGAATTTGGACACAGTCGGTCAGAATCAAACTTGAAAAGGTCTAGAGGTGCAACAGAAGGGATAACCTCTCGAAAATCATGAAGGTGAACCAGCGGTCACGAATTTTACTTCCGAGGTAAGGAGTCACAACAATTACTGGGAGAAAATGAAACAGACCACTTCGTCTACAAGGGCGTTACTATTGCTACCATCTGGGCAGTGGCAGGTCTCAGGAGCGTCCTTACGGCTAGAAGCTCAAATGTTTCTAAACACAGCCAGTGTCAGCCATAATGTTTCATATTTTATCCAAGGTCCAGGTGTCACTCTAAACTATTCTAACTGTGAAAATATTTCGCAACGATAAAGGTTAAGTTATATCTATATTCTTGGGTATATTCTCTGCTTTCAAGCTATGAAAAGTCTAGATTACCTTCAAAAGCAAATTAGTTTGGTACAGATCCTTGACAGGCTAGTAAGCAAGTTCATGTCGTAGAAGGTGGTCTAGGCCTGGACAGTGAGTGGAGAAATAAGTGTGTCCAAACGAAATATCAAATCTAAAAAGGCCACTTGTATTCCTTTCGTAACATGTTCCGGTTATTAGCTAGTCCTGAGAGCGATAGAAGTCTCTTGACATTCTGTAGGACTTCATGTGCCTTACTTCTATGTTAGCTACTCCTTCAAAAATCTATCTCTTTGCAGCTTTCTTGAGATTGCACGATAGGATTACTATCAACAAGTGCTAGCCTGCTTTAGGGTTTAAACATTTTAAACATTTCCCAGCAAGCTTCTTATTTCCTCGCTTACCTCATTTCAAAGAACACAGCACAGTTTTACGTTGTACTATACATCAGCAATTTTTAGGTTATGAGACAGATTTTCTGGACGTTTATTGTTAGCGATAATTCCACGACCATGTCTGCTTATAAAACGCTGTTCGGAAAGTCTAATTGACCACGACAATCTACGCATTTTTTTGTCAAACGAGTCAGACTTTGTAACATAAAATGTCTCCAGATCCTTTATGATAATGTGAATGTCGCCTTCAATTAAATCATTGAAGCCCAAGTCGGCTACGATGCTCAAAAAGCGTGTTCAAAACCAAAATTAAAAACATAGAATGCGTGAATTCTGTGGCTTCCATGAAGCTGTCAGGAGCCAAGTTTTCCTCTACCTTTTTTCCCATTGGGACCTGTAATCCAACAGATCTAACATATGTTAGACTCAGGCTTGGTATTATGGGATATCGATGGGAATTTGAGGGCCTACTGTTTTCTAATAGAACTTCTCCACAGTCTTACCGAATCGAATTTAACCTAAACCCTAGCTTGAAGAAAGCTGCAAGTTTCATTAGTCTCTTCTGTTGCAAGGAGTCGATGAGGAGATGCTGTTGAACGCTGGGCCATGAAATGAGCCGATGAGTTGGTGTAAAACATTCCCTTGCCGATAAACGAACGCCTCTCCACAAATACAACAAAATTCCTCGTCAAACTTTTTTTGGAAAAGCGTCTATGTTGGGCTAGTGAGGAAACTCTATTTTGAGACACTTGGGGAAGAGAACGAGCTTATCGTCCCTCAGTTAAAAGAACGATCTTGTTCCGACAAAATCCTGGCTTAGAACGTGGTCCTTCGAACCGGATGTGAACCAGAGCCTTAGACAAAATAGGTAGACGCGATGTGCGTAGATCTTGCAACATCTTAGCCATCTTCAGAAGAGAAATCGCAACGCTAGGTTTTTTTAAATAGCCCTCCCGAATACACAAAATCTTATCCTAGAGCATGGTCCTTCGAGCCACAGAAAACCCTCCTCCATGAGCAGCGATTAGAGGACACGTGGCTCTCTAAGTATTGATTTGTAGCATTCTCGCTCATTGGTTTTAAGTAGAATCTACCACCTCATCAAATTGGCAGGCTCTGTTTATTTACCCTCAAATAGGTCTACAAATCACCAAAGTTCCATTAGAAAAAGCAGAACTCACTACCAGAACTCCATTCCTTTTCTTCTTCTCTTCTTTCTCCAAATACAACAATAAAAAGAAATAAACCTTCTCCATCACAAGTCGTTATCACACAATTCACGTGGTAACATTATTTCTACTTATCTCCTCCATATGACCATTCTCCCATTGTCAAGATTTATAACGTCACGTCAGTCCTATCATTCACTTCAATGTGTCCCTGGAATCCCATCAGCCAGAGGAGATAATTTAATTAAATTCCAAAATTCAAATGCATTCCTCCGTCCCATAAATAATGAATAACAAGGCGTTGATTAAAATCACCAAAGTGAGTAGTCAAAGGACAGGACTGTCCAAATCTCAAATTTAGCTACAAACGTTCAGTTCTAAGCCATAGCATTGTCACTAATAACTAGTAACCTTGTGTCCAGATTTGGTTAGACCGCCGACCCACAACCAAGACCAGGAAGTGAAAAAAAAAAATCATTCCAATATTAATTTAAAAAGTTTTAATGAGTTTTCTCCACTGAGCTGAAGGATTTGTATCACTTGAATATCTACGCCACAGACAGACAAGCCACACAGCAGTTGCAACTTCTTGTAGGTAAACCTACTCCTTACTTTCGACGTGGACAAAAACTCTATCTCTGCATGGAGGACGTAAGGATTCCCTTTTTTCGTTGTGAAGAGTCGAAAAAAAAAACACGCTGCAGGACAGCACATAATGCTCATCAGCCAACAGTTACTCGTCTCTGATTTGCATTATCCATCTAAAGGATCTAAATGGCGTGTACGGGATGGCTAAAATCATTAAAGTGGCATCCTCAGCAGGATAATTTTTTCTCTTCTCCAACCACGATGAGAAGTATCTCTTTTTTCTTTTCGTTGTTGGTTCGGCTTACCGCAATAGTTTAATTCATTTTTAGTGAGTTACACAGTTAGTGGGAGAGGATGTCCTGTCTACCTACGAAACAACCACATAACAGCTGCAGGAGTGAAGAGCAAAAGCCACTCTAACGATATAAAATGCCAACGAACTAGTTGCTAGAGCGTTTTTTGTTTTTTGCTTCTCCTAGCAACGGAAATGTATCCTTGATAAACAAAGTGCTTGTAAGATTACAATTGTATTACATTTTTATTTTTATCCTTTGCAATTATTCTGAGGAAATTGTATTCGTTGAGCAGACAACAACGACGATGGACGGATTGCCAGGGAAATGAGTTAAGCAAAGCAAATGTGATATTTTACTGTTTTTGCCAAAAAGGAGCAAAAGATATTTGCTTGGCAAATATACGAGTTTTTCTATGAGTGTAAGGATAATTAATTGGGTCGTTGGAGAGTGGGGTTTCTTGTTAAACAATCAAAATAAATTCCAACGAAATGTCCTGGAAATGTTTAAGCTTGTACTTATCATAGAAATTTAGCACTCTGTGTTGCGATTGATCGAGTTAAGATCGTAGTAGATAAGGTGGAAACAAAGTGATAACAGTTGGCTGGAGAGGCTTGAAGCACTCAATGTGGGATAATGTGACTGACAGAGTTCTATTAAGACAGTTATCCTTAAGAACAATGATTCCTGGTTAACTTTGACGAACATAAGAACACAGCATCTACAACATTTCGAGTTGAAATATACAAAAATAGACGACAATACTCATTAGTTGGTGGATACGAGTCTTCTCACATTGCATGCTAGATTGTCATCTAGATGATTTGGATGGATATGCAGAAGGATACTGTATCCGGCAGTTGCTTCTATATCCAAATACATCTCCAAGTCTACAAAAGAAGGTTCGAATCCTCGCATGTACTGTCTCTTGTAAAGGGTGTGCCATTAGGAGAGCACATTCTTAAGTGAATGATGACAATTTTATTTCAATGCAAAGCAGACAAGTTGTGATTCATTTTTCAATAAAAGGTCCACAAAATGTCCTTAAGGACTTTTTTGCACACATATCTTCGTTTGATAAAATTTCTGATGACATTTGCGCGAAAATGTTGCAAGTTTTTACCCATAATGCGGTGAATCTCAGCCTTAGCTTGGAAATTGTTTGTGGCCCTGATGCCCAAGTCACACACAAGTTGCGTATGGCGCTGGCGTTGTGTAGGCGTAGTACCATATCAGTGCGGTTTAAGGCCAACAAAGTCCATAATCAAGTTTCCACACTTCAGAATGGAAGAACTGGAGAAAATCCACGAAGTCCAAATCGATACATAACACTTTTTTTTAATCGATTTTAAGGCCGATGACAGGATTAATAGAGACGGGTTACACCAAGCAATGTCTAGTTATGGCATCTCTGTCAAATTCGATTGACTTTGCAATGTTTCTGTCACCTATAAGTTTTATCGTGCGTTTTTGGATTCTTTCTAGAATGTGCAAGACGGTTTTTGGCGCACCAGACCAGATGTGAGCGTTTTACTCAAGCTTATAGATTGAAGCCAGATCAGAAGGGGTAAAATATTTTTTGCATCGTCTGAGGAAACCTAAACATTTCGCAGCGTTCTTGGCAATATCGTATATATGGTCGTTCCAACGAAGATCGTTGTTAACACACATACCGAGGATGGAAAGTTTTTCGGGTTCGGCGATGCAGGTACCAATCATGGATAATGGTTCTAGGTTTGGGTTTCGCTTGAGAGACAGAAGGCAGCGTTGAGTTTTGGAAGCATTGAATTCCCCATTTTATAATGCTGTCAAGATACGTTGCCGTTCCTCTACTACGTCCGAAGAGCACGGACGTGAGTTGGGGAACGAATATGAAAAATTGAGGGTACTGTCATCGGCGAAGGAATGAATTGGATTAGAAGTTGCAGAACAGAGATCATTAATAAAAATGAGACGGAACGGAGCCTTGGGGGACACCAGCATCTATATGGTAGATTACTGACTTGAAACCGTCCAAAATAATTTGTATTAAACGGCCGAAAGGTAGTTTCTAATCCATTGAAGAAGAGATACATCGATGCCATATGCACGCATTTTCGACAAAAGAGCTTGGTGCCAAACTCTGTCAAATGCTTTTGAAATATCAAGCGCAACAATCTTACTTTCACCAAGGTGATGAAGAGATTCGTTCCAGTTCTCGGTGAGATAAGCCATCAAATCAAACGGAAACCATACTGCCGGTCATTGAAGAGTTTCCGTGAGTCGAGATATTTCATAAGCTGACGCTTGGAAAGAAGGGACGTAAGTTCATTAACTTCCTCATATCTTCTGGAGTGAAACAAGTCATTTAGGAACACTAGGGAAGGCACAATAGGGTTCATTAGAAACCGCAGTGCCAAGGGCTGATCAGCTTTACCGAAACAATAAAAATAATAATAATAACTGTAACCTTATTTGCTTAATAAAGAACAATATCGTAACTACTACCCGTCCCACACCGCTATTCTGTAAGATTTTTTTTTTCTATCCATCTGTACACTGAATTCAGATGACTGGACACATGATATAACCTCGCAACATGTTCAAATTGTAAATATATTCTCTTAAATGCAAAACTGTGTACACACATATTTCCTATAAAACAATTTATTAATATAGTTAATTGCTGCGGGAAAAAACCAGCAGTTAGTACGGATATGCATTGTTAAAAAAAAAAAATTAAATTTACCTTTACAATCCTCAGATTCCTGTGGAATGCAAAAGGTGGAGGTGGAATGCAAAGTGCAGTATCGATTTTGCATTCAACTAGATGTTTTTATACGTTTTTTTTTTTTTTAGAATTCTATCTTTTTATCAGATGTTGTAGGTACCAACATACCTATCTTTTGTTGAATAGAGTTCATTTTTAGTTATAAAACACTTGGATGAGCATTTTGTAATAAAATGCATTAGGTTCAGTCAATATGTTGGCATTCAGAATCACTGAAGTGTATTGTTTGTTACAAAATTGCAATAGAAATGGAAAATATTCACATAAGATGGACTCATGTATTGCTTATCTGTGTATATTTCATTCTTTATTTAGTTTTACAAATGGAAGAGGATGATCTATTGAATATTGCAATGTGAACAATGCTTACAGAATCCTTACGGAAACCTGTAGAGATGAAGAGGGAAACCTCACAGTCGATGCGGATATTTTAGAAAAAAACACTTCTACAGGAGGAGGAGTGTAATGGCGACGAAGACTTATATACCACTGTCAGGTAGAATCAACAGAATTCACTTTAGACGATGATAGTGAAAACTTCCGCCCATCTGACCAAAATGAAATGCAATATTCAAACTGAAATTTAACCAGCCGAGCGCATTGTGTTGTTGAGCTGTACATCTATTTTCGTGCGTCTTATAACTGGAACTCTGAAGTCTACACCAATACATTGGATCCTTGTACGCAGCCATATAGCATCATCGGAGATACGCCACTTTTATTCGAGAGCATGAAAAAATAGCTGGTTACCTTCTACTGCCAAGCCAATACACAATGATATCCCCATTCTCAGCGGACCGACGAGACTGAAATCTCGAAAACCAAACGTAAGCACAGTGGCCTCTGTCAACTCAGAAACAGAACCATGGGCCAATTTTTCTTCGACCATATCGATGAGATGTCAGATGGATCACCGTCTAAACTACTCAAATTCGCCCGAACGTCCGGATGGCTAGAAAATAGACTATAATCCCACGGCAGGAAACAAAATCATGGGTATCACAATGGATCCACATGGACCTATGTAAGTGTGATGAGGATGTAACCATTCTCATCAGCTTGCAAATCTAACCTAACCTAAGCACAGTGGCGGCAATCATCTCAACCAACTTCGACGTGAATAATGCATGACTAAGGCAATGGATTTCGGATAGTCATACTACTAGCCTGATTCCAATCGAAAAATCCAAGACGCCCTGGCTGGATTTAACCTGCCTCATAATCTATGGGTAGAACTCGACCGAATTCATTCCAACTGCGGCGTCTATGCTGACACACTGCATAAGTGGGGCGTTTAAAGTTCTTCAAGTTGTGACTGTGTTACAAGAATGCCCACGAAGATGCTATCCTGGAGACCTCTCTGACTTCACAGCAGTACCACTTAGCGTCATTAACTGACTTAGAAATCTTGATCTTGTCGTAAAGTGTTGTATTAGAATATGTATCTTTGTATGTATGTTTTTACTGTTAAATCCAAACGATAGATATGTAAATAAACCGTCAGAGCTATTCAAAGCATCCGGAGATAGCTTGATCGAGACCATACACCAACTCATCTACAAGATTTGGTCAGACGAATGTACTCGTACATATGCCTTATGAATTGATTCTCAGCATTGTTTGCTCGATCCACCAGAAAGAAGACCACGTCAACTGTATCAGTCTCTTGAACATCTCGTATACAATCCTATGTGCCATATTGTGTGAACGTCTGACACCTCTCGTCAACAATCTGATTGGCCTATATCTGTGTAGTTTCAGGCCAGGAAAGTCCACAATCGATCAAATTTCTACACGGAAGATCCTGGAGAAACCTCAAGACGTCAAAATCGATACACACCATCTTTTCATCGATTTTAAGGCCGCCTTTAACAGCCACAGTCAGTTTTGGCATCGCTACCAAACTAGTCTGTCTGGGCAGGATGATGATTGAGAATGCTCGCTGCCCATCAATTTTGATAACAATCTCAGCGAGACCTTCGGTATTAAAAAGGATTTGGATTAGATGTCGCGCTGTTATGCGACGTCTTCAACGAATTGTGCGAAACTCTCAAGTCAACACCAGAGGAACAATGTTTCAAAAGTCTGTGCAACTTGATATAATCGGTAGAACTCAGTGAGCCGTCACCAGTGCATTCGAAATATTAAGACAGAAGCGGCCGAAATAAGTTTACCACTTAACGATGCAGTATTTGCTGTCAACAAGAAGGGACACTTAAGATCGACGAATCAGACAGAACATCACAATCGACACATATAACTTAGAGGTCGGAACTTTATCTACCGAGGCTCCGCTATTGACTCGAATAACGACACTAGCGAATGGAGATAAGATAAGAAGGCAATTGAGTAGCAAGGCCTTTTTCGAACAACTAAACTGACCTTTATACAAGACCTTGATTCATTCCAGTCTTGGTCTATGACTTGGAGGCATGGAGCTCAGTTGCCTTGGAAAACGAATTTTTTGGGTAAAATTTGCTCTCGTTTTCTTAAATAGTGAGTGGAGGAGGAGGTAATGTCGACATCGTCGACCTAGTCAGAAGAATCCAGATTCAACAACTTATATGGCAGCGAGATTTTAAACGAATGCAAATTAACACTTCGGCCCAGAGAGTCTTCAAATCTACCACTACCTTCAGTTTCGCACGCTAAGTTGGTTGAGGTCCTGTTCCACTTCCGTGCTCCACCTGAGTCGCGGTCTGCTTCTACTACGCTGTCCCTCGGGGGCGGATTCGAAGGTTTTTCAGACCGGAGCATTGGTATCTATCCGCTTTACATGACCCAACCACCTCAGTAGTTGGACCGTCACTCTTCTGGCTAAGTCGATGTCCCTGTACAGCCCGTACAGTTGGTCAATGTATCGCCCCGGAGAATTTTCCTCTCAAAGGAGTCAAGAGTACCCTCATCCATTTTTGATAAAGTCTATGCCTCTGCACCGTAGAACAGGACTGAGATTATTAGGGTCTTATATAGGGTCACTTTTGTTTCGAGAGAGGGCTTTGCTAGTCAAATGCGCTCTAAGCTCAAAGGAGCAGTGATTGGCAAGAGTTATTCTTGGTTTGATCTCAGCGCTGGTGTTGTTGTCTCAATTGATAGACTTGAAACCTTGGTAAACAAAGTCCTTAACTACCTCAAAGCTATATCTGTCGAAAATAGATCTTAACAGGTCACTATTTATCTATCCCTCCACCCTTTTTCAATGACAATAAGATGTGATGTTTCAGCTGACAGTGACAGTGACACTGGACCTAATATTGGCAACGGAATCGGGATAAGGTCATAGGGAACGCATTGCGAATTGCCGAACACAGTTAGATGCAAGCATCTTCATAAAAAAAGAAGGGAGATCGAATCCTCAAGCAATCGCGGATGCAAGAGAGGTTAAGTAAACTAGAAGCAGCATGACCTGGGCGAAGAACGACAGTAGGCGAGGGTCACTGGTCTGATAGCTTAACAGCTAACCTTTGTAAACTTTCCATTCAGAGAGTTTACTTTTATCTTTCATCACACAAGGTTCCCCTTCGAGGCCCTCAGCTTAGAATTTAAGACTCTCACCCATTGAAAAACCTATCAAATGTCTGTTTTAAAGTTTAAGAATATTAAAATATGCAAACTGACAGACCGGTGTAGCGAGTTGTCATGTCACCGGCCGTGTTCGTAAATGCTTTGCTTTTACATTTTTACTCTCAAGCTTTTAAGAATCTTTAAAATAATTTCCTTCTCTTCGTGCGTCGTAAGTAATCACAATTTTTTTCAATTATACATTTCTGATGAACATCCGCACTTAAGTTATCTGTAAGTTGCAAGGAATTCAGCGAATTTTTTTCCATCACCGTTAATCCATGATTTCCGTTTTTCTTTTTGTATCTGCGCGATGTATTTTTGAAATTTTTTCTCTTTAAATTAAAAAGTATGAACTCCATCTCTTACAATTAAAAAATTCCAATTCACAGTTTTTCTTTATTTTTCTCCATCTTGTGCGTTGTCTTTGTAAAACGAAGGAACATAGCCTTAAAGCAATTTAACTAGGAATTGGGAGATGGTAGAGGGAGGGGGTGCGTAGCGTAGAGCAAAACAAAGCGTATATAATATTTTACATTTTCTTTTCATTAAATTTCCCCTCGGTTCAGGTGAGCGATGTGAAAACAACCTTTTAAGCACAATGAAAAGACCACGGCATGTTTTTTTTTTTTTTTTTTTAATTTTCTTCACTAGCGCCACCTGTTTGATGGTCGAAATGAGAAAATTTACAAGAAAAATACAACTTAAGTGAGCTAAAATCGGAGGAATAACTCCCAAGAGGATAATTTTGCAATGTTCCGTGCGGATTCCGGGCGCGGACATGTCGAAAAGAAAATTCTCACACACAATTTTCTCTGGAATTTCCACAAGTGAACGTTATAGTACGCCATTTTCATTTCAATTTTTCTTTCATCAGAAAGAATTTTTTCCTGAATAGGATGTTGATGTTGTTGATAGGGATGGCAATGGGTTGGGATGAATGTTGAAGTTGAATGAAACGCTCACTTAGACAGCTAGAGAGGAGCAAATGGTGGAGTAGTAGTGCTTAAGCTCAAGGGAGTAAAGTTGAAAAATTTGAATTTATCTAGTTCGTTGGACGGGATAAATTAGGACTTCTCCATTGTACAGAGGGTGAAGGTACAGAAAAGCGAGTTTAATAGTTTTGGTGGGATATATAGTTTGACTTGTAGTCGTTGGTAGGTAGGTATAGGTACCAAATGTAGTAAATTACATTTGAAGTGTAGATGGTGTGTTTATTGAATTATTTCACAAAATTTTTAAGTCCCTGAGGGAAGACTCGACCTTTGGTTTAGGTGTACGGTTTCAAATGTTTTAATCAGTTAAATTGAGAATTTATTTTTAGCATGTTGTTGGTTAGAGGGAGGCTTAATCAAATCTACAAGGCACACTGGAGGTATTCTTCATGAAGGCGGATGAAAGTAAGACAATGGCAAGGTATGGGATGAGAGAAGCATCAACTTTCGAAATGGATGTTGAAATAGCTCTGCAAGCCACAAATGAAAGTACATTTCTTAGAATGCGGGCTACCTACGTTCAGAAATTCTTTGATAAAAAACTGCAGAGAGTGCGCCTGAGATTGAGGAGAATTGAAGACTGTAAACTTTCTGGTAGTGACTGTTTATAACGCCCATTTGGTCTCAAAATGTGTCAAATCAATACTAAAGGAGTGTCTGACAATTCTGTTTAGCTAGTGACAAACACAGACCTTCATTTTGAAATAATGTGGGGCTGTGAAGCTGGATTGGTCTCAAGCTTAAATCACGGGCTATCAACTGGAGTCTAGAAAGCATCAACAGCCAAGAAAGCATCACCCGAGGAGTCCCTCAAGATGTGGCACCATGTAGCAGATGAACTTGTTAAAAGCCTTGAACGTAATAGCTTAAGTGTATTGGCATATAGGGAAATTTTGCCCCAAAATAAGCAAAAGACCCAAAAAGACACTATCACTAGTGAATAGCTGGGCCAAAGAACGATGGGCGTCAAAATCGATCTCCACCTTCAAGAATCTTTGCATGACCGGAACTGATCTGTCGCTTAGGAAGACGGAAATCTATCTCGGAGTTGGAAATATAAGATTTACAGCTGCGTCAAAGGAATAAACCGCCTTCAATGCAGTAAAAATGTGTCCGGTATTATGTATCTGTGGCTTCAAAACCAAGGTCGCACATTGGCTCTAGACCGTAGTAGTAAGACTCATTATAATGAACAGATTGTCTGGTGGGAAAGGCTTAAGAGAAATGTCATCTTTCCACTCAAAGAGCAGGCTTCTTGGATGCAATGGAACGATGTGCATTGATCTGCCCTCAGTGTAATTGGAAGCGGTGCTTGGCACTTAGACTAAATGAAGTGGAACCATGGACAACCAATACCTTTGGTCAATATTTAATTCTTAACCGGTCAGTCAGCCACAGAGGAGCGTATGGATACCGATTGCAACAGATTTACGATTAAAATACCAAGAAGAGAAGATTGTGATGAGGGCTTGGTCTATTCTGACAAAGAGTAAGTCTTTTAAACAGATGGATCCGAAGTATGTAGATGTTGGAATGGGAGCTAAAATCTTTCATGAATCCCGAGATACAAATCAATATTTCAGATTTTGAGACAAATTCAGTGTTAGTCCTATGCAAGCTAGTCCTATTTTGCAGACTTGACAGCCAAACGCTGTCGAAAAACTTCAAGCTGTGTAGATAAACCCTTTACCGATTTATTAAGGATCAACAAGTTGACATTCTTCGGTTTTGTTTTATTTAACACCTCACTAGAGCACTCAGATGCAACTGGCTCGTTGTACTACTAGGGAAGTGAGCCCTATATTGCTAATTTAACTGCAATTTTCTCGTCTTTCGTAGAGAGCCGTTTAGGGACTTTCATTATGAGGAGTTTATGGCATTGGAACTCACTACAAATCTGTCACTTGACACGAACAAAGGGAGGACACTCATAAGTCGGTCGGTTAGCAAGCTTATGAACCGGAGATCCTTGAGGAATCTCTTTTGGATTCTTTTCCAACACTAATTAGATAGATTGAGTTAATTTCAAATATTTTTTTCAGAAAGCTCCACTTGCAATGGACTTCTCCTATGGAAACTTTTGTCCTCTATAGGCCATGCCTAAGCACTTTTAGCCCTGACCGACACTTTGCTTTATAAATTTTCAATATTCTGTAACAAACAATTTTACAAAGACTTTTTGGCATTGACTGCATGAATAAAAGCCTCTTGGCTGCACAAGTCCCATAGTCACTTTGTTATCCATTCCATCCATGCAACAGTTATGAATAAGAAATTATCTTGAGAGTCTACCTCACAGAATCCTTGAAATAAGCAAAGATCTTGAATAATTATTCGATGACTTTTGATGTCCTTCGGAATGGAATTAAGCCCCTTATCGATGCATTTTCCTACCAATTTACGATTTTCAAATAATTATGGCACATACCTTACCTAGTGGGGCGCCATCTTCAATGACATTGTCTGGACATTGCAACAGTAAATTAGTAGAATAATTGTTTCCATCTGACAGAATGCAATCTGTTGACCAATACCAAATGTCACCAGGATATGCACATTGCATGGCGCCCGGCCGGAAGGAAGGATGCAATTTCCAAATTCCATCTTAAATTGCTTCAAATATCGTTCGTACTACAGAGAGAGAGAAACATTTCCTGGTCCGGTTTCTTGGAATGTGTTCACAGATCAGAGTGTGGTTAGGATCCGAATTAAGTGTATCTTTTCCGTTTGTTCTGTTTATTAATAATTTGCAAAATTCACAAGCAGACACAGGCGATTTCACAAGGATATACATTTTTGCTTGTGTGAGTGTGTTGTCTAATGTTTCTTCAAAGCTCTGGGATATTTGTGGATTTGTCAGTTAAACTTATGATGTGTAAAAAACATTGGAAATATGTTAACAGGGGCGGATGAGCCTTTGAGAAGAGGCGCTGACTATCTGAGGCTGTATAGTGCATACTGTCACACGACAAACAGATGACTTGTGGAATAATTCTCAGCTTTCACTGAACTTTACCCAACATTTCAGTTGTTTTCTGAGAGGAATACCTAGAGCTGTGTTTATTAAAATGGAGAGTATGGACGATCTCTCCTACGGCTAGTCTAAGAAATTCGGGGATCAAGAAGACATCGACTACTCTGGCTTTCGGAATTTTTCATTCAATTTCAGAAGATGCTATGCTCTGAAGGATTCTGAAGGAATAAACCCTCTTCGTCTTCAAATAATCCAACCTTGGAGCTGTTTCTTGTATTACTTCAGGGTGATGCCACTTTTCTAAGCCTCTATGGGGCTGCCACGGTCTATGTCCTGTTCTCTCTTCTTCACCTATAGCGCTTCTTCGATGTAGGAGAACACTCGTTTCCAGTTTTCCTCATTCGTACGCATTATCGTTACAATGTTGTCCGCCTACTACCGTTTCTAGTCTTCGACTCTCTACAAGGAACCTGGTACACTCGAAGAACGTATGTTTATCGTTGGAGAGTCGCCATACTCGCACGCTTGGCCCTCTAAGCACTCATTTCCAGGAAAGAATTGTGTGAGGTATAAGTTCAATTTCCCATACCTTCGCTCCGTTCAATCTGTAGTGCCTTCCCCTTGTATCTCTACTTCAGCTGGCTGCTGTTTACTTGCCAAAGCCTGCTTTCTCTTGTAAATGTACTATCTTTCTGCCGCAAGGACATCGATCGAGATTACTCCCGCGAATACGAGAATGGCTGGTTCTGACACTGTTGGTGGGAACTCATCATTTTCCATGTCTCGTGCGGTAATGACGGTCGCAATATCATCTGCATAATCAACCGCAACCACATTTTCATCTCGGAGACAGATGTCCCAGAAGGCAACTATCACTGGTACTGCATATAGCTCAATTCAAGAACCCGTAGATTCCATCGTAGTCGGGTCGGGTTCTTGGATTGAGCTATGTGCAGTACCAGTGTTAGTTTCCGTCCTACGAGATCCTTCTGGGGCATCTGTCTCTGAGGTAATCTTTTACAATTCGTTGGAGCTATTGTGGTATACCGTTGGTATTTACTAAAGGCACTCCACCTGACAGAGTTAGAAGCTTATCTTTCAGCCTTACCTTCATTTAGAGTGGCCTTCATGACGTTTTTTGTTGGATAGTGACTGTTGCGCTGGGCCTCACGATGTCCTTTTCTTAATCCGTTTTGCTTAGCAGATAAATCGTGTGCTCTGAGAACTGCTCCCGAAAATTCGAGGCTTGAGCTTCTTCTCTAAGAACTTTTCTGTTGTGTCTAGCATACGCTGATAGGGTACAATGTTTAGAATCTTTTACATGGGCTTCACCGATTTGCTTACATATAAGCGCAGAACTGTAAGTATCTGGAGCGAGATAAATTGTTGATTCGTGATGACGAATGTGGCTGAAACATATAGACCAAGATGTACACAAGCCTTCCGGCTTTGAGAGTTCTCGAATCCGCCCCAGCAGACGACCGCGACTTAAGTCGAAAGGAATCGCAACCAACACTTGGTGTGGTCAATGATCGAGTTGGTTGTTGACACTTGTTTCTTAAAGCCCAGATCTACCTCAGACTGGATCGCCATCTTTCAAGAAAGGAAGATAACAGAGCTGAAGATTTCAAAAGTTGTTTGCCTTTTAAAAGGCGTATTGTCAACAAGTTCATTAACCTAAGACACGGGTAGGGTCGCCGTTGCTTAGTGTTTAGTGCGTTGGACTGCTAAGCGTGAAACACAAGTTCGATTCTCAAAACTACCAAACGTGTTTTCACGGCTCCACCTCTTCGGAGGCATGACAAACCTGCAAGAGTATAATCTGTCATGAAAAAGGTTCTCAATTCGCCGTTGGGAGTCGGCATTAAAACCATAGGTTCCTTCCATTCGTGCTAAGAATATAACACGCACAATATGAATGGTTGTGACAAGCTAGGCCTTGGGTCTCTATGTATTGTCGGGCCAAGTATTTGTATTTTTTTTGTACATGGGACGGGTGTACTTTGATTTCAGTCCAAGCACTGGGAGTGGCTCTGAGTACTCGTTTTAGGGAACCAATTTCCTTCGAAGCTCTGCAGTCAAAATTGTACAGGGTCCAGTGTCCTTACCTATAGTCTAGCTTGACCTTACGGATCAGAGAAAGCTGTAGTTGGCTAATATTTACGAAAACAGATAGATTGTAAGCGGCTATCAACAGATCGCATGATTCCTCCGAATCTACCCCAAAAAAAAAACGAAAGCATTTGGATGTATAGGGTTTCGGAAAGGACATGCCTCTGGAGATACCTTCTGCTTTCCTTTTCTCCTTTTTGTAGAGTGAAGAGTGTCAAGCTGGCTTTGTAGATCTGCCTGCAAGTCTGTGTTAAACCTTGTGGCATTTGGTTGAATCCAAACGCACTCTCCTATAGCAAAGTACGTATCTATGTTGACGCACGGAAACCACTACATGTGAGCAAGTATGTTCTGACAAAAGGTAAGCAAATTTCGGCTTGAAAAAGTTCCATTCCTGTGATAGCCTTGTTGGTCCTTAAAGATTTGTATAACAATATTCTGATAATCATCACGTGCATCGCCCCTTATACTCATTCGCCTCAATCGCATTTTACAACGCCATGCGGTCCTGCATGAATATCTGTTTTCTTGCGTTTTCTCAGAAACAATGCAAGCAGCAATAAAAATTGTTTATCCCAAGCCTTACATTGCCTGACTTTTGCCCAATAAAACAACAAGGATCACACAAGGAGAACTCCTTTGTACACTGCGACACACTCCTATTCAGTTGATGTTTAACCATAATTTCACAGATAGAATATTTACATTAAACAACATCACAACTATCGTTCTGAAACAGGATAATATTGTTACTTATGTCCTTGTGCATGCCTTGTATTGGACGGGGAATTTTTGCCTGTGTCCCATGGAATATTTTGCAAATTGTTACCAAAAACTTAGCAATGAAGTGATTTATTGACATTCTATGTACGGGGAGAGGGAAGAGTATAAGTATCGTTTAGCTAGCAGATACTATCATCTTTAGTATCGGAAGCGTTGTACGCTTCATTGGAACGGTATGAGTGTGTGTGTGTGTGTGTGGGAGAGGAGATGGGGTTTGGGTAAAAGATGGCTTTTAATTTATGGAAATTGTTTGCACACGTAAGGAGAAAATTAATTAAACATACGTCGTAATGGATTGACATTTTGGTAACTGCCAATATACACTTGTATAGATACATAGATACTCTGTCATGGTGCTTGTTATAAGCACATTGAGTTATTGTTGTAAATGTTTTTGAAATTCATTGATCCAAATCTGTGCGTCACAATGGGACAATTGTTATAAAGCAGGTTACTGCACGGTATTGGGGACAATCCATCTAACATCAACCCACAACACAAGCTACCAACAATGGGGTAAACAGAGTTTAAGGTAATTAATTTCCATTAATGATTTATAAGAATTTCGCACAAATTTAGATTAATGATGTTTATTTAGCATTTCGCCCATTGCGATGAAGATGAACCATCATCACAGTGTTGGCAGTGTTTCTGTTGCTGCTGCTGGCTCCAAGCCTTGGGCTATTGGGTTGTTTTGTGGCCTGGTTTAGAAACGGGTCTTATATACATTTGTTTGTACCTATACTCGGATTTCAGTTCAGTTTTGGAGAGAAGAAGATTGAGTTGATTTATGAAATTTAAAAGGGATGTGTCCGCAGATATTACACTAGTGGATGCAACGGGGAGAGCTCTTTAAATGGTGGGAAATATGCTTCTAAAGAATTTGGTAACGAAGGTGACTATTTGTTAAAAAGTGACAGTCAAGTCACTTAAACTAACTTCACATCTTCAGACAATGGTCTTTCTTGGCAATAAGTCTTTCCGATTTGTCAAAGTCCTCCGCATTTACACGGCTACTGAAGTTGTCACTTCCTTGCACATGTAGATGTCACTTAGAAAAGTGACGCCATTTAGTTTATTATCCACGTTTTGACAAGCAGATTTCATGAAGTATGTGACATTGCCAGATAGGAAATATTTTATTGATTATTTTGTCGAACATTTGTAATACAAACCTCTGCCCATTTAACTGACCCTGCGACCTAAAAGATCTGACATATCCTTAGAGTATAACTAGAGAAACGAACTCCAGATGGAAAAGTGGCCAAACTTGTCACTTCACCAGCCTCAAATTGACGACCATAAGTCGCAGGCGATCATTCGCCTCAACAGAATACAAATTAGCACCATTGTTGGTGTCATTATAGGCCACTGCCAAGAGATTAGGGCCTCTCTCCAATTATTTTTGCAGAAGCTGTAAAGATTAGGAGGAGATGAAAACATCATATCACCTTCTCTGCCTCTATTCTCACAATAGCCATCACAATGATCTTTGAGCCTAAGTAAGTCTTGCGGGACACCTATCTACCTAACCTTATCAAACCTATGTCCTTAGTAGTGGAGTTTTTGACGGAAGATATTCTATCTGACATTCAAACGGAATATGCTCGGAAGGTTCGTCTTTCAGACAAAACCGATGACAGATGGTATCTCACGTAACAATGGCTTGAGAGAAAGCCCACTAGCTTCTAAATGCTTTCTTTGAATAGGTTAAGAATTTCCTTGTAGGTGTCAGTCTCGATGAATCTTTCGGTTTTTTAAAGCTTTGGAGCATTTTTTCAATGAATTAGGCGAAGTTGGTGTTTCCACATGTTAAACAGCGCTCTGGTAGTTGCTCAGTCCCGAGAACGGGGAACCTGAATCAGCCCCAGTCAGTTCATCTGCAGATTTGTTGCCTACAATTCCTTGCTGACATTTATAAGCATCGTTAAACTAAGCCTTGGTCCTCTATGGGCTGTCATGAGAAATATTTGCATTTTTGTTCCGAAATAGGCCAGTGTTCCGTACTGACCAATGCGAAGTCTGACTACATTCGTACAAGTTCTGTATATTAATTCTATTATCCTTGACAGGTTGCCGGATATGTTACGGTTGGCTAACCTACTTCAGATGTACAAGCTCCAGTTTTCGCCAGCTAATGAGTTCTTTCATTGCCTTCAATGTTCCCATGCCTTGGAAACAAAGCAATGTAAAGCTAGCGTCTTAGGCAAACGAGTTCTACTTTACACTGTTTTACCAGATTGTGGTAGGTGGTGAACGCCGAGCTTAGAGTTACTGACAAAAGACTAGTACAATCCGAGAATAATATGAATTTAGGAACTCGAACTCTATGCATTCAATTCCAATGGCTGTCTTGCACGTTTATCAGGTTGTTCGTTTCCTTCAACTCTACCTCTATAGCGTCGAAAGATTGGAAAGATTAGCTTAAATTTTTCGTTAGGCAAGTTTGAAAGTTTGATCGCTTCTTGACTGTCTACAAAGGCAACTATCTAGCTTCAATGGTGATAGATTCTTGGATGTGATAACACTGAAATCCTGGGTTTTTAAATGTTTCTCAGATTTTTAGCGCATAAATGTTGACATCAGTGCCTGGCCAAGATGTTTATACCTAGAATGCTTGTCAGAATCTTCTCATGAAATAATCTTTTGAAGTATTTTAGTCACTGGAGGCTTAAAGGATTTAAAAATTGACAAGCGTTACTGGAGTTTTGCATCCATCGATAGGCTTCCTTGAATTTAATCGTTCCTTGCGCCAAAATACTTCTAAGGGAACAAGGCGAGTGGCAGAAGAATCATTTGCAAACATACTTTAAGGTGCTTGTCATGCAAGGGCAGTGATGTCATGAAGTCTTGTTGAGATTGTTAAGGTAGGTTTTGGTCTCAATCGATTTCGATCAGACCAATGCTCTGTTTAATAGGATGGTTCCTATTACCGGAAATTCCCAAGAAGTTAAGTCCTTTCTTCAATCTTTCTTCGTACTCCCTTGTCTGACAATAAATCGTTTAGAAATGACTTGTTCATCTTCTTTTAGTCGCCACAAGCAACGCTCTATCAGCTTTTTCAATTGTCAAAGAAAACACGCATTAACTGTCATTTTGACACTTTGATGCCATTTGATGACATTTAAGCAATTTCATTCAACATTGATGACATTTGCACAAATTATTTGTTCGTGATCCTAAACTTAATCGTCAATGTAAACAAGGACAATAAGTTAAATTGAAAGCGATGAAACTAATCGTTTTTTTTTGTACAGAATTCCCCAATAACTGGATGTTCAATGAGGCATTCTGACAAATATTTAATAATCTGATTTATAAAATGATTAGTTTTTGGTGTGGCGCCACATTGTGATAAACCAAATTGGTTTCCTTAATAAATTTATTATAATTTGTTTGCCCTGTGCATGTACAGAGATTATACGTGAAATATAAAACGTTGCATCCAATAAAGTGCATGAACTAGAATGATTTGCAGGGTTGCCATTTATCTCTCCTGTTGTACGCACCTTAAAATGTTTAAAAGGATTTCTTGTTTATGTTTAGAGTTTTCTTAAGAATTTTAGTTTTGTCAACTTAATTTAAGGTCCCACGATGTTTTTTTTTGAAAAACGAAATCTTTAAGTCTTAAAATACTTGTCGCAAATACTGTCGAAGAATGTGAAGATTTTAAATTGATTTCGTCGTTAAAATACATCTCTCATGAAGCAATGTTTTCCAGGCGGAGGTGCTCGCGATTAGAGAAGCCTGCAAGATACTTAGTCTCAGCCCTACTACCTCAAACAGCATAGCCAGGCTGCTATCAAAGCGCTCCACTCACTTATTTCGTCCCCTAAAATAGTTGAGCAGTGTAAGGAAACTTTAACGCAGGCAAGCGCTCGGTTCAATATCACTCTCCTCTGGGTTCCCGGCCATAGTAACATAGAGGGGAACGAGAGAGCCGACGCGTTAGCCAGATGTGGTTCTGCCCTGGATGTCTCCCTTGCGGAGTTAGTCTGCCCCCCCATGGGACTCATCAAGGGCAACATTTTCCAACACTTTCTCGCTATTGCCAACTCTAGGTGGAGAAGTCTACGAACCTGTACCATATCGAGACAGATATGGCCCACCTATAATAAAAGCAGAACGAATGACCTCATTAATAGGAACCGCATTGGGACTGCAAGAATCACAGCAATTAGCACGGGTCACTGGCCAATCGGCCCTCATGCTGCCAAGTAAGGCATCCCGTCCAGCCCCCACTGCCGAAGTTGCGGCAATTCTCGCGAAATGGAAACCATATTTCACGTCCTCTGTGACAGCCCAGCACTAGCCAGAGCTAGGCAGCGCACACTCGGAAAACCTTTTTTCAAGGAACTATCCGAGATCTCCAACATCAAATTCTGTAACATCGTAAATTTTCTTAACTCCACAAGATGGATTTGAAAAACACACTCTTAGCCACGCCCATCAACATCCAGGTCACGTGAGTTGTGGTATCAAAATGGCGCATCCGCGCTACTTGTGTCTCTGGCAAGTTTCACCAGATTCAACCTTTTCTATCTACCTACCTACCCATGAAGCAATACCGATTCCATCGAGTCTAGCTGTCTGAAGCAAAGGAACGCTCTGAATGCAACAACGGTGATTCGATCATCAGTAACTCCCAGTCAACGCAGCTGATCGACGGATCAAAAAGCGGGTGTTTAGCGCCTGAATTTCTTGGCTGCTCCAATTTTGTTTTTTTTAGGCAGATGTATGATTATACGGCAACGAGCTATACGCCAGAGAATGAATTAGACGTTACCTAGAGCTACTACCTCTTCGACTCAAGACTTGCCAAGAGCCTCAAGCAGCCATTTGTTCACATCACAATTTGAATCTATTTGGTTCCCGGACACAAGGACATTGAAGGCAATGAAATTGCCGATTAGCTTGCTAGACAAGGACTTTAAACAACGTCAATGGGTCTATTTTTCTCCGTGGGTTATCCAACAGCCACTTGAAGTTAGAGTTCAACTCGCAGGAGTACCATGGGAAGCTTTTAAACTGGATCTCAACTACTTTGTCAATCCAAAAAGTTCAATAACGCCTCAAACAGTGAGAGTTGTGAAGAAGTTCTTACACTAAGCAAGCATAGTGGTAAGGTTCTTAGGGCGTTTTTCACCGGACATTGCTTACTCAACTATTATCTGAACAAGCTGGTCATAAGTTCCACGGATATGTGCCGATTCAGCTTGAAAGATTAAGAAACATCGGAGCACATTTTGTGCGATTATCCCGCCACACCTCGAAGCAGATAAAAAAACTTCGGTAGGGGATTTATCTCCCTAGAAACAGGCAACCACTCATCCACAACCCGATCCACGACCTCAATCTTGCTTAGAATCACAAAACTTTTCCAGTTGTAGGAAAACCTTGATCGGCATAAAAGATCTTATGTGGCAGTGCTTTTTGGGCTTCGCCAGGTAGGCAAGAGTGCCTTTTGGTTCGAGAAGATATGAATTCTGTTATATCGTCAACAGCTGCTATGATAGTGAGATTTTATCCAAGAACTTGCGAGTTCCCCGTGGGATTTTTCTAGTTTGCCTTCCAAAAATATCGGGAAGTCCTCTTATGTACTTTAAGACGAATTAAGCTATAAACTGAGTCCGAATCGGTTCAGAGGTTTTCAATTTATAAGCTAACAAACATACAGACAAACACCCTGACATAAGTCTGATTTCTCTGTTCGAATGCCAACATTTCTAAACCCTTCCTTGTTTGTACCATGTGAAGTTTAGACTAGGAGGGGACTCACACAAATTACTATGTGCATCAACGTCTTTAGATGGATTTTACTTCTACGATAAGGCACGTCTGCTAACCTGCAACAAGTATGAATACTGTGGTCCTCGATTAAGACTTACACACCTAAACAACAAATCCCTCACGTCAACGTTATCCCTTTCAAAAGCTTCAAACACACGTTCCTTGCTTCGTTGCTAGGGTACTCAAAAATTAAACCCAAGACAAGTCTATATTTCTCACCAAAATGAGTTTCTAACAATAGACCACTTCAAGGCCGCTCACAAGAAGAACCACCACAGGTGATCAAACAACTTTATGTCACCTGACAGACCCAAATCACCAATCTGCTTACCTTTTGTGTGTGTTCCTTAAAACATGATATATTACCATTTACCATCCAAGTTAATCCACACTTTTGGACACTTTCACACGCCCAAGTTGATCCTGAACGCAAATTTAAACTCGTCCCAACTTAAGCCCACCTTGCGACGACGATTTGAAACTTTAAAACAACACATTGCCTCATATGTATGTAAGGTACACATGCCTTTTTGTCGAACAATCCATGTGATGAATCAAGTTTCGACACACACGTTAATTCAACCACCACGTTTGCTCCTTATTCCGGTCTTATATCCTTGTAGGTATTTACGGCATGAACTGGTCGTCGTCAACTCGTCCGACGACGACCGACCTGAACACTATTCGAGGAATCGCCTGATATCTACCTTCCAAGGGATTTATACCCATTTACTTAACTTGTAATGGGGCCAACAGACAACCTATAGCCACGAGGCGTGCACAGGACACATACCCAGGGAGACAAAGATCTCCATATTTTGACCTTTTGTTGCCGGCAGTGTTGTGCCGTTTACCTGGATACAAACGAACAATATACACACGCCATCCGCACATGGTATCCTGCACCTGACAAAGTTGCTACTGCAGGGCGGTGGACTTAAGGCATTTTGTACACGCACGGGATGCTTAGTAGAGAACAAACACGGAATGGTTTTGTTTATGCCGGAAGTTCTGTATGAAGAAACTGAAAGACGACAACAACGACGACGACAATGGAGGACATTTGTATCTATCTCCACTTTGGCCCTAAGGAAATTGTTGTTTGTATGTGTGCGTGTGTTCTAGTGAAGTCAGCAACAAAGTGTGAATTGAATACCAGTTTCCTGCGATATCACTTTCGCATACGTTCTCAAGGATTTATTACTAACCTTGTCCGGGTAATGGGAATTTATCCTTTTCCGCTATTCGAACATACAGCGGAAGGATAGGACTGATAGTGATACCAATGATGATGACGACGACGATGAGACTAGAGTGGTATGAAGCATCCAGTTAACTTCCATGTAATTGGTTGCTTTTTGGACAGATGGGAAGGCGACTCTGCCTGAAGTGGGTGTATCGTTTGTTTACTAAGCAACCCACAAACTTTAAGGACTCACTTAAATCCTGTATCGGGGAGATTAATTTAATGCGGTATTATAGTGTTTGAATAAAGGGTCTTGGAACTTTCAAATCTCTCTTGAAGTAGATTGATAGTGTTGTGATACGCTTGAGTTGGGATACCCAAACTGAGAGTGGAAATGGGAGGAGGGGGCCTAAATTTGTCCGAAAATTGGACCGAAAATATAAGCACCTTTCTGTCAGCTGAGATTTGAAGTTTTGATTGAGAAGTTGAAATGAATTTTTAAATTGTTGTGTTCTGAACTGTTGCATCTGAAGGATTTTTGAGGTTTGGAAGAATGTTTTACCCTCATAACCATATGCATCTTCTAACAAAGCGATGGAGATTCCTGCTTGTCAAGTCACCAAAGCTACAAATACTGATTTTTTTCTACGAAGACGGCTGGACTTATCCAGGAAACATGAAGAGCAGCCTCTTCTCTACTCTCTGATGCGGCCTTAGCCTCGCCCTTCAGCCTCGCTTTCAAGTTCTTTATTAGTCTTTCGTGGTTATAGGCTCCAGGCCTGATTGCATCTCAAAGACTGTGGTTGTGCTTCCAGGATTCGATGCATCCTTGACCTGCTTAGGCCATCTATGTGCGGCATTGGGATCTCTTGGGCTAGTTCCTTATTTTTGGAGGGTTCCATCGTAGGAATTGTTCCACAAGTTGGTTCCTTAGAGTAAGGATGTGCGCAGTGGCAATCTCCTTTCTGTGCCAGGTGGCAGGTTAAAAGCTTTCCTCACATATAGAGTTGCCATCGGTGCACTGGTGGCTATATAAGCTGGGACGTGTGCAAGGTCCTTACCAGTTCTCCTATTCGCTCAGCAGATAGGTCCCCTACTCGTAGGTCGTATCTTGAGCATCTTTTCTATGAATTTTCCTACTGTGTCTAGCATATATAGGGGCTTATACACCGATGGAGTATTGAGATCTCCTTTTCCTTTGCTTACAAGCACTACTTCGGCAGAAGTCGAGGTTAGGTTTTGGCTTATAAGACTTCTGCTAGCACAGCTTTCAGTGAATGCCAGCTCTTCTTTGTTGAGTAGTGGGACTTTCTCTTCTTGCTCGGGTAGGACGCCCTGCTCTCTTACCGGAATGTGTATATCGTTGATGTTTTTCATTTTTGTCGCGTTCAGGACTTGTGCGTAGGGCTACCTCACAGTCAGATTGTTGTAAAAATCAGGACCCGAGTCCTCCCATTTTTGTGTTGTTTTACTCATGTTGATTGTTCTTTTGAGCTTTTGCTGCTTTAAAGTCGGCGTCGGCGTCTTTTCTTCTCCCTTTGGACTGGCACCGTCTTCCGCCAGTGTACAGGTTGTCTGCAAGCTTCGTACTCTTGCCATATCAACTGCACTCTGGTCTTGGTGACACTCGCAATCTGATCAATTCCTCTGTCTATTACTGTAATGAGATGCTCTTTCTTCAGCCTGGTCAGGTTCCATCTATGTGTTCGCCCTTGGTTTCTTTTGGTCGTTAGCTGTTCTCTTTGCAGATTGTAGACAATATATTGGTGATTATTTCCGGTCTTCACTTCCTTACAACAGATGCTATGGCTTCCGATAACAGGCTGATATCCGGTATCGGCTCACCGTACTCTCCTCGTGAGTCCGTCCTATTAAAATGAAGAAATACCACTGACATCGGATGTGGATTTACGAGGCATCTCTGGATTCGACCATCTTCGATTGCTTCCTAGAAAATTCTTCAATTGACAACACCGATTCAGAAACAGGATCCCCTGACGTGGATAAGTCAATAAAAGTCTGACGGAGACGACGCTTAAAAAGGAGTTTTATCACCTGTGGATCCATTCAATCGATGTTTCCCAACTTTCCCCTGTGTATGTGCGTCACGGGAACAGAACACCCCAAGAGTTTGAATTATAAAACAATCACCTCAGGATCATGTTCGTTTTAATTTCCCACAAAAATAAAGTGTCCAAGTGCTTCGTGTTAAGCGAGGCATAATTGGAAAACCGCCGCCCCAAGCAGACTTTAGTTCGAAAAATTTTAGTTTCACTTTAACATTTCAATACCTGCTTCGCACGCAAACTTTATCTCATTGTTTTTGTGTGAAAGAACAGGAAATGCCCTTTCATTTGTTCCGGTATTAATAGAGAGGTACACGGATGCAAGGATGACAAAAGCTTACACCTGAACTCCTGAATGTCAATTAAGTTATTCGGATGAGAACAACTCAACTCACACTTGCTTTTCTAATTCTTTCTCTCTCTCTCGGATCGCATATTGTATCTGTATCTGTATCTACATGTCATTGCTTGGGTGTAACGTCGTTAGTATGAGCTCATCGCCGGAAGAACAGGAAAACTTTTGTTTCTCAAATTAAAGGCAGCAAATGTAATTTTTCAAAGTTCTTCGAAAGTCCATGTGCCTTTGCACCACTGTTTCGACGCAATTCATCATCAGTTTTACCTTTGTCCCGAGGGAGTCTTGAAATAGAATTTACAAAAGAATAACCATTGGTCAATGGCAGAGGTGTTTAAGGTAAAGCTATAGGTTTTCATAAGGTTTTCTACAAGCAGGACTTGTGAAAGAGAAAAATTTCAATTTAGGAATCGTATTAAGCTGTAGGCTCTTCAAATAGTCGTTAGAAAAATTCGGCGTTTGTCGATGGAACCACTCTTCCATCATCCTTTGTTCAATAACATCGCATAGACAGGTATGAAACTATCGCCTGGCGAATCCGCCCTTGAATGGTGCGAATTACTTCTCTGACAAAAAGGTCCTTGGACCAGAACACATGTTGTAGACACCGGTGACTCACAAGCAATTGCAATTTTCGTGTGTGTTCGTGGTCTGGATTCCAAAAGGGCGGGTGCGGTCCCGTGGTTGTGTTGGGTATTCAGGGCACTTACTACTCGGGTAACTTAGTCAGAATCTGCCACTTCCATCGACACCTGAGACCATTTAGATTTCCTTACCTATCAGCATAGATCGGCCGCATTCTCGGTGTTCGGATCTTCAATGATCTACCTTGAAGAGGTATTCCCTTAAGGTGGATCTTCTGATGCTCGCAAGGTCAAGACACATGCAGTGGAGGTATTCAATACCTTTAAATCTTCCTATTCCTCATTTGTGAGCAGAAATCGTTAAAGGCAATGACCAATCGTTGAGCACGTCCACCTAGGATGCAGTGCCCTTGGTTGTCTTTCAAGCTTACCGTTGTTACAGTAGCCAAGTCTCGATAAACTATCAGTGTGGGTCTAGATGCATAGTCTTCTGTTTGTAAATAGAGAGCCTTCTTTCATGGTTCCCTGGAATTTCATGATGACCTGGACTCAAACAGAGTGGACTTTGGGCTGTTAAGTCAATTTCATTCAGAGACACATGGAGCTTGCAGCCTTTTCCCGCCCCACATTTTGTTCACATTGGTGATGAGTGTCTCTCAGCTTTAGGCCCGCGTTAGTGTTGCTGCATAACATCATGTAGAATGGTTTGTTAGTGCGTGTAAGGTTGTTAGAAAAGTTATTAGTACCGTTTTGTTTTTTTTTAGTGAAAAGGATCAGCTCCACCTTAGACAGATTGACTTTAAGGTTACAGCTGCTTGTCCTGCTAGTGTATGAGGGTTATGAGTCTGCGTTCGCAAATACGCTACATTCTGCATCGTCAAGTTCCGGAAGTAGTTCATTAAGGACTAGATTTCATGGAAGAGGAGATAGAAAAGCTCCTTGAGGTATACCTCGTTGTGGGGTCTTCCTAGCTAGTGCAGACTGATTCATAAATGTTTTGATTTTTTACTCCAAGCATAGACAGTTCTACCCTGCATTCGATCGCGACAAAAATGTTCTGCAAGACAAGGATAATGTCTTGACGGCTTTGGGTTATAAGAGTAGGACTTTGCCATGATATGTATGAACGTCATACTGCGTTAGCTCATCGATACCCAACGATCGAGATATGAGATTCGACCTAGTGCAAATTTTTTGCTGAACTAACGCCTAATTTATTGGTTAGGAGTTATCGCCGAGCCATCTTTTGGACTGCGATTTGGAATTCGGCTCGTCGAATGGAAGGTATCCCGGAACCAATCGTGTTTTATCTTAGCCGGTAGGCGTATGTAGTACCTCTGCCGACCGTGATGTGGGACGAAAGGGAGCTTTAGGTTCGATTCACATGAAGACATGCTCTGGTTATAACTTCAATTCTTGAGTGGTATATTGTATAGCAAGGGGTCCTTAATAGAGTGGGGATGCTAGCCCTCTTTTATAAGAGCTATGTGGGCTCTCCGCTCTCGGTGCGGTGGACAACGATGACTTATTTAATATTCTGCATTATTTATTAGCTTCATGGCTGGAAAATGCGGACATCTCTACATGCAGTAAAGGTTAAACCTTGCAACAAGTAGCCAATCTAGTACCTACTTCGTCCTCGAACAAAAATGTCCCATGAAACCTCTAGTACAAATATCGCATCAAACTGTCATTCTGTGGGAATTTAAATGTCAGTGGTGTATCAGTCGCCTGTTTAAGGATATTTGCAAAAAATCATCGCAAAATGGAAGCCAAAACATGTCATTTACTCTCTCACTTTGTTCTCGTACATAGTTTGACAGGAGGTAAAGTGAAATGTTTCCCGTAAACATTGGAAGGCAATTAGGTGCACATTGGATCATTTCTGGAATGTCTGAGATGCCCATTTAACTAAATTCGCAATATACTAACTAGACCATCTATTCACTGGCTTTGTGTAATTTAACATCCAATTAAGGACTTTCACTCAAGTAATGCTGAATGTGAAATTTGAATTAAGCAGTAATCGATAGCATCGATAAGTCGATATACATTCAAGTATAGATTGAGTGAGATGTAGGTATAAGCAAAGGACTCCTTTATCTTATTTTATTCACTGAAATAGCTTTATTCAATTAGATATGTCAATCGAAAGATCATCATTTAAGTTCGTATGTAACTAGGGAGTCTACATGAATAGAATTATACACGTAGGTAAGTTTTATTCTTCGACTGGACTTCCTTTGAAACAAATAAACAAGGGTTTGGTGAGTTTACAAACTGCATGAACGTTGTCGTTAATTCAGTCAACATAGGCATTGAACCAACTGGAGAAGTACCTTATCGAGTGGTGATACTGACCAGCGTTGACATTGAGGACTTATCTATTTAAAATTGCATAAGGCAAAGATACAATGGGTTTGCAATCTCTAGTCATAGAGAACATAGTTCTGGTGCAAATCGCTTAAAAATATATCATTTCAATCTTAGTGGATTCAAAGACTGAACTGCCTTGGCTTGAAAACTTAAAAAAAAAAACGCCTTTAAATTGACTTCCTAAGCTTTAGTTTCTGTCGACCAAAGAATCACGCAATCTTATCAGCTCACGCAATATTGCTGCTGACACACACTAGTTTTAGAATGCTTTTAGCAGCTAAGCCAGCATTTCTCCATATTTTCTTTCAGATTCAGCTCGGTCGGTGGTAGATCTGCAGCACTGGTATTCTCCGAGTTTGCCTTCGGCAGTTAAAACCACAAATTTAAACAACCTGGCAAAGATTCAGCGACTGGTTTGCATGGGAACCACAAATGCAATTAGAAAAACACCGACTGCAGCCCTTGAGTTCATGCTGGGGTTAACACCTGGCGATCTTTCCACAAACGAAGTGGCCACGTAAAGTGCGCTTCGCCTACAACAATCCAACCTTTGGAAAAGGATCTGATAGGTCACCAAGCAATCACCAATTGGGCGAACATTCAAGCCGAAACGGACTGTTTAACACCAATCCCTGAATTCAGCCTAAACTTCGAACTCGAAATTTCCTCCAGAGAGAGCTGGACAGAAGCAGAAGTCATTAACCCCAAAAACATATTAATTTGTACAGATGAGTTAGAAATGGATGTGGGTTTAGGCTCCGGGATCTATGCATCAGAAGCAAACACCGCACGGTCGATAAGAATTCCAAACCATAGCAGTGTGGTCCAGGCGGAAGTTCTAGCAATTGCCGAGGCTTCGCGAAAACAATTCCAACAGACTCTCCCAAGCAGCCATCAAAGCTATCACATCCAGAACCATGAAACGCTGCTACGATGAGCTCAAGGCACTCAGCGCTAATCATTACATCACAGTCATTCGGCTCCCGGGACATAAGGGCATCTATGGGAACGAAAAGGCTCGCAAGAATGGGCTCTGAGATGGATCTGACAATGGGCGATGAATCAATTCTACCTCCATTCGAACTTAAAAAGTCCAGCATCACCCAAGCCTAAGCAGAAACAGAAAGACAGCCCTCCTTTGGAACTCGGGTTGGTTCAAGAAGGGCAATTGATAATAATAATCCGTGTTCTATTTATTTTACGTACCCCACAACATACCGGGGAACACAATGGATCCTTTGAGATCCGAGTAAGGCTGTTCATAAGTGCAGCCACCCCTATAACCCAACCTATGCCTTCGACAGAATTACTGCTCCTTTCCGCTAGGATGCTAGAGAACAGCTTGTATGACGAACTACGTGAAGTATTACGACATATTTAGTAAACGTTGGATCGCCTTTTTGACACTGACACAATAATTTGACATTTCAATTTTTTTTCTGAATTGTCAAACTGACAATTGCTGTCACAACTTGACCGCAACTTGGTTGAATGAACAATTACACAATTTGACATAATTTTTGAGTAAAAAAACGAAAATAAATGAAACAGTCTAAACATAGCTTCAACTTACCAATGTCAAATGTCAGTTCCTGTCATTAAACATGGAGTATCACTTGAAATTAAATTATAAAATCTTATTTGAATTAATGTTTCCAATCGAGCATGCGAATGTCAGTGCAAATTAGCAATCACCAGATGAGCTTCTTTAAATAATTAACAATAATCGTACATAGGACACTGTCATTTTGGGATTCCCATCCATGCTGGTCGCTCTTATAGTCGTCGAAACTATTTTATTATTTAATTATTCTTAAATTATACGTTTGTAATAACAGTTTTGTGAGAGGGTTTGTTAAATATCGACATTCGGGTGCTTATTGATTTTCAGTGTGATCATTTTCGATACGAATAACTCAATTTTGGGGAGAATTTTGGCAATAATGACATTTGTGGAACAAGAGTTTCACTTTTGCTGAGCATCTATGGTACATAAGTGTGTTAGGCTTAAGTGAGACTACATATCATTGTCGCTACAGTATTGACTTTAGGAGTCTAGCAATGCTAAACTGATGGTTTTATACTCTCAGAAGGGAGGGAGATACTTTATTATGCTCAAAATACAGAGGAATCAGGCCTACACTAGAATCAGACTTTTTAGGAACCACTTACTCATCGTGGCACACAACCAGAATAGCACGACAAATTTAAAGATATTTTATGCTAAGCAGAGTTCTCCTACGACTGGAGAAGGTCTTGATCCGGAGCAAGATCGAGGTGATGGAAGAATTTTAGAGTTATGCTTGCGGATGAATGCTTGATTGTGGCTTCTGAAAATAAATTTGCAGCCCCTAGCGCTTAATCTGGAGAATTGGAACGACGTGCCCGGAATCGAAGAAGATGGAAGGCTACAGTTCCTAAGGAGAATCCCCTCACTTATCGTCAGGTCGTTAAGTAAGTAGGGAAGTATGTCTAGAATGTTGAGATGGCAATTGAGGGAACAGTGTCCAGTGGGGGAGTCCATAAGAAGCTTAACATCGCGCTTGCTATGTGTAAACATATCTCTACTACTTAGGGTTAATGAACTACATTGTCGAAGCAGGAATTACGTCACCATGGACAACTATAAGTTCGATGTGTTTACGAATTTGATCTTCCTAGGCTTCGAAGTTAATTCTGAGAATAAAATCAGTATGAGGTGGAGATTGATGGTTGTTTCGACAGCGTTCGGGTCAGTTTTGTCTTGACAGAGAAGATTCAACAACGAACTATTACGGGCTACATGGCGATATTGATCTATCAAGCATCCAGATATTAGCACACTGGGTCCCGATAGTGTTTGCGTCCACCTCAGAAGAACAACGTAGCTGTGGAAGAAATTATCTGAGATGGAGCGCACAGTTGAAAACTGCTGATTGCTAGCTAAGGGTTGAACTGTTTTAAGAGCCTTTTTATCTCAGATTGTTGCGCTGTCTGAAGTAAAGCAGATGTTACGTAATGAGATTCTTGAATTTTAGCATCTCCTCCCATCCCATTCCTTTGAGGAATCAAAGTGTTTGGATGGGTTCAAAAGATGAGTGTTTAGTTTCTGCGAGCAGGCTTACAATTGATGCCTTTTTCCTATGGATCTGTGCTCCACAATCTTTGTGTAGGTGTGGTGAAACCTCCATGGCATCGTGGTTCCCTGAGTCTTACAGTCTGTTCTAGTATGATGAAGAAATCACATGACAATGCGTACACGTACTTAAATCCTTTTTCGAAATCGAATGTCTTGGTGAGGTCATCACCTGCACAGACGGAGGTTTTTGGAAGCGATGCCAAAACTACACATGGCTCTGTATAACTCATCTCTATTAATTCTGTCACATGCGGCCTTAAAATCTATAAGAAGGTGGAGGGCGCCGTCAGTTAGAAAGTTGATTAGAATGCGTTACTGGCCCTTCGCTTCCTTCGGATACTATTTCGAAGAAGTTCTTGCGCTGACTTTTGTTTTGGAAATTATTCCCCTATGTGGGTAGATCCCAGCATCGGCAGATCCCTGATCTCTAGAAGAAATTTTCGTCTTTTTTGTGCCTCGAACTTCAAGACAGAAGATAGAAGACTCTTGTTAATTGGAAGCCGATGTGATTAAGGTTTTCGGACTAAAATTCACTGTGGGTCGTCAATTTAACAGCGTGAAAGCTGTGTGTTGGTAAGTGTGATACAACATGCGTTAAAATGCGCAGGACAGGATCTTGTAAACGACATTGAGCTCAAAGATCTGTCTCGATCTGCTTTTTTTTTTTTTTTTTTTTAGGACGGCACATATAGATGTAGACAGGCTTATTGTTCACCTCAAAAACAAGTCGACAACCACTTACCTATTTATCGCCTTTAAAGCGAATCTTTAAGCAACTTGACTGAGATCGACAAGGAAATGCTTTCAAAAATCGCAAGACTAAAGGGTCTTTGTCAGTTGTACAATATGAACCTTATTTACAGCGGCTCTTACCTTTTCAAAAGTCGTATAAACCATTTGTCGCTTTAGAGTTGAAAACAAAGTTTATGAAAGCCCGAATGATGGGCCACCTAAGTTAACATAGGTTCCACATTGTACTCGTCATATATCACACACATTAGTGACACACACCAGTCCAAGTTAATTTAGAACAATCCAAACACCAGTTTATTACACCCAAAGAATGTCCCATTATGTGTATGTATGTATGTGCCTAAGCGATAAAAAGGTCGCTGGTAATTTAACGGAAACAAAAATTGTATAAACAAAATGGTTAAGGACCTTTCAGCACATTTCCTTTCCTGATGCGTTTATTTTTTCCAACAATTTCCTTTCGTACACCTATATTCCCGGCTCGTGTATGTTCATTCTTTTCCACAAAAATACAAAAAAAAGGAGAAAATTCACAGCCCTCTGCCATCCTCCCATTGGCATACATGTGTATGTGTACACATGTTCAAAGTAGTAACTGATGTGAATAACACACATCCTTGGACGCCCAGTATCCTTCAGCATAATTTCAGAGAAAGAATTCATATTCGCATTCATAACTTACTTTAACCAGGGCAGGACGGCTCTGCGTTCTACATAACCGGCTTCCATCCATCTGAAGTCCTTTTTTTTTTTTTTTTGTTCACACACAGCATAAAGAATATCAGTGAAAGTTCTCTACTAGGCGTATGGGGCAGAACGCCGAGTGGAACGGGTATGATGTTCTACTGTTCCAATTAAGAAAGGCGAACAGAAAAAAGGACGAACAATGGTACAAGGATATCAGCATCATAACGAATGTTAATGAGAAATGACTTGATTTTGTGCTTTTAATGCTGCCATTTGTAATTTTTGCCTTTTTTTTGTGCTTTCTCAGCGCAGTTATTGTGCACAAAAATGGTGTGTTGTCGTTCGTTTGTTGTTGTTGTTGTTGGGTGTTTTGTTTCATTGGTGTCAGTGTTAGTCGTCAGTTTGATTATGGGTATTGTAACTGGCTTCCGTATTCGTTTTCTTTTCTTTTTGTCACCCATGAACCCTATGAATCCTTGCAAACTTTGAGGAATACTGATGGAAGTAAGGTGCAAGATGATTCTCGAAATTTTACAGTACATCCGATAGATGTCGCATGCTTGACCAAATCGCATCATCACCTCCACACGTTGCTTGCTGAGTCTGATTGTAAGCTTGGAATTGAATTCTTAGGCATGCGCCAGCACAGACTGACTGGGTTGGCAACAAACGCATCACATAAGTCTAGAAAGAGTCTGCCAGATGGAGGACGTAAGGCGATGGAATTCCCTTGACGAAATCAACGACGGCGTCAAGAGTCAGAGTCGGAGCGACACCTTATATGACATATACTCCGACATATTCGAAGCTCAGGTCAATAGAGTCAGAGTGTTGAAAAATGTATGATGGCGGATGAATCCTTAATGGATCAACAGCAGCTATCGTACGTTCGGTTATTGGCATCTGATTATCTGTTTCCCTGTCCTAGGTGTTTAACTAAAGATCTGGCTGTCCTGGTTGGGGGTAATGCATGCGGATGAGTGGTTGACTATTTCTGAGGAGATTAATCGCCTACCGAAGTATTTTTGGCCTGCATCGAGCTATGGTGGACCATTCGCACATTTGCTCCGCAGTTTCCTGATCTTGCAAGCGGAGTCAGCATTTGCAAGCTAGTTGAGATGGTGGTTAAGAGAGCTATGTTTAGTGAGGAAGTCTGTAAAGTGTTAAGCATAATGTTTGCTTTGTTTAGCAATTTATAGACTTCCCTTTTCGGTTTGAGAGGCCAATGAACGAATTCCATTAGTTAAGTTACACTTTGAGAGCTTCTCTCGAGTTGAGCTCTAAATTAATGTGCTCTGGTGGATAAGCCACAGAAGAGAAGTGGATCAAGAAACGTTGATTGAGGCCATTGTTAGGCGAGCTTATCGGTAATCTTCAATGCTCTTGTGTTCGGGAACCTAATAAATGGCTGCTTGAGTGCTTATGTAGCTTCAGTATAGCTTTAAGTCGAAAAGGTAGAAACTCGGACCTTGTATCGCTGCCAGGTTTTTGGAAGATTGCATCTTATCCATTCTCTGGCGCATTTGCGTATACTAGTTCCTAGAAAACAGAAATGAAGCATTCAATAGAGACTACCAGCTTGAAGTTTGGATCGTAGACACTCATATCAGCTACGTTTGCGGGTTCAAACTATACTGACGTCTAGCATGTTTTGTTTATGTATGACCAGAGTTGCATGAGGAGGAAACCATTCCCTACCTTCTTTGTAGTTCCCCAGCTCCCTCCCGCAAAAGAAGGCTCCATTTAGGAGAATTCTACTTTAACGACTTAGGCTATCTGATAAGCACAGATGTTAGAAATCTCCTTCGCTTTATAAAAAAACTCCAATTGATTTAACGAGTAGGTAACGAGATCTCTTTCAATCCATGTGGTATCACAATGGACCTATCACTGGTCTAAGTTTGCTGGCAACAACTGGCAGCCACTTCAACCTAACCTAACCTAAGTTCAAGATATATCTAGAAAGAACTTTACGTAGAAAATGGAATCCTTTGCGTTGACAGTGAGTTCAGAGCTCAACGCGGTGACGTATTTACGATCCTTGAACTACCAGACCTCAACTCATTGTTATCTAATTAGAACAAACTTTTTTCCTTAATTTCAAAATGTATTCCCTTCCACTTCTCGCCAAAGGACCAACTTCACAATTTGTAACATTTTCCATTAATTGAACTTTGCTGATGAAACGGCTTCCTTAGGGAACACCGTATACACCACTGTGATGGGAACAATCTATTAATTGCATTTCGCATTGAAAACTATTCTACCATCGTTCTGCTTCACCTGTCCCGTTCTTTGAATTCGATTAAAATTGAATCATTCTTCGAATCGAACAGCTCCATCACGAGCATTTGATGATGTACGTGAACACCTGATCCGAAACGAGAAGGTAACAATAATAAAAGAGAAAATCAATTTCTTTAATCGACTAAAATCCAAGCACTGACTTTTACAACAGTCTCGTTCTTCACCCCCTCCCCACGACGACGTTGGATTTCCAGGAAGTTACCTTTGCACGGAATTCCCACAGCTCTATCGTCAAATCCACCTGCCATTGCTCAATTCCCTCAGACTCTCGTGTCAGAGAGGTTCATAATAAAATTACACGTCGGGTATTATTTACGCCCTGCAACATCATCTCGGTGCCGCTGTTGCCTTCTAAGACTTGAGCTTCGAATTTACTACATCAACCACCTGACAGGCAGGCGGCAACCACCTTCGTCGAACCCGAACAAAAAGTGCCCAGAGAGACGACGGCATTGTCTGTGGGGAGTTTATTGGAAAAATTATTATTTCCTAGGGCAGTAGATTTTGCCTACGGTTCACCGGTATGGTCTACCACCATCACTCCTCCTGGTGAGGAAAGGTTCAGTCTACAGGTGAAGACGAAATAAAAAAAAAGAAACGTATTTCTCCCACTTCTCCCTGCTTAATGTGAGTTTTCCTTTCCCATTTGCATTTCTGAACGAGATGAAGACCAGGCGCAGGAGGCGACTAAACAGCTTTTCATATCTGTTATATGGAATTATGGTGGAGCATAAATCCTCCAAATGGACGGTGCCCCCAGTTGTAGCAGATGATGAAAAATGCAAGCTTTGTGCTTGTCCTGATGATGATGATGGTTACCAATGTGGGATTCATCATTTTACCAAGGCGTTGTCTACGTCGGTTCCAGAAGGGACGGTGCTGATTGAATTAAATTAAAGTTAAGGTAACTCAATTAAACAATTATTTTTTGTAAAAAAAAAAGGATCTACAAATAAAATTGTTTGTATATTCACTTTGAATGGAATTTAAATTGTAAAATGTCCTTAAGCGGGCGGAGAGAGTCCAGAGAGTATTCGTCCTAGAATATAGATTCTTTTTTTGTTTTTTTTTGTTTCTTTTTGCGTTCCACTTTTATATTTATTTTATACAGACAGGTCCACTATGAAGTGGAATCTCTCTGTTTTAACACGCAAGAATAAGCAAGCGTTTAAGCTTTTTTCCTGGAAACTTGAAGTTGTCTGAAGTGTATAAGTGGGCGACATTACTTATAAGAGGAGACACAGCAGGACTGTGCAAGTTGAGGAGACTCGAGAATGATACGTTGAGGGTTAGTTCATGTGTTTAACTAAACGTGGTGAGACTGGGATTCGTCCTTTTAAGAGGTGACTAGCGATAGGGAGTTCAATTCATAATGGAACTTCGGATGATTGGCACATTGACCTAAAGGATCGAACGGACCAAAATAGGGTTTTAGGTATAAGCAGTCTACGAATCCGGGGTTGGACTGAATCTAACTTCATCTGCAACACCACACTGTGACTGGTTATTGATTGATTGCATGCACTCAATGAAGCTGAGATTTAGGACGAAAGCGATAACTTTAAGAGCCAATTAGGTGCCGCCTACAATTTAACGCTTGACAGAGATACTATACCTCATTTGGGTGGGAAGGTAGGAAACAACAACGTTGCGCTCCAAAACTTGGTGAGATTTTATGAACCGAAGCGGCAATGGCGTTTGTAGACTTTTGCAATGCCGACAGCCTCGTCATTGAGAGAACACTGTTTGAGCGTAATGCCTACCACGTTGCGTTTCATCTGACAGGCAGAGAACATCAATTCAGATCAAGCACATTGCCATCAGCCTACGTTTCAAAACTGTTCTCTTTGACGTCCAAAATCTGGCGTGGAGGCGACAATAAGACGACACGCGAATTTTATCTTTTGATAGCTCTTCCATGTCCTTGTATACTACATCTGTCCGTAGTATCCGCGCCCACATGCTAATAGCACGCATGCACATAACCAACAGGCTTTGGGATCTTGTATTTGTGTCAAAAATTCTAGAACCATTTTACTTAAGAAAGCAAACTTATCAGCGGCTTTGGGTAGAAAAATGTGGATGACCACTGGAACGTTGTGCCCTTGGTCGTTTTGAGCAACAAATTCTTCGAATGTGGTCTCTTCCGTATTTATAGAGTTTGGGAGAGAAAATTCAACGATGAGCTATTGGTTGTATGGCGGCATGGAATTGGTCAAATGCATTTGAATCCATCGCCATCGCCTAAGACATGAAAAGGAAATTCTTCCAATCCTACCAAAAGGGAAACTGTGGTAAAAGAAGACATCATCTCCGTTTGAGTGTCACGCACACAATGGGATTCGCCTTGACTATAATTAAAACAGCTACTAATGAGACGATACAAAGAGATTTTCAAGATTATTGGCCAAAGCTTTCCACGTGCAAAGTGGAAGATAACTTGTAAAGAACAACTTTGAGAGCAATTGAGACTGATGGTGGGAATAAATGCCTAGACTGGAGTTAACTGATGCAGCGATTTGTAAGATTTATTGGGTCCACAATGGATACCGGACTTTCATCAAGGAAACTGGAGGATTCATCCGATCGCACCCACACTACCGTCACTTTTCTTACATTCTTCCCAAAACACACTCCAAATCTTTCCTGGAAAAAGAAAAAAAAAAAGCAGCTGGCACGACTGAAAACGAAGTGAAGGGCATCCTGCTAACCCTTTCGTACCATATATTATATCAAAGCCTGACTCAATCTCTTGCAGATTGGCAATCCAAGAATAAGTACCGAATGAAACTCAATCAAGCGCTACGAAGTCAGTCGTGGTAACCTTTAAAAAATAGAGAAAAGCTGCTGATTCCAATGGAATACCTTTCGAACTTTACAAAGCTAGAGGTGACGTACCAAGCCACCATAATGATTGTTTTATGCAAAAGATGCGATTCTAGGCTTTATAAGAACTACCGATCTCCTTCAATTTCAACAAACAAGAGTCTGTTCCATAAACTGACCACTGTGTGCACATCCTAGGCCATTCTTCTAGACTTACGGAAGTCAGATCCACTGTAGAATATAACAAGAGCAATAAATGTCGAGTTTAAACCCCTTAAGTACTTCATCAAGCAATTTGTAAATCATATTTCAAAATTATAAAAGAATGCGCGATTTTTTTCATTTGTACTCGACTGAACGCATTCATCTATTTGCAGCTATATGACGTTTCAATGCAGCATATTATCAGTGTTGCCACTGTTTTCGAAAGGATGCCCGACGACTGGACTATCTGCCCCATCTTCAAGAAAGACGATCCTATGTCTTGTAAGAACTACTGAGGCATATCCCTGCTTAATGTAGCCTACAAGATCCTGTCCAGTGTACTGTGTGAACGACTTAAGCCGTTTTGCACCACACTCATCGGCACCTATCAGTGCGGCTTCCGGCCCGGTAAATCGATACTCACCATCTTTTCATAGACTTCAAAGCCGAATACGACAGCATTCATCGCATTGAACTATATAACGTGATGGCCGAATTCGGGATCCCGAGAAAACTTATCCGGTTGTGTCGTGCCACGCTAGAGAACTCACAATGCACCGTGCAGTTTGGGAATAGAAATTCCGAATTATTCCAAACATGCACCGGATTTCGGCAATGAGATGCGCTGTCGTGTGACTTCTTTAATCTTGTGCTAGAGCAGAAAGTGCGAAAGGCCGGCGTAAATACAGAAGGCACCATAATAATAAATCCATCCAGCTGCTGGGATACGCAGACGATATCCACATTATCGCCCGATCCATTCGCGTGCCATTATTGAGGCTTTAACGGCAACAGAAGAACAAGTCCAACGAGTTGGTCTCATGATATATGAGGATTAAACAAAGTACATGCTGTCTACCAAAAACCGATCCGTTGAACACAGTCTAGGCCAAAACCTAACAATTGACAGCAATAAATTTGAGGTAGTGAAGGAGTTTATCTACCTCGGGGCAAATATGAATTCCACAAATGACACCCTAGTGGAGATTCGACGAAGGATAACCTAAGACAACCGCCGCTACTTCGGTTTGTCCAAACAACTAGGGTCCAAACTCCTAACTCGAAGGTCCAAAATCATGCTCTACAAAACCCTGATCTTGCCAGTCCTGCTTTATGGAGCTGAATGCTGGACGATAAGTAAGACAGAAAAATCCTACGTCGAATATTTAGTCCTGTCTGCGAGGAAGGCAAATGGAGGAGAAGATATAGCCGCGAACTCTACGAGCTGTACAAAGATGTGGATGTAGTCAAGAAGGCTAAAATCCATCGACTGTACGGCTCGGCCACATTGAGCGAATGGACGAGAAGGCTCCAGCTAAGAGGATCTTCGAATCCCAGTCACCTGGTTCAAGAAGAAGAGGAAGACAGAACTTCCGGTTTAAAGATCAGGCAATCACGGACGCCAGAAACCTTGGTCTAGTAAATTGGAAGCATTGTGCCCGGGACCGTGGATGATGGAAAGCGGGATTAGTTCAGGCTCAAACCCTCCAAGAGTCGCTGGCCTGATAAGTAAGTAAGTAAGTTGCCACTGTTTCATTTAACTTTAAATTAAAACCACTCCTAGAGCGCCTGTCCTTCGTATGGACTTATTGCAAAAAACAATTCAAACGAAATCAATTGAAATTTAGTGAGAATTTTACGAATTTTATATCCGGTTCCGATCGACTTTCAATGAAAAATCTCTTTCACATTTGAAACATTTTTAACTCTACGTTTATAAAAATCAAAGAGGTGTAGATAGACATTTTGTTGGTTTTTTTCAGAATGAATTAGGCTGATAGTTTTGCGAAAAGAAAAACGTGAAACAAAACAGAGAAACATTCTATAAATTCAACGAATTTTTGTGTTTTTTTTTTCAACTGAAAAGTCATCATAAAATCGAACGCAACAGAGCGTACGGATACGGAATTGAAAAGAGAATAATTTTTATAGAATTGGATTTTAAAGAACACACCTTTGATTTGCTTGATTCGGACAGTGTTGTCAATGTTTGTCACGTTCAATGGTTTTTAATTAACGAATAAGATAGTAAGTTGTCACGGCTTAACGAGACGTGTTCGATTTTAAAGAGAATTTAATGTCAAGATCTTTGGACAAGTAGTAGGTCTCAAAAATGGTAAATTCCTAGAGAGAATTGTACAATATGAGGAATACTTCTTAAGACTAGGCTACATTAAACTGTTGCCGATGTAAAGTCATATCATCGAAACAGACCACCGCGTCCTATTCTTCCTATTCTTCTCTCTGCCACGAGTCATCCCTATCTAGTTTTTCGCAGTTTTTTCTTGACTGCGATTCGACATTTCAACGCTAGTATTTGTTTGAGAGCTATTTGGCTAATTCTCTGCGTTTGTATCTCTTGACACCCCACTGGGACTGGCTTCTGCTTGCCAGAGCTGGATTCTCACGAAGTATGTGAGCAGCTGTTTCCTCATTTTCTATACACATCCTGGTCCCTTATCTTTTAGAATACGGATTTTCTTCATATTGTACCTCACGTTTTCGTGTCCTATGGACAACGCGTCTACCCATTTGAGAGATTCCTCGCATCATGCTGAGAACTTCTTCCTTGGTGCAGCCGGCTGTGCTTTTATTCGTCATTTTGGCCTTTAATTTTTTTCAGTTGCTGATTCGTGAGCCACTTACCTACCTCTACCTAAGACAGCGAAAGGTTCAGAACCGAGAAACCTAGAGAATTATGCGTGTTCTGCGAAGTTGGCCTCCCTTTCGTTTCCTTCGATGCATGAGTATCCTCTAATCCAAGCTAGTGTCAAGTCATTAAGTTTTAAATCTCATTTCTTTGGTCTGGTCCATGCGCCTGACAACTGCATGATTTGCCAACGCCATTAAGACATTTCTACCACGTACCTGAATACTCACGTAAGCGATCCACCGTATGTAGTAGTGCCAACATTTCGGCCTTAGTATACTGAAGTTCTTCTCCCCACACTGAGGGGGTAGGCTAGAGCTAGATTTTTCCAAAAGATTCCTGCTTCCTGTCACGTGTTCATCCGTAAAGACGATCCAATTCTGCAGTACCTTACCGCCCACCGCCCACCGTCCACATGCACATCAAGGCTCTTTATCTCGTCGAGGATCTTTCTATGTCTACAGATCGTTCCAACACATGCCAGTCGCTTCTTGGTGGTTAATTGTAACCGTTGAACATGTGTCATGGCTTCAATGCAATGGCATATGCTGACGACGTCTCCAAAGGGTATGACCCATGCTCTACAACTGCCTTGCACTAGTCACCAAAAGATTAAGTCTTCTCGGTAGTGAATCTTTTTTTTTGATAAGTTGAAAGGTCCTCCAAACGTTGATTACAGAAAACTCTTTTCAATGACTTTTGCGCAGAGATGTGGTATCATTTCACTTATCATACGTTGGATCTTGGCCGGGAGTCGGGACGCGTTTGTGGTTTCGAGATATCACAAACCTCCATTGAGGGATGACACAGTTTTAAAATTGCCGGGACGACAAATCACTTATATTTCTCGTGCAGTATGACAAGTTGTAATCAAGGTCCATACCGATTAGTTGAGGTTACAATAATTCGGTTATTAGGGTACGGAGAAGAATTCTATTCACAATTAGTGCATTTTCGAAAAAAAAGTGATCCATGGCTCCGCTTTGTTGAAAATCACATCAAATAAGTAGCTTGTCGAGGATTCATTGATTTTTCATGAATTCTTTAGGGATTCTCTCTTGTCAAAGTGGCAGCGAAACCTAATTGTCTAATTTACATCATAAAGCTGCACATCCATGGAATGGCTAAGCCTCCTTCAAGTTGAAAAACATTATCTATCTAAAATATCATACCTAATACCTACTATACACCTACACACAACTGTACTCCACCGTTGCTAAAACATCAAAAATCCTCTTCACCAACAAGAGGGCCTCAACAAATCCCATTATTAATGTTGATGTTGTATCATTACATTTCAATACCATAAACATGCCATCTTCTAACTTTGTTTCCTAATTGAATGAACAATTCCTTTGGCTGCTGCTCAATGAACAGATAGACGGATGTTCCAGACCTGCACAAAGCACATCACAGATGCTTGCTCCTTTTGGGCTTCAAAATTCGTAAATCTAGATCCACAGCACAGAATGAATTACGAATTCCATGAGTTTTCTATTAATTTCAACTCACACCCTCTAATTCTCGCCCGGTTTTCGACAAGAAAAAATCGTCAAACTCACCGTACATACCCGGTCCCGGTGCAAAAAAAAAGCACAATCTCCTTTCCGTTTATTATACGAGTATAGTTGCGAATCGATTTACCTTTTCGTCGGGAGAGAGTCCTTGCTTTGGTTTTTCCTTCCACCTGTTCCTCTCTCCGTCGTTCTTTTTCTATTTTGTATCTCATTGTGTTTCAATGTTCACCATTCGTTACCTTTATCGATGTAATTCCGAGCAGAATCGTAAATCTGCTAACAGCTTCGAAGCCGCGAAAGAAAGGATATCACAATGAATTCCATGTATTAAATCAACATCCTGATAGATACTCACTTTCTCATTCTCACCCCGTTCATCCTCATCCCCGTCCAATAGTAATTCCATTAAATGTTCCCATTTAATTCGTTCCCACGAATTGTTCCCCAACCGATTCCATGCTCATATTCCAATCAAAAAAAAATTTAACTTTTTGATTTTGTCTTATGCTCGTGCACTTCATCACCGATTCGCTTTATGTTGTAATTCGTTATTGGTATCGTGTGTACGAGTACCCAGAGATTATACTATAAATTGAGAAGGCGAGCTCAAGAACCGGATAAAGTATCGAGATATGGAACGAGATTTATGCCACTTGTATCTTCGCTCTCGAATTTAATTGGAAATATAGAATCATTTATTTTTGGAGAAATATCGAAGCGCGCTAAATTGTGACGAGTGTAGAATTTTAATGAACTTCGTAACGGATCGCTATTTTTTTTATTTTTTATTTTTATTACTCGAAGTGGAATCCTCTTAATTGACGTGAGGTTCAATCAAAATGTAGCTCTTAAAAAATTAAGGATGAAGTGTACGAGGATACGTAAATTATTAAGTGGAATTCTGAGAAATTAAGTGTAAAATTGGATTAGGATATTGGTGGATGTTTTGAGGATGTCTTAAGCGGTGAGTTGAGCTTTAAAGAGAAAGTTGACACCTTTGTATTTAATCTTTAAGAATCATATGTAAGGGTATAAACATACTTTGGGGTTTCAGGTGGGTGTTGTAGTCAAAACTTTCATTTTCAGATAAGTTGCTCGATTTGTTGGTTCCAATGTCTTAGAAGTTACAGAATGTGTTGCATGTACTTTTCTATTTTTCGATGAAGGCTATGGACTTCTAAACCAAGACTAGAGAGATACAATCGGAAACGGGTGAGTGCCAACCGGATAAGTGCAAAAACCGTCTTAGTGCAATGCTTGCCAATTCACAAATTGTTCGTACAATAATGTTTGGATAAGTGCACAACGTATAAGTGTAAACTTCTCGTAAGTGCACATCATTTTGAACGCCCAAAATATTTGATTTAGCGAAAAACACTAGGATAAGTGCAACTTGTATGTTGGACATGTTGTTCTCTTTTAAGGTAAAATTCACCATCTAAAAGTTACAACGACTTCAAAGATTAGCTAGGCGAACCTACCTTACAGCAGCCCCAGAGATACTTGCTGGCCTTACTCCATTGCACATCTTTGTCAAAGCATGTCTCGGCATCACCGGGACTTGGCGTACCTACCTAACAGCAGCCCCAGACACTTGCTGGCCTTACTCCATTGCATATCTTTGTCAAAGCATGTCTTGGCATCTCCGGGACTAGGCGAACCTGCCTTACAGCAGCCCTAGAGACACTTGCTGGCCTTACTCCATTGCACATCTTTATCAATACAGAGACAATACGAATTGTAGTTAATCTCCAATGCTCCCGAACAATAACTATGTGAGTGCGTGGCAGTCTGCAGGGTCAGGAAACGCTGTCTCCACAAAGAACTTCAAACACCGGAGGACATTCGTAATGCCTCGACTGGAGATATCCTAAACTCCCTTAGGAAGATAGAAGATATTCTTGTCTAACTGGCTCCAAGCACAATAGATCTTTAAGGTCGCAGTGCCATATGCGTCTGTCGCAGAGCCTAACTAATAATAATAAAAATCTCCAATGCTCTACAGGAATTCAGCCAAGCAGACTTACGGGTTACATGGCTATCCTTTCCGATTTTCCCGAGCTTGAAACGATCAGTACGGTATCGGACTTTATGCCCAACATACTCTGTTTTGGCAGAAAGTTCGAGATTGAGATCTTGGGAAACTAGCTATCTGCTGCTGAACATGAAAGGACTAGTGTGGTATACTGACGGATGAAATATGGACCCCGGTGTTGGAGCCGGTATTTATGGTCCTAATCACAAAGTCTCAAAGGCATTTGGAATGTGCCCTAGAATCTTTCAGACAGAACTACATGCCATTGATACCTGCGTCAATGTTATTCTTGACTCCGGCATAAAGGGGACAACCATCAACAGATTCACCGAAAGTCAATGCTGTCCAATCCTTACTAAGCAAAATAAAGTCAAACTCTGGTGGGTACCAGGATACAAAGGTATTGAAGGCAATGAAATTGCAGACCAACTTGCCAGTGGTGGCTCAGATGCTGGAGATGAAGTTATATTGCGAAAAACAAGTGGAGGGGATGAAGTATTTGCGTCCGGCTGCGCTGAAAGCCTTACTTAATCCTCTTACTTGATCCAAAATAGTTCGAAAATGAGGGACTAGATTGAATTCGGTTGGAAAACTGAATTTGCTAAGCCTTGTCTGGGTTCCTTAACACCGGAAATCAGTTCTTAGGTGAGCTTGCTAGGCAAGGTTCAGAAGTTCAAAAACTAGAGAACGAGAGATGGAATGGAGGGAAGAATGCTTTGGACAGAACTTAACAAGACCGAAAGAAATCATCGCAGTCAACAGAAGTCACCTATCACTTCTCACAGGTATTATAACAGGTCATAACCTGCTAGCGACCCACCTCAAAAGAATACGTTGGATCACAACAGATATGTGCAGAGGTTGTAGCGACATAGACGCGGAGGAGGACACATTCCACCTCCTATGCGAATGTCTAAGCCTCAACAGAAACAGGAAGACAACCCTCGGAGAACGTTTCTACAATGATCTAGGCAAATTGTCGGGCAAGCCACCGAGAGCCATTCTAAAATTTCTTCGGAACTCGGGATGGTTTAGGGAGGCCAATTAAAAACATAACGTGTTCATTAATTTTAGGCACCCCACACCACACCGGGGAACACAATGGATCCGTTGAGATCCGAGTGAGGCTGTACTTAAGTGCAGCCACCTCTACAATCTAACCTAACCTAAGGTTCAGAGGACAACTGTTCCAGTCCTAAATTGACGTTAAGTTTGCCCGTATCTTCGGTTAGTGCTTCTATCGATGGTTGGGCTTCTAGCAACCACAATAGGTAGGTAGCATGACTCCATGAATCCGTTGCAGGCAGACTAAACGGATACTTTCCGACGATTTTAAGAAGTTGTTGTCTCTCAGCAGAAAAGACTGCAGACAACATTTTTGCGGTATCACAGGGCACTACGCCTTAGCCAAACATCTCATCGTGTTAAGCTTAAGAGACACCAATAGCTGTTATACTTGTGGAGAGGGCGACGACATTGCTCGTATCAGATGGCAGATTTCTGATGACTGACTAGACTTTTTAAGAAGGACGAAGAGAACATAGTTAAAGGGTTGTACCTGTTGGTAGTAGGGACCTGATTTTATGTCTGAGTGCTCCAGTATGATGTTCCAACACCCCGACAGAAAAAGAAAACCGAAATTGCTTCTAATAACCAATTTCTAGACCATTGCAAAGCCAGCTCTTACGAGTTCTTGGACAAGACTTACAAGCTGTGTCCCTTGGTATTAAAATTGTTCCTCAGAGGCCATCTTTGACAGTACCTCACCTACTGTCGGAAAGCATAACTTGCATAACACCACCTCCGATAACAGATTGAGGTTAATCGACTTTGCGGACAGGCGGAGCATTGTCATAGCTAGCAAGTGGTTTCTGCCCGAATATTCAGAAAAGGACACCGGAACACAACAAAACCCATTGTTCGATGAAGAATTCCGGAAAACCCATACAGGGAGACAAAAGGCTCAGTAGTAGCTTGAAATTTACGATCAAAGAGAAAAGAAGAACGACGGCTTCTCAGAAGTAAACATAAAGAGAATCGGAAGTTCGCGATCAAGGAAATATAGAGATGCTACCCAAAAGGACTAAAGAAAAAGTCCAAAGTGAAGCCTGAAAAGATGGGGATATGGAAGAATAATTTTTTCAAACTCTATAATGCCGACAACAGAATGACCCATTCAACTAGGACGATTGGAGTCAACAATTCCATCGACCCGACCTCTGGATAAAGACAATAGAGCCGAGATCAATAAGAACTTTTGCTATTCGCTGATCCTTTCGGCTAAGAAGGCAAACGAGTAGCAAAGTCCTTTCTTGAACAACTAAAGCGATCCTGATCATCCCAGTTCTGCTCTATGGCGCGTAGAATTTATGAAGTAGCCTCTTCTATTTTAAGGGAAAAATCCTTTAGGGTGATCTTCGGTTCCATCGGCGTATATGGAAAGTGGAGAAAGACGACGTCGACCTAGTCAGAAGAGTCCAAACACAACAACTAATATGGCCCCCTCTGGTATGCTGTTTGTATGAAGATACGGATACCTGTCAACTGTTGACAGTTTGCTTGTGTCAAGAAAAATATCATTATGTCTTCCACAACCCTCCTAAGAAGAATAAAAAAAAAAATATAATTTCCGTGCCTCAAGTCCCAAGTCATTCTGAATTGGAATCACTGATGCCTCTAAGCAATATCAAAATGGAAGTCCTAAAATTCTTATTCATAAGCGTGTTATAGAGTAAATTCCAATTAAATTTAGTCAAAAACTCATTTCCTCATTGCGACTGTATTGGTATTCCAACGAACCCCAATTGTTAAAAATCAACATAAGCCCACATTGGTGCTTCGAGAGTCATTTTGTGTTCAGAACTTACCTTTCGAAATGTACAAAATAAAAGAAATATCAAATCTCATACCAATACAGGTTTCCCATCCCTCCATCCGTTCTATAAAGAGAATAAGAAACATCTGTCTCCCATTCCCTAACAGAAGCCATACACAACGAAGCAGAAACATCACAATGAATACCAAAGTGAATCTGGAAAACTCACCCCGACATGGTATTGAAGTGTGTACTTCCCCCCCCGTCGGCCACCTCCGTAAAGTCAAAATGAAATTTGGTAACAAATTAAAATATCATGCTACGCATTCAACCGCACCAAATAGAGGGGTGTGTAGCTTTACCAGTGCACCCTGCTTAGAGATAGCTTTCACTTAAAGCAAAAGGGCTGAACCACGTGGCGGCACTTAGCTCATACCCTAAACCACACTTGAAGTAGAAATGATTGCTATGTACCTGAGCAAATGGAATTTCCTGCCTCGTGTCCCCTCCATGCACTGCTCTCTCCAAGTCGGGATGTTCAATTATGTTCCACCCCCACTCGTTGGCAAATGAATATTATTTTCCGTTCCAAAATGGGTTTTCGTTTGAAAAATCATCTGAAACATAGATGAGCACATGGGTGTGTGTGTGCGAGCCATACCTTGTGTAGCAAATGAAAATCTCTGTCATAGTTCCGGTGCAACCGCAAGCAGACCATTTCAAACAGAAAACTTAAAGTTTGCAGGGTGCAGTCGCCCCTGGCAAGTGCAAATTAAAACGAGACTACAATTAAAATCCAATTAAATTATGAAGACCATATACAAAAGTCCTTTGATCCTGTCCGGGTAGGGTTCATTTAGCACAGCATTGCCTTTAGTTTTGGGGTGCTTTATCTTAATCACACTATCATTGTGAATATTACGTTTGTTTTGGGAGGACATCTATTGTTTTGTTGTGTCCTTTTGTACTTACCTTGCCGAAAATGGTTAACCCTCCGTGCTTAACATTGAATGTTGGTGCATCAGCGTAACTGGAATCGGCCCAGGGCGTGTGGCATGTTGAGGTCAGTGTCATATATCTGACGCCGATGGCGTATAGCGTCCGAAGTACGGCCAATGATCCGCCCAAGGAATGGCCTCCCTCGACACCGGTGAGCGAACACAACTGATGGTTCTTATGAGCTTCGATGATGTCTGTAAGGATAAAAGAGAATATTGTGCATGGTGAACAGAGATATTTTTTGATCTGGCATGCAATGTGGAGAGGGGATTGGTTGGGAAAAGGTATTCAAAAGCTGTTGAGCTGATGTACGAAACGGATTTACGTCTTATGGTTGTCAGAATAGGGGGCAATCCAGCCGACAGCATGAGCTTGAGGATGCGCTTTTGCCAGAACGATGACGGGTAATGATGGGAACAACGTGATAGGGGATATTATTGTCATACATTAGACTGTAGGGGATGCGGAGACATTTATGGTGATGTTGGAATGATGTTTGTACACAGCCATGTATATTGACGGGAGTTTTCTTCTTCGAAGTGAAAGATGACTGGTAGCGGACATTTGAAGGTTTAAGGTTAAGTCATAGCGAGCATGCATGAATGGGGTGAGTTAACGGTTGAACTGATTACAAAATGTGTTCGCTGCAAAATGAAAATGTTAACAGATGTCGTATGGGGGAAATCATTGACGCAATCATGAACGCCGAAAGCGAAGAGGAGATTCAGAAGGTTCAGATTTTCCCAACGAGACTAGGGTATCCACGTACCCGGGCGTGTCGGAGCCATGATTTGACTTTAAGGTGATCCTACAGTCCGAGGTGGATTTGGCCTCTTTTAACAAGCGTCGATCTGCCTGCTGTTTCACACGCAAGGTTGGTTAAGGTCTCCTTCCACTGGCGTGGGCTACCTGTGATGCAGTCTTTGTTTACTGCGCTGGAAGCGATTGGAAGCGAAGTAGTGGATTGGATTAGAAGTTGCTGAGGTATATCGATGCCGATTCTACAGCAAGCTTTCAGATTTTCTGTTCAGATTCTCCCAACGAAACTAGGGTGTCCACAAACCCGGGGCATGTCTGAGCTATGCTTTTACCTTAAGGTTGTGCTACAGTCCGAGTTGGATTTGGTCTCAACCAACAAGCGTCTCTAGCCAGTTCGATCTTTTTCTAGCTATCTGCTGTTTCGCACACTGGTTAAGGTCTCCTTCCACTGGCGTGAGCTATCTGTGATGCAGTCTTTGTTTACTGCGCTGGAAGCGAAGGATTGGATTGGATTGGAAGTTCCAGTGGTATATCGATGCCGATTCGACAGCAAGGACAGAGCACAATCTGGAAGCATTCAGCTGGCTTTGAAGTGCACAGCAAAAAAGATTGGCCTTGTCTAAGAAGTTGACAGCTGGAATGTCTCAGGAAACGAGCGTTAAAATTGATGACGAGACCGAATTCTTTGAATTTCTTACAAAAGTCCAAAAATGTAATGGTGGCGGTTCAACATGAACCCAATTTTGGTATCGAAAACTTACCTCTCATAGCCTCTTTGGAGCTCAAGTCAATACAAGCCTTTTCTTTCGGCATGATGCTCTTCATTCGGTTGGGAACAAGGCAACTCATACTAAGGAGGATAGTGGTAGTAATCATGTCAGGAAAGCTTCTTATAACCTCTGTGTTCACACCAACTTAACCTAAAGATGTATGCTGGATGCAAGTCTACACACAATTTTGCGGGCACTTCATCGAGGACTTTTGGACAAGTTTATCGAGTGATAGTGTAGGTACGGACGTCAAGGCAAGGAGTACCAATAGTTTGAACAGCTACATTCTCAGGAATAAACCCGCGTACGTCTTTACACTTTTGCACTTGTCAAGTCTTATGCATCCACATTTCCTGTAAGGACTTCCGAATCAAAGATACATTTAAGAGGAATTTCCAAAATACACTTACAAGACTGCACCAGTTCACAAAACTTCCTAAAATGTGTGTCAATCCACGTTTCCTTTCATATTCAAAATTTTGACTAGAACTTGAATTGCCTCATCGACCTTCAGATAGCTCGAATCTACCGCTTAACGACAGTCAATTACCATTTTAAGTTCGAACAATACCCTCCCAATCTCGTGTCCTCTTTTGTGTCCACCTGCTCATGTCTCCATTATCCACTCTCACTGTCATCGAATGATCCGTAACTTTTGGCCGATTAAGTGAATATGGAAGTCATCACACACACACACACACACATACCTACTCATATCTCCTGTAAGGACTACATCTCTGTTGGCCAGCAACATTAAATTTAAATGAACAATCATCGTTCGCTGACTACGTTGGTGTACATAAAACTTAACCTCGACCCGGTGTGCTGTGCACGTTTGTAACTTTTAACTTTTCGCCCTCACTCTGTGTGGTATGCACACAGATACGATTATCGAGGAGCATCCACATTCGCCATTTAGTGCCGGGTAATCTCAAAATGTTCAATGCACTGGATACGGTTACACTGTAACTGTAACCCAGTTTCTCTTCGCAGAGCTTAACCCCACCAATAAGCAAGCCGCAACCAAATGGCTTTGAAACTTTTGTCACATTTTCATTATTCAAGCACTTACGCGATGAGGCACTGTCCCATCACAAGTACGGGGGTGAGCTCAAGCAAAGGAGGAAGTCTGCATAAGTACGTCATAATGGAACGGAAAACTGTATAAGACTTTTTCCTGTTTGAAAAGTGGGTTACCTTTCTTGAAAAAATCTCATCTTTTGAGGGTTGGAGGATGGATATTGCCTGCAGGATTTTACCTATCATTCGTGGAATTGCATTCCTTGCAGATGGACAAATATAGAAAAGAGATTCTGTTCTCCACTTGAATGGCGTTGAACAAGAATAAAGGATTTTGAAACAAGAAAAAGAAAGGAGCCCGCCTCCACAACCAACCAAAATATCCTAAGAGAAACACTCGAATGAACGCGAATTCAGGATTCACAGCTAATGGACTGAATGAAGAAAAAGGGTATCTGCAACGTGACTCCACAGGAAGTAGAGTAGCTGTTAGTTATCTTAGATACACCGAGAGAAACTCTATGCTCCAAGTGACGGTAAAGTTTTTTGTAATAATTTTTGTCGCGAGAATCCTAATTCATGCTCGTAGGTCGACGGGAGAGTTTCGAAAGGTCCTTTGATTTACATACCCAAGTTTATAGCTTAAGTAAAAGTTTTTTTTATGTTTAGAGAATACAAAAGTGAATAAAGAAGAAGAGGACTTGTAGTGGCTGACTGGGCGGGCGGCCATTGTCGGTTGGGTGAACAGATTTATTAGATTGCATGGCTCAACGAAATTGTTCTTCTTATCCCTTAGGGTATCCTTAAAAAAGTCATTAGTTCCGTTTTGATGGGAAAGTGTGTTCCAAACTGAATTCTTTTGGAGGTCTTTGTGGTTTTAAGCACGATGAAGCATTCTCTAGATTCCATTAACTTGGATGGAAAGTTCGTTGGGAAAAAATAGAGGCAGTTCGACGCGAAGGTGAAGACTGTATTGCCACACTTGGAAGGGTTCATGAATCTGATTTGGAACAGATACCGACTGCAAAACCGGCAAGTTGCCGCATTTTGACCCAAGAACTTGAAAGGAAAGGAAGAGAAGTCAATATTTGAGATAGCTTAAGGCATCAAAATGGGAAGTTTCTGTACCAAGATGACATTTGATGGGCAATAGCAGCTTCAAAAATCAAGACGAAGTACGATGTAACGTCAAACGACTGAGGTTTCTGGGTCATGTAGAGCGGGTGGACACCAATGTTCCGGTTTGAAAAATCTTCGAATCCGCCCCCGAGGGACAGCGCAGTAGACGAAGACCGCGAATCAGGTGGCGCACGCAAGATGAAAGGGACCTCAACCAACTTAGCGTGCGAAACTGGAAGCAGCTAGCTAAAGATCGTGCTGATTGGAGACGGTTGTTGGTTGAGGCCCAGGTCCACCTCGGACTGTAGCTCCACCTTTAGCAAGTAAGTAAGTGCTATATGTACCTCATGGGTGGACAATCCTAGGAATAAGTACACATGTATGGCAGACAGTATGATCATCTACCTTTGAGGTGGTTTAAGGTCGATTGAGGATTACTTGCGAAGATTCCTTCAAATGATTCGTGAAACCGAAATCGATTCAGGGTCTCATTCTGGCTGTTTCGGAGAGCTTTCCTTATAAAGTAGGATCTGAGGTCTGTTACAGTTGCACATAGTGATCATTAGACTCATCTGCACTTATGCCTCTGCGTAGAACGGCGGTTAAGTCTGCCAGTAGAACTACAGGTCACTGGATTACAAAGAGATGTCTGCATTGGAATGATTCCTGTCGCTGTGCGTAAACGTTCAATCAATGCAAACAGAAACGGATTCTGGCACAAAGGACTTCACTACCGATATTGAGCGTCCGACATGAAGACTTTTGAAAAATTACCTTTTTTCACGATGTTTATCGACAATGTGAATTTTGTCCACATGGCCGGAAGGAGATATGAAGTGATATTTCCGAGAGTGTTAAAAGGGAAACACAAGATGACATTCTTAAGGGTTTTGCTTGGGTCCTAGCACTGAAACTGGTTAGTAATACTCCAGCGATTTGATCTAATTGGTGACTGTCTTCCAAATTGAGTGCACCTAGGACTCATACACATCACTCTATCCACCTTTTCAAATGGAACCCGGGTCACAGAGGATTTTCAAGCAACGAGAAAGGGCTCGAAGATTGCTCCTCTGAGTCAGAAACCAATCATTGGTGTCAGTTCAGCGACATTGGTTCTGTCATCGATCGACTCTGTTAAGTCTCACTCCATGAAGACGGATGTCCAAGCTTAGTTGTTTGCACAACCACTAAGTGTTTTATGAAAGGGCCCTCGACTTTGGGAGTGAAAGACAGAAAAATTATAACTGAGCTTATTTTCCACAAAAATATGTAGACAAGCTTTGGAATGGAACCTTTAAGATCGGGAAAGACCACGATGTGCCTGGAGAAGAACGCTCGAGGATGAGATCAAAGACTCAGGGAACACATTCGGAAATAACAAAGTCATGAGAAGCACACGACGAAGAGTTTCCTTTCCAGTGTTTTACCTTCGTGAAAATAAGAAGCCGTACTTTGAATAGAGCTTGTGCAAAGTATAGTTAGGCTAACACCCAACTCATTTAATTCGCCCCACCTATCGCATGCTTTAAATCGGATTTTCTGAAACACAGTTATCAATGTTCTCGATTCAGAGAATGCGGGTTCTAATAAGCTTGTCATTACAACCTGGATAGCTTCTAAAATTTCGAAAACATGCTCTGCCTCGGGCATAAACCCTCCACGAATCAGAACTTATGTTCCAAATCATGAAAGTAAACATCTGCTACATACGATGATCTTAAAGTCCTCCCTTTACCTCTATGTAACCAAACTCTGCAGCTTTAAAAACAATCCCTTACCGTAGTTTACAATTTCACAAACCTTTCCTCTGAGTGTAGTCTTGCCGGGGGGGTAAGTATTACTAAAAACCAATGAACGTCGAGAAAAGTAACCTCAATTTCGAATTGAATGTTCGTTCCGTTACGTCTAAGTAAGATTTTCGCCATTACCTTTCCCCATTTCCTTTTGTCTTCTTTTATTTTTCCAAAAAGGCTCTCTCATCCGACACAAGTCTTCCCGGCAACGATGCGGGTTACCTTGGCCATTCCGCCAAATACCAACTATTCCCTTCTGTTTGTTCCTTTTACTGTTAAAATAATATTGTTTTCCCTTATTCCCTCTGTTTTGGTGTTGCACGAACACATCCTTTCTATTGCGCCATTGAATGCAACTTTTGTACGAGAAGAAACTCATTTCCTGTGCACAGTTGAGTAAGAAGCAATAGTCTGTGTAGCTATCGAATAGGAAGACCAGGAACCCTGTAACTGGAGGATTTCACACAACGATAGGGATTTTGATGTTTCACTAAGGATATCCATCGCATCCATAGTTGTGCAATAAATCAACGATGAGGCGAAGCAACAGACAGAAATGGTGAAAGAGCGAAAAAGAGAGGGGGATGGACAAAGAGTGAAAAGAAGAAAGTGAATAAGAATAACTTACCCGCTGCTGATGTGCATGTCGTCAACTGTGGAGAATAGCGTTCAGTCAGTCGTTTGATTACGTCGATTTGTTCCAATGTCAGTTGAACAGCGTCTCGATGTTGTGCTTCGCATGGTACATAAGCCGCCCAAAACTGTAAATAAACGAAAAAAAGAAGAAGAGGAATCAAAAGATGATCAGAGAATTGTAGAAAATGTGATTAATGTTGGAGGTTAGGTAATGCGTGTACAATTTGAACGAGAAATCTATGTCATTTGTTGGATGGACTCACAGGGTGACTAAAAACAGACAATTCGACAGAAAAGCTTAGACAAAGACTCTAGTCACCAAAGCTGTAGTTTTCCAACAGATGGCGGGGTGCTTGTTGAGAGTGCAGTCAAACATGAAGTGGATCGAGACCACAGGCTGTTTTGACTTTTAAAGACGTTCCGCAGCCTTGGAGTGTTCCTTTTTAACCTGAGTTCCGCATAATTTTGTTATTCTCCCCGTTGACACCATCCATTAAGTACACGTGATTTTTTTTGGGGGATTTTTGCCAGACTTCTGAGATCTGTCTTTGCCAATCTGATTAACGAGGGATGCCTTGTATCGTGTAGCATATGCAGGCCAAAGCTCAGCTCCATACGTAGAATTGGCGTAGGCTATGGAGCATCGCCTGGAGGGGATCGTATGATTTTAATGTAAAGTGGACCAGCCCTTTGGTCTGGAAAGTCGAACTTGACCCGGAATGAGGTCGCTGTAGAGAAAGACTTCGACTTAAGTAGCTCGCTCTAATGGAATCAACTTGACAAGCGCCGCTAAGGGCACTTAGCTAAGAATCGAACTGGGAGGAGACGCTTGTTGATTGAGAAACTGGTCCACCCCGGACTGCAAGTGAGCAAGTAAAGTGGATCCTGTCATCTAGGCACAGTTGAGAATAGATTAAGAAATCTAGAGGGAGCTCCTAAAACTGAGGTAATCTAACCAGCTTTCCCGAGAAGAGTCGAAAAGGATTAAAAAGATGCATTAGTCCAAGACAAAATAAGCTGCGGCCATTAACAGGATTCCTTAGAGGGAATTGGAAGCTTAGAAAATACCATAGGAAGACTTAACGGAGAAAACGATGGAGCTTGAAAATTCGGGAACGAAGAATAGTTCTGAAGTTTAGAGGAGTAAGCTAGCAAATTAATGAGAGGGACTTCCGTTTTTTAGATTCATTACAGATTTTCAAACTCAGCTAGAGTTTGGAGAGGGCACCGAACATATGATGTCGTCGAATCCATCATAGGCTTCTAAGAATCCCGTGACACTACGATTTGCGTCCTGCGTCGTTAAATTGCAATGAGTCCTCACCATCTCTTACGCTATAGTCCCATCCGACCTGTTTGCTCCTTGCGTTCTTAAATACCAAAATTTATCTGAGTTGCAACTACAAAAGTTGCAGCTTTCTGTGAGTTCAAACATTTCAAATCGGATTAATTTGCCCCTAGAGACTGTATTCTACGTCCTCTAAGCTCCTTGCTAAACAATATTAATCCTAAAGCAATGCCAAACTCCTGCCTACCAGCATGATTCCATAAATTCACCCTCTTCCACTCATTACACTATCGCCACACGCTGAATCCAACTGAGACATCTAGAATCCAACCTAACGTCCTTGATATTGATGTCAAAATTGCATTCGGATTCCAGCACACGCACCATGAATATTCAAATCGCATTTTCAAGCTCCAAGCATCCCGCAGAGTTATTCACTGGAATTTCATTTTCATTCACTCTGTTCCTACAAGGAGGAACTCCCATTAATTCACCACAATTCAACACCTTAAGTCGGGGATAAAAAAAATAGAAAACCCTGCCACAGCTTGGATCTCCATTTTTCTCCAAGGCGCTGGCATTCACTTTTAAAGTAAAATTTCATTGCGTACATTTGCACTTTTAAAAGGACGTAAATTAATGCGATTCCCCTGTGGAATCGAATAAAAGAACGGCATCCTGCAGACATTTGCAAAGTTCCTCAAACTGTTGCAACTGTGTGACTTTAAGCCGCATTGTAGATTGCAGGGTAGATTGCGGAAAAAAGTTTCGCAGAAAAAACGAAACGAAAAATTACAAAAGTTAACGAACTACACCTGTATGCATCGTCGGTTGAGTTAACTTGTGTTGGTGTACATCCTGGCGAACCACCATCAGCTACAGCTGCTCGAAAGTTTCCCCCAAATTCAACTAGAAGTGTAAGTGCATTTGAAAAAATCAGTCCCCCGAAACATTTCAAATCCCAGGGTGCATTATTCACTTAGGTGTACGAGTTTTTGCTCTGGGTTGTGGCAAAGTAAGCCAGAGTCGGTCCTGCTGGGATAAAGTGAAGAACATATTTTTGGTTCAAATTTTGTTCCCCTTCATCGATATAAAGGGAGTGGGGGGGGATAAGGATCCAAAAACATAATGAACACAAACTAAAAATTGCTGCAACAGGAAACGACACGACTAAGTCCTTTTGGCTATTTTCGATTCTCGAAACAGTGCGCACACAATGGATGTGTATACCAGCCCAATTCGATGGACAAAGTTTTCGTCCTTGTTGTTTAGTAAATTCCCTTAGCGTTTGTAACAGCTTTAAGGAGTTTGAAAATGAATTGCACTGAACTCTCTGTGGCATCAGAGTCGGTACACTGTTGTGATTTTCAATATTAATTTCGTTTCGGAAAGCCACGGTTTTAGGTTTATGCATTAGTTGTCAATAAGTACATATGTATGACGGTAATTTGAGAGCGACATTTTAACTGACATTCAACAAAATGAAACATCGATTAGTCATGGACACTAACAACATGCAATGATGTAGCAAGCAAATTCATAATGCAGAACACATTTAGAAACGAATGTTTTTGGCTTCTATTCTTCAGAAAAAGGAACAAAAGTCCTTAGTCGTGACTAGAAGGGCATTTCTCAGTTGAACTGAAGGTCCCACATCTTAAAAAAACTTTACTTGCTTCTGCTCGTAAACTATAATTGATTTTTCTGGCTTTCATTGTCCCGATGAAAGGAGTCAAAAAGCCTTTCAAATCGACCAAAAGCTAGTGAAAAGGATATGTACATGGATATGGAGAGATCCAGCATTTACGCTTGATATTGTGACTTCATTTCAGGCACTTCAAGATGCTGCAGTCTTGGGTGGATCTAAACCTTAACTTAGCTAGCTGCCTTCGGTTTTACACACAATTTCGAGCTTCAACTCCTTCTCGGATTAATTATTTGCAGAGGCTCGAACTTGTTTCCAACTCAATCACTAAGACAGGACCACCTTGTTTATTTTGAGAGCTTTCATCGTGGTTAGGATTTAAATATTGTTTCGAGGACTGCTACGGATTCGGGAATTTCGCTCATTTCACTCGAATGATGGCATATAGCTCAAAATTACTGTAAAATGCTGTGTCAGTCTGAGAAGTTTCAGTTTCTGTTTTCAAAATTGGACAATGGCAGTACAGGCGGTGGGGTCTGTGGACACAGATTCTAGATGGCAACAGCTATTCAAGCTAAGGTCCACGCAATTATGTTTGCCAAGAAAAGTTGAATGAACCCGAATTTATTCGGACAGTAAGGCAGCACTTAGATCCCTTAAGGCTTACATGATAGGATCAAGGCTTGTCTGGGACTATGCTTCCAAATCCCAGGAGCACTCAAACTCTATCCGGTGCATTGTAATCCTAGGCAGAAACCCATTTTTGGTGCAGCGGTGTGAGAAACTCAGATTTTGTTCATTTCTCTGTTTTTTTTATTTTCGGTGGCTGTTGCTGTTCTCCGACCGGTCTCCAACCTGCACAAGTCGGGTCACGGAACTATCTTAATCCGCTCGTAGACCTTGTTTCAACAAATATAGTCACACTGGCCTAGATTCTACGGCATGAATACTTCCAGGGATATGAAAGGACGGATAGTCGATTGTCTAGTGAGAAGAGGCGCTTGCCGCCCGCTCTATAGACCTGAGACCTATTTTGGACTACTACCCAGGAATGTCTATTTCATGGTACCAAATGGGAATTCGACAGTCTTGCTGAATACTGGGCAAGCAAAAAGATGCACCAACCCAAATCATCTTAGAATGTGACTAGCCACTGATCACTCAGGAGCTATCTTCACAAGATCAGATGCTGCCATCTGCTGGCTTTTTGAGGAACAATAAGATATGGTAAAACGTATTCTTCGTGGAAGACTACTCCTTTTTAATGCGTACTCCACTGACGGATATTTGGAGCACGGAACATAGAAGTCTATTGAGTTCGATTTAACATTTGGTTAAACATTTGTGCTGGTCCAAGCACAATAGATCATTAGAGGATGCATGGCATCCCTTATATTCAAGGTACTGTGTACACTGTGCAATCATTTGAGGTATACATAGACATAATTGATCCTTTCGGGTTTCATTGGAGATCACACGCAATGTTTCTCGGAAGTCACAAGAAAAGTCTTACAAGATTGGCTGGATCCATGATCTCAATCTCGCTCTTTGATAAACTCTTTAGCGACCTCTTCCGAACTTGAAAGAAACTTAAATTCGTCGACTTGACACCATTGACATATCCAATACCAAAACCATTTTGTCTCGCACTAATGGGCTGATGTTCTCTTTTTTATTTTCCAAAGAAACCACCCTCTACACCTCCTTCCTAAAGTTTTATGTATCTTCATTACAATTTTGAAATCAACAGTGAATTTACCCTCGATGTCCTTTTTCATTTAATTCCCACACTAGTTCTGTCATAATCTACAAGGTTATTCCAAATAATTTACCATCATAACGGTAGGGATTAATTGTTTACACGTTTTTCGAAAGTTTTTCCAGGCTTAAACTCTCATTTCACTCATTCAATACATAAATCGAAAAGGATAGCCTCGGAAATCCTCTTTTTATCCGCTTGTAAATAAAATGTTTGTAATCCATGTTGACACTCCTTATGGCGCTGCTGTGGGGCAAAACAGCATCCCTTCAGCGGAGTCTCACTCGCGCTTCCCACCAAAAAGTAATCAAATATCGAGTATTGTTAATTGCTTGCGCATTCCCTGGTGTTTACCTTCACCGGAGGGAATGGGAATGAATCGGTTTTTTTTTTTGTTTTCTCTCCATCTCCTGTAATCATTGAGTGTGCGAACACAGGAATAAGTGTGTGGAATATAGCACGTCCTTGTTGTATTAAAAATCAATTAAAAAATACCAAATACTCGACAGGAGGTTTTTTTTTGCGTGCGTGTAAATTTACACTTATATAGGTTCATCGCTATCGCAACTGTAGGGGCTTATCCCTGTGAGGGAACGTTAAGACAATTTCGTTTTTTTTTTAATTGCTTTGGGCATGGACTTCATATCGATGACTGGGGCTGGCTGACGTACAAAGGGAATGAAGGAACGATAATCAATGCGAAAATAGTTGAAACGAATATTGTTCCAATTTGAAGCATTGCCACTTGTAGCAAAATAATTGAAGTCCTGGATACAGATACACACCCATACACACACATGATGACAAGCCGTAAGGCACAATTGAAATGCTTTACTTTCCAATCAAGTTTTGATGATTTTTTTTATACCATGTGCTACAACGAGTGAGTGGGTGCGGGGTTACATGAAGTCCTTGCCTAACTACATGCGTATCAAAGGCATGCTCTTGGGCGAAGGGTTGTGGGTGAGGCATAGTATCTCTTCGATTCTATCTATATACGACTTTTGTATTGCATTTCGAAGGATCTACTCAAACGACTTTTTAAATGCTCGTAGTGGATCAGCTAAGGCCACATTAACAGCCTAATATGTGCACTTTTAGACGAAAAATGACGCCTAGGACAGTTTCTACGAGGTTTTGGACAAGTCCTAGGAGCAACGCGACGGCAGATGATACGAAACATCTGCCGAGACAAGGAAGCACTTTTGCGAAGGTTGGATGCCGGATGACTTTGATCGCAAGAGATCGCCGAAGTCATTTCCGATCGCATGTCCCTTAATATCTTAAGAGGTCCTATACTGGCAGCATCAAGTACTGAAGACCATCAGAGATGGTGTATCTTCAAAGAATACCCACAAACACGTGCAGCAAAAGAGGAGACATAGAGAGTAGCGCTGCATAGGAGAAGTAGAGCTGCTTGTGAAGTCTTTGAGCAGAAAAGAAGGAACGAACACCGCTTTCTCAGATTTAAGAAATAAGAAGCATGGGAAGCTCGGGATCGAACAAACAGACAGATGCTACTGCACGAAAAGAGGTTCAGAAGTTTTAACAACATGTGAACAGAATAAGCCCTAATCGTAGCCTGCAAAGGTGATCAAAGGAACGTAGTAGTGGAATCGATGTAAGGATAAAGGACTTTTTTTTTGTAGATGGACCAAGGAAAGATAGCTTTGCTGCTGGAGTTGATGGTCCATCGAGCATGCACCGACTCATCTCCAAAATATGGTCTCGGACGAAAGCATGCATTGTTTGGACGACCCTGTATCAACTATAGAAGTATAAGCCTCCTTCAACATTGTTTACAAGAACCAACTTGCTGTAGTGTGTCAGCGCCTAAGGCCGTTTATTTACCATCTAGCTTGCCCATATGAGTGGGGCTTCAGGCCTTCGAGATCCAACGACTGAGATGGTTGGGACATGTACAGCTCTCTCAACTTCGGTTGGCATGCGTAAGTGGAGAACTGGTAACAAATGGCTAACGAGCTGCCTGGAGATGCTTGTTGGTTGACATCCAAGTCCGCCGTCATGAGTAAGTAAGTAAAAGCACTAAAAAAGGCGGCTTCAAGACTAAATGACCACCTCGTCTACAAGACGTTTTAGAAGCCTGTCCTCGAATATAGTAGCGACACTTTTCGAAGCCGCATGGAGATATGTGCTCTGTCAGGCAAGGCTTCTTCTTACTAAGAATGTTAGAACGCTTGTGTAAAAGGTGTAAGATGTCACGTCCTTTTCATAAGCCAGGAAAAGGAGAAGGAGGCGTTTTCGGTGCAAATGGAGAAGACATTGCCAAGCGCCGATTAAGTTGTAAGGCGGGAGTCCTTTGGTTCCGATGAAGCCCTACAAGTCTAATTGTGCCTGAACTCTTGGTAAAGATATATGGTCTCCAACTACGTCGAAGTTATTTATTGCGAAGCCTATCAGCGGTTTGGAATATGGACATAACCTAACGTATATCTTCTGCCTGCAATGATATGTCCTAAGCACTTTTCCAAAGAAAAACAGAAGTTATATCAAGTAAGGAAGTTCCATTGGCAGGAAAGCTTTAAAATTTACATCAAAGACTCAAACCGAATATTTTCAATCCGATTTCAAGACTTTCTGGCTTCACTCGATTCATTTACTTCAATAACTCCCTTTGTTTAGCTTCACTGGTCACACTTTCCGATCCCTTTCTCCAGCTTCAGTGTAAGTAACATATTCCACCCTTACCCTGTTCGTGCCTTACGCCTCCTATACCCATCTTTTGATAAGTAAAAGTAGTCATCATCATATTCTCTCTCTCGCTCTCTTAACCTTTCCCCAGCTGGACATGGATTAAAACTCATTTCACTGGCACTTATTGTAGAAGCCTAGCCAACCAACTTGAACCGACTTCAAAAGAGACACAATTAGCCACGCAAAAGATATAAAAAAAATAAAAATTTGAAAATAAATGAGAGGCCATAAATAAATTAACATGTCAAACCGAAAGGGTTTAACAAGGGTCTGTCGCCTTAGTAACGCCATACCAGCGTGTCCATCAAGAACGCGGCATGAGGTCACCCCTTTGCTTTTGCTCTGTCCTGTGCCGCAAATTGCTACAAAAGTATTAATTAACTTTACTGAAAGATTGACAAAGTTATTTGGTTAGGGTTTCTTAAGGGACCCACACCAACAGGAACCTGGGACTGAGGCTGTAGAGAGAGTCCAATCAACATCTCTTGCGAATAATTTAAATTGCAAAAGTTTCTAAGGTCAGGTAGATGTTTCACGCCAAAAAGTTAACCAAAAACAGGTCATAAAAATTCACACTGCAAGTCATGTCCTGCCTGACTGCCCGTGCACGTGCAGGACGAAACACAAAACACGGGACCAGAAAACTTTCAAGATTTTATACCGATAAGTATTGAAATGAGAAGTGTGATCAATATAATGGGAGGTTGGCAATTTTACGACCTTTGTCCTGAAAGGGTGATAGATGACGTGTAATTAAAACCAAACGCGGACGGAACGCGAATCCTTGTCACAGGACATTTGGGGTTGTAATAAAATTTAAAATATTAATTTCTGATAGGCTTAGGCTTGGCACTTTAATGGACATCAGATGGGATGGTGGTGCCATCATCCTTGAAACAAATTACCCTGTTGCTGTTGTGTAGCGGACATTTATGGGTCTGCCCTCTGGAAACTGATGAGCGTTTTAGTGGCACTTAAAGTGTGCCAATGTTTCATATTTATGAAACTTTTAATAGTCATAAAGTGAATACTTATGGCGAAATGACGAAGTGACTTATAGTCGCGATGTTATCGCGTTGTCGACACATCGACCTTTCGCCATCATCTTGGCAAGTGTACTCTTTTACGATAGGCATTTAAAATTACCTTATTGTGAAGGCTGTAACTTAAATAAGTTCATTGAAAAGTCATAGTGGAGCTTTAAGTTGTGGGTGTATAAATTTACTTGCCTCATTTTTTTGAATGAACACCAGACGCCATTTTGGTTTTTTTTTGTCATTTGACAGCCATTTGTTGGAGGGCAATTAAGAACTTTTTGAAAAAAGACGTCAATTTATAGGTCGGTATCTTAAATTGAGCCCAGAGGAGAGAAGACAAAGGAATATGTGAAGCTTTAAGACGTTTAAGGCATTTAGGGAGGTTTTTTGAAACACCAGTTCAAGTCGTGTCTTCATCAAAACTTGTCAAATCGATACTTGGGCTAGATATAGTAAGCAGAAGACGAGTTGTAAATGCTTCCCAAATTTTGTATTGTTAGGAGGAGGGGAAAAATATTGAAAGCGAGTGCTAAAGGATACTATGTTCTCATCTGCGAATCGTAAAAAAAAGTTTTCACAAACAAGGATTCGACAAGGACGGACGCTGGTACTTCGGTTTGGCAAAAACCTGACATTTGCCAAGGGAAGTTAACAATAAACATGAAGTCTTAAACGATAGTTCTCTTCAGATTGTCATCTAGAGGATACCTGACTTGACCTCTCTATCTGTCCAACCTGCACTACGGACAGGATGACTATGCACAATCCACCAAGAGCAAGTTGAACTAGATTCCATCTGAAATTACAAATACGGGTAGGGCGTCCCATCTGCGATGGAGAACATAGCCACAGAAGGGCTTGTCAAGTAGACTACATTAATTTTGTAAAGTTTCTTGAGAAAGAGACAAGATGGGATTAAGGCTGGCAAATTGCCTTTAGGGGTGCAGAGTTTCTCTGTCATACTATGACAGTGGTCTTGATGAAACACGTCATCAGGCCAAACGTTACCTTTGGTCATTTATTGGTCGCAACATGGTAAAGACATGGGCATTCAGCTGGGAACTTATTATTAATCCAAGCAACACTCAACTGATGCTGATGACTTTACATCTCCACGGCTTAATCCTCAGCTACTCTCTTTTGCCTCCAATGTGAGGTACTTTGGAACTACCATTGCATGATGTAGAACAGCAGGCTAGAAAAGCATACGTAGCTTACTATGCCTAAGGGGTTCTCAACCAGAGATGGTCTCGTGGAGATACACTGCAGTGTTATGTCATATTTTAGTGGTGGCGTGTTTTGAGCACAGCGATAGATGGCAGAGATGAAGACAACGTCATCAGGGTAAGACTGAGTATAGTTATCCAAATTATTGAACTTTTTTTTTTCAAAAAAAGTCTACAACTGGAAGGCATGCTTCGTTTATACGACACAGCTTGTGTGGCACTTTTAAGTACAAACATCTCGACTAGGGTTTATTTGGTATACACTCAGTCAAACTTCAAAAGTCTAGCTCGTGAATGAGAGTTTGAGACTGGCCTGGACAGAATTAAAGTAAAGAAATCATCGCCTATTACTTCTTATGGTCAAAACCTGCTGGCGGCCTCTCCGAAGAGAATGCGGATGAGCACAATGGATCTATGCAGAGGAGGTGGCGTAGACGGCGAGGGAGAACACATTCCACCTCATATGTGAATGTCTAAGCCTTAACAGAAATAGTTAGCCCTCCGAAAACACTTCTGCAATGATCTGGGCAAATTGTCAGACAAGCAACGGAAAACCGTCTTAATATTCTTTTGGAACTCGGGTTGGTTCACGAAGGCCAATCAATAAGAATAATCCTTGTTCCATTATTTCGGGCATCCCACACCGGGGAACACAATGGAGCCTTTGAGATTCGTGTGAGGCTGTACATAAGGTGCAGCTACTCCTACAACCTAACCTTACTTAAGTCTTCTTTTCAAGTACAGTACGAACGGTACGGTTGCTCAGCAGGACATTCACCTTTGGACAAGCCTAAAATGCTTCTGATGAATAAGACCAATTCTGAATTCTTTTCTGAATTTATCTCAACACAGTTTAGGCTTTATCAGAAAGGTCTTTCCACAATATCGTTGTTGAAGCTTCGACTAGTTGGTCCAAACCCAGGTAGGTAGCTAGGTAGAGGTGGTGGTTCAACATGAACCCAAGTAACACTAGAATGTCCCTTTTTGTTACCACGACTCCTCTGACCTGGTTGATGATGTGCGTTGTTGAGGATGTGAGACATTCGGTGTCTGTAAAGTTAAGAAAACGGCAAAGATCTCGTAGCCCTTTACCCAATCCGAACTTCCTTTCTTTGACTACAAGATGAACAAATTCTTCAGAATCCACATTAGCTATCAAGTGGGCCCGTTCGTTTACGACCTCTTTTCGTCACGCTTAAAATTTGGAACATCAACTTGGCTTACATGGTCTCGTTTTATAAAATGAGCTTACAGTTTTGCGCTTTGACCTTATTCCAACGATTTGACAGCATTTTCGTAGCTATGAGTGACAGTTTGTAAGTAACTTCGATCTTCTTAGTTAGAGGGCGCCACATCGAAAACCGAATTCATTGTGGTTGCGCCGATGGAAGCCTCTTTAGCTAAACGCTTTATTATTTCCATAAATCAAAATACAAATCAATACCACCCTGTGAACATTATTCAAAACTCTCTATTAAAATTTTAGATATATTCTCAAGAAAAATTCTACAAATTACCGTAACGCTTATTGAAGTTTCTTATTCCGACACATTACTCATTCTTTTCGTTGTGTTTTACACGATAAAGAGCAGCAGCGAAGCAATGATGCGGCCATATTGACTCATTTCCGCTCACAGGGTAATAAATTTCACACAATCACTCTCTTTAGAATGTGATACCGCTCATTAAATAAGGAAATTTAAAAACCGTTGTTCATTTTTATTTTTTTGAAGGACGACTCTCCCTATACTAGGCATGTCCATCCCATTCGCCACACATTAACGAGTAACAAATTGAATTTATCGCACACGGATAAGAACCGAAGCATTAAAATTATATCCATGAAAGCTGCTATGTCCTGCATACAGCGGATGGCTGGAAGTATCTTATCGATGGGTCTGTGGTTGGATGGTTGATCTCCATCCATGTATAATACATCCTGGACAAAACAGTGTTCCTCATTATGGTCGCTCTTGTACGCTGGATGAATAAATTCTGTGACACATTAATTGGCAGTATGGGCGAATTCATGTGATTTATTGGCGAATTCAATTTGACGTTAGCGAATTGTTTTTTTTTTTTTTTATCTGGAAAAAGGAGCAACCTTCGGAGAGAACGAGAATGTGAATGTGAATGCAGTTTGGATTGCATTCGAACAATGGAGTCGTATTGAATGAGAAATCCAATAAAGTCACGTAAATAATGTAAATTCAATTTCTGGAGCCAAGGATTGAGAAAGGGAATGAAAAGGAGTCTTGTTGATGGGAAAAGATGGCCGTGTGGATGCATGGAGGAAGAATTCGACGGGGACATTGCTTATTGGGTTTTATTGGACAATGCTGAGATTTTCCGGTCGTTCGTATCAACATGGGGTAAGGATAATTTAGATTGATCAAAAGCGACCTAGGGATAATCTTCATTAGAAGGACGAGTCATAGTCACATTCCTCATGCCAGGTGATGTCAATAGTGATGTCAGACAGATATTTAGTTCATGATTATCCCCGCTTGCTTTATTTGTTGTGAATGCTACTTTTTGGGATTCATGAGGCTAAAAATGTCTGCTTAATCTAGCAGGTGAACGAAATTGTGGACCACAAGCTACCCTATAGTTTCCAGATCGAGATTGAGGAAGTCACATGACAGTTTATCTCTTTGCTTAGAATAATGTGGATTACCGAGTATTTTTCGAAGTTACATGATACGAATTCTCCTGAATCTTTTCGCCTTAAAAGTTTATAAATAGCGAGTGAACTTTGAATTGAAATCCGTCCTGCTTTGAGGGTGAGACGCATGTAGTCTTGGTTAGGTTAGGTTAGGTTGGAGTGGCAGGCTGCAAGTTTCAACTTCACTTAGACTAGATAAGGTCCTTTGTGTTACCACATAGATCTCTACTTCAACCAGCCGGAGCTCGCTATGAAGCGCTAGAGGCTGCCAATACTGATGTCAGCCAGTTCACTAAGGTTGTGAAAGAAGCTGGCTCCTAAGTATGCTCTTCTTCGAGCTGATAGGGCCGAACATGTACAAAGAAGGTGATGAATTGCCTCCTCCTCCTCCTTGCAGCTTCTGCAAAAGTCATTGTAGAGAAGGTTTGCCGATGCTTGCCGATGGTGCAGTGTCTCGTTATGACACCTACTAAGGTGCTTATGAGCAGTCTTTTCTGTTTGATGAGGCGGTGAGAGCGTTTGAGATCGAGCTTTGGCCAAATCTGCTTGGTGTTAAGGCAGCTATTACCTTCTGTTCTCTTGTTATTTGCAGGTGGCGAGTGGAATGTCTTAAATTTCCCTTCTCCGGGAGAATTGGTAGAGTTGGGTCCTCTCTGGCGAGCTCATTAGCCATGTATGTGGGATCCACATCCCCCATTGCTGGCAATACCCTATCAGAAAGATGACGAGAAAGACGACGAGAGAAGAGATAATCGAGGACGGTTCAAGACGAGTATTGTATTTCCGGGATTCCTACATGTATTTGCCTAGAATATCCCTTTGTCCCGGCACCCATTTAAGGTGAACTTTGAATTGCTGAGCCATCTCGTTCAGAGACAATCGGCTGTTTCACATGTAGTCTATGGAGCGTGTAATCAGTTCACGGCCTGGTTACGAGCAATGATAGGATTCTGTGGGCCATTTTCTCTGAGCCTGACTTTCCTGCAGAGTACCGAGGTCCCGTATGTAATGTGGTGAAGTTCACAATCTTATTTTGAAATCGGTATTCAAACTCTTATCGCTATAGGCTGACCCAAGCATCATTCATTCTATCCAACCACTTAAGCTGAAGTTCAGTTTAGGGTTGTCCCCCTCTTCAATTTCCGGTTTTTAGTTTGATTTCGTCAGCATTGCATAATTAATGATACACTTCCTCAATTTTCTGAGTAAATATCTGCATTTCCTCTTAGTAAAGGACCTCTCGCTCTCCTTTAAATTCACTTAATTCTCCATATTTTCCCTTCACTTACACTAAATATCACACACATTGAAAAATGCAAGAAATTTTCAAAAACAAAAAGCAACCAATCTATACGGAAGTGACCCTAAATGGGTCTCTCCGCAGTGGGCAATTTGAGGCAGTTAAGCTTGGTTAAAAGAAAAGGACAGGTCCTCACCCTGAAGCAACATTAAGAATTTATTATCCATTCAATGAGTGCCAATTGGGATTCAACTTTGTATCCTTTTCATGAATTTTATATTCTCGTTTCAATTCTGTCTAAACCATTGCGTTCTGGAGTGTTCATTAGTCGGGGTGTATATCCTGCCGTCCAATAATTTTTAATTAGAAGCATCGGAGAGCAATTTAAATTCATCATTCTCTCTTTGTCTTTGTGTTCTTTCCCTTTCTGTCGGGTGGAGAACTCTTGCATTTATGTGTGATTCTGAGTGTTGCCCATTTGGCTTTGAAACTGAAAGGACATCTCCAAGTGCGTATAAATAAATTAGGTAGCGTTTGACGGATAAGTGCGTCCCATTAAAATGTCTGTAAAGTTTGTAGACAATTTGCGACAGGATTAAGTATTTTTATGTAATGTGTAATGTGTTCTTGTTAGTGTGAGTAATGGTATGTGTGTTGCAGTTTTGGCTAAGGACTCTCTCTTATTCAGATCGGAACCATAGTACTTTCCTGTGTTCTTGTTATTCACCGGAAAACACATCCTTATTGTTCCGCAAGGGTTTTCATTTTTCCATTTTTCCCCTAAAGGCTGCGTTCAACTTTACCGTCATAACCTCAACCTGATCTACTTAATCCCCTTTTTCGATTGTGCATGTGAAACAGAGTCTGAAACGGGAAACAATCATCTTGATCCATTTTCTTGTCGGTTGTCAGTTGTGTTTTTTTTTCTTTTTGATTCTCACTTTCAACAGAATAGCCTTGACCTGGAATAGTTGTAGGTTTCATCCGCAAGACATTTGGGTTAATCCGAAAGGGGGGAGAAGGGGGTTGAGATACTTTTTTAATTGCGATTGCTGATGGGGTTCCACTGGGGTTTTCATTGTTTTGTGGAAATTGGAGGCGTTGGAGCATGACTTCGATGTGTAATTATAGAGCAGGGATACATATTTGTACGCGTTCTTAGACGCTGTCAATAGGTAAGGACAATGGGATTGAAGTACACAGCAGATAATGGGTTTTTGTAAGGATGATGATGGTGTGGTTTGATTTCTGTTTGGTCGATATGCTTTTGGGTTCCGAATTAATCAGATTTATGTGTCTGGATTCAGTTACCATGGAAATTGGTATAAACATTGATGAAGAGTGAATTTGGTGAGAGGTTGACCTTGTTTCCTTTGCTAGGATTGTATGAATAATTTAAACTTGTGAGCTACGACGTAGAATATTCAGGTGATTCTGTCAGCTTCTTAGGGATGGCTATAGCTACACCTTCAGTCATAATGTCATGATTGTTCATAACAAATTAAGGTTAGACACATATGGTATCATCGTGCCTTGTTTTCATTGAAGAGGAACACAAGGATGAGGAGTGCTTTAGCAATTGAGTTTTGCCGAATAGATTTCATATCATACCATCAGAAATGATTCCACGATTTGGTAGCAACAAGGAAAGTATCGATCAAGGCACAAGTGGGCAAAGTTTCATTAGGATTGTCTCGAATGAGTTTGTGACGAATTTTAGAAGAAGTCTTGAAACTTTATTCGTATCAGATCCAGACCTGAGAAAACAAATGAGAAGAGGACTCTAGACATATTGAACACAGATTTTTAGGGCCATTGTCCGCCATTGTCTACATAACAAGACTAAAACAAGTCCATCTGTCAGGCAAGGGCGACTAAGAAGCTGCGGACGAAGTTTGCATTGTACAAAAGGAGCATGAATCGTAGCAAATCGGTGTTCTTGGACTGATCGGTAGATGACGAAAGAGGAGACATGTACCTCGAGGCTTCATCTTTCCCAGATATTAAAACGAGTTATGAATGCTGTTCAATGACCCTCTCGTTCGCTAACGTAGTCTTATCACCCTAAATTCTTTATTAAACGGGCTGCCGACTCGAGTAGGGTCTTTGCAGCTTTCCGAGCAGGCAGTTTCTAGCTCTCCAGACCAATATCTTTGGCTGCTTGTGAAGAGGGCCACGACACTACGGAACGTTTCCTATGTGACCGTTCTCGTATCAGGTGGCAGATTTTAGGGGCTGATGTGATGAGTGCTGGTAACCTAAGCTCCTTATCACTGAAGCTCTTACTTGACTTTCTTAGAAAAACGAAGAAAACACAGTAAAAGGGTTGTACCTGCTGGTAGTACAATGGACCTGTTTTTGTGTCTAAGTGCTCCAGTGTGGTGTTCCAACACTCCGACAGAAAAAAAGAAGCTCTTTGGGGTCCGCGATAGTTTGGTTCTTATGAAGAAGGTTCGATATTCCCTGTCGTTTTGAACCTGGATCAATGCGATTTTAAGATGCTCTTTACTGGGGCACTGTTGTTCATTTGATTGTTGTGCCTGAGCCAATGTAGTCGACGTGATTTAGCTTTTCGAACTACATACAGGTCTAAGTGCAGGTCAAAGCGTCTCCAGTTCTATATCCTCCCCCATTCGTTTCGAATTCCCTCATCGCTCTGTGGAGTTCCAACTATAAGAGGCTATCGTATGTTTGCCCTAGTGTATAAATTTGATCAGTAGTCGATTTTCCGGACCGTATAAGACACAGGGGTACTGCAAGTCGGTGACTAGGTTTTATGCGTTACAGGATAGAAGCCAATAGCCAGTTGCTTGACTATCATACAAAACTTCTAGGGTTCCGCGCCGGCTATCTTACCTTCAAATCTTTCGGTTCGATAGTTCTGTCATCATTTTCAGTTGCCAGCACTTATCATTATACCATGGGGTGGTAGCTCAGTGTGGTTTCGGCTAATCCCCTTCCTGATAGTGCGGCACTGAAGCCCCTGATCGTTAGCACTTGTGGCTGCTGACAAACTAGATAGTTTTTCCCTCTGTAGTCTTTGACTATGCACGACGTACTAAAGCGTTCCATAAGGTATCCTTCTTTTTCTCACAATTTGCGCAAATGTTTGCCTCCGTCAAGGCATATTTATTGAGATTGATCATGTGCCCTGCTATCAGTCCCGCCATCAGTCTTGTCTGTTATCTGTCATTCACCCTCTAGACCTGATACGTACTTACAACTCATATGCATCGTGAAGCTTTTCAAGAGAAGTAGGGTTCCTTAAAAATGTGTCCCGTATGGATTTCCAAATTTTGCTTTAATGTGGAGGTGGAGGTAGTTGATCTTAAGTCCTCTTATGCCTCCTGGCTTCGGTTTCCAGTTCTTGAAGGTTTCAGCAGGAAGAAGCTTTAAAAAATCGTGCATAGTGTTCTTGAGTCCAGGTAAAAACAAAGGGAAGTCATTTCCTCTGTAATATCGTCGCCTTTTGCACCCTGTGCCCACCAAAGGCCAGAAAGACTTTCGTTATCAATCTTCCTCCCTCCTCCTCCATTTTTCTCTCTAATGCACCCTCATGTCGTTGTTTCCTTAGAAAAAATAACACCAAAACCAAGTCATTAATTCGATTGTCTCACTCCAGTTTGTTGCATTCAATGCTCCAACGTCCACTTCAATGTTTCAGTTCATTTTTGACATAAATCAACGCAACTTCATCACCCCCTGGTGCCTTGGTGGAAGGTATTCGATTTCATGTTGATCACTTCATCCTTGATTTTGAAAATTTCAACCACTTCCGGCCTCCGTGTGCTGCTGATTCATGTTTATTGAATTACCATTCTCTCTCGTTTCGCTTGTATTTGTGATGACAACATAACAAATGAACTTAGATATTTACGAATCACGTACGATGTTTTTGTTATTGTTCAAGGAATTCTGCATGAATGCCGCGCACTTCTCTACAAGCAAGGAGCTGAAATACGGCAACACAACAAGAAATAGGACTAACAAAAACGAAACCAGAGTAGGGCAATGCTTCCGATCCTTTTTACATATATTTTTTCCATTCGTCGACTTTCTTCTCGACTGGATACATTGTGTTGCGTTATTTATTTGGAAACCCTAAGATATGCCCCGTAAAATGCTACCGTTACAAGATGACAATTGAACGGCACAACCGGACCGAGCAGGTTCAATAACCAGGAATAAAGCGAGGGTTGGTTGGCATGGAGTAGAAAAACATGAATATGGTACAAGGACGTGTTACTGAAGGAATAACATTAGCAAGGAAGTTTTTTGTTTCTCTTCCTCTTTCGTTCATTTCCTATTTCTTTCCCTTTAGCGATATTTTATTGGCAGGTGGTGGGGGGGGGGATGGGAAAGTTTTTCCAAAACTAGGGCTTGTAGTTTTTGGCTTCTTTGGTTAGAATGTTGCTTTTATTTTTTGTAGATTTGTGTGTGTTTTGTCGAGGATGTGCAGCTGAGATTCTTTTGTAATGTGGCCGCGGATTGCATTTCGGAAGAAAAAGTCGAGAATTTTTATGAGGAACTGTGGGGAATACAAGTCGTTCGCTGGTAGTTTTGGTATTCGTCGCAAATGGTGTTTATTGATTTTAAAATGCAGGATGTGGTTTTTTTGAAACGACAGGGAGAACTTTTTGACATAACTTTATGTGAGATAGAAGCAGACAGAGCTTGCCTGCACTTTACGAAGTGGGACTTGGTTTTTTTCCCCAGTCTTTGACTGTTTTAATGAATTTTATTTTATAACGAAGTTTTCGAATGATATGTGATATACAGAGAAGTCACGGTTAGCGGTTTTTGCAGCATAATTAATCGATGGCTTACATGTCGTGTACATTAAGCATGCTTTGCAATTTTGTAGCAAGACTTTGCCTTGCATCGTTGGTTGCAATTAGTAGAGTGACTTGAATTAAACTTTTGTTGCGCCATGTCGTGAACCTAGTCGAAGTTTTTCTCAAACAAAAGTTACTCGCCAAGTTCAACTTCTCTTAGAAATTTGAGTATCTGGATTGAAAGTTCCTCTCTCCTGGAACTTAAAATTGCTAGTGTCAGGTTCATCCTTCGTTCTAAATATTAAAATGGTATACCAAGGATTGCCGTAGCTATACAATTTTTGGACCCAATGCTAGGATTCTCTCATCCCCTTGTGACTGTTACCTGATTCGATGAAATCATGTTTGAAGTTTTAGTGCGGCCTCAACATTCTCAAAATGATTCGAAGGCATCTATGTACGTACTTATGAACAGCTTTTAGCTTGGATTGACAATAGCAATCTTTTTTCAAATACTTAACGCAAACAGTTGTTCGCATTCGAGCTAAAAAGTTGCATTTTCTGACAGCATACTGTACCCTCAAGGTTTGGGGTTGTGCCATCGGGGAAACTACCCGGCAAAGTAAAAAATGCTTGTTATGCCCCGAAATGCTTTGCCGGGCTCTGGGGGAGGAGATTTAAGGACGAATTATACGAGCTGTACAGTTTAAGATGGCTAGGACATTTAGAGCGAATGGACACCAACGTTTCGGTCCAGAGAGTCTTCGAATCCAACTCGGAGGGACAACGCCGTAAACGAAGACCTCGCCTAAGGTGGTGCGCACAAGTAGAAAGGGACCTCAAACAACTTGGAGTGTTTAACTGTAGGCGGTTAGCTAAGGACAGGGCTATCTAGAGAGGCTTGTTGGTTGAGGCTCAGGTTTACCCCGAACTGTAGCTAACTAAGTAAGTTAGTAGTACTGTAACGCGGGTTTGCCTGCCGGGCTGAAACTTTACTAGTACGAGCCGATAAGTGTGAAAGAAAGTTTTCAGACGTTCTCCTAATACGTTGGATAGCATTTTATATGCAACATTTAGCCTCGACAGTTGGTGCAAAACATAGGATCAGGCGGTTTTCGTAGATGTTGCACAAGTAGATGATGCCCCAGTAGATGATGCACTAGTAGATGGAACTGATATTCCAGTCATCGGGCACACTTTTGTTCAGTCATACTACTTAAACATAACTCTGCTGGTAAGCCATTAGAGCCAACGACCTCATTTGTCTTTAACTTTTTGATAGCTGCGCCAACCCCTTCTGTTCTGAAAGGTGGATTGCCTCTTCCTCGACTGGAGGTGGGTGTCCTCCTTGAGGGTTGTCGGGGAAAGGATTTTCTTCATACTTAGGTTAATGTAGACCCATTGTGATGCCCTAGGGGCTGCAGTCCCCTTACTAGGAACCATAAGCCTAAGCTCTATCAAGCCAGCCCGCTCCGCTGATGAATCGGTGTATGTCGAACATAGACTTGCTGGACAGTTATTCTAGATCCTGGAAAAGGTGCCATCCTAGAATCTTAAATCTTATATGGCAGAGTGCTGGACAGTGACAGAGAAAGTGTGGAGTACCCTTATCTACTTCTTCCTCACCGCATAGGTCATCCGTGTTCAATCGCATTTTGCATCGTAGTTTAGCATGTTATGCCCAGTGATGATACCTATTAGGGAAATAAGGGATTTTTTATTCATTTGCAGGATTCCAACACAGGAGCTGAGCGCATTCCATCTATCGTTAACAGTTCTCTTGATTTTGCTCTCAATTCCTTGTTTGAGGTCACGTGGTGGGATTTTGGCGGTGGTATCGGCTTGATCGGGGGTCCTTTCCTTCCCAACTCATCAGCTGCCTCGTTTCTAGGCACCGCTTTGTGGTCGGGTCTTACATTGTGCTGTCTGCCAAGAACCTGTAGCTTTTCACCACAACGACTTACAAGCTTCGACTTTACTTCAACTCTGTTAAAAAAATCTGCAATTCCTTGTCCACCGGTGATCAGGTTCTCTTGCTTATTTCTCTCCTTAAAGCCAGCTGCCAGTTGCTGGGCCTTTCTACAAATTCCCAGGTGCTGTTCCCGAAATGCGACTCTTCGATTGCAAACGCCATAATTTCACGAGCATTCGGCTCCCTTTTTGATGATGTTGCAATACTGGGTTCACTGTATTCTGGCGTCAGTAGAAGTCTTTCACTCAGTTGCTCTCTGTAGTCGCTGTCTCCTTTGTCTTTTTGTCGAACAGTCGAGATTTGAATTTAACTGCGTAAGATACATCCCTCGCATCTACAAGCACGTGGTCGATTTGCGATTCTATATTTCTATAGCACGTGTCTATGAAAGTTATCAAACACTTCACTGAACCATTACCTATTCAATATTTCAGGCATGTGGGCAGTGCCCTAGATGCCACGTGGGACACACACGTTTAGAAAATCGTTTACCTTTCACATTGAACCGTTTTAACCTCTGAATAGGAGCATTATAAATTCAAATCATGAAAAAAAAAAATATACTCGTGCAATAGCTAAGACCTACACGAGCAGTCTCCCCCAAACTCCTGTCGATTGAGATTGTTATCCGTATTAGGTAAATGTTGAGAAATTTACTAAAAGAAACACTTCCGCTTTCCTTGGCAATCTATAATGCCCATTTCAGTGAACAGAAAAAAAAATTTAAAAAATTCAAAATTAAATCAAATAAAAGGACACAAAATGTCCATCATCTTCATTCGCAGTTTTGCCCTCACACAAAACCCATTTATATACCATCGCCCGCCCTACAACTTTCTCATTCTGTCAATCGTGAACGAGCAAACGACGTCCTCTACAAATTGATGCCTGTCAAACGCGTCAGGTCCTAGCCCTCAATCTACCATCGACTTTGTCCTTTTTATCGACTTATTTCCCATTCACATTGAAATTAATTTCAAAACGAAAACACAAAAAAGGACTCTTCGTCTTACCTGAGCGGAAATACGCCCTTTCTTCAGTCTCTGCAGGTCTGTGTGACTCCAATGACTTCTTGCCCAGGGCATGACATTCCTTAGATCCTCGTCGAAGCTGCAAAGCATAAAGAAAAATGTAAAACAAGCACAACGGAATTAGAAATCAAATGACACAAAGCAACTGAAAGCAACCCGCACCGACAAATGAAAAAAAAAAAACGGAAAGAGAGACGAAGGAAATGGATTCAAACAAAACTAATTGAAAGTGCCCGCTGGTGTGGCAGGATGGGGAATGGAAAACACAAGAAAGGAACAAAAAAAAAAAAAAGAAAGGAAATGACACACAGAACACAAAAAAAAAAACAAAAAAAAAAACGAAAAACAATGAAGGAAACAAGGATACCACCGTTCCACTAAAGAGAAACTCACTTGAAATCGTTAAGCTTGTTGTGCAGGAACTTGCGAATATTCCACGGCAGGTCGTTATGCCCATCGATTAAAGGCACTTGATCCAGGAGTTGAATAGCTACTCGTAAACGCTCTTCGAATGGAGCACCTGTCAATACACACACACACACAAAAATAAAACAGAAAGGAGGAATAAATATGTGAACAATTAAAAGTTATCACCGAGTGCAATGTCATAAAGCTTAATGGGGGGTACTCACTTGCAGCTACACGTAAGGCCAATGGCACGGCAACACTTGCAGCACCAATTATTAAGAGTATCGAACTAACAGCCAACCAATGCTTCGCTGCATCGAATCCTGGAAATAAAAACAAAAAACCGGGAATGAAAGTGGTTTACTTCGGGAAATGGCCAGCGAAAGACAGAGAGAGAGAGAGAGAGAGAGAGAGAGAGAGAAGGATGAAAACTTTAATTTGTATGCACGATAACTGTAATGAAAATAAAAGGTTTGTGTGATGCTCGAAATGAGCTCTCTTCTCCAGGGGTTTAGGATAAGTCCAGCGATATTCATGGAACACTTATGCAGTTGAGGAGACTAGTGGAAGAAGACTCTCAGTGATTAAGCATAAGAAGGTAGGATGTGGGTATCTTTCTACTAAATCTTCGTAAAAGTAATAGCCCCTGTCTTAGTTAACAGTTAGTAAAAAGGATCATTCAAATCGGTGTAGTTTTTTTTTAGAAGTATCGTACACCCAGACAGACAAACAAATAGTTCCTTTAACTTCTTAAGGATGTGGAACCGAAGTCTTAGCTAAGATTGGACTCGACTGGAAAAAAAAACTTGAGCTCTTGAACTGAAATCTTATTATTTAAGGTGGCGCTTCAGTCCGGGATGGACCTGGGTCTCAACCAACAAGCGTCCCCTTTACGACATAAAAAAAAAAAAACAACTTGAAGTTATCCTTAATGGAAAACTTGATGCAAAGCTCTTGATTTCAGGCCTTTAGATGTCGCTAAGGTTATAGAGACTGTTGTAGAAGTGCCTGCGAAGAGCGATTCTTTTGACTCGAATGAAGGCACATGTAGACTACAGTGTTTCTTATTCCTGGAGAGCCAAGGTCTAGCTTCTTGCGACCACTTTTGTTGTGCGACTCCGAATGGTGGATTGAGAAGTTTCTCATGACAAATTTATACTTTCGGAGGCTTGTTATTGGGCATTGAGAGCTGGTGAGATTGAATCCTGTGTCAGTTTGTATAGCAGGTCAATGCACTAACCACTGAGCCGCAGTGACTACGTTTGGCTCTCGGTAAAGTATACTTTAAGTAGAGTAGGTCCATTGTGATGTCACTAAAAGGAGATTGGGAGATTCGTCCTTGATTAATTTATTGTTTTTAGTTCTAAAAGTACCTTAACAGTAGCTGAAATCAACTCTGTTGGTTGCTAGACCCTTTTTTGCTTGCTCTTTGAGACAGTCAGGCAGGGCTATAAGCTCGAAATTTGTATCGATTTGTGTCTAAGCTTATCTGGATCGTTTTGACTTTAGAATTTTTTGGGGTTCCCGTGGACGAATTTGCCAGGCAATGACATGAATCTTATTTTATCGGCCACTTGCCTTTGAGTGGACATAAAGGCCCTTAAGATAAGACTTAGCATCCTGGCTGTGTGAATTCAATAAATTCGTTAGTTACTCCTGTTGCATTGGGCAAACATGATGTTTTACGTGTTGGCAAACTTCGTCGTCATTTAGTTAGGGAAAAGTCCAAAGACTACGTCCAGACTTTGGTTAGATGACCAAAATCGACAGACAAGGCTGCGATTGCTTGTCGAACCTCAGATGGACATGATTTGATAAGGCGCGTCCACCAACTCACCACGAAGGCAAAGTCAGACGAATGTGTGCCCACTAAAATAAATATTAGCATTGTTTGCCCGATCCTGAAGAAAGGAGATCTTCTAAATAGGGCCACGTATCGAGGCATCGGTGTTCTAAATGTGGCGTATAAGATATTTCGTTTCGCCGTCTCTGTAGAACTCCTGCGTCTGAGCAAGATGACTAAGGAGAAGGCTCGCTGCTTTATTAAGGTCGATAATGACCTTATCGACAAAAGGTGTTCTGTCAAGCGATTTCTTTAACACTAATCTTAAATGAATCGTGAGAAACTCAGAAGGCAGCATTAGAGGAACGATCAGAAAGTCCACGGTCTAAAATGTTTTCTCACTTTTCTCGCCTGCAGTAGGTAACTCTATTCAAGAGGTTCCCAACGGAATGGATCCCAACGTGAAACGATGCTTGCTATGTTGCTTTAGGATTGGCTCGGTTTTGGTCTAAATATGGTTTAGACTAGAAGTCTTAGTCCGTAAGGCTAGTCTTGTAAAGGCGAATGTTAGCACAATCTCAGCAAATGTCTGGGAATACTTGTAACAAATCTGCACTCGAAGAACTAGTTTAGAGACGGGGTACCAAGTCTCTTGTCTTGTCTTGTCTTGTCACAACATCTCTACTGCTGTCAAAAATATGAAATCTAAAACATGATTAGAATCAATACTTACGAAATGAATTTGTCCCCGAACTGGATGATCCCCGACTGGGACACTGACGGTGCTTCCATGGCATTATACTCGTTGTGGAGCTCGACGAATGCAGTTGCTTTTGCAATTGCTTATGCTGCAAGTGCTGTTCCAGCTGGTCATGTTGCAATTTCTCTTTAAGGCCACTACTCGAGTTGCTGGCCAGCGTCGTGAACGAACTATTTATGATATTCGAACCGCCGAAGCTGCAGCTGCTGAACGCATTGACAGGTGTCTGAAACTGTGTATACGGATGTCGGCCCAATGTTGTCGGCATTGTTGTTAAATCCACAATAGCACCAGCGCCACCGGATCGGTCCTTCTTAGCACAGTTTGGGTGCCAGTGCATTGTGTATCCGTCGTGATGATAAACATCACCGACATAATGATGCTGTTGTTGCTGTTGCTGATATGGATACGAGTGCAGGTGATGATGTGATTGCTGTGGATGATGCAGAGATTCCGTGGTACCGCAGGTGGAAAAATTCGATAGTGATTGGGACAGACAACGCAATCGCTCCAGATTACGTTGCTGATTGCGTTTGAGGCTACCTGCGGTCGATGAGTGAAGTTGCTGCTGTTGCTGTTTTTGTTGCTGCTGCTGCTGGTGGGCGAACGTGGCATAGGTGGCTAATTGCTTTGCATACTCGCTGCTTGGTCCAATTGTATTGTATTTACCTAAACTGAGGCTGCTGCGGTTATTGAACTTCTCCTGCTGCTGTAGCTGGGTGTAGGCATGAAACGCACACAAAGCGGCTTCCTCCTCGTCGGACTTCTTTATCTTGTTGATGATGGAGCTGCTACCAAGCGAGAAGTCATCCCTTATGCATGGGCAAATGTTCGTGTTGCTGCTGCCCGTTGAGGTGCCAATTCGTGCGTTATGTTCTCGATCCTCGGCAGTGTTGACATGACAAACATCCGGCTTCACCGATTGGCCTATAGTGAATGCCAGGTTGGAGCCAACGTTGGCACACTTCATGATTGTCGACGCACAATCATCGAGAATGGAGGCGACCTCATAGTTGCCATTCGCACTGCCACCACTGCCGCCACCACAATCGGGCAGCAATTCAGTATGGAACAGGCTGGTGGGTGGTTTTCGATTTGCCATCGCCGGAGGTGGTGGTGGTGGTATCACATCCACATCCGATTGTGAATCGCTCTAAAAGAAAAAAAAAAAATGTTTTTGAGGACATTTTTGAGAAACAGTTTGTTAGTCGAAGTGTGTCTACACAGGAAATGGATTTTATTTCGGAGGATGACAGGACTGTGGAGAGTGATAATGTGATTTTGGAATGGAAACTGGACAAGTGAAGGAATTCCATTTCGGGACAAGTGAAGGAATTCCATTTCGGGATGTTCAGTGTTTTTGACGATTCGGTTAAGCGGGCTATTTGCAGAAATCTGATGCAGCGACTAAGCTGGGGACGTTTAGAAAGTCGTTAAATGAAATTGGAATTCCACTATGTACGTACATAAGTGGATGCAAGATAAGATAGCGTCGTCGTTCCTTTGACAATTGAGGAAATCGTAGCGCACTAAACTTTTTAAAGGCACACCCCCATCCCTCTTTTCGCCAAGTGGGTAAACAACCTAACGAACCGTGTCACATATTCATGCGTGTATAGTCTACCCTTGCATATCTCTATATTCGCATGACTGATTTTGTGTGTGTGTGAAAAATAAATTACCGTTAGATGGAAAGAAGGCAATAGATGTTCAAATAGATGATTTAGTCGTTTAGCTTAAAACGAAGTCATTTGAAGGCAACGAAGGGAGGAGAAACATGAAAATTTAACGAATACATTCCTGTAAAAACAGGATGGAACCAGGATGCATTACCCTAATCCAATCAGAGGTCCTTGGCATGGTAATCCTGTTTTCTAAATTTCGCTTCGAATTGAAATGGGAAATGTTCATCCATCAATAGTTTTTGGACACATTGTACCAAGGCAGGTCGTCATCGTAGTGGAATTCGAGGAGAGGCAGGTTCGATCACCTAATGCAAACTTTGAATTTGTCTTCTTAAGTCGAATGGTTGTGGAAAAACCATAAGAAAATCGAAAGAAAAGCAGTAGTGTGTCTTACCTCCTCCACTATGGGAAGTCGAAGAACGTATGTAGTTCTAGTTAAAGTCCATTCTAAAGCAAAGTGAGTAGGCTGTGTGAAGTCTTCTCAGAGTTAGCTCTGCGATTATTCTTAGAACATATAAATAATGATCTAGTTGGATCCCGATGCCATCACAAAGAAGATTCATCTCGATAGGAATTACCTTAGAATACTAATTGGAACTATTAGTGGACACTCCCGCTTGAACAAACATCTACATTGCATACATTTTGCAGCCGATTCAAGGTCTAGACTCTACCCTGAGAGTGAAGAGACCTCCATCAAATGGGAAAGAGTTACAGAGTTCTGGAATAGAATGTCTAGCCCTCTATCAACTTGGAAATCTTTCGTAGTGAAGTTATCCTAAAGGAACAGCTTGTTTCCTAGGAGTAAGAGCCCTTACGGGGTATTGTCCAATTGGCAGGCATGCCATCAAAATGGATGTACCTTCTAACGATTTCTGTAGAAGCTGCAGAGACGAGGAGGAAGAAGAAACGACTACACACCTTCTTTGTACAAAACCTGCTCTATCATGGCTGAAGACGAAAACACTAGGAGAGTACTTTTTCAATGACCTTAACGACCTAGCCAAACTCGACATCTTTAGAATAAATAGTTTTGTATTTTGGGTGTTATTGGTTCTGTATTTGGTGCAATGGGCCTTGGTTCTGGCATAAGTGGGTCCCTGCTTAGTGGGGACAGCCGCCCAATCTTACCTAAAATATGAATTGTCTAAGGCAGAAGAACATTTCCTTAAAGTAAGAGAAGAACTCCCATCTGAACTTTAAGATTTTTTTTTAACGATTTCTTCTTAAGGAAAGAGCAGCTTGTGATCTACAGTCTTGCATTAATCCTTTGATTCTCCAAAAATTCAAGGCACTAGAAGCATCCACGGTTAGCTACTTTAAAAGTTTAAAGGTGTTGGCGAACAACTGGAATACAGTAAATGTATCTTTAAACCCACAATGTGTGCGTTTTTTTCTGTTTTTCTAAAGAAACCACATTTGTCCTTGTCCTTGTCCTTGCAAAAACTCTTATTTTTCATTGAAATGGTCGCAATGGTTTCTTGAAAATCCGTTTCCATTGTTTTCAATTTAAAAAAAAAAAAAACTTTTTCAAAAACCACTTGACAGAAGTTCGTTAACTTGTCAACAAAATTCCAAAGATCAATTCCTTTGACACCTAAAGCCATTTTATATCTTCAAAGGACGAAAATTTTATTATTAAGTCCAAGTCTTTCCAAAAAAAAAATTCCGTAATAGGATATTTCATACAATAGTCCTTTCTCTGTCACGGATATTCGGCTCTAAATTAACCTTTCGCCGGAGAATATTAACAAAGTAATTTACACAGTCCTTAAATGACTGATATATTCCAATAGACTGACAATCCGTCATAAAAAAAAACGAAGAAAAATCAAGAAAATACCCTTTTTTAAGGAGAAAAAAACAAAAGATTTCCCTCGAAGGTACCTCGTTCAATATTCTAAAAATGTCCCACCCTTTAGGAAAAGGTATGACACAGACACACTCTACCATAGAACCACTGCGTTCCTCTCTTCAATTTGCAATAGAATCCGGTATCTCAGATGAAAACCTTGTCAAGATGGTAGACTTCTGTCAAAAAAGATCTATTTCCTAAAAATCTAATTTACAAAAAAAAAAAAAAACTGTAGGCAACCAAAAGAAAAGAGGAACTCTCAATCCTGCTTCCTTAATTGAAAATGAGACCAAGGAAAGGAAAAGGTTAAAAAAAAATCAGAAACCGAAGACTTGACGAAGAGAAAGGTGGAAAAGTTAGAAGGAAATCACTTCCACTACGAGAAGCAAATAATAAATTTGTTTAGTCAAATTCAATTTGAATGGAGTGGGGGGGGGGGGTTCACGTACCTCTTCCTTAACCCAACCCACACACTCAACTTATACCCTGTCAGCATAATTCCTTAAGGACATAGAATGAGAGAAAGAAAAAAAATTACTTTTCCTTTTGCGAAGGTCAAATGATTGTTGTCCTTCGGTTTCTTTCTGGTTGCTTGTGCAAAGGCCGCATTGGTACATTTAAAATCTCTTCTCTCTCCTACTCCATGAATGAGGACTAGAGACAATTCAAGGAGTGAGTGGGTGGTATACAGCAATTGGAATGGAATCCTTTTCAGATACAGAGTATAGAAAATTAAAAAAAAGGGTGAACCCTTGACGCGAGTACTTCTTTTATCTTTTCATTTGCTTTCACTTTATCCTTCGGGGTAGTTGTATCTTGAAGGCTTTGTGCTTTGGTGAAGGGATGATGAAACTGAAAACACTATTGATGGATCAATGAATTTAGTTTTTTTTTTCTCCTTAAAATTAACTAACCTTTAACGATTAATTTTAATTATGAATATTCGATATAAAAATACTAGTTACAAGGGTAAATCGCCGCGGAAGCACATGGTGCTAGACATGGATATAGACTTTACAACTGTTGAAAAGGTACTATTTGAGACTTCACAGACTCTATCTTAATGTAACTGTTCTTCAAGAAAAGGGTGATACCATCATGTAAGCCCACGATAAAAAATTGAACACTGGTCTGAATCTCGGAAAATGTAAAATACTAGGCCACAAACTGATGTGGGGAGAAACCCCTAACGAATGAAGAAAGTAGGCAACCATTGCATTCTATAGACTCCTTGGAAACAAATTAAGCTAATACATGCCATAATGTACTGGATGTACATGACCATTACTAGGCTCATTCTGTCTGCTCTAGTGGTCAGTCATAAACATTTTAAGACACACAACAATCAAGCAATCAGCATGTGAAGTGGACAACAAGCACTGATGCCTTAACGCCAAGGCAAACAAAACCTTTCTGAGAATAGACGGGAACCGTGTGTTTCTCTAGAATCAATAAAATTTTACATTGATCCTGAAGCTTTGGACAGCTAAGTAAGAGGTCACAGCCTTGAGCCTCAGCAACATTCAAACGTTTTTCGGGGCATCACTTCTTTGCATGCATGAAAAAGCTTCTCAATCAACCATTCGGAGTCGGCAATAAAACTGTAAGTCCCTTCTATTCGTGCCAAAAATATAACACGAACAGCATGAAAACTTGCGAGGAGCTACTAGCCGGGGCTTTTTTATGAGGTATCGTGACAAATATTTGTTTATTTGTTTGAATGCCTTTCATCGAGGCAGATCTGGGTTTAACCTGGATCTGAAGAAAATGGAAGGACTATAGATGGAGCTCTGATGGGGCATTTCTTGATAGGTAGGCACGCCACTATAATTACTGTTCCCTCAAGCGATTTCTATAGAAGCTGTAGGGACGAGAAAGGGGAAGAAATAGTAACCCAGCTGAGAAGGAGAACCCTCGTGGACTCCTGCGACCTAACCAAGCTTGGTATTTATGAAATAAAGAGCTTTGCCTGTAGAACTAAATAGTTCTGCATATAGTACGGCGAAGGAGGGGTCTACATCGATACAGCTTCCCACAGTAATCTCTTTTTTTTTTTTGAAAGAAAAGGTTCCTGGTGCTGGCTCTGGCTTAAATCTACGCAGTTGACATCTATGCTAAGATTAATCATGAGAGAGGTATTAAGGGCTCTAGAAAACGAATCTTTTCAGATCATGAGGCAGCGTTTAAAGCACTGACGTTTCACTTAGTGTAATTTTAGTCTGTAAAGTGCTGTGCTTCAATGCCTTTTAATCACATATCAGATACGACAAAGTCAGATACGACAAAGTCAGCAGTCAGCAAAATATCCAGGACTTTCCAAAAGGTAAATCAAGCTATAGTCCTACAAGAGCTTATTCTCAGGCAGCCTTAGAAACCGTCTTAACGCGATAAATCTGTGTTCAGAAATAGAGTGCAGATTTTGTCTGAAAGAAGGGGAAGCATGTTCTCTGTAAATGTCCAGCCTTATGCTGGTTAAGAAGCTGAATGCTTTCAGAACAAATTACTTTCATCACCGAAGGCCAGAAACTCAAACGGAGCCATAAGTCCATAAGGTTGATTACATCCTTGATATAATAGATCTTTTAGGTCTCAGTTTCAGCTTAAAGGGAAAGGGTTCGGACTATAAAAAAAAAAAAAACCTTTCGATGGGAACAATTTTGTTATCCCTAAGCCCTTGGTCTAACGCCTTCAATTCTCTGTAACTTTACACTATCACTAGTCCTATGTACGAGCTTGTAGCTTGTACCTTCCCGCCTGAGTTGTTTAAGAAAACAAACCTCCCTTTGGACACTATTTGGTCTTGTGGACCTGATAAAACAATACACCACAGGTGTTATAAGGTCCATTTAGTGTTACAAAATGCTCTTGAAAGAAAATTGACTAAAAATTAAACTTCTCTCACCACACCCAATTAGAAATGATTGCAATCAAAAAAAAAAGAAACATTATTCCAACTTTATTTTCCGGCCTTCATTCCCCCGGGCAGGTTATTCCATAACTCAACAGAATGTCCTCAAAACCCTGGCCACAGTGTTTATTCAAACAAACAAAAATGAGCACAAGAATAACACGAGAAATGAAAGTGTGCAACAAAAAGCAATTACCACTATGTATCACATCCTACTGCTGATCTTTCATTTCGTCCTTTTCTGTTGGCACCGTATCCTATTTACGTACACTTGATTAAAGTGGACAAAAACGGGCAAAAAAAAAAATGAAGAAAACTGGAGCAACAAGGACAATTACACGCACAATTCACAACTGCAATTCACTGTAGGTGGACGAGCAAACAATTGTATGTGTCTGAGAGTGTGTACAAGGAATGACGACACGGTCTGTCAAGATTTTAATTTTTTTTTTTTTGTGGGAAACTGGTATATGAGAGGGTGGCAACCACTTCAACACGGTTCGCAGACTCCTTAATGAACAATTAGTGGAATTAAAAATTATTTTTTTTTTCCACCTTTGTCTGTAGTACCGTTGAGGGTAGGTTTTAAGCAAAGAATCCAAACGTTTTGTTCCCTATCACCCTGAGGGTGTATCATAAATATTTTACGGAGAAGTGGGCTTTAGCAGCGTCCAAATGTCGGTGTAAAGTCTTTGGATTCTTGGTATGATTTTAAGGACGAATTTAAGGATTTTTCCTCAAAATTTATGGGTGTAAAAAGTTGGTACCTACTATTCAATGACATACTTGAGGTTAAGTTTTTTAAATGGTGAGGCAGAGTGTCTGTCTGTCGCATTTTTAGAATCTTTAATGTCCTTTCGCAGTTCATGCCTATTGAATATGACACGAAGGCGTCATTCAATGTTGGCCATTCCACATTAACCCCAAATCAAAAAAACCTCCAACAAAAAACAAAAATCCTCATAGCCCTCCACAATGGCACCAATAAACTTTTTTTTACGACTCAAATCGAATAAAAATTCTTCGAAAAAGTCTGCAAACATCCTTGACGGACTGCCAGACGCCATTAGAGCTTTTTTAATCGCGGGCGACCCCCAAAAATAACGAATTTAAATTGATTGTTAACAGTTTCATTGAAATAAGAAGCTGTTACAGCGCACATCTGTTGTGAGGTGTTGACTCACATCGTCCTGTCGAGCTAAGCAGCTTTTGTCGTCTAATCGATAGCCGGGTGCAGGATAAACACCCTCGCAGAGCGCACATATAAACGAAAAATGAACACAAAATGAAGATAAATTGCGACTCATCCGCAGTAATTTGTCGGAATGCCACAAGCATTGGGGGTAAGGACTCGGTGGATATGGATCTTATGCCTGCAGATATGGAATATTGTGGCAAAAATCACATCCTTAGTTGAAAGGCTTACCTGAGTGTCCAGAGATGCATTTATACCGCTTTTGCTGCTGGTGGACGATGCGTCCTTCGAATCCTTTGCCGATAATTTCCTATTACGCTCACGTTCCAGTCTCATAAGTATCTGTGCGTTTTGCTCGCACGTGTACGTGTGTCCCCTGTTCCGCCGATCCAAGCTGTACTGGTATAGTGGCCGGATTGGGTCCGGATTGATTTCTGTGTCCGCACCCGCATCACAGCTGCATAGGGATTGGTTACTGCGCCCCTTGCTGCGACGCAGTGAACCGCGGTTCGAGTGAAACGGCCGTTCATCGGTGCAATTGGAAAAGGTCACGTTGTTGGTGGTACGTGACGTTGTCGCGGCCGGGAGGAGGGTGTGAATGCTGCTGCTACTGCTGCTCGCAGCTGTAATGAGATTATTATTGCCAACGACACCACCAACGCCACTACAGCTCCCGGAGCGCAACAGCTGCATCGCTGAGTCTGAGTAGTGACTGGAATTCTCGAAATTGTCCATCGCCGTCTCCGGTCGTATTGTCCCGTATGTGGAGGGATACATCATCCTGCCATCGGAGGTGGGAGAGCGAGCCTCGTCGAGGCGCTTTTTCTGTGCCGCTGCAGCGACAATACTCAGCGGGTTCCAGTTCATCGACGAGCGCCGTCCCGAGGAATGATGAAGGTTCTCGATGCGGTTCTCGCTTCGGTTGCTTTTCCGCTTCGTCGGCGATACATAGTACATCTCGCGCTCTTCGAAAACTTCACGTCCGGTCAGGCTGCTGCTTCCCGTGCTGGCGCTGTTCGAGTGACCATTCAGCGCCTGCAGTGGCGGATGCCGGTAGTTGCCGTTCGTTGGAGGCGCATACACCTCCGGTGTGGAGTTGCAGCTAGACCGGTAGGCATCGCGTGCCATCGACTGAATTCGAGCATCGGCGGTTCGAGTGATTTCCGTCATCGTCCTGCAATGCCAACTGCCAAACAATGTCTCGAGGTAGGTACGTCTCAGACGTCAGTATCTTTTATCGATTGTGAGCGAAAGTGAAAGAAACCCTCCGGTTGCGACAAATCTCATGAATTATTCATCACGGCGAAGTTTGATGTTACACCCTCGCGTAAACCTGTGGCACCCGCGTCGCCTAGGTGCTCCGTGTGTGTCGCCCCCAATTTCAATCGACACACGACGGATGAGAGTCCCGAAGATTTAGCTTACTTTGCATTTGATTTCATTTGTACGGGAAGATGAACTTGCCTTTGTGCGAGTGCGATGTTTATACCCTTTGCGCGCACCCCACTTAATACACGGCGTTCTTCTCAATTGAATTTGTAACAAGAAGAAAAAAGAAGATGAGTCCTCCAAGGATACAGCTGAAAGGATCCCACTTGTGGCGCTATTCACTTATTCCCTTTGACACTAAGCCGGATTATATTTTACAAGCTTTGGCAACCACTCATATCGCTCAGGCCGATTGGCGGCGGCAATGGAATGCGTACATGTGTCTGTATGCGTGTGTAAGGATTATTTTAGCCCAATTACATATGTCACGGTATTGCTATCCATCTCTTGACGAATTTTATGTTCAGGACGATTTTATGGCCTGGATGTGGCTGCTGTTCAGTTCATCACATCCCTCCAATGGGAGTGTGATCAAAAGGATTGAATAGGTGTTAGTGACGATAACGACGACGGTGGTGAGGGTGCGACTGGTGTAAAGGCAATTTACTGCTTTTGAACTCATCACCACGGTACGTCACTTGCAGGAGTTGCTATGGGTTTTGATTGATTATTTTGTTGTGCCAGCGAGCCAGGTGATTGTGATGTATTCAGCAAGAAAAAAATGATGGAGACTGTCAGCTAGCACTTGGAGAATAATTTCCAATCGGTCTTCTTTTGTTTGTCCTCTGTGGGGGGGGGGAGGTTCTGGTGAATGGTGTTTGTATCTGTTGATTGGAAAGATAAAATATGTGTGAGGTTAGAGTGTGGAACACTTACCATATGCTTTGATACAGGCTACTGCGAGGGAATCAGTTCAACTTTGCTGTAGGGTGAGCTGTAATGGACAAAAGGGAATAGGTCAATATTTGTCGTATGAAAGATTATTGATAGGGAAGGAGGACGTTTTTGTTTTTCCAAACAGTGAATGCAGTTGAAGTCCTGAGGGTAGATGTGTATGACATGATGGTAATGAAAGGGATTTTAATGTGAGCTCAAGGTGGATACACGAACTGAAGGATAAACAGGCGTCCCATGGATTGTTAACGAAGTAAGCACGACGAAGGATGTAGTGAATTATGGCGGTGCAAGACTTTTAAATAGAAAACTCAGGTGATTACAATATTAGAAGGACCACCTTCGTGTGGTTATTAGGAGCTGAACCACTGGCGGAGGATGTCAAAAATAACATTCCTGTAATGTGAGATGGAATGGATGGACCCAATTGGCTCATATCTTCTCAGATACGGCACAGTAATAAAAATTGTTTTACCTAGCATTGGCCTTTGATAGACAGTGCGAGACAATCTTTTACTTCATAGCACTCAACATAATGTGAACTTCTTTCCCTTTGGATATGTGAAGTGGTGACCCTCGTCTGGTTAGTGCATCAGCTTGTCCCTCTTTGTTACTGAGACTAGGATCACAGGGAAGATTGTCCTTGAAGTGATAGCTTCTGACAAGTATAGTGAAGAATCTGTTGGACTTTATTGAAAGCACCCTCAATATCTCGATCGACATCAGTGCGTTTGTGAAAAGTCGTCTCAGTAGACTTTTCTTTGAGGTCCGCGTGTTGCGACTTGAAAAACGATGAGTTTTCTAGAATTAATTTTATGTTTAGGGCTGACATATGCGGTGCAGGGTCATAAGTCCACAAGTCCACAATGGACTTTTGTGGGTTATAGTGCTACAAATCAATTGTGAACTTATAACCCACCCAGATGGGTCAAAAGCTCATTTTGGACTTTTTGCCTGTGGACTTATGACCCTGCGCCGACATATGCTTCAAAGTTTTACAGCGAAATGGGTCAATGTAATTAATCTGAAGTCATTCGTGGATTCGTGACATCTCTCTCCTGCTTTCGGAATGCGTCTCCAGCTATAAAGGATGTAATTCAGTGGAAAAGAGGTGCTACGGGTCAGGTTATTCTTGCCGCATAATGAGTAATATGCCCTCGAGGCTAGCTAATTTAAACGTATGGAAGGCATTGAGTCCTGGGATAAAAGTGGTGGCTTTATACTTAAGGTGCACGAATGGGGTTTCTGCAACTCGATTAAAAGATCGTCCTACAGTCTATGTCGAATGATACATCACTCTTTGTTTGTAGTATTTGGCCCAAAAAAGGGTCCAAACTTTATAGCTACAAGACTCGAATTGAAAAATTTGAAAACCCATCCACTTTTTTTGGATTTTGAACTTCAAACGTGCTGTCCCAACTCTTCCCAAATAATATGTCTTCTGGCATTTTATCTTCAAGTGACCATAAGAGAGCTGATAGTCTCCCAGTTTCAAGGCCTAGACAATCTCAAAATCCATTGGAAATTTTCCACAACATGGCACATGGAAGAGAACAAAAAAATATTCGAAATAAAAATAAAAATAAATAATAATAACGATTATAACAAAATGAATTCGTGTGGCACATAACCAATGAATCTAGGTCAGTGAACTTAATGTACCGCTATATTGTATCGATAACAATTACTATCCACACCATAAGGACCTCAATGAATTGTAAATTTTCTACCAACAGTACTTTAGCAGCACACGAGCATTTAAAAAGAAAAAAAAAAAACCGAAATCCGATTCTATATAACAATTTGTCTTCTCTTCTCCAGCTGCAGATGCTCTGCGTTATTCATACTCCATTTACTTTTGAGTTAAATTAACATAGTAGCACCATGCGTTCGTCCTGCGTTTGGCCCTGCAAAAGGGACGAACTTCATTTAAACCATTATCACACCGAGACGGTACCAAACAACGAGACCAACAACGGAAAATTTATTTCGGTTTTTCTTTTCGTTTTTCGTTTTTCGTTTTTCGTTTTTTTTTCCGGAGGAAAGTGATCCTTGAAGAGAGGTCATTATTAACGCACCATGGTCATGAATGGCAGGATGTCTTAACGGTGGCAATTTTTTGATCATTAACGGTAATGCTCTCAAGTCACACGCATCCATTTATAATGTTGAAATTAATTTTCCGTAGGCGTAATACTCTGACATGGTGGAATTTCATTAAACATTCCCGTCGACGACGATCTGTGAAAGGAAATAATGTGCACTCCTGCGACAGGATATGTCTCTAATTTATGGATTCTGTTTTTTTTCTTTTCTGTTGTTTGTCTATCTTTATCGTGCTCATTCTTCTTATTCAGCGTTTTTCCATCATGACGACGACGACAAAGAAGACAGCAGAAGAAGGATTCCTGTCATGTCTAAGGATAATAGAATTTTCACATAGTGTCTTTGATTTTTACCCCAAAAAAACAACGACAAGACAAACAAAGACATACTCGTACGCGGGGGTAAAAGATTTCGGGTTGAAGCTCTGGTAAGGTTTTATCCTTGAGAAGATAGGATTTGATGCCGCGCCCACAAAAGTGCTATTTGATATTTCCCGGAGAGCAGTAACTTTCGATGGTATCGTGAGTAAATTTATTCAGGACGAATAATCCTCGAGGACAATGTACCCACCAACGTGCGGTGGTAAGCCTACCGCAGTGATACAAAGGAGAAACATAATTAAAGGATTCCAAATTCGAAGAAACTTTAATATAAACACATTACAATGACAAAGGTGACTGCAAAGCGGAAGGAGGGGTTATACAGGGTCGACAATTACTTAATTAAAGCTGTCAGTTTGGCGTGGATGTAGAATGGAACAGAAGGTGAAAAAACTACTAAGCCCAGCGGATGGTGTCGACTACAACTTGAATGAACATACAAAAGGTGGATTATTGTGAAGACTTAAATTAATGGATGAAGCGAGTTGAAGACTGTGAATCACTTTAAATCTCTAGAGCAAGGGTGGAGGTACATACATGAACCCGAGTTTTCATTTACATTGGCAATGAACGTGGAAGTCATGAAGAAAAAAAGCAGCAGCTTAGGTGACACTTCTCAACCTTTTCTATATAAAACGTATACTCTTTTGAAAGCACTGATACCAAAGTTGCATCCGTTGATATATGAACTCACGAACTACTCCAAAACTGTCAAGTTCTGTTAAAGACTCCTGTGGTATCCACAGGATACCAAGGCATGTCAAGGCATATGGAATCAAGAACTTTTTGATATAGTGCGTTCCCAAAGACATACAAAGTTGCACATTCTGTCGGGGATCAAGCCACGACCTACCCAGGTTGGGGAATTCGTATTGTGCTTGAAAATTTAAGTAAGGCTTCAACATAAGTTTCCCTACTTAGGGAGTTGCTGCTGTTCTGCGACTAAGTTTTCACAGACTCACCACTGGGATTCACGACAAGACTGAACATCAAAGAATGTTTTGATAACCCCCTCCCTTTGGGCTAAATGAAAGTGAACAATGCAACAATGCCCATCTGCTTTAGGTGAAAAGAGTGTGGCTTGGGTTGTCTATTGGAGAGTCGCTGTACCGGCAAGACGGGCTTCCTACTTTTCCCATTTTATAGAGGTACGCATTGAAGTTTCCATGTCCGATTAAAAACAGGGTGATGAAGTTTACTTCACTATGTTTCCCTTCCGGTCATTCAGCAGCGTTTATAAAGAGTCTCACTGTACTACACCTTCCTCTTGGTGAGCTTTTTCGCCTCTGCCGTCGCCACTTCCAATTCTATTTCAGCTTCATGTTTGTAGACGAATCACCTTCGTCCGCAAGAAGATCTATAAGAGTCACTTCCGCGGTTACGAAGATGGCTGGTTCCGACACCGTAGGGTCAGAGTCTACTACTCGAAGGGCTCTACGCCTCTGTACTGCTGCCATCTGTTTCCTGTATTTCTCTTTCTTGAGTGCGTTGGTCCAGATCTCACAGCCATACAGGAGAATGGCATGCGTGATTGACATAAGAAGTCTTTTCCTGCTTGCAGTTGGCCATGAGTCTCCTGAATAATATAGTTACCTTAGCAGCTCGCACCGATGATAACTTTATCTGCTGCCGAAAAAGTGTTTGAAGACAAGGGTAACTCCCAAGTATTTCACTGTATTTTTGCTGGTTATTACCTCCGAGCCTACTTGAAACTCCACAACCACCGGGACCTATCTCCTAGTCAGTAAGTAAAGACTAAAGTCTTTCTTTCCAGGCGTGCAGGCATCTCATAACTATGTTCAGGCTTCTCTGTGCATCTTAAGTGTCTTTTGCTGTAATCATTGCGCCGATGTCATCTGTGCATCCTACCAGAAAGGCATTTTAGGGCATCTCCATACGAAGACTAGCATCGCACTGCTTCTGCAGTGATTGCCTTTTCTTTGTGTAGTCCTTGACCATTCGCAGGAGGTATTGCGATATCCTAAATGTATTCGCGAGTGTATCTCTCCACGTGGCTGTGTTAAAGGATTTGGACCACTTGTCACGCCTTTCCTACTTCCTCATAAAGCCTCCTATAGTCGCTATGCAGTGCAACATTGAAAACCATATCTTTCATGATTTTTAGACCCCTTTGTAGGGAGATTTGTTTTTTTTCGAGTTTCTTCCCCCCTCTTCTCACTAGGGGCACTTATTTTCCTTTTAGCAGAAGTTTATGCTTTTCCAAAACAACTGCCATATTGAAAATTATTAAACTATAAAAAATAATCGTCAAAGTAACCCATCAATTGCGCCCCGACTTAAGTCCTTATCACTCTCCCCAGCCACTGTACAAAAAAAAAATCTGCAAAATTACAAAGGTAATCAGCGTTACATAAAATGTTATGCCCCTTGCCATTAACATCAACACTAATTACGGGAATGAATAACAATTGCGCACCAGCAATGCAATGACCTATTTAACACAAACGTAAATTTTTCTTTTCCAAACCCCTTAGTCCTTTTGAGAGAATTCTTTTCAATTTATATGCGCATCTACTGCACGGATAACAAAAAAAAGAGAAAAAAAAAAACTGCTAGCCCCTCCTAAACAGCCAACACGCGGCTCATTTTGTCCTGCTCCACCTCTCACTCTTAAATGACACTTTTATCTAATTATTGGTATACTCTTGTCGTTGACTGTTTAAAGGGCCAAAGTACGCGGAGAAAGGAACTTCGCCAAGTTATTCTTTCATTAAGACTCGGGCTTTGTTCGCGTGGCCTCCTGCTGAACTGAACTCTTGGCGTCGCTTGTCCAAAAAGGAATGCTTAACAACAAAGCTACCAAAGTTACTATGAAAGGTAAGTTATGGCATGTTACAGTCTCATGGTGAGTGTTGGAAAAAAAAAAAAACCGTTTGTCCTAACTCTCGATGACAACAACAAAGACGACAACGACGACGATTGTGACTCCCGATGGTAACTTCATCAGCATCCCTCTCTCTAACGACAAAAGCAGAAAAGAAAAAAAAACAAGACACTCTGCGACAACATTTAATAAAGGGCACAGGGCAGAATGTCGAACAAGGGTAGTATACGAGTAGTAGCGCGGGCTAATGTCGGTTTGCTGACTCTGCGGGAGACTGTTCCACCGCCGCGCCATTGTCACAAAAGAAACGAAGAACGACTCTCTTCGAGTGGGGGTTTCTGTGCGTTCTGTGTAGGGAAACCACAGGACCTTCTTATGTGCCATCACTCTTCTGGTCTTTCATTCATCCCTGCCGAACGCCTCTTTGCGGATTCATTCATTATATGAATTGAGTTCATCATTGCATGGGTGGCTGTGGGTGTACGGGCGTATACTTGCTTTTTTTTTGCGTTCCTCTCATCATGTAGATATTTGTAACCTGATTTCATCTTCATGAGAAAGGATGTTAGTAATGTCGTGTAGCAAGGAGTAGAAGAAGGCGATTACACAAGGATCAGATTCACATGAACATGCTGCTCCACATTCCGCCACATATATCGGGGTTGTTCTTGTATGCTTGTGTGTTATAGCTGAATGATTGTGATAAACGATGTTTGTTGCTTTGCTTTGAGCAATGTTGCACATCAAACTGGTTGGCATTGTAATGAGAGTAAGTTTTTCTTGTTGCCATTGTTTCTCCCTCTGGTAAGGGTATATCCTTGTAACCATGTTCTAATTTTTTGGGGACCTACATACCAATATTCTCATGATCTCCCCCCCCATTTTGTTGGAATGTCCTGAAGGGAATGTCATTTGTATACGATTTCATGTTACAAATGGTCGCTTGGTATTTTTGTGCTTGTTGTGTGTAATCAGTCAATATATCGAGTCGAGGATGAAGGGACTTTCAACTCAAAACGGAGGCAACCTTGTGTTGCATGGGATTGAATGAGAATGGATAGCATGAGCCTTCTGGGGGAGAGAACTGGCATAACTTTTTCATTTTTTTTTTGTAAAGGGCTTCCCTCCATTTTGATAAGTTAATAAGAACGAGGACTTGGATGTGGGTTAACAAAAAAAAATCCTTGTATTGTTGTACAACAAGGAGAAAAGGACAAAAAAAAGGGAAAAAGTATTTTGAAGTCTTCTCTCTTTTGAGGGTAATTTGTGAAACATGATAACCAAGGATATTTGAATATCTTTTGTATATTGAAAGGATGTGTCGAGAACAGAGGAGAAAAGGATTTTATTTCTCTTCGTATGGTGAAAGTTTAATTTCAGTTGTAAGGCTGCAGAATAAGTAGCTATATGCGCAAGTGATTATAATAAAATGAAATGAAATTGTATCTGAACAAAGAGGGGTAAGTCGATATTTGTTTATTTTTCCGTTGAAAGAGGGGCGGTATTTAAAAAAAAAAACAGAAAAAAAATATAAGTTTCATATTTACAAAAATGAAACTTGTATAACGACGTCAAGGAACATATCAATATTTCGCATCTTCCTTGGATGTTCAATGTATCAGCGATAATACCTGATAATATCTTCGTTGTGTATCAAATGGTTTCCATGCTTGAGAATGGGTTCCAACTATGTTTCGAAGGCAGGATGTCGAGGAAGGATGCTGTTAATAAACAAGAGATCAGGAGGAGAAACACGTGCAAGTCGCAACGAAACAAATTGAAAGCGATCAGTAAGAAGTTTGAAGATGGAAGAGCAGCTGGTTTGGCATGTAAAATGGACATCTTAAGACTACAATGCAAACGTGCATATCCACGAACATGTGCGACTTATGCATGCAACGTAAGCAGGCTATTGGATCTAACCAATGAAATTTATTCAATCTTGTACTTTCCTCACTTGTACTCTGTTGTTGTCAGTCTTGCTTAATGGAGCTTAATGCTGAAAGATAAGTACATCTTGGGACTATTCGGAAGAACAATTCTAAGTCGAGTAGGGTGAATGGAGAAGAAGATATACCTGCGAAGTCTCTTTTGGATGTAGTTTTGCAAGGAGAAAATCCGCCGACTGCAAATTAAGCGAATGGGCGAGACTGCTCCATAACAGGGTCTTCGAATTCGAGCCACTTGATTCAAGAATAAAAGGGAGAACGAACCTCCGCTTTAAAGATCAGGCAATCGTAGACCCTAGAAACCTTGGACAAGTTAATTGAAAGTAGCGTGCCCGAGACCGTGAAGGATGAAAAGCAGTATAAGTTCAGGTTCACTAGCCTGATAAGTAAGTAAGTGTTCTCTCTTCTACCGGGCAGAAGCCGATAAAAAATGCTTAATTAGTCATCAGGTAAATCCATCAGTAAAGTCGGCTGAGGTCCAGAGTTCTTGACTTTAAATGGTCGTCTGACTAAAATCCATTGTTCATTCAAAGAATGTGTCTTTTGGGGTTCAGCTATACATAAGAAGACTTAATTTAAGGGCTTTAATGCCAAAAAGGGAGAGGATAACATCGAAGTTGTGCAAATGCTCAAATTTCTCTCTGCCCACACTCAGAAGGGATAGACCGATTTAGAGCTAATTTTTCCACTAATAAAAGTGGATACACTATGAAACAGGATTTTTTCCCAAACTAGGCCGCATATTTGCCACAAGCTATTGAAGTTTGCCTTCGAGGTTTTGTTTTCATTGATTAATCAGTTCCTTAGCCATCATGGCAGCCAAAGAATATATCAGATGCAACCTCCATAGTCATATAGTGTTCTTGATAGTCAAGCTGTAAAACAATCAATTTACTAACTTTTTTCTCATGTCGTAAGAACAAGGGGAACAACGCAAAAGAATTTTTTCCCTCAGGTCGTAGTGCCTGCACTCACCAAATAAAGTAACTCCTTATCATTGCCCATCTTTAGTCTTATACTGTGCCCGGGTTATTCCCAGTAAAATGCTCTATCCTACTAATATTATAAATGTGAAAGTTTGGATGTTTGGATGTTTGTTCCTCCGTAATGCCTAAACAGCTGGACGGATTTTGATGAAACTTCGTGAGTGGATAGTCTATGTCCAGGAGAAGCGCATAGGCTAATTTTTATTTCGTAATTTTTATTTTGAAAAATTCATATTTCCTTATGAAACATCCATTTTGTGACCTGCGCAGCACTCAGCGAGTAGCACATCGTAGGGATCGTAAATCATGATCGTGTGCGCGACAAGGGTGGTTTTTCCTTTTTCCTTTTTTTGTTGCTTCCTTTTATTTGTGGTGGGTAGGGTATGTGTATCTTTGCATCTAAATGATAGGAACTCACTCGCTATTCACAGGGAAAGGGTTTTTATGGTGGTGTAGCAGATATTCAGTTTTTCTTAGGTAAAAAAGACGTATCCCACTGCAGGAATAAAAAATTACGTAGGGTATGTAAATAAAGAGCAAATTACTAATCTTTTTTTTTTTTTGACTATGTTAGGTATTTGAATGGATCTCATAATGTTCCACGCTATGGGAGGAATTCGTAAGGACATGCAAATAATGAAAGTGTGATGAGTGAGGTGGGTCAGTTTCACCTTGGTTTTGTTTAAGACCCATTGAAACACCCCAAGTTTAAGATCTTAGCCGAATATTGGCATAGTAGTAGGAAGTACGAGGCGAGGTATTATATTTTTTTCTGCTCCAAGTATGTACGTCTGACAACACTTCGAGAATATGAAGCAGATCATGTCCGCAAACGACGCTATGACCTAAATAGCAGGGTTTTTAAACTTCTTAGAGATATCCGGAGTGCCGTCTCATAAACTGGTGCTTCGGTTTTGCTGTTTTGCTGATAAGACTATACAATAGTACCAGGCTGTGCATCGCAGAGTTGGAGAGAAATGTGATCAAGGCTACAATTTTCACCGGAACTGCCAAGGAGAGAGCGCACTAATTCCTCGCATTCCTATAACACTTAACAATTTGCCCTTTCAATTTAAAAGATTTGTATCTAAAAGCTACATTTGTGATAGACCGGGAAGGAAGGTGAACTAGCGCACGACGTAACAACAAGAAGCCTGCAGAGTTGGAACCTGTCAACCAAAGGCAGATGGACATATCGTCTTATCCTTATTACTGAAACTTGGACAAGGCACAAGCATGGAGAAGTAGACTTCTCTGTAACACGGGTCTTAACGAGACATTGCTATTTTTAATCAAATCGATCGGTTCTATAACACTGACTCTCCACTTTACCCGTGCTGCGCAGACACAGTAGAGGTAGGTAAATGGAAGTGATTGCCTGGTAAAGTCCTATCAAGACATAATTAGCGCAGGTGCACTTTGATGCGTGCGTGCGTGATGGTGCGTTTTGATATCACAACGCACGTGACCTTGAGTTGATGCGAGTGGTAGGAAGACACAGTTGAAGACTTGGGGCATGTGTTCTTCCAGTGACCACGGTTCTATACTCAACGGGAGATATAGTTAAAGTGGAGTGCAGTTTGCATTTTTCCAAAAGCATGTTCGTAGAGCTGACACACCTGGAAAGGGAAAGGGAATAGATATTGGTGGCAGAGGTGGTCTTAGTTCAATCTTCACATCACATAAGTTGTCAGCTATGCCACATTAACGTATTCGCGAGTCTAGCTTAACAGCAAGAAATTTTAGGTCAACGCGGACGAAGTCGCGGGTACAGCTAGTGAATATATAAAACTATTACATGACTTTGAAAGAGTTTTACTCGATGATCCTGCCGTTGTCTATTAAACTAAATTCAAAGCAGCGATTTTCAATTATCGATGTTTTAAAGTTTTGAGCTGTCTTACTTCAATAGGGGTGCACAGAGGAATTGGTATAGCTGGAGATACTTCACCATATCACCAATAGTAGTCATCTACGTCAGTAAGTAATAGTGAAGTTTGAAGTCATAGTGAGTGGTTATCGAAGCTAGAGGCATATTTGAAGAAACTTAAATGGAAGCAGCACCACTCTACACAACATCAGAGTTACAGCAGCAAACAGCCCATCTATCGTTGCATCAGCAGTTTCCACAGAAGATAGTCCTCACGCTAAAAATATATCATAAGAAGCACGGTGTAGCTTTTGTTCAATAAGATGAGAGGACTTGTAACAAGGGATATACATCAAACAGCCCCACTCCTTATAGCCACTGTAATAATGACTAGGATGATTGCTCTTCTCCTTGATGACTTACCGGGTGTTTTAAAAAAGTGAGATTTCCTAAAATAGGCATTATTTGTTCGCTATCTCTTCAAAACCACTTTCGGAGTACATTCTAAACCAGCTTAATATGTTGGACAACTATTACTAAGTTTGGTCATTGAAGCACTATCCCAAAGTTGGTTCATCATCGTCCAACATACAATAAACCCGAAATTGTCCGAATCCACCTCACATAAGCTAACAACATACATATCTCAAGCTGTCGCACCTCCTATCCTTATGATGTGTTTAGTACCACTTAACACCTTCCTTTTATGATGCCATTTTCACACCCCATCTGTCGGAGAAGTTACACTCTTTGAGTACCAGCACTTAGCTAAGATGCTTGCTGACATAGCGAAAAATTGCATCATGCCGTTTACCACTGTCCCACTACCACCCATCGTCGACAACATCCTTCCATTAACACACAACTTAGCATTATTGCTCCGTCCTTAGCTTCCATAAAAACAAATCCAAGAAGTAACTCTTTAACGACCGTTTTACCATCATTGGCATGTATAAAAGCTTAAATCCTTTCAACATCCAATAAAGAATTTTTATTAAAAAAAAAAAAAACAATTTCTTCCTTCTCTCCTTAGCCATCGTAAATAAAAACATACTTTGCACCGCTTTGTATATTCGAACATTTAGCAAACATTCAAAAAAAAAAAAAAAACTAAAAAGGAGAACCAAGACCCGCTCATCATTTATATCCTTCGTAAACAAAAAAAAAAAAAATAAAAAAAAATAAAAAATCAAGAAAAATGCTTGCTAAATTGAAAAGGGATCCTTACGAAGCACAGAATAGAAAGAAAAAAATGAAACGAACTAGGAAGGCCTTAAGTGAATCAACAAACTAAAGCGATATCCTTTTTGGTCGCGATGAGAAAAAATAAGAAAAAAATAAAAATAAATAAAGCATCCTCGCTCGTTAATTTTTCTTTCTTTATACCGCGCCCACCACCACCCACGCAAGTTAACATTGCATAATTCAATTTCTTCATAAGCCAACTGCAGCCGACGAAGGGAAAGGTTGTTGGCGCACCAAAACAAAAAGGAGCCAAGGAGTACCTACACACACACACCGAAGAAGAAAAAAAAAAAGTTCAAATGGGCAAGAATCCAACATTCAAGCGCAAGATTTTTATTTTGTTTGTAGTCCTGGGTCTCCCGACCATGGAATCCTTAAATTCATCTCTCTATGGAAATGAAATTTATGACCGACGCGAATAATTTTTCCTTTTTTCATGTGCTTTTCCTTCAAAAAAATAAAAACTCTGGCATTTATAAAAAAAAAAAACACCAACAATCCTGGACATGACTCACAGACCGAAACCGTGTCCTTTTTCCTTTTTTGTGACTCCAATTTACAGTCTGAAGAACGCGAGAAAGGTATGCACTACCGTGCTGATCAAATTTTGAGTATGTCCTTTGGAATGCATAATGTTTCTTTTTGCATATCATCCTGATTAGTCCTTATTCGCCTGAATTTCGTACACAGGTACTCATATACATAATTATCATCTTGGTCAACCAAAGCTTCTGCGACACGATTTGTCCTTTGGAGAAGAAAACTAAAAACAAAAAAAAAAAAAACAAAATGAAAGATAGAAAAATTCCTTAGAAATAGGCACTTGTTTGGTCGCCGCAGGACTCTTCTCAGGTGGGCAGAGATGTAGCGCTCATCGAAAAGCCCAACAATAACTGTTCCGAATGTTTGGCCCCTGGATGTTGTTGCTGCCATAATGGAATAATTATTTCCATGCCTGAAAGAAATTGTTCTTTCATCTTTTCTTTTCTTTTCGGTTTTTCTTTTTTTTTTTGAAAGGACAAAGTTGGGGAAGCAAAAAATTCTCGATGTTCATTCTATAGTCCTGTTGTGTTGTTGCGTATTTTTTTTTTTACTTTTTGCGTTTTGTACTCTGTTGGTAATTACTTTGTGAAAACTTTTTACTTAATCCGATATATTTAGCTGGCGGAGGTTTCCTTAGAATTGCCAAGACTAAAATAACAAAAAAAACGGACCAAAATGAATTGCGAAGAAAAGGAGGACATCGGAAGGATATATAATTGCAGACATTTCGGGTTTTTTTTTTCTGGAATGGTATTTGAAAATATTTTGTTAAATTTTTTCCAAGAATTGTTTTTGACTTGAGGCAGTACCAAGAGAGTTATAAGGCTAACTTTGCCAGCGTAAGGTATTTTTATGTCGAAAATATGGAAATGTATAGGTATGTATGGTATGTATATCATTTTAAGGATATTGGCCATTTGTTTTAGTAGATTTTTATTTTGATAAATTATTTTTTTTACCGCAAATGGGCGTTAGGAGTGTTTACTTAATGGAGCTGCTGTGACGGGTTTGGTCTCGGAGGAGTATTCAAGTCAAATTCAGAAGATGGTTGACACTTATACTCCAGGATGCACTAGACAAAAGAATATGTGAACAACATATGAAAGGAGATGCAATCCATAGTCAGTTGAATCAGCCACCTGTTCGTATGTATCCTACAAATCCTTTGACCGAGATGGTATTTTACCAATTATGCAATAAAAGTTTACGGATTGTTCTTAATGAAATTCTCAAGCTAGGTTATGTTCCACCAGTGTAAAGGGAAGTGAAAGCCATATTCAACTCATAGGATGCGAAATACTACAAGAAAAAAGGGTCTTTGATGCACATGTTAGGAATAAATGCCGTAAAGGTATGCTTTCTGGTTCACAAGACGGTTACCTCAAAGGCAAATCGATGGAAACAGTTGTCCATATGTACTCGTATATGAAGCCCTGAGGCGAGTTTGTTTTATGAGGAATTTTCACTTTCAAGCTTTGCTGACATCGTTACATGTTAACATTTTTATTTAGTCTTTAGAGTCACCAGAGGTACGCCACAGGGAGGTCTAATATTCTCACTGTTGTGCGAACTGGCAATCAACAAACATCCTTAAGGCACTTTGGTCTATGGGAATATGTCTCATTTCATATGCAGGTGATGTAGTTGACACAGTTAAGGGCAAGTTTTAAATACCTTAAGGGAGATTAAAAAATCGGTCTACATTCAGCAGATGGGACTGACTTTGGTTTCTTCCCTAGAAATGGAAATGTCCGGGAAGCAAAGGTTAGCTTTAAGTTTTAAGAAATGAATATCTAATCGCCAAGTATTTTGAAAAAGTGGAATCTAGTTTCTAAGTCTATAGATGAACTGGCTAGGGATGATGGAAAAAGCCAACGATATATGAGGGTTATGGAATGGCAGGGGGACACGAGGTATCAAAAAACCAAATGAGTTGCCCTAGGCTGTAATGCAGGCGTAGTGCGAACATATGCCACCAACATGTTTTCAGAGATACAGATAGAGATGGCGCTGTACCGGCATGGTGACTCTTGCCACAACCACACCATTTTGGTGCCACGAGTGGCGTACGGGTGCAAAATGCTAGAAAACTGACAGATGTGTCTTCACTGTCCTTTGTCTGTGTGAATTGAGTGCGCTATTCCGATCTTCCTTAGGATAGAAGGTAGGTCCCTCAGAGCCAAATTCTGGTATTGTGATGGATGCCTTCGTGCTCAATTCGAGACGATGTCCAACAGAACATGATCACGGCTTACTTGCAAAAAGGACTTTATTTGCATTGCAAGTGTTATATGGAATGGGAGGAGCCTACATGACAGATTATACGCTTCGAGATTTGTCAGCGCCTGCCCAGAGATGGTGCAGCGAAGAACGCTTTATTTTGCTGAGACTCGAACTTTTGCCCTCTCGCTTAGTCCAACATACAAACAACAAAGCCACGGCAATAATAATTGAGACTTGCTTTGGAGAATTAAAGTTTCAAATGAGACAGGATAGTGAATGAATTCGGTAGGGATGATGCACAAAGAGAATGAAGTCACGGGTGGAATTCCACAATGTAAAGTTTAAGTCCCACTTTTATAGACCAGCGGCAGATTATGGATGTGGCTTGTAGTAGAGGAAGTTGTGGTCCCAAAATATTTCGATGCAAACATATAAAGACTTAATTGCTGTCGCCCGGCAATAGACTTGTTCTTCGGGACCTGAAACCAAGTTAGTGCTGATAACGAATAGGAAAATATAGGAAACCATGAAAATCTGGGTCCATGGACATTATCAATATCTCGTAGATTGTTATGAGATATCTTGTGATAAAGATCAAGACAAGACTCAAGTACACTTTCGTGACTAACGCCATTGTTAATCTTGTTATTATTTGTTTTATTTGTTATATTGTTAATCTAAATTGTAGTCAAAGACCTCTTTATGGAGCATTACTCTGGACTGAAGCCTTAAGTGATACAACTAGGAAAAGTGGAGAAACCGGACTTAGAAGGAACGAAAACCGACAGAAGGAACAGAACGGAAAGTGTTGTAAAGTGTCAGGAGCAAGAGATTCCACCTTCCTAAACCAACACCAAAGGCAGTTGTCAAATTTAAGGAGTGTACCTTGCACCATTCTTAACATGATGTAAATTTGTGAAGATACATTTTAAGCATCCTCGGGGAATCGAATGGATCTACTAATGGCTTAATACTTCCATTTACAAAAAACAGAACAAGGTTTCTCTAATTTGATTGCTATCATAAAATTTGAGGACCATCTCCTTAAATATTGACGTACAGCCATTTGTTCTTCCGTCAAAGCCACTCAAACGTGCCAAAACAGTTCAGGTAAACGAGTATTCATCCAAGAAAACGTGTTTATTTGTCTCATAAAAAATTATTCAAATAAAATGTTAATTTCTAATTATCTCGAGCATGTTAACATGCTTCCAAATGCCGCAACAAATTTCAATTACGGTCCAATCCCTAGCGAAACACTAACATCTTCCAAAGCCGCTTCCAAATGAATTTTCAAATTTAAATCGATAATCACTTGAAAATTAATTAAAGTTCAAGGAAATTCAAAGACAGAAATAGACACAAGAAAAAAGGAGAATTTTTCAAAATAGCGCACTTCCTTGACACAGGCACAGGAACCAGCACAGATGTCACATCAACCACCATATCGTGTGCTTTAATAACGACAGAATTCTCTGTCTCTCTCTTCAAGGATTTCTCATTTTCCTCGAATCAGCAATGTAATACTTTTTAAGTGCAAATCAATAGGCTTCTTGCGTAATTACACAAAGGACGAGTGCGATGGTGCAAGAAACTCGAAACATATCACATTTGACAGAAGGAAATTGATTGTTTGTCGATTGCCACAAGGACTTTGTTAGATGATTTCCAAAGCTAAAGCCAGGTAAAACATTAAACAACACCATGGATGCGGTACATAAATAAACATCGAAATGTAGGACAAAGAAACGCTTCATCGGAGATACAAATCCAACGGCTCAATCTGCATTTGTAATCTGGGGATGTTTGCATGTGCCACCCCCCTCTGCATTGGTAACGTTTCAATTACAATATTTTAATGGTGCAACCCATTCAATCAGGCTTCACAAAGTGCGAAACCCCTGGGGGTACAGTCGTCTAGCATTTGAAATGCTCGGTGGCGCCACCCTCAAATTATAAAAAAAGAAAAACAAAAACTGCAGCCACTATGCAAATGTTTACCGACATCGCGTAGATCCTAATTGAAATTCACCTAAAACTCAAATTGCAGTATCATTAGGCTGGCTCCGGAGCCACCATCACATGTGACTGTGACACACGCGTCGACGACCCGTATGAATAATAATGTGATCCAGATTCCCACAACAATCCACCACACCCACTGACAGTGACGATTCATCGCGTTTCATTGAGGCGGCTGCGGTGGCAACACAGACACATGCGGTAGTTCAATACAGATACCACCCGAAGGACCATAAAACAAAAGGCAAAGACCTAGTGAGAGAGCAAACCATCCTTCCACCACCATACTTCCTCGATTCAAGGGAGACAAAGGAGCATATTCCACATATTTATGCTGCGTGTCCTTGAGAGAGCACACATTTTTGTAGCGCGAACTATAAAAGAGGAGCACCCACTATTGGAATGACAACGCATATGCACATGAGTACACGAGAAGATGAGTACATGAGTACACAAGTGTGCCGGCAGTTAATTCATACGAACGACCTACATAATCAAGATGTCATTACCAAGTGGGCGATCAGGAGAGATTTCTCGGCACACACAAGACTTTTCCAATCTCGTTCGGCTATAGAGCCAATGAGTGTGTTGGTCGGGCTGAGCAACGACATCGACATTGTAATTTGCTGTCCAGCAGCTAGCATATGCTGCGTCGCTGTGTGCCATTAACATCCCAGATACTTTGGGTATTGTGTTGTGCAGACAGTTATCAAACGAAGGACATTACTATAGAAGTGCGTGGGATATGGCAAATGAGGTTAATCAGATATTAAGGGTTGCTCTCATCTCGTTTTCGTTGTCCTAGTGATGGATGTGAAGTGCGTTACGCAAAACGTAGGACGAGCGACAATGCGAACGGGGCATCTGTGGCGTATGCGTGATATTTTGCTGTTTGTGTTAATTTTTATTCGATTGCTAGCAGATTTTTGGAGCAATTTAAGCATCGTTAAGGACGTTTGGGGGCGCTGACAGGAGTAGAATTGTGTTGTAATCATGCAATTTGGTCTTTACCTGAAATTGATTCAGAGAATTCTGATTTTATTAGATCTACATGTGGGTATTTTTGATTGCGTGTGTTGCTTTGAAGTTTTGTTTTAGAATTTAATCGTAGGATTCTTATATATTTCAAACTGCGATCAATGAACTTGAATTCGGAGAATAAATCGAACAAATTTAAATGACAACCACGTGATGATTGCTGGCGACAGCAATTGCAAAAGTAATTTCCAAGGAAACCTTTATCTTTTGATCCAGCTGCTGATTAACAAGGAAACCTATGCTTTGTGGATACATTTCGCGGACTTATTTGACTTGGAATTCATTTCCGGTAGGTAAGAGGCCTATTTCTTGTTTCACAGAATACTAGAGCGATTTCTTTTTGGATGTCAAGCTACAAAATAGAATCTAAATAAAGTTTTCAGAGTATCTAAGTTCAGAACAGAGTTGAGTCTGATATGATCCTTGAAACCCCAGTTTAAGGAGGTTAAGGTTCGACACATAGTCTAATTCATAGCGACAAATGAAACATCATACAAATTAAGGAGTTTGAGGTTGAAAATATTTTAATAATTTCGACTTTGGTATGAACATATAAAGCATTTATTTAATTAATTTTTTATCCACGGTTAATTGCAAGTCGAAAAATATATATGTTCACACAATGATTATTCATTAATAACAATTCATTCCGCCACGACAACTGGAGTGACCTCTATAGCCATGGGCTCTGCAACACTCGTCCTTCTCGCGGTTAATTCGACTGCAAACCTGGTCGCATGGTGGAACACGGACTGCCTCCGTGGTGGCGATTAACATTGCACTAGCAATGACCAAAAGTAAGATGAAAGCCTTGTTGAAAGCAACCATTTTTGTTTTTATAAGATTTTCACTGAACTTAAAGAAACACTCGGTTAGGGAATAAGATCTAGTCTGTGAAGAATCACTCGTTTGCTATCAGTATTTATACGCTTTTCAAAAAATAAATTACAAGTAAATTCGAAATGGGAAAAACCCAAAAATTGAAACGATTACAATCGTTAAAAAAAAAAATTGTTTAAAGCGCAAGTGCACATACGGAAATTCCCACTCTCACTCCTTCGCCGTTGTGTTATTTTTCTTATCGCTTGTTTTGTTACGTACAGGGGCAAAAGGCGATGAATTAAATTGTATAAACAGCTGGCAAAGTGATTATCTTTTTAATGGACCAAAAAACAATTGCTCACAATACCTGCGGTAATTTGCTTTGGAAATCCCAATGAATACGAGTTTGCGCTAGCATGGGCGACGTGAAATAAGGCCCAACAAAGTAAGACAGAATTGCAAACTTGACCTTATTTCGTTTTTCAATTAAAATAATTCCAAATTAGCCATTTTTGAAACCAAAATCTCTGTCCAATAGGATCTGAGAAATTCTGTACCTTATTTCATTTTGTTGATGGAAATAAAGCCGAAAGTCAAATTTTACTGATTTCCACGCCAAATTCGGCTTTATTTCACATCACTACTGTCATGCATGCGAGAATTGAAAATTTGCTTAAGTCGTGTAATTTTGAGGTAGTTAAGGAGTTCATCTTCTTTGGAGCAAATATAAACTCCACTGACAGAGATTCGACGAAGGATAAGTTTGTCAAAACAACTAGGATCCAAACTACTAACTCGGAGCCCTAAAATCATGCTCTTAAAGCTCTGATCTTATCAGTCTTGCTCTACGAAGCTGAATTCTGAACGATGAGTAAGCCAGCGGAGCAGATTTTAGGATCCTTCGAAAGAAATTCCAATCCCAAGATATATTTCGAATATTTGGTCCTGTCTGCGAGAATGGCGAATGGAGAGTATCTACGAGCTGTATAAAGATGTGGATGAAGTGCGGAAAGCAAAAATCTGTCAATTGCACTGGTTCGACCACATCGAGCGAAGTGATGAGAACGCTCCAAATAAGGTGGCCTTCGAATCCCAGCCACTTGGTTCACGAAGAAAAGCGAGACCGAACCTCCAGTTTAAAGATCAAGCAAAGATGGAAGGCGACATTAGTTCATGTTCAAACCCTCCAAAGGTCGCTGACCAGATAAATAAGTAAGAAAGGCTTAAAAACTTAACTTAAACTATAAACACATAAAAACACAGAATTAATCGCTTTCGCAATAAGCCATGTCGTAGGTCCTTTTAGTTCAATATCCTTTAGGATTTGTATAATTTTAACGAAACGTCTCTTAAATTCCAACCCACATCCTTTCGACAAACGGAAATTCAACAAAATCTTCCCATCCATTCCGATAATGTGTGCGCCGAACACCAGACGTAACGACACTATCTTCATTGATCTTCCGTGCGTATCCCACCTTATCCAACATTGTGAATAGCCTAATTACATCGTTTCATTGTGTTGTCATGAAGAACCTTGTCATGACGAATCAGTCTTTGGACGAAATTTTGGCTTAAATCATCCAGCTGGTATCACCGTCTGGAATACACTCGTACTAATCACATCGGGATATTCGAAAGAAATACTGCGAATTATAAGCAATGGCAGCAGTACCAATAATTCTCCCCAGCCATTCTGGAAACCACCCTCGGAGCAAAAGACTGAAACCTAATACCACCTGAGTTTCGAAAAATCACTACACCAACACTAGCGCTGTGTTAATAGCATCATAAGGGTATTCATAACCCCTTTAGCGCTAGTGAATTATAAAAAAATAAATAAAAAAAACCTAACTTGGCAACACATAGTTTCAGGTTAGTGAGAAAAATCATTATATCCGCATTACAGGTTTGTGCAACTGTGCGTTAGAAAGTAAACATCGCCGATTAAAGAGGTCTGCAACTGGGAAACAATGTCAACGCAAGCCACTTTGTTTAATCTATAAATAAGTCTAATGATTCGAAACAGGAATGGAATCTTCAGAAAACTTGTATTCTAATGTTTTTTGCTTTATAAAGTGGCCGCGTCAAGTTAATGTTCTGATATTTAACAGAAATAGTTTACTGATGCATGACTAAGGTACACAACTATAGTTTAATCGCTGGAGTCGTTTTAAACCGTAATAAATTTGATGCACCAATTCAATCCTCAATTCTCAATATTTCTTGTTAGCAATCTATATTGTATGCATGAGTTTTCAAAATAAGGGTTTTTGGTTTATTCTTTTTCTTTGAACGCTCGTTTTTGCAGACGAAAAATACAGCTCCCGTAACTGTCCTGACTTAAGGCAAGTTTCATCCATAGATACCACTATTTTTGTCGCTATTTTCTACCTACGAAGGCCGAGTCAGCGATGTTTGGTGATGCCGGTTTCCAAGGGCTCATTATATTTCACTTCAAAGGTTGTTCAGAATAAAATGAAAGCGAGCAGTTTACCGGAGCACTAACATGCAAAAAATAACTTCAGGTAGGTACATAGGTGCCAAACCCTTCTGCAGCGTCCCTATCTCCGCGTTCAGAATGAGTCTGGACAGCTGGGAAAAACAAAACCTCTTATCCTACTGGAACAACATTCAGGGACTCAGACAGGCTAAAAGGGACATCCGACCTCTGAACAAATCCACAAAAAACAGTCTCAATCATAAAAGGGAAGATATCAGAAGACTTGCCGGCTTCCTCAGCGGAAACTGCAACCTCAGATATCACTTACATAAACTAAATATAGTTCAGGAATCTGAATGCAGACTCTGCTTAGAGGAAGACGAATCAGCCGAACACGTACTATGTGAGTGCGCGGCTGTCTGCAGGGTCAGGAAACGCTGTCTCCACAAAGAACTCCTAACACCGGAGGACATTCGTAATGTCTCCACTGGAGATATCATCAACTTCATTAGGAAGATAGAGGATCTCCTTGTCTAACTGGCTCCAAGCACAATAGATCTTTCAGGTCTCAGTGCCATATGCGTTTTGTCGCAGAGCCCAACTAATAAAAATAATAAAATAATAAAATGCAAATAAAGTTTTTAGGATCCCTAATTTCAAAACAGTGTTGAGTCTGATATGATCCATGAAACCCCTGTTTTAGGAGGTACAGATTCGACACACATCTTAGTTCATAAGAAACATCAAACAAATTAAGGATTTTAAGGTTGAAAACGTTTTAATAATTCCGACTTTGGTATGAACATAGGTAGTATTTATTTAATTAAACCGAAAAGAATATACAAATATAATTAATTATAAACAATGCATTCCGCCATAACAACTGGAGTGACCTCTATAGCCATGGGCTCTGCAACACGCGTCCTTCTCGCGGTTAATTCGACTACAAACCTCGTCGCATGGTGGAATACGAACTGCTTCCGTGGTGGCGATTTACATTGCACCAGCAATGACCAAAAGTAAGATGAAAGCCTTGTTGAAAGCAACCATTTTCGTCGTTTTAAGATTTTCACTGAACTCAAAGAAACACTTGGTTAGAGAACAAGTTCTATTCGGTGAAGAAACAATGGATTACTGATTCTATTTATACTCTATTCGAAATAGTGATTATAAAGGTCAAAACGTTAGATTGAACTTTGTAGAATTAAGGTTTTACCAAGAAGATTGTTATCGTCATTCTCTATGTGCCATTAAGAAACCTACAAAATTCCAATTTGTAGCCGAAAAAACTAAACAATCACAGCCGTGAAATCGTAACCCCAATCAGTGGAGCGCAAAAATTCTAAAGCGATAACACATGTATGTACATAGATCACCAGTGCCGCCCTTCCTCATTCCCACGCCTACTCTTCTGCTGAAGTGTGATTTGGCTTATCGCTTGTTATGTTGCGTGCAGAGCCATACTCGATGAATAAAATTGTATATCAACTGGAGATTAGCAGGCTGTTAGTCAAAGGTACAGCCCCTACGGCATTTTACTTTGGAAATCTATAGCTAGATATTCACCTAATGACTGGGTATCTACAGGCATTGCAAGAATGCCCAAATTCGCACCTGAGTTGCTTGCAAGCCTCTCGGATTGCCAGGGGTTCCGCCTGGAAAACGATGGCAAAATACGACAAACGGTATGATTTTGATATCTTTAGGGATTCTGAGTAGACACGGGCGCCCACACTACAGTTCATCTTTGATCCGTCGGTGTAGATGACCGTGTCGAACTTCTTCACTACTTCGTCTTTCTTCCACTGAGCTCTGGAAGGAAATCCTACGTGGAAGTAATTTCAGGTGTGATGGTAATCGGTTGAAAATGTGACCATGGCATTAGGGTTCGAATCCAGAATATTGCTGTGGCCGTAAGGCCTTGCAGTCTAGCATCCAGATTCTTTGAGTCTGACTTCGCTGCATAGTGCGGTATTTTTTGTGTGTAGATCGTGAGGCAAAAGATTCAGAAGCATAGTAAGTGCATCCGTGGGGGCCGACATCAATGTACCCGTGGTGCCTATACTGGCAATTCTTAGGAGCCTTTTAAGTTTCAGGAGGTTGTAACCCTTGCTTAACGCGGGCTACCATTCTAGTGACCGGTAGGTGAGAACTGGATGCACTACGACTGTGCACATCCACAATGTCAAACATTCAATTTCTAAAGCCGTGCAACCGATTTACAAGAAACGTATTGCATTGAGTAGAAAAAAGGATTTTAGGAAAACATTTTCTTCGTATGCTATAACCGAGGTCAAACATTCTAGGAACACAGAGCGTGATACAAACCTTGACCTATTGCCTCGCAAAAGCTAGGAAGCTTCCAGGAAAATCTCTTGTTGTAGTTTTCAATGTATTCCTCAACTATGAAGCTTAAAACAAGTTAACCTTCAAAGTCAAAATTACAAATCATTGCAATCAAAATATAAAAGCATAATATTTCACAATCTTTTCACCGCTAAATACACATGAAAAGCAATTCTCCCCAATACAAAGGACCTAAACAAAGCAAAAAAAAAAAAAAATGCAATAAAACTTCCACAGAGCGCAGAGCCCACAACCAGATTAAGCAAACAACCTATTCACCTAAAGTGTCTGCAATGAATGCCAAAGCAAAAGTCTCTTCCTCTCTTGAAAAACCCTTAATATTTCACCATACCCTGTGTATCCTTTTGAGCACACAACTAAAACTCGATTCTCAAAGGAACAATCCCATCCGCATACCATCTAGCAGAGAAAACACAAAAAAAATAAAATAAGGAAAGCAAAAAATAAAGAATCTCCACTCCACACCAATTCCGTTCTCTTTCGTATTTTTCCTTTTTCTTTTCCTCTCCCAAAAAAAAAAAGGACGAAAACTTTTTCCCATAATGGAGTAAGTTTTCTTCGAATTTCCAAATTATTGCAATTTATTGCGGGCGAGGTAAAAAAGACAAACAATTCCGGTTGTCCAACAGTTATATGTCCCATGGGTCGCATTCCTTCAAAATGGATAGGTAAATGTGGAAAAAAAAAAAACCGAAACACATCCACAAAGGACAATTTATTGCCGTCAAAAATAATAATAAAGGCATCGCAGGTAACGGCAAAATGCAAAAGAAAATAATACCAAAACGCGCCCGAATGGATGACCAAAGTTATTTTCCCCTTCTCAAAGTGTCCTTCTGAGTTTTTACACTTTTGCTTACGATAGCCTCCTGCCTGGTACCTGGTCATTTGTTTTTTTTTTTTTTTTTATTACCCCCTGCAACCGAGTGTGTTGATAGCCAAACAAACAAAAGGATATATTCTGTTGAAAATGTATAGACACTTCAATTACGTAATAATTCATAAAATTTATTGAAATACATTCATCCCCTTCCCTGTGTCAAGTATGTTATCGTATATGGTTTGGAGTATCCGATAAGTTGGAAAAAAAAATTGTAAATAATTACATTGTGGGCTGCCGCCGCCACCAAGAGAACACTAGTATTCCGCCACTTGGAGGACCAATTTGTTTGATTTGTGACTGAAAGACCAAGAGGATGTTATTTATATTGTATCTGGGAATTTTATCAGATACTTTCCATTAGGTAATAATGTTTTACAGCCACATTGTCGTCGTAAATGTGTCGTCTGTCAATTATAGACGTTCAATATTGCCAAGTGGTGAACGATTTTATTTCCAGTCAGCAGTACCTGTCTCCTTAGATTTAGATTAAGCCGGTTCGTAATGGCTAAATAAATAACAGAAATAAACAATTGAAAGGCGTTGACTTTATTAGTTTTTGGGACTGTGTTTATGTGTGTGTGAGAGTGTAAATTGATTGGTGATGATTGGTAAACGTGCTTGATAAAGGCAGTCATTTTAGGTCGTAAAATTCTTCAAGTGGCGGGTCAGGAATCCGTGTGGTCCTATACGAAACCATTAATAGTTGGATGTGATAGAATTTTTTTTGTGGGAACCATGCTTACACCGTGAAGGTATTAAAAAAGTAGCAAAACGAAGTTAAGAAATTGATCATTCTATGAGTCTAGCCATCCTTAGCCGTCTTCACCTTACATCTGTTTGTGAAGTTTTCAAAACACTAAGCGTTAGCAAAATAAAGGAATATGACGCTGAAGAGCTTCATAAGCTTAAAAGAAAAGTTGGGCTGGGATGCTTCTTGACAAGTGACATCAAGGTCTTGAAGTATACCGAGTCTTTTAAATGTAATACAGGTTAAAGGACGTACATATGTATATCTCATTCCATGTTTTTTGTTTGTTTGAGTGTACGTCCTTTCCATCCAGTGTTTGTCCTTCATCTTTTGATTATAGTGACTATGGAGGTTTTGAGGAATGTTGCTCTAACGATGATTTAGAAAATGGGTTCTAATTTCTTATCCAGAATTTCGACATAAATGGCTTTGACAATCAAGGCAAAAGCAAACCACTACCATAAAAGAAGCGATGAATGACATTCATTTTGTATCCTGCTTTTGTCTTCAGACATAACTTTGAGGTAGTTAAGGACTTTGTTTACCTCGGCTCCGCTATCAATTCAGACAACGACACCAGCGCTGAGATCAAACGAAGAATAACTCTTGCCAATCACTGCTTCTTTGGGCTAAGAAGGCAATTGACTAGCAAAGCCCTCTCTCGAACAACCAAAGTGACCCTTAATAATCCCAGTCCTGCTCTACGGCGTAGAGGCATGGACTTTATCAAAAACTACTTCGAGAGGAAAGTTCTTCGGGTTGTACGGGCTGTACAGCGACATCGACTTAGGTAGAAGAATGAAGGTCCAACGACTGAGGTGGCTGAGTCATATAGAGCGGATGGACACCAATGCTCCGCTCCGAAAATTCTTCGAATCCACCACGTAACTTGACCAGTTTCGCTGGGGGGGTTTCGGACGACTTAACAGGTGAGTTACGAAACTGAGCCGTTTTCTCTTCAATTCAGCATCAAATCGGACAGTACTGCCCAGTATTATCCATCCATTCTCCAAACAGTCAAGTTTGATGCACGTTTGCCGGACGAAACACACTGTGCTGAATGAATTTTATTTCTTGTAGTCACTGATGGACCTAAGTATGTATATCTCACTTGCCTTATCAAATATCCTAGTGTAGTTCTCTGAGATTAAAGAAATGAAGCCTTCTAACCGAAATGAGGCTGGTCCTTAATTCTTGAATTTATTTGCATCTAAAAGAGGATTAAGTAAGGCAAGTACTTCATCCACTTCATTTATTCCTTACAACACAATTTGCAGTCACATTTCACAAATACACGTGTGCCTAAGGTAAAGGGCCAGCTTTAGAAATTTGACTTAAATCTTTACCAGGCTTAGGATCTGAACTCTTCTTTAAATTCAATAGTGGCCTTCGCTTTGTTAGGTTCCGAGGTATAGAGATATTCCAGTAAGGCTGATGAACTAGCTTGATATGGAACAACTACACCCAGATAAAGACACCTTGGGTATACCGATCGGTACATGTAAACTTTAATATAAGCTGGATGCTATGGGGAGAACAAAATTTAGGCAGTGTCTAGCGATAAAACAGATTTGAACAAAGGTAGTTCTGAAACATTCTAAGAATTTAACTTCTCTTAAGGAATTGCATATCCCCACCATCTTGAGACACTGTCTAATAGGCAAGTTTACCAAAAGTCACTTATTACTTCTCATAGGCATTATGACAGGTCACAACCTGCTAGCGGACCACCTAAAGAGAATGAGGGTGAGTGCAGAGGATGTGGCGATGTAGATGCCGAAGAAGACACATTCCACCTTCTATGAGAATGCCTGAGCCTTAGCAGAAACAGAAAGACAACCCTCGGAGAACACTCCTTTAATGATCTGGGCGAAGCACCGAAAACCATGCTTAAATTTCTTCGGAACTCGGGTTGGTTCAAGGAGGACAATTGATATTAATTATCCGTGTTCTATTTATCTTAGGCACCCTACACCACGGGGGACAACACAATGTAGTTATAGTAGATCTCTACTTAATCGATCAATTCAATCTTATAAAAACGGATGTTGGAAACCTCCTTTACCTCAGCAGAAGCTCCAGTTTGTCCAACCAGAAAAAGGAGAAAAAAAAGGAGAATCCCTCCAAGATCCTTGAGGGTTTTCAATGAACCTACAATTGGTCTAAATGTGCTGGCACCCAATTTAACCTAACTCAACCTAGATCTTGACGAAAATCTATAAGAAGTTAAGAAAAAGTCGACCATGGTTGTTTCATACTTGGTGTAAACGTCATTCAGGAGTGTCAGACGTGATGAAGAAGTCATTTGGTCAGGCCAAGATAAACTGTTCTTTGGAATCTTTCCGAGATTGAAGTCGCATTAGTGAGTGGATCAACTACGCGTTTACTCGGGGTGATCTTTGAGTGGCATTTTGTTTCCTTTAATTTCGGTTTATTTCCTTTTTTCAATTCGGCTTAACAACATTAACTAAAACTTTTGAATAAATATGGTATGAACCGGGAGTCATTATTTGTGCCTGCACAATTGCACATATGTATGTATCTCTGCCTGAAATGCAGTAGCCAACAGAGACTGCAGCTAATTTAAACAAATTTCTAAAAGGACCCTTGATTGCATCAATTTTAATATTTTAGCAAGTCTGAACAGAAATAAGAAGCAAGGCTTCTGTTTCATTTTAAAAATCGAGAATCTTCTTGTTTACACTTTACAAAATACACCTTTTAGTGAATGAAATTTCGTCTACAAAACTGCCATTCACCAACCACACCGTATAGCTAGGCATGAATTAGTTTTATGACTTTTTGAATTGGATTTCACGAAGTTTAATTACCGTAAAAGTGCTAACATAAAACCAAACGAATAATAAATCCATTCTCAAAGTTAAACCCAAATAATTCTACCAAGTCTACCAAGGAAAACAACAAAAAAACAAAAAAATGATGAAATTCTTGTCGTTTTTAACAAGAATATAAGTATATAACACATCAAAAAGTCCAACAAACTTTTAAGCGCCAGCGGAAAGTAAAAAAAAAAACAAATAGAAATAATAATAACTGTAAGCACTTAAGCTATATTTCATTCAAGTTTTATGCCCGAAACGCGATAATTCTCCTTCGTTTGGTAAATTTCATCATGGACTGTCATCGATAGACAAAAATTTGTTGTCACAGGACTTCATGTCGCTGTTCTGTTATGCATAACTTTCGGATTCATAAAAGCTAGGACCTTTAGGCAATTTAATAGTCTTTTGCAAGTGCCACCTCCATTTTGGAATTTTGACAATGTAAGTTAGGCCTTGTGATGTTAGTCATTACTCATGTAGACCAACAATTGAGTTCATTGAGCCTATTTTTTGGCAGAACCAGCCAAATAAGGGTCCTCCAGCTTCATGAAGAAATAATTGCTCTTATTCTTCGGTTGGACATTCTCACAGTAGGTGATGAACAAATTTAATTTCTTCCTCGTCCCTGCAGTTTCTGCAATAATCGTTGTCGTTTTCCTAGTTATGATGCCGGAGACGACCCGTGCATCTTGGTAACTAAACTTAACCAGAGAACGAGGTCTCGTATTCTTATCAACCAGGTTCGAAAGATGACTTGTGGTTTTTTTTAACGAACTTATCGGAACCCTTATAAGGGACAACGCCTGTGAAGTGTGCAACGTTACCAACTATATTATTCTCAAGAATTATTTGTACTGACTGGAGAATGGCACCAATTTCTAAAGCTTTATTCCTAGTGCTCTGCAGTAAGCTCCAGATGCTGTGCCAGTATCATTTCTGTTAGGAATTCTGACAGTGCATGTCTTAATAAGTTTCTGTTGACCTGTTCGCAGTCTTTCATCGAGAGTTAAGATAAACATAAGTAGCTATCTACACTTCATCCATGCCCAGTGGACGGAAATGTTGGCCCCGTCACCCATTGGATCGTCATTGTCGTTACACACTTTGCAGAAGTGGTCTTTCCATATGCTCAACACTGACTGCGATTCTAACACTATGTTCCCTTGATCGCCTTTACTGGCTCCGGTTCGGGTTTTTATAGACACGAACTTTGAGGCCGACTTTATTGGATTCATGATCGTTAATCTAATCGCCAACCACTCACAATACTAAGCTGAGTTAGGGAAGTGTCCCTTTTGCGGTTTTTTTTCATTTCACCTCTATGGCTTACACCTTCCTGCTTCTTTTTCCTTCTGAGAAAGCGATGCTCATTCTTTTTCTTCTGCTCGGGAGCTCGTGAGCAGTCCTTCTGTATAGCGCTGCTTAGTATAAATCTTGTTTTGTTGCATATGCTTGCTGGAATTCTCCGTCAAACTCCCCTTCGATGGGGAGGTCTGGAGAAATCCAACACATCTGGCAGTGCTGCCACTGGTCTGTAATACTTGATGCTTTTTCCGTCGGGGTGTTGGAACACGCTGGAGCACCCAAACACAAAAACAGGTCCATTGTACTGCCAGCAAGAACAACCTTCTTCACTGTGCTTTCATCGTCTTTTTAAGAAAGTCGAGTAAGAGCTTCAGTGATAAGGGGTTTAAGTAACCAAAAATCTGCCACCTGATACGTACAAAGGCAGGTCTCCCTCTACACAAGCATCACAGAGACTGGTATCACTTAAACCTTACACGTTGTGATGTTTGACAAAGACGTAGTGTCCCGTAGTAATGCCAAGAAGTTGTCTGCAGTCTTTTCAGCTGGGAGACAGCAAGAATGCCACGAACTTCTAACACACGTCGAAAAATATCTGTTTAGTCTGTCTGCATCCTACAGTTGTGTTTGCTACAAACCCAATCATCGATAGAAGCTCTAACCGAAGATACGAGCAAACCTAATGCGGTTTCAGGTCCGGAGAAGTTCTCCTCTGAACCTTGCCTGGAAAGTCCATCGGAGAACTCATTTCCGGTCTTTGCTTTGATGCTTTGATGGTGATGACATAGGACCCTTTGAGCAATGAAGAGACACACTGGAGACGTCAGTTTTCGTTATCTTTGCGATATGCGGATATCCGCACATATTCCTTGTCCTTCCTTAAGGCGACTTGCATGAGTCATGGAATGATAGTTTCTATCGGCTGTTGCAGCATTATACCTGTCGAATGTTATCCATTCCTGATGGCTTATATGGAGCATAATATTTAATTCAATGTAGGTTAGGACTGGATCCAGCATGTACCTACTACCGAAACAGTATCGACCAAGAGTAAACTAAATCAAAATAAGTTTCGAAACAAATCGTTCACATTTATTTAACAACCCTTAAAGTACTTGTAGCTAAATGTGTTTCAAGCGAAGCTATTACTTCAAACTTCAAGGGGCAATGACTTTGTGGTTTATCATAACTACCAAATGGCAATACCAGTTAAATCCAACGACCTTTACAATGATCTAGATCCCGATATCCATAGAACCATAAAAGATAAAAAAAAAAAGAAACCATTTCAAATGGTGGAATTGCTTACTCAAAATTCCCACAAGTAACTTCAATCATCCAATTATCCATCGAAGGAAAAATTCCATTTACCGTCCACTTGCGAACACATCCCTGTCGCCATAAAAGTTCAGGAAATGCTTCCATTTTTTTTCAATAACTGCCGCAATTTCAAAAAAAAAAAAACGACAAAGTGAATATGTTTTTTGATCTCCATAATAATTCATCTCCAAATTTCCGGCTGCCTGGAACTCAATTTTAAATTTACTACTACCCCTGGCCAAAAAGGAACGTCCCCATCTCCGTTTATTTTTTATGTCACACACACACACAAACACCCAAAATGGAAAGGGAAAATCGTAAATTATAACTAAATTATTCATGTTTGCATTTGAATGGTTCAGTTAAGCGAACGGAAACCATCCCATTCCATTCAAAAAACAAACATGGCTGACATATAACTACTTAAAAACCCATAACCATGCACCAAATAAGGGGTGGCGTCTAAAACTTTCCCAATAAAATCATTTAGTATATAGTGTAGTCTATAAAGATCACGACTATCATCCGGGGGCTATAATCAAACTGTGCGATACAAATCGTTAAATAGCACATCTCTCCAGCTTCTCGGTTGTGTGTGTGTGTGTGTGTTTTTTTTTTTGTATCTGATTCTACTGGATTTCGATTATCGAACGAGAAAATACTCGGGGAAAAGCATCGTCGCAATCATGTTGCCCACTTGAGGAGGCCAGCAACTGGCTCACTCCATGTCGCCGCCGTGAATGTTTATGCATCCCCTGGGGAGGAGGTGAGCACTTTCCCGCCATACTGCTAATTCAGTTAGGGAATATCTAAAAATCGTAAGATTTTATTGCAATTCGGGGGTATCGGGTAGACTGTGTGAAATGGAGGGAGGGGTGGGTATTCTTTCGGTGGTTTATGTTTTCCAGCATGCCGTTATCCTTTCGAGTTGGGAGTTCTTATTGTGTTCGGTCCACAAATTAATACCTTAACAATGCCGGTCGGTATTAGTCAAGGGGTAGTTAACATCTTTGGTCTATGATATGGATATTCAATTTCAGGAAGGATATTTCCTTTCTTCGCTCCTCCGGTGTCCTTATGAAATTCTTGGTTTAATGGGACTTTTACAACTTGTGGAATGTTCATTTTCAAAAAAGTAGTGGGTGGCGGGGATGAGTTTCGAAGAAAACATCGGTTCCGAATGTCCTTAATCATTCGCCCACAATCTGACCCGAATTTTTATAGGTTGATAATCCTTTCTTCGCCCCGGTGTGGTGGTGCTGGGCCATATTTCTTTGGTTCTACTTCTACGCCCCTTACTTTGCATTATTTCCGTTTATGCTTTCTATGTGTGTGTGTGTGTACGTATGTACTAAGGATAGGCTTTTTCGATGGGCAAAGATGTTTATTTTCTAGTCTACCTAGAGAGAGAGAGGGAGAGACAAAAACGATGCAGGACCCTTGATATCCTGTAAAATTTTATCACTTGTTTATGCCCCGAACAATGCATACATTTACATCTCAAAGTAGCGCTCCGGTTTATGGCAATTACACGGGAATTTTACTTTCGTTTTTCTTTTATATTCACAACAAGGAACACCATCGAAACCATTGGAAACATTTGGAGCATCACAAGGATCAGCGTTCGTTGCATGCTTTGATTTCATTTTCATTGGATTAATGATAATAATCATCCAGTGTGGGCGGGGGGGTGGTTGTAATAAAACGTTTGATGGGGCGCGCAATGCGGTCTCACAGATGGGCAGCAAGGATATTTGGATTTGTGGCCTTGGTCCTTGAGATGTTGGTCAGCAGTAAACAGGATGGTTTATGATTTGTTAATTTCCGGTAAAGGAGAAAGACAGAGAGAGACATAGTCATTTCCACTTATGAGTATAATTTGTGTGTGGGTTATATGTATATATGTACAGAAAATCAATCACCCTTTCCAATTCCCCAGAGGGAGGGATCGGACCGGACCAAGGTTAGAAGGAAATCAATTCTGAAGAGAAGGAAACAAATCCACACATATTGACTTGCTAAAAGTTTTATCTTTTATTGAATAAGAATCGCTTCATCAGTGAGATACTGTTTGATTTATTGCATTTGTGGGTTGCTCTTGTTGTTGTTGTGGTAAGGATAAAATTTGGGTAAAAAAAAAAACTATAAAACTTTCGACTCCAAATCGAGAGAGGGAAAATATGTCGGAGTCTTTCTATTTATCCTTTTTCTTTGGCCAATTTATTGGCCCCACTATAGGATATCAATCTTGGGCAAATGTATACGTGGTTTTAATGATTGGAAGGATTTTTTTTCCTCGTTTGCTAAGGTCCTTTTTGGAATGAAATCGACTTCCGTGAATGTCACAGACTGTAATGACAAATTATTTTGGGAAGAGAGTCAGAAAAAAAGAAAAAGAAAAACACTGTGATTCTGTTAAGTGAATCCGGAAAGTTGCCAACAGTCAGGATACGTATTTGCTTTGGAACTACCGAACCGTTTCGTGATGTTGTTTTGTTCACTTTGGTTTGTTTTTTTTTTTTAGCTTTTGTTGGAAGTAAATGGATATTCGTATGGTATCCGGTTTTTTCTTGGAATGGGAAGGGTTTCTGTGTTTTTTTTTGTAGTTTACAAGAAATTCAGTGTAAACTGAATGAGGAAAACTTGGACCGTTAGTACAGTTCATTGAACAAATTTTCAGGATCAGAAAATAAAAAGGAATGACTTCGACGATTAGAAAAACATTGTTGTTTCGTATATGAGGCACAAGTTTTCAACAAATTAGATAGTACACAGCTTTGATTGTGAACTAGGATTTAAAGAAAAGATTTACGGTGACTCATTCTTTCCAGAAATGTTAACAACTGCGAATCCTTCTTGGGATACTAGTCTAGTCACCCTCGAAAAGATGGCCGCGATACGATGATATTCGCAATTATCGGGAAAGCGGTGACAGAAGACATAACATTTAAAGGCGCTGCAGCGTGAAGCAATACTATCCAACCAATAGATAAGAGGAGACAAAAATCTTTCGTGGGAAGAAGAGGACATACGCAGTCACCCAGTTCAAGGAAACTGAAGAGTCACGGTGCAAGAATACCCGGCAATTTTAAAGGAAGGCCAAGTAACTGGTTTCATGGTTGGAATGTAGGCTCTTCCTTACTCTTAAGCTAACCTCCCAGCATAGAATAGGTCATCACAGCCATCAAAAATCTGAGGAACAACAGGCCTGATGGTCTATAAGCAGAGCTTTTTAAATACGGAGGTGATGTTGTAATAGGCTGCTTGCACCAAATCATCAACAAAGTATGGGTGAACGAAAGAATATCCGATGACTGGAGGATCAGTTCCATATACCCGATCTATGAGTTTGCATCATCTAAGGAGGCATATCCCTGCTAAATCCAACGCATCCAATGAACTATGTGAACGTCTGAAGCCCTTCTGCAGCACATTTATGGGCACGGTATGAGCCCATGTGACTTCTGGCCCGACAGATCGATGGCAGACTAGCTCTTCACACTAAGGCAAATCCTAGAAACGAAATATGAAAATCAAGTCAAGACTCACCACCTGTTCATAAACTTCAAAGCCACATACGATAAAATTCATCGACTCGAGCTCTATAGGGCGATAGCTGAATTCGGGATCCCAGCAAAAATTATTCAGCTGTACCGCATGGCGCTGGAATACAAGCAATGAAACTTGCAATCTGGAAACAGCTCTTCCGAACTTCTTCGAACATGCACCGGATTTCGCTAAGGAGATGCGCTGTCGTGTGATTTCTTCAATCGAATGCGCAGGGCAGGCACTATCTTCAACAAATCTGTCCAGCTATTGGGATATGCAAATGACATCGACATCATTGGTCGCTCCCAGGGTGCGTCATAGAGGCTTAAATGGCAATCGAAGAACAGAATCTCGAAAGTAAATAGAGACAAACCGGGTACATGTTGTCAACAAACACAGAAGCATCTTTCCGTTGTCGTCTAGGTCAAAACGTCGACCACACTTTAAATCTTTAAATCACAGATTCGAGACGATAAAAAAGACCGAACCTACGTTACAACGGCCAAGCAGTCGCAGTTGTCAGAGCGTTTGGTCTTGAGAACTGAAAACAGTCATCCCGGGATCGAAGAGAATATAAGACTGAAGTGTTTGAGGCAGACCCCGTTCATGGGTCGGTCGGTCGGTCGGTTGATCTTAAATGCCCTCGTGATTGGATTGTGGCAGAATAGACATATGAAAGACCTTGTGAGCAAGTGTATCCATTGCAGAAGGTTACTGCGAGAATTTTTGGTGTAAAACGATTGAAATTAAATCCAAATGAGTCCTGACGGCTTGGCAGAGCCCCGAATGAAACGAAACAATCTAAGTAAACAAAAAGACAAAATTTCATAAGTTTCAAGCTGAGTCTCACTCAGTAACACCCACCTACGTTAGGGTCGTCAATTTATGCACATAATTAGAAAAAGTAAACTTTCTTCAACCTCCGTCCTCCTGTGTTATACCAAAACTTAGTGGAAAAGTGCAAAAAAAAGGGAAAACTTTTCTATTTAAACAAAAACCATTTGAGTGATGAAAACGGGTAGGGAAATCCAAGAACAATCACAAAAAATAAACTAGGGGAAAGAACTTATCCTTCGTCACTGGCGTAAGGAAAACATTACAAAACTTAAACCGGAAACAACAATACGAGAAAAGTTGAAGATGTACATAGACATGCGAATACTCACGTCGTCGTCGAGTTCATTGTTGTCGGCAAAGTTACAACTATACCAGTGACAATTTTACAAATACAATACCCATCACTACCCCGTAACAACCGCACCAGGTAAATGACGTAACAAGTTCTGGTGAACTGGAGTTTTTTTTTTTTTAGCCGAAAACGTTGTCAAATAAGCTGGAACTAAAAAAAATTTAAAAATACCTTTCCTTGGTGCTATCAAAGGGACAACAACTATTGAGCAGGAACGTCGTTCTGTGGCATTGTACCAAGAACGCTGTTTGACTTTGCGACGAATTTTACTAGGGCGAACATTGCTTTCAGCGCAACATTGATATCATCTATTTCAGAGGGACTCAGTCTTGGATTGTACAGGTACAGGATGGTCATGCTACTTCTCTAGTCAAGCGTTCGATGTCATAGTTGATTCCTTCTCGTTGCCCGGGGTGTTCTTTAGTTGACCATTTTTCAATTTTTTCAATCAACACCATGGGTTTCGAAGTCTTAACTTTACTTCCACATGTCTGTCCATTTGGCAATACGACTCGTCACACTTCAAAACGTTGACTTGTCAAACAGTTATGGGTTATCTTTTCTGGGAAACTATTCACAGTCACGGGCATAACGTTGCTCTTATCTTTAGGTTGTGGCATGAAAGGTTATCGGTACAAGCTGACAAATCGTATGCTATTTTATTCTTTAAATGTTTCTATTTTTATTATTAATTAATTTTTCTCATGTTTATTTTATCAGTGGAATTTCCCGCTATTATTTTAAAAGGTACATACACAAATGCAGTAAAATTTAAGCGTCAACAAATCCGACTTGCTGATATTGAGACGGATGCTGTAAAGATATGTTTAACCTTCCTATACCCGCGCACGGTCTGTGAGACCGTCAAATTTTACTTTTTCGCAAATATTTTAGTAACGGTGCAATTAAGCGCAGTGTACTTTATGGTAGCTTACAATAACTAATATAAACTTGATTTATTGCGTTAACAATATATCACTCTACTGATTAAAACAAATTTCATAAAAATATTCGAAGCAGAAGAGATACTACGGGCTCTTGAGTTTCGGTCCCAGAGACCGTGCGCGGGTATACGTGCTATTTTTTTTGACGCGGGTATAGGAAGGTTAACGGGCAACGAGTGTAAGACAAAGTTCATGCGGCCAACAAAAAAGGACACTCAATACCGACGTCTCGGACAGAACGTCATCCTTGGCAGATATAATTTTAGGACTTCGTTTACCTAGGCTCCGCTATAAACTCAAACAGCAACACCAGTGCTGAGATCAAAAGAAGACTAACTGTAGGCAAACGCTGTTTCTTTGGGCTATTCTCGAACAAGCAAAATGATTTTTTACAAGTCTCTCATTATCCCAGTCCTACTCCATGGCGCGAAGACATTGAATTTGTCCAGAATGGATGAGTTTTTTTGAGAGAAAATAGTTCGGGTGATCTATGGTCCTTTCTGCAGAGTTTCAAATCCACTCCGGAGGAAGACCGTGACTCAGGTTATATGCATAAGTGGAAAGGGAGGTTAGAGAACTTAACGTGTGAAGCTTGATTCAGTTAGCTGAAGATCGAGCTGGTTGGAGACGTTTATAGTTGAAGCTTAGGTCCACCCCGGAATGTACAATCATGAATAGGTTCACTCCCATAGCTTGTAGAACACCGTTGCATACCAAATGCATGTGAACAAAATTTGTAAGGGTTGCTGCTGGTGCACCAATGTCACTGGAACTTGAAGAAATATAGTGCTTTCTTTCTTTTTTTCGAGATGAAGCTACCTCGGTATTTTCCTTAACCAGGTTGGTCAAATGCATGGGTCTTCCTAATATTTTATTAACGATAAGCGTTGATGAGAACGGTCTTAGGCAGGCCCGTACCCTTCTGCAGTTGCAAGCAAGTAAATATAAACGTATATCTCTGTGTCGCACTGACTGTGACCTTTTTATTCCTTCTGAGGTCCAGTACTGTAACGCATCGGTTGATGCCAATAATTAGAAAGGGAACACACATTTTGGGTTCGTCGCATCGCGTCTGGAAACTTTCGACTCGGTGGAGCGATGATGGTGCTTGTGGTCCCAATCGACAGCTTTTAGGAACATCTCTTGTATAAAACATCAGTGTCGAGTGGCTATGGTGAAGTTGCATGGACTTGAAGTTGAAATTTAACAAAAGTTTACACAATTTTGGCCCGTATTCGTGCAAAAGCCAAGTCGAAATAAAAAAAGCATCATAGCACCAATGAGTGAGTCGAGCGGTGTAAAGTCATCCCTTTCTGACGGCGTGATGCATGCCTTAGGGAACGCAGCACATATCCATTATTGATGCATACTTTCAGTTGCTCATAGGCTGTCACAACAAAATTAATTCTACAGAAGGATACGGGTCCTGGCTGGCTAATCAGCAATTTTGTTACATTCAATGGCTTCGTTCTCTGGTACTTACCGAAGGCAGACTTTGTTATAGCGAGCCACGTTCTGAAGGGCATTATACTCGAGTGTAGGTCGCTTAAACGCTTTAAAGAATGATGCCAGAGCACAAGAGGCAAATGAGTGTGGCATACTTTTTCCATGTCCGAAAAGCAGGGGTGTGAGTTAAGGAACGAACATCAGAAGCGTAGGTTGCTGTCATCAGCGAAGATATTAGTGGGATTAGAAGTTGCAGACAAGAAATCATTTACGAAAATGAGAAAGAGAGTCGCCGAGCATTTGGGAACACCAGCATGTAAACCTACAGTAAATTGCAGACTTGAAACCGTCCAAGATGACTTGAATTCTAATTTGTTGAAGGATAGATACATTAATGTTGTATGTACGCATTTTTAACAACAGATCTTGATGCCAATCTTTGTCAAATGCCTTTGAAATTTCAAGCACAAAACTCGTTCCGCTCCTCGGTGGAATATTTCATCAAATCACCAGTGGAACTGTACCGAACTTCTTGTCATTGAGGAGTTTCCATGAGTCAAGCTGACGAATTAACAGCAATTCCATGCCTTTGGAGAGAAGGGACGAAAGTGAAATGAGTCAGTAGTAGGAGGGTGAAGAAGTTATGCCTTTTGTGCGGACAGGCTGGACAAATGTTGTTTTCCATTTACTCAGAAAGAGACCAAACTACTAGGACGGACAGAGAGCTAACTCCGATGGAACGTCTCTCTCTGACATTGCGTTTTTTCGCATCGGATAATTCATAATTTTGACAATGAATGTCAGAGTTAGACTTGTAGACCGGTCAATTGGTGGCAATAAGTTTTTCGCATGCTGCGCCTCCATAATTCCATACTTTTGGTAAACTCTCATAAATGCCGATGAATTCACACCAAAATTTTATATTTCCAAGCGCCGAAAAACGCTTCCACTCAGAAGTCTTTCTGTGTTTGATGAAAACAATACAATTTGCGAATGCATGCATCCAATTTCAACGCAGGTACAATGCGCAATTTTTTTTTTGGTCCACCAACAAGATTACAGCCCGCTATTTTTCTGTTGTTCTTTAACTGTATTTATCGCTTCGTCTATGCCCCTGTTACGCACCGAAACAAACGATAAGAAAAATCGCAAAACACCGAAGGAGTACGAGTGGGAATGCGGAAGCCCAACACTTATGGTCTGTGCTGCTCGGAAGTGTAATCGTTAAGATTTTTGGGTTTTTCCCGTCTTTGATTTGTTTGTACGTTTTAAAAAAAGAAACCAAAACAAAATCATATCACAAGGGCACAATAGGGACGTTCAAAAAACGCGTGTCTTCACATTGGGTGGCAAGTTCAGCATGAAAATAACGATAAGAATTTTCTTGGTAAAACCTGAATTCTATAAAAACTAATCTATTGTCTTGACCCTAATGTTTTGACCATCGTTATTTTGAACACCGTATAAATACTCAGAGTGTAAGCTAGATTCTCCACAGAATACAACTTAATCTCTACAAGAGTGATCATCTTAACTGTAAAATCCTTAAAACAACGAAAATGGCTGCTTTCAACAAGGCTTTCATCTTACTTTTGTTCATTGCGTGTGCAATGGTAATCACCACCGATGCAACCTGGGTTCGCGTTCCACCCTGCGACCAAGTCTGCTCACGTAGCAATGCCGAGAAGGACGAATGTTGTAGAGCCCACGGTAACGATTTCCATTCAGCGTGTAATAACGGAATGTATTGTTATCGCCGTTTTTAGTACACACTTTCTAGTGTGAAAAAGAAAAAGAAAAACAAATTACAGACTATATACATATGTACATATAAAAGTCGGAATTATTAAAATATTTTCTACATAAGGATCCTTAATTTCATTGATGTTTTATTTGTCGCTATGCATGAAACTGTGTGTTGAACTTAAACCACCTAAAGCAATGATTTCAAGGATCATATCAGACTTTACTTTGTTTTGAACTTAAAGATTCTGAAACCACACCTTTTCCACATCGAATTTAGGTCTTTCTTCGCCACTGCTCGAAGGTATACTCTGCTTGTTTCTTTTATCTCGAGATGAACCTGCTTTGGATGGACTTCCCCTTAACAAGATTGGTTAAGCAACTCCATGGGTCTTCTTGAAGTTTTATTCATGCTTCATGCTTGCAAATATGTCCTTTGATGAGAACGGTCTTAGACAAGCACAATCTGCAGTTGAAGGCAAGTATAAATGTATCTCTCTGTGTCACACTGAATATGTGGCGCGAGGGATTCTGATCACCTTCTTGTTCCTTTCGAGGTCCAGTACGGACGCCAATAATCGGAAATGGATAGTCAAGTACCTGTTTGGCGCTGGGGAATTGAAAAAATAGAGCGTCAACACACTTTTAATTTTTTAATTTTCAGTCGCAGTTAAGCTAGGTGTTCGGTTAGATTTTTAAGGTTTTCCTGTTTCTGTTTTGTAGGTTTTTTTTTTTTCAAAAAGGGAGGACACAGGTTTAATATAGAAATGCTAATTACTATTTACATTACGAAGTTTAATTAGAAAATGATGGAAAACATGTGTTCTGACCATAATGGTCATTGTTTCGAAAAGCGTATAAATACTGAGAGGAACCGCTTGATTTCTCACAGAATAGAACCTATTCTCTAAAGCTGTGTTTCTTTGAGTTATATAACAGCAGAGAAGTTTTTACAACAACGACAATGGTTGCATTCAATAAGGCATTCATCTTACTTTTGGTCATTGCTAGTGCAATGTTAATCGCCACCACTGAAGCAGCCCGTCGTGTTCAGTACTGTGATGAAGTCTGTGGTCGAATTAACCCCGAAAAGGACGCGTGCTGCAGAGCCCATGGTTATAGAGGTCACTCCCATTGTAATCGCGGAATGTACTGTCGTTGATTTTTGGGTGAGAGTGTACTCTACCATGATTGAAAAATAAATAAACACTATATACATATGTATAATGCACTAAAGATCCTTAATTTTGTTGATGTTAAATTTGCCGCTATGAACTTTAAACTCGTAAAACAAGGGTTTCAAGCACTTCACTCATCATTATCCTTGCTAAATTTCAGGATGTTGCTAGAATTCTTAGCTCTTCCTCTTGCATTTTTAGGTCCTGAATGTTTTCATAAGAGGATAAGCATAAGTCACTCTCCCACTAATATAGAATTGGATTGAATGTTGAATCAGTAATTTTATCGAAGCGTTCGGGTCCTACTTTTGTTCATTGCGTTTGTAATGGTTATCACCACCGAAGCTTCCCATGGTTGTGTTCCACTCTGCGACGAGGTCTGCGATCGTAATGACCGTGAAAGACACGCGTGCTGCAGAGCCCATGGTTATCTAGGCTACAACCATTGTCAAGGTGGAATGACTTGTTATAAACAAGAGCCTCCTTTTTGTGAACATAACAGTGATTATGAAATAAAAATACAAGACAGACATTCTTAAATTCCTTGATGTGAAATATAAAGCTCCTGCTTGTATGCTACTTTAAGAATTGTTTCATTTTTATTCTAAGAAGAGAAGAGTGGTGTATTAACTAATGAACAGGATATTTATAAGCTGACCGGGCCTGAAATGGATACAGAACCAGGCCCCAAAGTTTTCTGTAACAAGATCAACGATTTATATAATCTACCAAATGACAGCTGTATCTCTCAAGCTAAAGTGTTTGTCATTGAGAAGGCAGCTCAGACTATATACACTAAAGACTTAAACTTCAGCTACCTACAATATCTGATAGATTTTCGGGCAGAGCAATAAAGAAGGGAATGTGACGGCGGGGTATTATCTAACCCGGAATACCGATCGCTACATGTAAACTCAAGCTGGATGTTATCGAGAAAACAAACTCTATGTGGACAAGTGGTATAACGTGTCTAGCGTCAGAGCAGATTTGGTCACGGTTGGATCTGAAATGCTCTTAGCATTTAATTTTACTCAACAGATTGCATACGTAATAGGTGTCATCACGGGACACTGTCAAACGAATTTCGTAGAAGCTGCATGGACGAAGAGGAGGTGGAAACTATTCTCCACCTGCTTTGTAACTGCCCAGCTCTCTTCTCCAAAAGAAGACTTCATTTGGGAGAATTCTACTTTAACAACTTAGGCGACCTGATAAATACAGATATCAGGACCCTACTTCGCTTCATACGGAGCTCGAACTGGTTCAACGAGTAGGCAAGGAGATCTCTCCGGACCTATCGCTGGTCGAAGATCAGCACTAAATACAGAAGATATTTACACACCAATAAACAATCTTGCTTGTGAACTATTGTAGAAATGAAGATTGGCCTTGAAGTGAGCGAACTTACAAACACCACCTGGTCTACCAGGGGTTACTGTGTTACATAACGTAGCTTATTGCCAACTTTATTGAAAAGTAACTAACGGTTCCTGACATGTTGATAGGAAGGCTAAACTTAGTGACGGACTTCTTAAGGATCAAGGTGCTACTCTACGACACCGATGGCGGTGTACAGGAGTATTAAATAGTTTAGGGAGTGTCAAAAGGATCCGTGCTAGGTCTGATTTTGTAAAATGCGATGAAACGATGTTCTGACGTTGCCGAGCAAAATTCTTTAAAGAAGTAGAGCACACTTGCAACGAAACCGTATGAAATATGTAGGCCCTATACCTAGGCAGATATAAAATACAAGCAGCGTTGATCAGCGGCAGGAAAACAAGACAAACACTCACTCTTCGAGTTCGATATTTCGACGACTCGCAATCGATGCAACTAAGCAAAGCTGTGAAATATAAATCCAACTCTAGACTTGAAAAGCTAATTGCGCAGGTGTTATGCGCAATAAGATTATGATTCACAGCCGGCTATTCTCCAGTGTTGTTTGTTTACACAATTTAAATTATCATCTCGCCATTGTGAGTGAGAATGAGGGACCTCGGCACCGGCACTGCTCGTCTGCGCACTTGTTCTGTCATTGTGATCATTTCGATTCTTGGGGGTTTTTGAGTTCTGAATTGTTTTGGCACAAAGCAAATTGAAGGCTTGTAGTCGCGTTAAGTGGCAAGTTCAATATGTAAATAACGATAACCTTATTCTTGGTAAAAGTTTAGTTGTACGAAATTTAATCCGAAAACGACGGTAATCAAGTTACATATGTATATAGTGTGTTGCCCCTTATTATAATTTTTTTGAATAACGTATAAATACTGAAAGTAAATGCTAAATTCTTCACAGAAGAGAACTTATTCTCTGCCAGAGTATTTCTTTAAATTATCCGACATCGCTGAAGTTCGTTCAACAACTACAATGGTTGCATTCAACAAGGCTTTCATCTTACTTGTGTTCATTGCGTTTGCAATGGTAATCACCACCGAAGCAGTCCGTATTCGTGTTCCAGCCTGCGACGAGGTCTGCGGTCGTATTGATCGTGAAAAACACGCGTGCTGCAGAGCCCATGGACATGCAGGCTACGACCATTGTCAAGGCGGAATGACTTGCTATTAATTGGAAGTGAATTATTTTTGTGCACACTACAATTATTATAAAGTAAATAAAAACTATATATGTATTAAAGATCCTTAAATTGCTTGATGTCCCATTAGCCGTTATGAATTAAACTGTGCGTTGAAACTTAACCTCCTTAAACAATGTTTTCAAGGACTATTTCATTCTTATTCTTTGAAGAGAAGAATGGTATATTAACATAAACAGGATATCCAAGTATACATTAACTGGCCTGAAATGAATAGAGAACCAGGCCCAAACATTTTCTGAAACAAGATCAACGATTTATATAATCTACCAAACGACAGCTGCATCCCCCAGAAGGCAGCTCAGGCTATATACACTAAAGCGGTGACCAGCAACAGGCGGACAGGAAGGTTTAACCTTGGACCTTCAAATATTTTTAAATATGCCGACTACCTATTCAATTCAATTACATATATTTTTTAAAACTAGCCCACCATTCACACATTCAACAAAATGTGCAAAATTATGCTTCACTATAACACACAAGCAAGTTTGTTTGCAACTCCTCTATGCAATTTCAAATACGGCGGCTAAACACGTATTCACAAACAGATAAATAAAAATAAAATAAAAACTGTAAACAAACCTGCGAAGTGTACTCTCTCTCTCTCTAAGTATAATTCTCTCTTAATATATGATCTGATAGAACAAAGCGTGTCTGCTTTTCGTCGTAAGCTGGATGTTTTTGAAAAAGATATTGCTAGACAAGAATTTTTTTCATTTCCCAACAATTCGTGAATGTAAAAAGAAGAACTCTGAAGAAGAAGACATTGCAGTGTTTTCAACGTTTCTTTTCGATCTTAAAAAGAATTTGCTGTAAGATTCCAAGACTTTGCAGCGATTGGGAAGCTATCTTAATTCCTTAAATTACCCTATGAAGTCGCTGCAGTAGCCGAATGGACTGACGTGACTGCGAAGTTATTCGGCCTTTCAAAGGCTTCACTGCAAATAGAATTACTTGACCTGCAAGAAGGTATTTCCTTGCACAAGTATAAAACTGCATCCACTGAAGAATTTTGGGGAAAACATGTTTCAGAAAAGTATCAAAATTGCAAAAAAATAGCAATCAATTTGGCTAACTTGAGCAAAATACTCATCGTCTTTCTCAAAAATGCATTTTTTTAAGAACAAATATTGTTCAAGATTATCAGACGCCCACCTTGACGACCCTCTTCGCATTGGCTGTTCCTCGCGTGAACCAAATTTAAAAAAATTGGCTCAAGACCGTCGTTGTAATTGCTCTCATTAATTTTACTTATTGTGTTTTCTACAGTAACTTAAATGAAGAAAAAAAAAAAAAAATACAAAACATTATGAGTTTTTTTTTCTGGACCTCGATAAAAGTTTTCAACCGTATCTGGACCCCACTTAAAATTACTTGCCGACCCCTGCACCAAAGACTTCTTAAACTTCAGCTACCTCCAACTTGCGAGAAATTGGTATCGATCGAAAGGAAAATGTATTGCTCTTAATGATGCATTCCTATTAAGAGAAACTATAAACCCTACTTTTTCACCTAATAGTGATCTGTGCCGAACATTTGATCAGGATTTTGAAGCAGTTACTGAAGTAGATGTGCTCGAAAGTGTCAATGGTATCAAATTAATTGCTGTTGGTGAAAATGGTATACCGCTTTGCTTTAAAAAATAGATTTGGCCATATATTATAAGACCACTAACTTACATTATCAATCATAGCATACAGCTTTGTCCACGTTTCCTGATAGTTGGAAAACTGCTCAAATTCTACCTGGTAGCAAAGAAATCGAATCCTGTGCAGCCCTCTGAGTTTCGCCCAATAAGTATATTACCAACCCTGTCAAAGGTATTTTAAATTATACTTGCGAAGCAGATTATTGGTCACTTCGACCGAAAATAGTTGTGCTACTGCAATGGCCAAGATCTTAGATGACATCAGACAGCAGTTTAACCATATTATGCCTTCTCGATTTTTCAAAAGCATTTGACAGGGTTAATCACAATATTTTATGTAAAAAAATTGCGTTATTATTTTGATTTTAGTACGAGGGCGGTTCATTTTATCGCCAGTTAAACCAGTCTGAAACTTAATATTTGAAAGAAAGGGTACCTCAGGATTCGATTCGAGATCCAGTCCTTTTCTACGTCTTTATAAATGACCTCGCTAACCACTGTAAAAAGCTCGTCTGTCCAAATTTATTTGTTGAGACCCCCAGGACTGATCGAAGATCTCTTTTATAGAGTAAATGAAGACCTCCTAGTTATCTACAAATGGTCAGTTCAAAATGGACTTACATTAAATCCAGCCAAATCCAAAGCCATTATGATTTTACAAAAAGTTTATGAGACCGAAGACTTACTTCCAATTTTTGTATCTTCCACCAGAATTCAATTTGTAGATAAGATTACAAGTCTTGGTTACAAAATAAATTGCACTCTGTCTTGCCGGGATCAAATAAACTACACTAAAGGTCGCGTCTATGGATGCTTGTGTAAACTTAGGATATATGCCCGTTTTATTCCTCTTGATACAAAATTAAAACATATGAAAACCTTGTAAGTCCCTATTATAGGTTAGGTTAGGTTGGAGTGGCAGGCTGCAATTGCAAACTCACTTAGACCAGAAAGGTCCATTGTGTTACCACCAGAATCTGTATATCGCCAGAAATACTTCCCGCAGAACCAGCCGAAGCTTACTATGAAGCGCTTGAGACTGCTTATGCTGATGTCAGCCAGTTCACTAAGGTTGTTGAAGAAGTATGCTCTTCTCCGAGCTGAAAAGGCTGGGCACGTACAGAGAAGGTGGAGGATCGTCTTCTGCTCTTCCTCATCCATGCAGCTTCTGCAAAGGCCTGCTTGCCGATGGTGCAGTGTCCCGTAATGACACCCACTAAGGTGCTTATTAGCAATCTGTTCCGTCTGATGAGACAGTGTGAACGTTTGAGATCCAGCTTTGGCCAAATCTGCCTGGTGATGAGACAGGTGTTACCAACTGTCCATCTATGATTGGCGATATTGATTGTGTTTCTATTGAGTAGTAATTTGCATGTGGCGAGAGGCATACTTAGATTCCCCTTATCCGGAAGAATTGGAAGAGTTGTGCCCTCTCTGGCGAGTTCATCCGCCATGCAGTTGCCTAAAATGTCTCTGTTCCCCGGCACCCATATCAGCTGAAGGTGAAGTCCCTATTATAACTTATGCAGAAGTTATATAATGCAAACATGATTATGTGTCCATGAACAAACTCCAAGTGGCTTTCAACAATATGGTAGGTTATGTGTATGGCTTACGTAAATATGATCACGTAATGCCCTATCGAAAGGGCACCTTGGCTCAACTTCTTGATGCTAGAAATTGTATATTTTTGCACAAAATTATTCATACGAAATTGCCAACATATCTTTTTACGAAGTTACAATTTGCTCAATCCGCCAGAACATTCAAACTTATATGTCAATAAAGCAGGTTTTGACACCATGGATCAAATCATCTCCGGATATTCTTGCAAAAGTGGGACAAATCGATGGCCATTGGCTATGTTTTACAACATTTTATATATTGCTGGTTTGGCCTCGTTTATAGGTTGCAACCATTTGTAACTAACAAAGCAAAGTGACAAACGCCGTACATTTTTGACACAATTGGCCATACAATTGGTTACTCCACATATAGAGGTAAGAGCAATGAATGGTCATGTTTCACGCCAACTTCGTATCGAACAAGCAATGACAAAGTTTTGAGCTATTGTAAGTACATATTTGCAGTATATCATAAATCTTCTACCTTTCGTTCTCATTCTCAAACTCTTTTTAGGCATCAATTCCATCTTCAATAGCTCAAGTTGCATCATCCACAGCGTTTGCATCTGCCTTAACTGCTCCTGGACAACCGAGAAAAGAACGTAACGATTGTGAACATTGTAAAGGCGAAGATGAACCGCGCCGTAAAACATTCCACAAATGTTTGTTTTTTTGCCATGAATTTATGTGCCTCACACACGGAAAAGTCGAAACACGGGCTTCATGCAATGCCTGTGCTGCCAATAACTAAATTTCTATTCTTTTTACATGTTATATGGACATTCGTATCATATACGTTATGTATTTAGCCTGGAACAAACAGTAAATATATACAAAATCAGTTTTTGCTTTATTCAAATCCCTTTTTCATATCAGGTTCTTATGGGCCTATTAAGGCCCAGCAGGCCTATTAGCGACTACCAAACAGCTGCCCATCCTAGGGTTAACAAAATAAAAGAATATCTGCTACATTCTCGGGAGACAGCGACGTATTATCTAGTCCATAATTCCGATCGCTATATGTCAACTCAAACTCAATCGCGAAAACCAATTCTATGTGAACAAGTGGTATAACGTGTCTAGCGACAAAGCAGATTTGGCCACGGTTGGATCTGAAACGCTTTTAGAATCAAATTTTTCTCAACAGATCGCATACCGATGCAAATTAGCAAAGCCATGAAATACAAATCCAGCTCTAGACTTGAAAAGCTAATTGCGCAGGTGTTATGCGCAACAAGATTATGATTCACAGCCGGCTTTTCTCCAGTGTTGTTTACACAATTTTAATTATCGTCTCGCCACTGTGAGTGGAAATGAGGGAGCTCGGCACCGGCACTGTTCTGTCATTGTGATCATTTCGATTTATGGGGTTTTTTCGGTTTCTGAATTCTTTCGGCGCAAAGCGAATTTCAATATGTAAATAACGATAACCTTATTTTTGTTAGAAGCTTAGTTGTGGGAAACTTAATCCGAAATAGACGGTAATCAAGTTACATAATATAGTGCGTTGACCCCCGTTATCATTGCTTTGAAGATCGTATAAATACTAGGAGTAGACGTGTGATTCTTCACAGAAGAGAACTTATTCCCTATAAGAGTGTTTCTTTGAGTTACGAGTACATATCATCAGTGAAGTTCTTCCTTAAACGGCAATGGCTGCTATCAAGACAATTTTCTTCCTTTTAATCGTTGCGTGTACAATGATGAGTACCACCGAAGCAATCAACAATTGGATCCGTGTTCCACCTTGCGACCAGGTTTGCAGTCGATCTGATGCTGAAAAGAACGAGTGTTGCAGAGCTCATGGTCATGCATTTCACGCCACTTGTCATGGTGGAATGAATTGTTATCGACGTTAGTAGTACTTGTTTAAAAAAAATGAAAATAAACACTGTAGTACATGTTTTAAAAATATTTTCTACATAAGGATTCTTAATTTATTTGATGTTTCATTTGCTTAAAACTCTTAAAATAAGGCTTGTAAGGATTAAAACAAACTCAACTTAGTTGTAAATTTAGAGATCCTTTTTCCATCGGTAGCTAATCGTAGAAGTGTTTGCTAAATGATCACATTCATCATAAGCCAGGGCAAAGAGAACTCATCCCTGCAGCTTCTACAAAAGCCATTGTGAGGTGCCTTGAGTCGCTCTACATGAAAAGTAATTGAATGGCATTGTGCACCTCTATGACGAGGGCTGGCCAGAGCGTTCTCGTTTTCAAATTTGTCCAGCCTTTCTTTCTAGGGTTTCATCAACAATTTGTGAATAAGTTCGGCTGAATGAAACATGTTTTGACCTCTTTTTGGCTAGCTTATTAGCTCTTTTATTGCCTATGAAATTCATATGACCAGGCACCTAGCTTTACACCAATGAAACCGGTGTCTGTGGGGTTATATGGCATACCGCAAACGCATTGTGTTATAAAGGACTAAGAATGATTCGAAACTATGACGCTGCGACTGTCGCTGGTTGTGGTGTTTGTCAATGAAAGAGCGAAGCGATTTTAACCGACGGTAAAGAACTTTCACTTCTAGTATGCGTAAGGACCTATCGTAGCTTTAGTCATTGGTGCATAGGGACTTTAAGATGTGTTTAAGCAGCACTTCAAACAGTTCATAATGTTGAGAGGGAGAAAAGAAAAAGAGCACCTATCTAAAATCAACGAAAATTTGATCCCAATGCATAGAAGGGGCTGGCGCAGCCATCAAAATGCTTAAACACAACGAGCCCACCAATTCTGATGGTTAACCAACCATGCGTTGACGAAAGTATGCCCGATTTTTTTTTTCTAATTTACTAGCGCTGAAGGGGTTATGACTATCCTTATGATACTATTCACACAGCACTAGTGTTGGTGTAGTGATTTTTGAAACTCAAGTGGTATAGGTTTCAGTCTTTTTGCTCCGAGGGTGATGTCTAGAATGACGGGGGAGAATATTGGTACCATTGCCATTGCTTATAATTCACAGTATTTCTTTCGAACACCCCGATGTCATTAGTACGATCAACACTTTCAACCCATATGACCACCCTACTGCCAGTTTTTTGATTGACATCGAGTTGATGTCGACTTTTTCTTGTTGACATTGGGAGTTGAGCCTGGAACCATCAGCGTGGCAGGCGGTGATGCAAGTATCAACCATAGCCAACTCGATGATTCGAATATTAGCTCCATATGCCCCATTTTCAATATCAAACAAACTGTGTGAGAGCATGTGAAGCCCTTTATTTATCAACTTCAAATCCATATATGTTTCCATTCACCGTCTTCAGAAAACACGCGATGGAAACTGAATTTTCGGCAAGGAGTTGCGATATCATTAAGTTTCTTCAATCTCGTGCTGGAGCAGACAGTGCGCAGGATAAGTGTTAGCACGGAAGGTTCTATCTTCAACAGATCTGTCCAGCAAACGAAGTACGCAGACGACATTGATATCAGCGTATCACCATAAAAGCTTTTATGGCAATCAGAGAGCAGGCAAAATGAGTGGCCTTTAAATTAATGCGGACAAAACTAAGAATACATTGTCAACAAACAAGGAAGTATCTATCCACCGCCTTGAAAAAGGAGTGTATCTATCTCTGAGTAAAAATCAATTCCACGAATGACGATATACATTGGAGTTTCCTTCTGCAGAAATGTGTTTACATGTCTAAAAAAAAGTGTAAGTTTTGAACTTAAAGATTCTGAAAACTCATCTTGTCCACATCAAACTTAGGTCTTGCTTCGCCACTGCTCGAAGGTATACTCTGCTTGCTTCCTCTATCTCGAGATGAACCAGCTTTAGACGGATTTCTCCGGTCATGGGTCTTCCTGATGTTTTATTAGCTATATGCCCGGATATATGTCCTTTGATGAGAACGGTCTTAGACAAGCACAATCTGCAGTTGAAGGCAAGTATAAATGTATCTCTCCGTGTCACACTGAATATGTGGCGCGAGGGATTCTGATCACCTTCTTGTTCTTTCGAGGTCCAGTACGGACGCCAATAATCGGAAATGGGTAGTCAAGTACCTGTTTGGCGCTGGTGAGTTGAAAAAATAAAGCGTCAACACACTTTTAATTTTTTAATTTTCACTCGCAGTTAAGCTAGATGTTCGCGGGTGTGATCGTTTAGATTTTTAAGGTTTTCCCGTTTCTGCTTTGTAGGTTTTTTTAATAAAAGGGAGGACGCAGGTTTAATATAGAAATGCTAATTACTATTTACATTACGAAGTTTAATTAGAAAATGAGGGAAAACATGTGTTCTGACCTTTATTGTCATTGTTTCGAAAAGCGTATAAATAATGAGAGGAACCGCTTGATTCTTCACAGAATAGAACCTATTCTCTAAAGCAGTGTTTCTTTGAGTTATATAACAGCAGTGAAGTTTTTACAATAACGACAATGGTTGCATTCAATAAGGCATTCATCTTACTTTTGGTCATTGCTAGTGCAATGTTAATCGCCACCACTGAAGCAGCCCGTCGTGTTCAGTACTGTGATGAAGTCTGTGGTCGAATTAACCCCGAAAAGGACGCGTGTTGCAGAGCCAATGGTTATAGAGGTCACTCCCATTGTAATCGCGGAATGTATTGTCGTTGATTTTTGGTTGAGAGTGTACTCTACCATGATTAACACTATAATGCATTAAAGATCCTTGATTTTTTTTATGTAAAATTTGCCGCTATGAACCTTAAACTCGTAAAACAAGGGCTTCAAGCATTCCACTCATTATTATCCTTGCTAAATTTAAGGATGTTGGGAGAATTCTTAGCTCCTCATCCTCCATTTTTAAGGTCCTGATTAGCACATTTTACTCTCCATTTTGATGCATTCAATGCCTTCGTGCTTTCGTACCCACCAAAGAAAGACTTTTTCGTCAAGTCCTTGAAACAGCACTGTATGCACAGAGCCATGAGCATATGGATGGATAAACCTTCAAACCGTTATACGCAGGTTCTATGGTGTGAAGTTCGACCTGGAACACACTCGGATATTTGTCTCACTCGGACCTCGGTGGTATGATTCACAGTTCACCCGAATCGTTAAGGAAGTGTGTACAAAAACAAGTATTTAGAGAAGCTCGGGCTGGTAGCATGCGTGTTATATTTCTCGTGTGAATGGAAGGAACCTACAATTCAATTGCCTACTGCGGATTGAAAACTTTTTCATCACAGATTATACTTTTGCAAGACGCCGCGATAAAATGTTTGCTTAGCAGTTCAACGTATTAGCCACGGCTACCATAAGAATTTTTCCTGGTACTACTGATTCTCTGGCAGTTGTGTCTATGTGAGGATGTTGAGCACAATCTGTTTTTTCTAAGTAGATTCTGAAGCCTACATTTTCATCTATTTTTACACCATCTGTGAAAATGGATGTGTTGTCGGGTTGAAAGATCCTTCCTTCCCTCCAAACTTCTTTTGATGGAGAGAGCGTTTAAAAGTTAAGAGTCGACTTCAGTTTGAAAAGTGGAGTTTTCGTGAATCAAGCTGACGATTTATCAATGTTTGCATGACTTAAGAAAGAAAGGACGAAAGTGCAATGGGTCAGTTGTTGAAAGGAGAAGAAGATTTGTCTTTTATGGAGAGGCCGTGGAAAAATACAGCTTTCCCTTTACTCGGAAAGAGACCACATTAATAGGACAAAGGGAAGAGCTTACCCCGATGGAACAACTCTCTCTGATATTGCGTTTTTTCGCATCAGACAATTCGAATTTCTTGACAATGAATATCAGAGATAGACTTGCAGATCGGTCAGTGGGTGTCCATAAGTCTTTCGTATGCTAGGTTGAATGCTAGATTTTCAAAGCAAATTGCCCAAGGGGCTATGCCCAAATGAACTAATTTTTGGTCCGCCAAAGAGATAATGACTAACAACCTACTATTCGCCAGTTGTCATACAATTTTATTCATCGGGCATGCCCCTGCACACAACGGAGCGATAAGAAACATCGGCAAGAGAGCAAAAGCGGGAATGAGGAAGACTACTTGCGTTATCATTTTACAGCACTACACTCCACTGTGTCGGGGTTAAGTGTTTGCGACTGTGATGCTTTCTATTTTTGGGCTTTTCCCAATTCTGATTTGTTTGTATGCTTTTTAAAAAAAAAACTTAGCTACTTGGGAAAAGGGAGAACCAAATGCGTGTGTTCAAGGGGAAGCAAGTTCAATATGGTAATGATGATAAAGATTTTCTTGATAAAACCTTAATTTTATGAAGTTAATTCTAATGTCTTGACCTTTATTATCATCGTTTTGAATAACGTATAAATAGAAAGAGAAAACCTTTGAATATTCACAGAATAGAACTTATTCTCCGCCCGAGTGTTTCTTTGAGTGAAGAACAACAATGGCAGCTTTAAACAAGGCGTTTATCTTAAATTTTGTTTATCTTTTTTTCATTTTTTTATAATTCACTAGTGCTAAAGGGGTTATGAATATCCTTATGATGCTATTCGCATAGCGTTAGTGTCGGTGTAGTGACTTTGAAACTCAGGTGGTATTAGGTTTCAGTCTTTTGCTCCGAGGGTGGTGTCCAGAATGACTGGGGAGAATTTTTGGTATTGTTGCCATTGCTTATAATTCACAGTATTTCTTTTGAACATCCCGTTGTCACTTTCACTTTCAAGCCATATGACCACCCTACTGCCAGTGATATGCTTCTGCAGTAGAGTTGACGTTGGTTTTTTCGCAGTTGATCGACTTTTTTTTTTTTGACATCGGGATTTGAACGTGGATCTTTTAGCATGACAAGCGATGATGCAACCCCTACCCATGGCCACCATGCGTGGGCAATGGTCATAACCTTCGAAGTTGTATCTTTTTCGGAGATGGGTTTTATTTTGAGACTTCTTCTTACGTTGGTATTTCAAATTTTGTATTTTTTTTAAGGTTGCAGTCCCATCTCAGTATACGCATCACTACCACATGAAGCTTTTCAATACGTTTTTTTCTTTTTTTGCTGCACAGTATTCAGCTTCGTACATTTGTGCCGGCCTTACTGCTGTTTTGTAAAGCTTTCCTTTTAATTTAGGCGGCATCTTTTAATCGCACAGCACACCTCCACTTTATCCATCCTAAGTTCACCCTACTTCTGACTTCATTGTCAATCTTACCATCTGGTGCTACGACTGATCTTAGATATTTGAAGAAGGGAGTGGCTGTTTAGCAACATGGACCGATAGACATACATTCTATAAAGGTCAAGAACATGTACACATATTTCGTGCTTGATTTGTTGATTCACAACCCGTTTTTGCTAAAGGTCTCGTGCCAAAACCCCTTCGATTCACGGCTAATGATGTTTTATTTCAAAAAAACCATTAATCTTTCACATTGATTGATACCTAGAAGTTAAAAGTTATTGCGAAAACTGAATGTGTTTCAAACAAGGTCTACTTCCACTTAAATTGTGCTAATTTACATTCAAATGATGCAGTATACCTATGTATATGAAGAACGCAGTAGTTAACACAGAAGAAATTCTTTATGCTCTTCACGTCGTACTCAACATCTTCAATACACAGTGTATACGACACCAGTTGCACTGGTCAGCAGAACAGGTTTCTCTGCCTTCTTCGAATTGCTTATCGACGTTACTAAATATAAGAGGAAGCAGCAGTTCTCCCATGGTCGTCACAATGGATGTATCTATTACTATGAGGTTGTGAATCTAAGGGAAATTAACAGATGTAACACCTTATCTCTCATAAACAACATAAAAAACAAAAACGTAATATATACTATCGAAGAAGATTATTAATTAACAGCAACTTGTCAAGACGTTGTTTCAAACGTCTTGACATTATGGGAATTCTGAACGTTGACAAGCAAAATCCCTTGAGCTCTACGATAAAGCTACTCGAGGAGGGACTAGACGAAAGAATTACTCGTGACGACAATTATTAAGAGCAAGGTCTTTACCAGCGAAATCATCGAATAATGTTTAAATGTGTGAAATGAAGAACAACTGGAATACAAGAGAGTTGTCAATAAAACAATGTACCAAGCAACTTACAACTGACGTCTTCAGCTATCAATAAGAAAGGCAAATGGAAGAGATAAGAACGAACAAGAAATGTTTCTTTGGAGGATCGGGGTAATCTATTTAAATCTGTTTTTGACCTGAAAACGTCTATGCGGGGGCATTGTAGCTAAAAGTGTGACGCAATTTTTGTAATCAACTTTCGAACAATTCCGGTTTGTGGGTAGGTCCTACATTATAGATACAGCAAGAGTTTCTTAAGAACATTTCAAGTTCCAAAGTTCCACTAGAAGTACGTCAAACGGAAATAATTACGACGTATAGGTAAGGTTACGTTAGTGTGGCAGGCTGCATTAGATGCAGCCATACTAGACCCTTGCGATACCACATGTATCTGAGTATTTCCGCCAGCAAATTACCGGTAGAACCAAGTGCCAATAATCTGGCTCCCAAGTAGGCTCTTTTTTTTCAATATACATAATTCACTAGCGCTTAAGGGGTTATGAATACCCTTATGATGCTCTTCAGGTAGTGGCATTCTTGCCATTGCTCATAATTCACAGTGTTTCTTTTCGACTTTTTGATATCGTTGTCACTACTCAGTGCGATGAATATTTCAAGCTATATGACCATCCTACTGCCAGTGTTATGCCTACGCAGACTATTTTCGGTTACCAGGATTTGAACCTGAAACCTTCAGAGTGACAAGCGATGATGCTGATCACTACACCACGGCCACCTCTTCTTCGAGCTGAGAGGGTTGAATACATATTGAGAAGGCAGAGCCTTTTGGCGTGCCTATCGATGCTGCAGTGTTTCTTTACAGCCTTTTGATGAAGCAAGTGGCTCCATCTGGACATCTGCGGTTAGTGATCCCCATCGCGTTTGGTTTAAGTAATAGCCTGCAGTTAACAAGAGACAGAATCTATAGAACACGACGTGTAATGAAAACTTAAATCGTACTTCCAATATGTTTATGAGCTTGGTACTTCATACTTATGTTAATACTAAATAGTACTAGTTAGTACTCAGTGGCAACACTGAGAAAGAGCTTTTATTGATCGAATAATACAAAAAAAAAAAACATGTAAACAAGTACTGAAAGTTCATTGGAATTTGTATACCGTCGGATGTGAAGATCACTCTCGAGTTTATTAATTCAGTTGACAGAGGTAATTCTACCGCCTCGGAGCTCTAAAACAAGTTTGAAATTTTCTTTTGCGACGATGATACCAATGATACACTGCCACTTCTGATATCCCACACTTGAGTGGATCTAACTGTTTTTTATTTGTTGTTTCGCCCACAACTGGTACTTTGCGGTCTGATGTTGTATAAATTTACCTATAGCGAACAAAATGGATCGGTACCTAAAGATGACCTTGAATGTGTGTGTGTGTTTTCATATGTGTGCATGATCGAAGAATAAGTAGAAGTAAGTAAGAATAACACATGCTACTTCTGTGGTCATGCAGCAGGCTAGGTACCTTTTGCATTTTCTAAGCTAAGTTCTAAAAATCTTGGATCTCTATGCTTTCACATGCTACCACACATCCCATCAACTTGAAAATCATCATGCGTACTTGGTTCCCGTGACACTACACTTTAACACTTTTGTGTCATAAGAAATTTAATTTGGCGTCTCCAACATGGCGAACGAATTTTGTCAGTTATGATCCATTTCGGCTCCAAATATATATCTAACACGAAGAATGCATTTGTTGAAAGTTCATACATGCAAAACAATACAAACAATACAATACCAAAACTTTTCGCGTCTTGATTGGCTCGTTGCTCGTTATATAGTCACATGTCATGCAATAGTTATGGATTGACATGAATGTTTAGAATGAGAAGCATACGTAGAAGGAGATAAAGGGCATTTGGTTCTTAACTTCTGTTTCGAGCTCTAATAATCCAACAACAAACAAGCCTTTACTGAATTTTTAAAACTTCTCCAGTTCCTTTTTTTGTAGCATACATGTTAATTTAAGTACTTAAGGGTAGGCCAATAGGTATGTCACCATGAGAGTGGTGAGTAAAATCTAAATGTAAAAAAAAAAGTTACATATCGACATCTGTCATCGAGAGGCATAAACAACTTTAGTCATAGATAGATACTCGGGGCACAACGTGTTAAAATGTTCGAAGCCTATTATGAAAATGGACGTAAAAAAAAAAAATCACGAGGAGTTATCGGGACGCATTATTTCAGGGGTGGCCTTGGTGTAGTGGTTGCATCAAATCTCGATGTCAAAAAAGAAAAGAAAAGTCGATCAAATGTGAATAAAAAGCTGAAGTTAACTCCACTGCTTAGGCATAACACTGGCAGTAGGGTGGACCAAGGTGGTATCATGGTCGCACTAATGACATCGAGGTGTACGAAAGAAATACTGTGAGTTATAAGCAATGGCAACAGTACCAATAATTCTCCCCCTTCATTCTAGACATCACCCTCGGATCAAAAAGACTGAAACCTAATACCACCTTAGTTTCAAAAATCACTACATCAACACTAGCGCTGTGTGAATAGTATCATATGGGTATTCATAACCCCTTTAGCGCTAGTGAAGTATAAAAAAAAAAAAAATCGTGATGTCAATTAGCCACCGAGATCGTGCGATCTGATACCGTTGGACTTCTTTCTATGCTTATAAGACAGAAACAATTTAAAAACTAAAGGACGAAAGAATAAGGCATACTGGTAGAATAGAGGAGCAATTCCACCAGGATGTCATCTTTAATTTGGACAAACGGATTGATATATGCCGCCGAAGTTGTCGTGAACACTTGACCGATATAAGCTTTCACACATAATTGTTACCGATAAGTATTATTGTCTATTGTCTATTATCTATTCTCATGTTGAAAACCCTTTATTTCAATACTTGTGCTGAAAAATCATTTATTCGTTGCAGATAGACAAGTCTGAGTTGAGAATTTCAACTTTACGACGTTGTACAACGATCATGAGGAACATTTTTATTTAATACTAGCTGTACCCGCAACTCCGCATGCGTTAAATTATATTAAAATTGAACTTGCCGGTGGACTACATTAACAGCTTCCAGGTCAAGTGCCTCGATCAGCGACTTGGGAATTGTTGAAAGTTATGACAAAGAAACCTTGAATGTGAACTGAAGCCCTGCTAGAACACGGTGCTATCCCCTCTCCACGCCAACTCACCAGCTGTGAATTTAAAACTATTGAGCCGATTTTAATTACACATAAACATACCCAGCGTGGACAGAGATCGTGCAAGAACTACACACTGGCCAACATAATAAAACGGATCGTCATGATTTAACAGCGCCACCTATCGAAAAACTTGAACATTTTTGGTTTACGTGCACTTCTCACTTCATCAAATTATCATTTTATCGCATTTGAAAGCAATTTTCCCCCGATTATACCACCTTTGGAGAGGTTAGAGGGGAAAATTTGAAGCAGTTACAATTTATTGGTTATTACTGCAAAAATTTATATAGCGCGTTCTAATAATGAACAGCGCTACCTGTTTATTTTGTTTGTACAAAATTTTATACGCTCTATAAATCTAACCAAAGTTTTCTGGTTTTTTTCTTTAAAACAATCATTCGTGACGTCTATAGGCCTTCAACCCTTAACTTCTAACTTTTCTAACATACAAAAGTAAATTCCAAAAATCTTTAAATGACGATAACTTTTCTTGCCGATACCCGATTTTAATAAAACAAAACCTACATGCTGCTCCAAATTATGCTCTGTCCACCTGTGAAAACAACATGCAAATCCGTTCAGTAGTTTCGGAGATGTGCGCTAACAAACAAACGGACAGACAGACAGACAGACAGAAAAGAATTCCAAAAATCGCTAATTTGTGTTCCATTACTCTTCTTTAGTCGCCCCCTTTCTTTTTTTTACTTTTTCTTCAATGTACAGACACGCCGGGTTCTACTGTTTTATTATATGTATTGATTTCTTAATAAAAAAAAAGCTTGTTTTTATAAAACTCATTTTAATTCTTATAATTTACTTTTTCCCGTATTTCACTGATTGATTACATTTTTTCTATATCTCCAATTTCCGACTTGTTTGGGTACAGAATTAATAAAAAACGTTCGCGTTGGGTGGCAAATAATGATGATAACTGTTATATTTTCTTGATAAAATGTTAATTTTAGGAATTTTAATTTAAAAACAAGCGAAGGTGATTAAGCTATTTATAGTGCTTTGGCCCTCATTAAGAGAGGTATATCAACTAATGAACAGGATAGGCAAGTTCATACTGACGGGCCATGGATACAGAATCAGGCTCAAAAATTTTCTAAAATAAGATCAACGATTTACATAATCTACCAAACGGCAGCTGTATCTCTCAAGCTAAAATGTTTGCCATTGAGAAGGCAGCTCAGACTATAAACACTAAAGACTTAAACTTCAGCTACCTACAATATCCGATAGATTTTCGGGCAAAGCAATAACAAACAAGGCAAAAATTCACACTTCGAGTTCGTTATTACGACGAGTCGCAACCGATGCAATGGTGGGTTGAAAAAATAAAGCGTCAACACACTTTTAATTTTTTAATTTTCACTCGCAGTTAAGCTAGATGTTCGCGGGTGTGATCGTTTAGATTTTTAAGGTTTTCCCGTTTCTGCTTTGTAGGTTTTTTTAATAAAAGGGAGGACGCAGGTTTAATATAGAAATGCTAATTACTATTTACATTACGAAGTTTAATTAGAAAATGAGGGAAAACATGTGTTCTGACCTTTATTGTCATTGTTTCGAAAAGCGTATAAATACTGAGAGGAACCGCTTGATTCTTCACAGAATAGAACCTATTCTCTAAAGCAGTGTTTCTTTGAGTTATATAACAGCAGAGAAGTTTTTACAACAACGACAATGGTTGCATTCAATAAGGCATTCATCTTACTTTTGGTCATTGCTAGTGCAATGTTAATCGCCACCACGGAAGCAGCCCGTCGTGTTCAGTACTGTGATGAAGTCTGTGGTCGAATTAACCCCGAAAAGGACGCGTGTTGCAGAGCCCATGGTTATAGAGGTCACTCCCATTGTAATCGCGGAATGTATTGTCGTTGATTTTTGGTTGAGAGTGTACTCTACCATGATTAAAAAATAAATAAACACTATAATGCACTAAAGATCCTTGATTTTTTTGATGTTAAATTTGCCGCTATGAACCTCAAACTCGTAAAACAAGGGTTTCAAGGGCTGTCCTGCTGGAATTTCCAAATTACTGGCATATTTTCGTCCGACCAAGGTATCAGCACGTTGTCCAATATCTAGATGCATTCTTCAACTGGTAAAATGTCTTCTATCCCATGTATCGGACCATCGCTATACGAAAAACAACATTTGCAGACGCTTAGTGACCCGCCATCATGTTTGACAATCGGCATATCATACTTGGGATGCAATGCTGCTCCTTTTGGTGTCGGTAAATACCGAGTGCCATCTTGGTTCATGCCATTTACCTTCGTTTCATCGATCCGCACTACGTACTTCCACTCTTATGTTGTCCAATTCAGGTGAGACTTCGCAAACTCAATTCTGTTTTTTTGATTGCTTTGATGTTTCAATCGGTATCTTTCGTGCGATTCGTCCATTCAACCCAGACTTCACCAAAGGTCTTCTTATGGTGCATTTGGAGATCAGAGTACCAGTTACCTTGGGTCGATGAAAATATGCCACGAAAGGTAGGGCTGAATTTACAGAAAAAAAATGTTCAAAGATAACTTCGTCAGTGTTATTGAGGGAGTGGCATCAAGATCGTACCTCAATCCGATCTATAGAAGGATGCTAGAACGGTACTTTCTCTAAAAAGCTTCACAGACTCAGGCATATGGCATATAAGGAGTGTAAGGCGTATGCATAGTGTTTGTGTTAACTTTTACTTAGGTGTTAGCAACTCTAATGCGGACTAAGAATACGGGTACCCTTAAGACAGTTTTCATCCACAGATGACATTATTTTCGTCGCCTAGTTGTTGGTGATGTTGGTTTCAGTGGGCCCATCATATTTCACTTCAAAGGTTGTTCAGAGTAAAATGAGAGTGAGCAAGTTTCCAGGGCACTGACATTTAAATAAAGTTTTCAGGATTCCTATTTTGAGAACAGTGTTGAGCCTAAAATGATCCTTGAAACACTTGTTTTAGAAGGTTTAGGTTCTATACACAGTTTTATTCATAGCAACAAATGAAACATCAAACAATTAAAGAGTTTTAAGGTTGAAAGCATTTTAATAATTCCGACTTTGGTATGTACATACATATATCGTCTTCTTTTATATATTTCTTAATCCACGATTAATTGCACTCTAAGCCGACAAATATATATGTACACACAATGATTATTCATTAATAACAATTCATTCCGCCACGACAGCTGGAGTGACCTCTATAACCATGGGCCCTGCAACACTCGTCCTTCTCGCGGTTAATTCGACTGCAAACCTGGTCGCATGGTGGAACACGGACTGCTTCCGTGGTGGCGATTAACATTGCACTAGCAATGACCAAAAGTAAGATGAAAGCCTTGTTGAAAGCAACCATTTTCGTTGTTGAAAGATTTTCACTGAACTCAAAGAAACACTCGGTTAGAGAATAAGATCTATTCTGTGAAGAATCAGATACTTACTATCAGTATTTATACGTTTTTCTAAATAATGATTATGAAGGTCAGAACACTGCATACATATTAAACTTGTTTACCGCAATTTTTTAAATAAACTTTATAGAGTTTAAGGCTTTTCTAAGAAAATTATGTGATTTGCATTTCTATATTAAACTTGCCACCCGTAACGAACACACGCCTTTCATTTGCTCTCTGCCCTTTGGATTTAGTTTTCTTTTCACAAAAAAAAAAGTAAGCAAATAGGAAAACCCCAAGAATCTAAACGATCATACTAGTAAAAACGTATCATCAATCCAGTAAGAAAAAAAGTGAAGCGATAGCGCAAGTGCATAGACCAACATTCCCACACCCACTCCCACTCATCTGTTAGAGCGAGTAAACTTTTTTTTTCCTGCAAGAAATCTACGTATGAGGTTTCATTTTCGAGCACATTTCCACAGGACTAATTACGGCAGAAATGAACCCATTGAGCGTTGCATCAGGGAAGCTAACCTAGTTATTGATGTGTTAGATTTTTTTGAATATTGTTCGAGAAACTCTTTTAAAATGAAATTAATGTTAATGCTCATCCGTATTAATTAACAAATAATGTAATATGTATGCAAATTCTTCTTTTTTGTTCTCTTCTACTATTATTAATATTATTTTATTATTATTGTTTTACATATTTAGTTTTAAGTTGTCTAATTGAGCCTGTAACTCTAGTTGACGAAATAAATAAATAAAAAAAATACTTGTTCGCTGTTGTACTATTTTTCTTATCGCGTGTTTCGTTGAGTACAGGGGCATAGGCGATTAATAGAATTGTATAAACAACTAGCAAAGTGATTATCTTTTTAATGGACCAAAAAACAATCACTCATATCACCTGTGGTACGTAATATGCTTTGGAAATCCCAATGACTGTGAGTTTGCGCAGACATGGACGCAATTGCAAACTGGACCTCATTTCGCTTTTAAAATGAAAACTTTTGAAACTATATCGCTTCGCTGCTCTGGATTCTTTATGTCCAGAAATCAGCTAAATATCGTCAACTGAGTACTAGAACTGAGATGACTGTGTTTTTGGATACCTGGATTCGATAAGAATGGGTTTCAATGACTGGAAAACTAATTTTCCTTACTTGCTGCCATCTATTGGGGAGTATGTCTATTCCGTAATAAATTACAGTTCACGTGTAAAAAGTCGAGTTTTCAAGTTCTAGCACTCCAGGTGACGATATGATGTGAGCGGCTTAAGGTAATCATCACTTTCACTCATCATCTCTTACGTACATATGTCAGAGATACACTTGAAGACCGGAAAATGAGTGTCTATAAGTTTTTCGTTTGCAACTGCTCCCCAACAACTCTGGTAAGTTTTCTATTTCTGAACGCTGCCATTATGTCTTTTCTCTAAGCACAATTTCCGAACTTGACATCGGTATGCCCCAGCATGAAGCACAAAGGTATTTCACACAACTTCTATCGGGAGTGCAGTTAATGCATTAGAGAGGTGTTGCCCATCGGGACCTGAAGTTGGAGAATTCACTTCTAGACGAACATGATAACATCAAGATCTTAGACTTTCGAATGGCGACCATGTCTAGAATGAAAGGTAAAGAACGACTATTGGGCAAGCGCTGTGGAACGTTGCTGTATGTTGCTCCTGAGGTGCTAGTTGAACCAGATCACATACACCCGGCGGATATTTGGTGGTGTGGTGTGATCCTTGTCACCAGCCATCTGTCAATTATCAAGAGTTTGTCAATTGAAATTGAACTGGACACACTAGCTATTTCTTTGCTACGCAAAGTATTAGCCGTCATTCTCAAGCATCGAATAAATCTGGAAAAGATTTTGGACCACAAATGGTGTTACATGCAGTTTGTCGACTGCGACTTGAAATCGCCTGATGTTACGTTGGCCTAAAGCCAAACGATTACGTTCCAGTGCAGATTTTACCAATCCCTTCGATTATTCCATATCACGACGAGTATGCTACTTGCAATCAATGCCTTAAATGAGGAAAGATGCAGTCCTAGGACATTGTAGCTGGTCAAGGTGTTACAAATCTGTGGTCATAAGGAAAAACAACATAAGCCGACTTGTTTTGTGTGTGACTTATGTTGTTTTTCCTTGTGGCCACAGAAATAATAATTCCGCCTTTGAAGCCCGAAACGGATTTTGTTTCTCACAACCGGCATTGCTGGTTGATTTAAGCCAAAATGTATTCCAAAGACTGGTGCGTCATGACAAGGTTCTTCATGACTGCACAATGGAGCGATGTAATTAGGCTAATCACAAGGTTGGATAAGGTGGGATACGCACGGAAGATCAATGACGATAGTGTCGTTACGTCTGGTGTCCAGGGCACACATTATCGGAATGGATGAGAAGATTTTGTTGAATTTCCATTTGTCGAAAGGATGTGAGTTGGAATTTAAGAGACGTTTTATTAAAATTAACCAAATCCTAGAGAGTTTTGTGCTGAAGGGGCCTACGACATGGCTTATTGCGATAGCGAAGGTTGTGTTTATAGTTTAAGTTAAGTTTTTAAGCACACTTGACTCACTTACTTATCCGGCCAGGGACCTTTGGAGGGTTTGAGCATGAACTAATGCCGCCTTCTATCTTTGCCTGATCTTTAAACCGGAGGTTCGGTCTCGCATTTCTTCGTGAGCCAAGTGGCTGGGACTCGAAGGTCGTCTTGTTTGGAGCGTTCTCGTCCATTTGGTCGATGTGGCCGAACCAGTGCAGTTGACGGATTTTTGCTTTCCGCACTTCATCCACATCTTTAAACAGCTCGTAGATTTGTCAGTTGAATCTTCTACTCCATTCGCCGTTCTCGCAGACAGGACCAAATATTCGAAATATATCTTGGGATTGAAATTCCTTTCGAAGGATCCTTAAATCTGCTCCGCTGGTTTACTCCTTGTTTAGAACTCAGCTTCGTAGAGCAAGACTGATAAGATCAGAGCTTTAAGAGCATGATTTCAGAGCTTCGAGTTAACAGTATGAATCCTATTGGTTTTGAAAAACTTATCCTTCGTCGAATCTCTGTCAGAGTGTCATTTGTGGGGTTAATATTTGCTCCAAAGTTGATGAACTCCTTTACTACCTTAAAATTACACGACTTAAGCAAATGTTCAATTCTCGCATGCATGACAGTAGTGACGTGAAATAAAGCCGAATTTGGCGTGGAAATCAAGTAAAATTTGAAGTTCGGCTTCACTTCCATCAACAAATTCAAATAATATACAGAATGCCTTATTTCTCTCAGATCATATTGGACTGAGATTTTGGTTTCAAAAATGGCTAATTTGGAATTATTTGAATTCTAAGGTCAATTTTGCAAATTCGGTCTTACTTCGTTGGGCCATATTTCACGTCGCCAATGCTAGCGCAAACTCGCATTCATTGGGATTTCCAAAGCAAATTACCGCAGGTATTGTGAGCAATTGTTTTTTGGTCCATAAACAAGATAATCACTTTGCCAGCTGTTAATACAATTTAATTCATCGCCTTTTGCCCCTTGTACGTAACAAAACAAGCGATAAGTAAAATAACACAACGACGAAGGAGTGAGAGTGGGTATTTCAGTATGTGCACTTGCGCTATCGCTTAAAACAAATTTTTTTTTGCGAATGTGATCGTTTCATTTTTCGGGTTTTTCCCATTTCGAATTTACTTGTAATTTATTTTTTTTTATAAGGTAAACTTAATCCAAATGAATACCAATAACGCAATTTTCTTGGTAAAACCGTAAATTGTATAAAGATTAATTAGAAAATTGCTGTAAACAAGTTTAATATGTATGCAGTGTTCTGACCTTCATAAACATAATCATTCCTTTGAATAGCGTATAAATACTGATAGTAAACGAGTGATTCTTCACAGAATAGAACTTGTTCTCTAACCGAGTGTTTCTTTGAGTTCAACGCAAATCTTTAAACGACGAAAATGGTTGCTTTCAACAAGGCTTTCATCTTACTTTTGGTCATTGCTAGTGCAATGTTAATCGCCACCACGGAAGCAGTCCGTGTTCCACCATGCGACCAGGTTTGCAGTCGAATTAACCGCGAGAAGGACGAGTGTTGCAGAGCCCATGGCTATAGAGGTCACTCCAGTTGTCGTGGCGGAATGAATTGTTATTAATGAATAATCATTGTGTGTACATACATATATATTTTTCGGCTTAGAGTGCAATTAACTGTGGATAAAAAAAATACATAAAAGAAGCCGATATATGTATGTACATACCGAAGTCGGAATTATTAAAATGTTTTCAATCTGAAAATTCTTTATTTGTTTTATGTTTCATTTGTTGCTATTAATAAAACTGTGTATAGAACCTTAACCTTCTAAAAAAAGCATTTGAAGGATCATATCAAACTCAACACTGTTTTGATATTAGGGATCCTGAAAACTTTATTTGCATGTTAGTGCATCGATAAACTGCTCATTCTCATTTTATTCTGAACAACCTTTGCAGTGAAAAATAATGAGTCCTTTGGAAACCGGCATCAGCAAACACCACTGACTCGGCTTCCGTAGGTAAAAATTAGTGGTATCTGTGGATAAAAATTGTCTTAAGTCGACAGCTTCGGTAGTCGTATTTTTCGTCTGCATTAAAGAGTGTCCGCTTTAAAGAAAAAGAATAAACTAAAAACCCTTATTTTCAAGACTTATGCCACAATTTAAATTGTTTACAAGATATATAAAGGCAAGCAAGAGTAAAGCAATAAAAAATTGAATTAGTGCATTAAATTTATAACGGTTTAGAACGACTCCAGCGATTAAACTATGGTTGTGTACCTTAGTCATGCATCGGTAAACTAGTTCTGAACATTAACTTGACGCGGCCACTTTATAAAACAAAAACATTAAAATACAAGTTTTCTGAAGATTCCATTCCTGTTAAACTTAGGTAATTACACTTAGGTTATTATTTATAAATCAAACTAAGTGGCTTGCGTTGACATTGTTTTCCAACTACAGATCTCTTAAATCTGCGATTTTTACTTTCTAACGCATAGTTGCAAGTATGGGAACACAAACCTGTTATGCAGATATAATGTTTATTCTTACTAACCCGAAAACTACGTGTTGCCAAGTTAGGTGAGTGTATTCCAGGTGCAGGTACTCGCGATTAGATATTGAGTATCAAGTTCCACAACTAAAAAACAACATAGGAATCTTAATTAACAGCCAGGCTGCCATCAAAGCACTTCATTCATACACTACGTCCTTATAGAAGGCATATCCAGACAGATATGGCCCAACTTCAGAAAAAATTGAACAAACGACCTTATAAATAGGACTCGCAACGAGATAGTAGAATTGAAGCAATTTGGACCAATTCAGATCTTGGAATCCTTCCAAAGAAAAATTCTACGTCGAATATTTGGTCCAGTGTGCAAGGAAGGCGAATGAAGGAGAAGATACAACCGCGAACACTACGAGCTGTACAAAGATCTGGATGTAGTCCGGAAGGCAATAATCTGCAATGGCTCGGCCACATCGAGTGAATGGACGAGAATGCTCCAGCTAAGAGGATCATCGAATCCCAGCCACCTGGTTCATGAAGAAGAGAAAGACCGAACCTCCGGTTTAAAGATCAGGCAATCGCGGACGCCAGAAACTTAAGTGTAGTAAATTGGAAGCAGCGTGCCCGGGAATGCAAAGGATGGAAAGCGGAATTAGTTCAGGCTCAGATCCTCCAAGTGTCGCTAGCCTGATAAGTGAAGTTAGCAATTAGGACAGACCATTGGCCAATTGGCTCACAGGCTGTCGAGTTTTGCGTTCCATTTAACACTCATTGCCGCAGCTGTAACAATACACTGGAAAAGGAAACCCTATTCCACTTTCTTTGTGATTGCTCGGCATTAGTTAGAACCAGGCATGTCACACTTGGCAAAGCCTTTTTCATGAAATTATCAGAGACCTCTGACGTGAAATTTTGCAACATCGTCCACTCACTCAACTCCAGAGGATGGATCTGAAAATTAGTCCTTATCACACCCATCTATGTACATCTAGGTCACGCGAGTTTAGGTATCAAAAAAGCGCATCAGGGCTACTTTTGATTCTAGCAGGACTTTAACATTAAAACAAAAGTGAAAGAAAAATTGCTCATTAGTCCCAGAGACTAGATCGCAGTAGCATGGTAGGATCTCTGTCCATAGGCGTAGAACTTGGTCTACGCACCAGCCGAGCATAATCACTGGGTATCGTCACCTGGGATGTGTTATCTCTGGTATGTGCGGACCCATGCTGAGATGAAGGTACTCGGAAAAAAAAGGATTATCAGCCAACCATTACAATAAATGTTGTCCGTTTAAGAGAGATGTCCATTTAGAGGGTGAAATCGTGTAGTAAAAAAACCGTACTTATAGAATTGATCGTAAATTGCAAGAAGAGGAATTTCGCGTCAAGTTATTCAAAGTTAGCAAGGGCCTGCTAGCTACTCAATTACATCTCTGAATTAATAATGGGAACAATAGAGATAAACGCAATAGCATGCAAAGTTGCATTTAAATTATTGTTAACCTTACAACACAACACTTGTTTGTACTGAAAAGATACTTTTTATTTATTATTCAGATTAAGACTCAGAAAACCTATTAAAATTACCTACGCGATCACAACAAGTAAGTGCGCAATAAGAATCCATCGGACTATTAGTTATTACCTTTAATTGATGCACTAGATTCATTATACAATCAATCAAAGAAAAATATAAATAATTGTTGTTAACGTTTATTTTTTTCGAATATGATCTTTACTCGTTACTTTGTATTAACAATTAGAATTCAATATAATGAATTCGAAATATGATCGAAGATACTTTATAAAAACTACTCCGCGCCTTATTTTCTGTCAAAGAAAAGTCTTGACACAAATTAACTAAACACGTAACTTTATCTTTAAGCGTATGTTTCAAGCCCACATTGAGAACGTTTTCCCTTGCAGTTATATATTCAGACTTCTTAATAAATGACTTTTTTGCACGAATCATCACAAGAATGACAAGGCTGCTGGGTGACCTGACTCTTAAACAATCAACGTAAAATAAATCGTGTTGAAAGCAGTCTAAGGTCAAACTGAATGTCCGTCCGTGTCATTGCAAAAAACGCCTTTAAGTGTCAATGTGGACCTCATTATGTAGTCTTTGCCAAGAGCAGATCCAGAAAAAAAAAACCTACGTCCGCCTCAGCGCTACCAACCATAAGGCGCTCCCAAATAGCCATTTGTGAGAGGTCCCGTTGACAATCCGATACTATCTCTAAGGTATGTTATGTTATGTGTGTTCGAGATAGTTGTTGTCAGCCCTTGGCACTGCGGTTTCTCCTCAAAATCCTAGTGTGCCTTCTCTTATAAGTTGTTTTACTCCAGAAGATTTCAGGAAGTTAAGGAACTTCTCTGGTTAAATGGTAGCAAGCAACATTAAAACTTGAACTCTCTTTCTAAGTTGAAAGACGACTAGGTATTCCATAAGGTCTCCTCACTATCACGACAAAGTCTTCAGCTTTAATAATTCACGCAGCACTGTCTGTTGAAGATTCTAATTCGGATTCTAAGGTTGTTTCTAACGAGATTTACAGTGAAACAAGATTTTTCGTATCGAGAATGGTAGCTGGTGTGTTAAGGCTGGTTACTTTGGATTCCTACATGCAAAGACCTCTTGCACATTTTGCCAAAAGGAAGTTGCTTACCTCACAGAAGAGTTCGGGTCCACGCCATCTTTTGTCATTGCTATGAATTTCCATAGCAAATTCGCTATGAATTTCCAGTGAAGGATTACGATGTTGTTCCTAGCTAGGTCAGAGATCAACTTGTGGGTTTCTAGGACAAGCGCTTTTAGGGCAGTTTTATGGTCTGAGAAAATTTGTATGATTAAGTCGCACACACTGACTGAGGGGGAAGAGTGACTGAGAAGTTTGCACATGGTGATCTTTCAAAATTTTTTAAACCAATTCCTGTTTCTATTTTCGATCCGTCCATATACCAGACAAAGAAGGAAATGTGTGGAGTTTGTGATTCTCCTAGTCTTCCCTTTTTTTGTTGACGCAGTTTTGGGGTAACCTGTTATCTGGGAACAAGGTTATGTCGCGGTCCAGTGTTTCAAGCAAGAATAGGTGACCTCCTCTATAGGACTTTGAGTAAAAATTTCTTGAGTAAAACAGTCGATGGTTACTAAGGTAACCGTATGCTTAAATGGTTCTTTTAAGATAATCCTTGCTCGTCAGAGTTTTATTGCTTCGTTCTCCCGATTATGTGAATTTTCTCAGCATATGTGAGTAGTTGCATCGACGTTTGAAAGATTGTGGCGCTCGAGCTTTGCACAATTCTTTCAAAAACAAAGTAGAAGAAATCGTATGACAGCGCGTTGTCTTTTCTAAAATCTCCATCGTCATCCTGCATTAGTTTGGCGGGGACAGCATAACTGAAATTGCTCTGTATAGCTCTTCTCTGTCGAAACCATTATTAGCGGCCTTGAGATCGATAAAGAGATGGTGGGTATTGATTTCAAACTTTTTATTCAAGATCTATCGGAGTTCGAATATTTGGATGCTACTGGACTTTCCTAGCCACACTGTTATGGACTAATCGAATTGTTGACAATATGCATTAGAAGCTTTTTGTTTGTTACGACTACCCTTTAACAAAAGCACGAACATATTGGTGACATAAGAAGAAAGGCGAAGGAGATACCAATAATCGTCGATTTTAAATGCTTGCGGGGTGCAGTGATTGAGAAATACATAACCTGTGTTTTTTCACTTAGTAGACCAAAGCAAAAGCCACGGCGACAACCATGACTCTGCCCCCTTTTTATCGATATTCAATGGCGTTGCTTTTTTTCAAAGCAGATTCTATATACCCGTTTAAGCAAATTTGTCCCAAAAAATTCCCAATTAGGGGGTTCCAACATCATGAAAACAATCTACTTGAAAAAATTATCACGTTCCTATGATAAACGGTTTGAGCTATGCATTGATGGCCAGTCAATTTGATTGACAAACAACGTGTCTCAAGTATTTGTTATCTTTGAACATCTTTATTACATATAACGATTGGATTAACTGACTGAGGACTGGTTTAGATGGTAGACCGTGATGAGTCGAAAACCGGTTAATAGAAAATAAATACTGAAATATTTGAACGTTAATTTTTTTAATTACACTTAATTGAACACAGATCGTAATGAATTCACCAGTTATTCAAAACTAGTCTTTAAATATATACAGCGCAGCAAAATCATTCCTTTGAATAGCGTATAAATACTGATAGGAGACGTGTGATTCTTCACAGAATAGAAGTTATTCTCCAACTAAGTGGTTCTTTGAGTTCAGTGAAAATCTTAAAACGACGAAAATGGTTGCTTTCAACAAGGCTTTCATCCTACTTTTTTTCTTTGCGTTTGCAATGGTAGTTACCACCACGGAAGCAGTCCGAGTTCCACCATGCGATCAGGTTTGCAGTCGAATTGACCCCGAGAAGGACGAGTGTTGCAGAGCCCATGGCCATAGCGGTTACTCGAGTTGTCGTGGCGGAATGAATTGTTATTAATGAATAATCATTGTGTGTACATATATATTTTTTTCGGCTTAGAGTGCAATTAACCGTGGATAAAAAAAATACATAAAAGAAGACGATATATGTATGTACATACCGAAGTCGGAATTATTAAAATGTTTTCAACCTCAAAACTCTTTATTTGTTTGATGTTTCATTTATTATTGTGAATTAAACTCTGTATAGAACCCGAACCTCCTAAAATAAAGGTTTCAAGGATCATATCAGACTGAGCCTTGAACTTAGAGATTCTGAAAACTTTATTTACAAGTAAGTGCTCTGGAAAACTGTTCACTCTTGACTCACTTTAAAAACCAAAGAAAGAGTGGGCTTCGCGATTTACTCACTCCTGAACCGCGGTAGCGTGTTTCAAGCGGAGGTCTTAGCAATCACCGGGTCGACTCGAGAATATTTTAGGAAAGCTGCTATTAAAGCTATTGCATCCACAGTAATAAAGTCAAGGATTGTAAAAAATATTGCCACCATAAGCTCATAAGCTTCAAACACTCATCACGAATCACAGCGTAACACTCTGATGAGTCCCTGGACACAATTGTATCCAATGGAACGAAATGGCAGATGAGCTAGCTAGGAAGACAGAACCTTGTCGATAACTTAGCACTCCCCCTCTCAAGATCGTTAAATTCTAAAGATAAACTAACGAGAGATGGAGCACACTTTCATCATTTCGTGTCTCCAAAGAACTCTGGACAAATATGACAACAAAATAAAATCGTTAAACAGATCACATTTAAAGCGCTTCATAGGGACCATCACAGGCCACCTTAGTACAGACGACTTGTGCAACAGGGCCTGTGGCGATATAGATGTTAAAGAGAGCATATACTTTGATGAATCCATCATAGAAGCTATCCCTAATCTTTTCAAAATTCATTCGAGTTCGAGATGGTTCAGGGAGAGACCCTCTATCTTTATTTTTCTCTTTCAGACTGGAATGCATCCTTGGATATCAGGGTGATGGCACCCATCTCATCCTAGGCTGACCAGGAGATCGCTTACTTGATGGAATATCATTTATGACACATCCTGGAAGCCGCTTAGAGGGCATACGTGTTACGTGTTGGTCGAACAAGTAGCTAGATTCTGGTTTTTCTCACTTGATCTCATTCGGAAGAAGGAACCTCATTTTAGCAGCTTATATCTGCGATCTTATTCTATCGGTTATTACCCATTAGAGTTGAGAGTTGAAACTAAGCTCATCCTTTCTTCTGTTATATAGAAGTCCTCTCCAAATTCATCCATCCTGCCCAATCGTATAAGATAACTCTTCATTGCTCCTTGCATTATTCGTGAATAAGATCCAAGGTATGGACTTGATCTTCTCCATTTCAAAAGGACTCCACTTAACAATCTTTCTGGAAACAACCATCACTTTCGATTTGTTCATATTAACAGGTTTATCACAGATGGCTGCAAATAGTTCGAGTACCCGCTGGAGATTGCTCTGGGAGGATCCAAGGATGACCAAAATCGGTGAAAACTAGACGTATGATCCTCAAGTCGCCCAGTATGAGATTTTCTAAGCAACAGCTTGGCCGTTATATCCAGTTCATATACAAAGTCGATTTAGCGCAGTTCACCAGAACAAAACTTCCGCAGTTCGTGCATAAAGACTGAATAGCCCTTAACAAGGACCCAACAATCTCATACTTCCTCCTCCAGGGTTTGGCTCGATGGACCCTCTGCAAATTCTCCAAATTCACAAGGTTTGGCATACACCCATTCCTAACCTAGGTTCAACCATACCAACCACTATCCACAAGACAGAACATATTTCATTGCTGGAACCACAAAAGAAATGATAAGCACGATTTTTAAAATAAGATTAGATTTGATAAGGCTTAACTTTATGCCACACCATTAGGGACTTTCGATTTTATGCGAGCCCTGTGACCTAAAAGAACAAGAAGATGTGCTCCATATTTAAAAAAAATTCCAACACAGGTTCTTTGGAGTTGTGAATTTGCCGTTGTCGTCATTCAAAGTTTAAAGTAAACAAGGACCAAGGATCCAACAAACGCAAATAGAAACAGCGGCCAAATAAATTGCTTTTCTTTAAAAAAAAATTTGCTTGCAATTAACTGGATCAACTTTGCATTTGTATCTAAGGAGTGGTAGCAAGAAGTTCAACATCAACACTGACGGCAGCATTAAATGTTTCTGCTTAGTTTGCGTCCAAAGTTAAGGGGGTGTCCTCAGTGTCCTGTATATCTTCCGACAAGTGGTTAACTCCAGATGGTACTGGGTTAAGTTTTTGATTTCAAGCGCCCCAATCAAGCATACGGAACCAGAATCTATTGAAACAGTTTTTCAGTGGTATTTACTACAAAAAATGACTCGTTTTTATAGTGGGATATGCATGATGGTCTCAGGACATTCTACATTTTGCTTGATGATGTTTTTTTTTCTGCTTGCGCAATGCAAATCAATAGAGGTCACCCTCTCCAATGGGGTAGGAAAATTAATTAAAAACTCGGTAGGGTGGTGAGAGCAAAAGAAAAAAAAAAAATGTCATGTGCATGCTGCTTCGTTAGAGGTTAGATACAAGTGTTTTCATCAAGGATATACTCAGATATGTATGTGGTTGCTATTTTAATTTTTTTTTTGTTTAAGACTTTTCGTTGGAAAAAGTTTTCGGAAAAACTTTTCAAAACTTGAATTAATGGGACTAGTATGTATATAGATGTCGTTTCCAGGTTTTGGCTTACGAAGCTATTTGCTTGGTGAAGTATAGACTGCCTCTGGCATCCTTTTTATTAATTATCTTCTTTGTTTCATTAAGACAAAACCAGAGAAAGATAAATTTGGACTAAGTTTTCATCTTGAATAACAATACCATACTTGGGAATAATCAACAGGATAGGCATTGAAAAAAGGAATCGAATGATATGGAACATATTTGAATTTTCTACAGGAATCTTGTAGAAAGGTAAAGAGGGACATTGTGGTCCTTTAATCCAGTGTGCCATTGTTGGAGTATTTACTATGTTCATATATTGTATTTAAATATTTCATATAAAGTGTGTTGAGAGGTTTGGTTGTGTCGTTTTTGGCATTGGTTAACTACCTTTCAACATTTATTTGAACTTTTATTGAAGATTCTTGCAATTCTAATGCAAAGGATCAGAATTTGGGCCTACTTTGTGCCACTTTTGTGGCTATAAGACTTGATTAGAAATGTAAACTCAAAGGGGGAGTTTCGAAACCAAGCAAAGCCGTCATTTTACGATGGAACCAAAAGGGCTTTTATCAAGCAATCATGTGGAAGGATGCTCAACACAAAAGAAGCCGCAGGTCAACCGCCGCTCCTAACATGATGCCAATTGATGAAAAAAAAGCGCCTTACAAGTTCATTTGCGGTCATAAGGGAGGACGAACAAGAAAAAGATGACAAAATTAAAATTACCGTTAAATAGGCCGAGGAAACAGCCAAATAAGAGAGACAGCAGGAGCATTTATAGATTCAAGAACAGAGAAAAAGACCTCGATGATACACTGACCTCGGAGAAGGATAAGCTACTTGATTCGCAGACGTCTAACTGTTGTGTCATTCGAAGTGGTACCAAATGCACCATCAGACCATTTGCATCCAAACTTTAGAAAATCTTGAGAAAGTATTTTTAGAAAGAATGGGAAATTAAGGCTCCCTTGTGTCAACAATAGGGCCGCACAATGGATAGACATCGGAAAGCTTTAATTCCGGCCAAAGAAGGCTAAGGCAATGATGTTTTGAGACAAAATGACCCAGAGAATCTTCGAGTCTGACTTGAAGCGACAACACTGTAGAGGAAGACCACGTCTTAAGTGGCGGGCGCAAGTGAAGAGGCTTGTAACTATTAAGATTCATATGCATCTCGATGTTACCTGGATGGTTTTAACTACCAATGATACACATTTTCAGGCCTCTTTATGGTCCTATATGGGCAATGAAATAGGCTGCTTGTAGGTACAGACTCTCTGGTCAAGAAGGAGAGATGACCTTTATTAAGGGGATGCAGTGATGAAGAAGTACATAAAGAAACCGATATAATTCATATTCCTTGCCGTTTTTCAAGCTACAGTCAGCCCAGAAATGGGCATTCAGGACTGAGTAGGCAGTGTACATAGTTATGTCAAAATGCATAAAGTGCCATGATGAGTTGTGGCACTGTCTCACAAAAACACGTCATCGTTTTCTAGGTAACCACTAATTTATGGCGGAAGATATCACCAGCAGCTATCCCAAAGACATCGCCGGTTTTATCACTCACTCCGGAATCATGGAGGAGCTCTAAATAGACGATATCACAATAGGCCCAAGTGTGGCCGCAGTGATAAGGGACTAGTGCCCACCTCACCTACTAGTCTATCTATCTGAGTTGTGGCATCTTTTACAATGGATCTGCATAGAACTGAATGTTATGGAGAGATCTCAAGAATTCCCATTCAATCCATAAACCTCACCTAACCCATTTCGTCTTTTCTTGACTTTCCTAAGAGGGTCGATTTCAAAAATAATGCCGTCATTTCAAGGATCAGCAATTAAACGTGTCTTGTATTTGCACAGATTTATAGCACTTTAGCATAAAGAAGGAAAACCAATAAACTTTTCAATCTTTCTTTTTTTTCATCCATAGTTTCTTTCATTCTATGCTTAGCCCCACTAAATAGTGGTTCACCAAGATGACATAATCAGTTTAATTACAAGAATTTAATGTCTTCATTCCAAATAAAACCGCACGTGGACACATCAAAATAAGTTCAAACAACTCTCTGTATTACCATACAAAATTCCTTTGGTAAACATGGAATGTTTGACGCTTCAGCCCCTTTCTCTCTCTCGCTCTTTTTATTCCTCAAGACAGTTAATAACAATAATGGTGATAATAAAGGCTTACAGTTCCCAAATCGACTAAGCTATCTAATACCATTTGACTGTTCCATTGCGTAACATTATCAAAAACAATACAATCACTCACAATAAAATGGATTACCCATTAACAATTACATCTAACTACTGGCAAAAACAAATTCCCATTACCCACACAATTTGAATACAATTGGGATCGGGCTCTTGTCCAAGCTTCGCTTCCTAAATCACTTCTCATTGTTTTATGTCTAAATACCCATAAATTACCGCCACCAACAATGGGCCCAATGGATATCATCTCTTTTGCAATTGAGAATATTCTCCTTTTTCGAGTTTATTTGCGGATGTAACTACGTTATACTATGACTACCTCGGGAAGCATGATACCACCACACAGAAAAAAAATATAAAGACAACCGGCACGGCATGGAACATAAAAAGAATGATTGGCTCCTTTCGTCATACCAACAACGCACAAAAGGGGGCGAAATAATTCTCTGTGTTCCCCACGAAACTGATGGTGGATCCCATCCAAATTGCCTCAGATGTCGGGTGGGCCCTCTTGTGTGAATCTGTCAGTCTGTCTGAGTGTCTGCCATCGAACAATGTTGCCGCCGTCGTCGCCGCCACCCTAATGGCCGGGGTATTATGCAAACTTTTTTCAATGCCATTTACTTCATACACAGTGCGGCGCTTAACATTTCAAGGGGATTTCCCTTGAAAGTTCTTTTTACAAAGATTTCTTCCTCAAAAAAAATAAAAATAAATAACAAACGTAACACTAGCTAAATGGTTATGGCTTTGTTTTTGTCATCTACTCAAAGAAAAATGGCATGGGCCAGCTCGGTACGGGGATCATGTCCATGTATTGAGTATTTAGGAATCCTCCCCGCATTGTTTGTCTCGACAAAATAGTAGTGGTAATAATCATTGTGTTTGTCATTCTATTCGGGGAAGAATCGGAGCCAGTGCCAGAGTTCCTTTCTGTTGTCCTAGTACTTAACTTTGAGTTGAATTCAAAAATAGAGAAAAAAAAAAAAAAAAAAACAAAACTCCAAGTGAAAATGAAACGGGCTTCCTTACCCTGCCGAACTGTTTAAGGGTAAATAACCTTTGTTTCAATATTGTTTGAAATTATTTACCTTAGAGTGGCTGTTCCTGAAAAAGTTTATTTGTTATCGTTTCTGGATAAAGCTGCGTTAACTTTGTTTTTCGGTTTCTACAATATGTTTGCGTACACGTGGCATATTCATTATTTATTAAGTTCTGTTCACTTTGTCCAGTTTGTCGAGGATAAAAATCAACGTCAAAACAACTAAAAACATCTTGTGCGGTACGGGTATTTTTGGATTGTTTGTCGGTATTTTTCCTTTGGTTAGAGTGTAACTTTTGGACGGTTGAAATGAATGTTATTCTGTTTATTTTGTTGTTAAGGTAATTTTTTTCCAGGTGAGGTTTGATGACCCTTCTTACCGCATTTTGTGAAAACTGAAAACTGTTAGAGTGGCACGAGGCTAAACTGAGAAATTCTGTTGAAGTGTTTCGAGCAGATATCATCAACAATGGCAACTCTTGTTGTCTCAGCTAGCCCGAGCTACATGAAGTCTTAATCTAGAAGAAGTCTGTGGTTGACAATTGAACCCGAAAGCCAATGAACCCCTTAACAAGGCTCTTGGTTTGTCGCAGAACTGATGGCCTAAACTGAGGCTAATCTGCATTAAAACCTAAGGTGTTTGACTCGAAATGATTGACTGGCTGTAAGCCCTAATTGACAGATAACATCGTATTTTAGCGTGAACTGGTGGACAACTAGACGAATCCAACGCCTTGTCGGAACCTGCAAGTCAGGCTGCCTGTACTCCATCCCAACCACCATTGCGTATTGACCTTACTCTTTATCCAAATTTTTGTTGTAATTGAAGCTAGACAAATTAGGTATTAATAGCTTCCTCTTCCAGTCAAGTAACTTCGACTCAGGGAACTCATCCTTTCCTTTTGGAGCACTGAAGCTACGAATTCAACGATGTGCTACCTAAATACAGCTTCAACAAAAATTTTTCATTAATTGTCCCACACAGGGAGGACATTTTTCGAAATGTTCTGGTATACGGAGAGTCGCCATGCTTTAGCAGTTAGTGCCTTCGACTGCTTAGTTCGAGTCAGCGGTTGTTTTGCTGTCAGTATTGTACTGCATCATCTTTCGGCAGATAATGGCAAACCTCCGAGTGTACAATCTCTCATGAAAGAGCTCCTCTATCCGCCGTTCGGAGTCCGTAATAAAACTGCAGGTCCCTTTCAACCATCCATGCAAAAACTTGAACATGCACAACATGAAACAAGGACTTCTCTCTATCCCATCAAATACTGTTTTTAGATGGATTAAAAATAGAAAAAGAAATTGGATCCAGGAATTTGAAGGATTTCCTTGTGTGAACTTCTCAGTCGGCTTTAACAAACACTCGTTCATATTCCAAGCAGAGATCTTTGCGTGCAGGACTTAATCGTACATTAAACTAAGGTGGAAGCCAACTCGTACTACTCTTGTAGCCCCTTGAATCTTCGATTGAAGCAAGATCATAAAGTGTTTTTAAGAAAAGGTTCCAAATGGAGCTTCTTTTTAGGCAGAGGCAAAGGACAATTCCATAGAAGGTGGTCTCCATACTTACTTACTAGCTTAAGGTGGGGTTACAGTCCGGGGTGGACCTGGGCCTCAACCAATAAGGGCTTCCAGCCAGCTCGATCTTTAGCTACCTGCCTCTTGTTTCGCACTCAAAGTTGGTCCCCTTCAACTTGCGGGCGCCACCTGAGTCGCGGTATTCCTCTACTGCGTTGTCCATCAGGGGCGGATTCGAAGATTTTTCGGACCGGACCATTGGCGTCCATCCGCTCTACATGACTCAGCCACCTCAGTCTTTGGAGCTTCACAATTCGTACAATTCGTCTCCATAAACTAAAGAAAAAGCAGTTGAGGAGAAGCCTTGTTGATGCAGTGTCCAGTGGTGACAGGTTTTGTGCCTATCATACATCTAACTTCTTGGGGAAACCAATATTCATCTTCTCGTGCTAGCAATCGAATATTCTGAAAATGAAAGAGCTGACTCCCTGGCAAAAGATGGCGTATTTACATTGTTCTAGGGCGTTTCATCGTTTCGAGAGCTCAGCAAAATTAATTTTGGAAGCCATCTAGTGAAGACGACTCGTGGGAGACGACTCGCTGAAGAGGTTCCCAATGAGGTGGTCCGTTTCGATGTAGGTTTCCCTCCAAATAGCATGTACTAACCAAGTGCATCTCCGAATTCTGATATTCAAGTTACAATCAGCAAGGAAGGCTAAACTTTCGTTTTAAAACACAAGCTTCCACCATCAACAAGAAATTTGGTCTTGAAATACCACACAACAATAAAAGTTGACATTGTCCCAAGCACAGCCTCTAACTAAAGCCCGTTAGGTAAGTAACATTTTATGATAATCCTAATCATGGTCATCTAAAGCAATGATGTCCTTTTTTCGCGTGGGAAACTTTTTTCATTAACTTAGACTCCTTCCTCAATACTAATATCTCAGTTAAGTGTATCTACCGCCAACCATCCGCAAGACAAAAAACAAATTTGTAATGATATCCCTATACCTTTTGTAGTGTTCCAACTGTACCGTGCTTGTGCACCGCATTAACCTCACACAAATAGATACAAAAAAAACTTTAAGCGCTGTTAATACGATTATAACAGAAAAGAAAAACACCACTTCGACCTCAGTTTCCTCACCGCCGAGGAACTGAAACAAAACTCAATTCAACTGAGGTCTAATATTTTGAACTTTTTTTTTTTCCATGCAGCCCTTCGATGGAACAAACCGACTTCTACCACAAGCAAGAACTACCCCAAAGCCATAGCGTGTGCCCATAAGTATACACACTTCTCGTGAATAAAAAAAGGTAAAAGTTCAAAAGTTTTCTCATCAATTATTTAGCACATTCCCCGACGTCGAAAGGACGGATAGACTACCGTGTCCGCCCGAACGGGACGCACACACATAAAATAAAACTTTTTACCACTGATTTGAGTTATAATGTGCGATTTAGTCCATATCGCCTCACTCTTCCGGTTTCCGCCGGCACTCTATCGCTCATGAATCATTTTTCAAAACGTTTTTAGTTACATTAGGAGCGTCCTCGTACCTGCGAGTACACCATATAGCCAACACGAGCACTCCATTGAGACATTGCGGTGAAAATCAACTTTCACTTTGCCCACAGGTAGGTGTGCTATTAGAGAACTTCTTGGTTTTTGCTGGAATCCCTAACCTCGATGAACGCACATTGACTTGCTGCAGATGCCCCAGTAGATTGAGTCGCGATTAGCTATTTGCATTTCCGGGTTGTATGGTTGGAGTTACGAACTAATGTCGGAAGTTCCGAAAAGTTCATTGACCAAAACTTTCCCCAAGAGGTGCATCAGATCCGACCTTTCAGTATCATAGTCCCCGGCGGCGATCTTTTCATGCAAAACTTGATTACGCGCATTATTGCCGAGTGGGGAGGATTTGAAACGGTACCTCACCTTGTAAGTGAAGATACATTTTCTTAGCCTTTTGTTTCGTTTAACTTTCAAGTGGTATCAGCTGTACAGCGATAGTTGGATAGTCACTCGCATCCGGCTTTTTAGGACTTAAAAGTCCAAAAGTTCTCATCTCTTCCGGTGAAATGCGGTTTTCATGCAAAACGGTGCTTGGTTTTGTTCTGCGTTGTAAGTGGACCGTCTTGGAACATTCATCTTTCAGTCAACTTTCTGTGTATCCGGTGAAATTATGTAAACCGCAGCATAATACAGCGGGACTTGGTACAGGGAAAACTTTTAAGTCATCATGAGAGGCTGACAGGCACAGGGAGGAACTGATCCCATTCCTTCATCTTCACTGTTTTTGACTCTACCAAACAATTTTTCGATTATGCAACAGCGGCAGTGAGACTATGACTACGTGAACTTTCTTAAATTGGTTGGTGAACTGTTATTGCTCAACAGCGTCGACGAGGAGAAAGGACGAATTAGCAAGATGGCACGTTCGATCCTTTGGAAGCATATTGATGGTGCTAGTTGGAACAGAGGCATTCAGTGAGTGTTGTCATGACAAAAGAAGTTTACTGCTGCAAAGTAGTTTACCATATTGACGTGATGTGAATTTTGTACACCATCCAGATTGTGGAGCTTCCGGTATCCTTTTTCCCGAAGTAAATTGTTGGCGTGACGATGGATTAGTTTGGTGGATGTATGCAAAGGTGGAATTATGTGGTTACAGCAAAAGAGTTGCATTTGTAATGAGCAATGGGAGTGGGGTTCGCCCATTTAACGGGCTGAGGTTTAGTGCTAACGTTAAATAGATTACGTGCATCGAGGATAATTGCATTTGATGCGAGCGAGAGTTGGTGAATGTGTGCTGAACACGTGAAGTGTGTTAGGGAATTCTTTAGTGCAAACAATTTAGAGGGCGAAGGATATTTGTGGGATTTAATCGTATGAAGGTGACATATTTCACCGAGGTATTCATGATTAATTTTGGAACTTTGAACATGAAGGTGATGACTAATTGATGAGAGGTTGTTTCGTTTATGTTTACGTTGGAGAGTGTGTATAGCAAGGATTAGGACTAAGTTGGATACACATGAGCGTCTAGCTGGATGCGTCTCTTAAAATAAACAACAGATTCAGAAGCAAAGGAGGAAAATTCATCGACTACCTTGAAGTTGTAGTTGGGCATTACGACATAAGGGAGTGATATATGTCATATCTTTGTTGAGTACCAGGCTCATCCGGCAAGGTTTGCCTGTTTAGCCGTTACATAAAGCCTTAGGATGAAGCTCTGGCCTTTCGCTTTGCTGATTATAGATTTGGCCCATTTGGAGGGACGACGAGGTGGAAGACGGCGGCCTCTGTTTAAGTAGCCAGCGCTCGTTGACCATGTTAGTGGTCGAGGTGAAGAACATCGTGGATACACACTTTCCACCACATCCGATTTGACAGTAGGACGTATTTGGCGTACCTCAACATCTTATAGGAATGAGGAAGAGAGAGAGATAGAATGCTAATCTACGATATCACAGAAGGTTGTCATATAAAGCTCAACCCTAGGACTCCAATCCTTGGATGCAAGACTAGGAGATAGTTCTGTTTATTAAGAGGCAGCTTCTCACCATCTCTTAGCAATCTGGAAGCAATAATCAGTTTAACTGGAATGAAGCCCTTGGCAGTGGGGATTGGGATACGTCTAACTGAGCCTTAATAAGTCTTAAATGACTTCAAAGTTATATAAGTCAACCGCTTATTTTCCAAAAACTTGAGGAAGTCTACACAATGTGTGATCTGAGGGAACCGCATGAATTTGAGGAAAGGTTTCACTGTAAGAAGGTTGAATTAACCTGAACTTTTTACTGTAGCTTTTGCTAATATTGATACAGTCTATCAAAAGCGCACCTGTTGTAAAATTTGATAATCTTTTGCCTTCTTCAAGATGAGCTGAAACAACCTTGGACAAGTGGAAAACCGTCGTCAATCATCGACATCAACATGACCACAATGACTTGTGTTGTCAACTGTAAAACAAAAAAATCAAGACTGAGCCTGAGTACCTACTTAAGCTATACATCCATGTGAATCACTCATAAGTGGAGTTTCTAGTACCTTCACATTCGGAACTTCTTGCAAACTCTATTGGCAACTCTCAAGCCCATACTTCCTCATTTCTTGATTAAAAATTACCTCACAAAAAGTACTTCCGACTACATTCGTATTTTGTTTACCCATTATCGTGTAAATCAGAACTACATCATCCGTACAACTAAGATAATTTCCATGAATCAAGGTAGATATGCATAAATTTCGAATTCTGAAATCAAGTTCGCATACAACTCGTATTCTCTTCCCAAAACATGTTTTGCTGTCAAAATTAATGCAAACAGCAAACTTCTTCGAATTTATTTATGTTTTTCATAATTAAAATTCAAAAAAATAAAAAAAAAATAAAATATACATCCACTTCGTCAGTTCCAGTACATTGCCAGATTTTGCAATCAATGAACTTCATCAAGAAAATTTTCGCAAAACTTTATCTGATTTGCATATCAAAATATCACAAGTGTTCTCTACCCCGTCGACAATCCACAAAAACAAGAAAACAATTCTCTCGCCCTCTCAGTCTCATTCTACTCCTGGAATTGGAGAATTTTCCCATGATGTTCGAGTGTATATTCTTATCAAAACTGTCTTATACACCTACATGTCTTTTGTATACCCACCCAAAAGGTACACCTTAATGAATTCGCATAATCAGTAAATAAGTTTTCGATGTCGTTGTCAGTGGGGGTAGGTACAGTAGTTCAAAGACGTAAATTACACGAGCAAAAAGTATTAAAGATTAAGTTTTAAGAAACTTAAGTTGGTAAGTAGTTTTAAATCTATTTAATGATTGTTTAAGGTAAGGCGGGACAAGGAATGTGCATTTAAAAGTTTGAAAAGTCAATAAATGTATACCACTGTAATGGTCACCTTATGGCATGCAAATGGGGAACTAAAGTTGTTTAACTTTTACCAAGAGAAGAAGACATTTCTAGATGGGTTGGAACTTATTTTAATTTTGACAGTTTTTGAAGGAAGTAGATGTGAAAAGCAGAGATGATACATAGAACGGTAAGTACAAGTGAAGAAATCATAAGGGAACTTGCTTTGGACTTATAAAAAAAACTCCCATACGTTGTAATCTAAAGGATAAACATGATAATCTTTCTCGTAGATGAGACCCATTTCAAGTTAAAGTGAAACCCCTGTCGAAGGTTTGAATCTACAGTGAACTTTCTCTCTAGCAAAGACTGAAACCTTATACTACCTAAGGGTTAGGTTGGCAGGTAGAAGCAGCAGGCTTCGGAAGCTAATTGATGAAATCGGTCCTTATATCCCGCCTGTGGATTTGAGAGGAATATTTTTTCCCGAAACGAAATTGAAGTTGTTGAAGACGGGTTTGCTTGATTTACGATGCCTGCTTCTGGCGAGAGTACAGCAATTGCAGAGGAAGTGATCGAGGGATTCTGTCAAGAAATGGCCCTTCGGTAAAGAGCTTTTCGGTAGTACTTAGGCAGAGGAAGTGTGATGTGTCTTTTTTTGAACTTTTGTTGCAAAAGCAATGAACGGCACCAAAACAGGTTCGAGTAGTTCTTTCTGTTTGATTCAATACTAGTGTTTTCTTTTGCCACCGATGTCAGTGTTCTGGGACGAGCTCAGGGGCTGCTGGTCGACTTCTGTTGTTAAACAACTTTCAAACGAATTGGAAAATGCAACACCTTATTGGTAACCTTCAGTCTTGTTTGGGTCTTAGTTTAAAATGCAATTACAGGAAACGCGATTTTTAATGAACTAAATCGACAAGTTTGAGAAAAAAGAACCATTGAACATTTTTCTTGCTACACCAGCGTGAAAAAAAAACCGAGAAGGAAACCAGCGGTTATGGCCTGTTTCGATATTTCCCTGAAAACGTTCGTAGCATTTCATAAACAGGAAAGACTATAGACTGTGATAAATGCCACAACTTTCTACTGAGCTGACGATGCCGATGTGGAGTATTTTCTCTACGACGCACAACAGGATGCAACTCATTGGCATTGATGTCGTGAGTAGGTACAGATGCCTTCGCATTATTCAACTGATCTTCTGAACAAATCGAGAACGGACAAGGACCCTTTAGACATCACCACGCGATAAGGGTAGTGCTAGTGGATTGCTCAGGACTTCCGAAGACTATATAATTGTGGAATATTCTACGAAATGGAAACCACTGTCCAACCCTACCATTCGTGCGAAAAATATAACACGCGTAACAGAAATGGTTCCGAGAGGTGAGGCTAGTCAAGCAAAAGGGTAGATTACCTAAAACAGAGTTAAGGAAGAATTGAGTTGAGAAGAGCGCTGAAAAACGTTGCAAATTTCAAAATACAATGGCAAGCAAGCGGTGTTGACACCTAATGACCCTTGAAGTCATTAAGGATCTCCTTATATCGCAATAAACCTCCTTTAAGCCAAAGTATATCTTAATTTATCGTGCAAAAATAAAGTCTAAATGGAACTAAGACCCCATCTTGATTGTTTCTTCTGCATGAGTGACAACAAGAAGTTCCATGATAACTTCATCTTCTTCTGAACCACGCAATTCGAAGGCCTTACAAATAAAGAATGATGACTTATCGAACATTGTGGACTATTTAAGACAAACTTGAAACATGAAATAAAGGTATTGTGGTATAAATTGGAGAGATCCTTGAAATGGAACAGCTTAACCTTGCTATACTTTTGGGAGGTTTAAGTACATATAAAATTGTACACTAATTTGTAGTCAGCATGTGCCCGCCTTCAATAAAACATCTTTGACAGATAAGGTCTTGAACTTGGAATAAAAAAAAAACTCTTCGACTTGCTCCAAAACTAGGCTTTATCGACTATTATCAAAAATCCGTTCTAAATAGAATCTTTTCGTGCGAAAAAATTCGACATCATCACCACTGTATGGCAGCATGGGAATTCATCTAAGGTATACCTCAAACAAACTCCCACGAACATCAGCAATGAATAAAGTTAAATTAAACAGGTAGGAATAACTCCTCCTTCTGGAACACATCAAAAATACCTCTACTTGTAATAAAATAACTCCTCAACCACCCACCCGCCCCCCGTAAACCAGAGAGAGGGGAAGAAAGTTGAACGTATCAATCAACTTGTGGTAGACCCAACTCCAACTTTAACTCCAACTCCACTTATATTGTGTGCACAGGAATTGAGGAGAGGTTAAAAAGTTTTGTTTGAGAAGTTTCAGTTTTTTTTCTCTCTCCCTCTCTCTCTTTCTTTCTCTACGTCTGATAAAACTATAAATCACCTTACGGTAATTACTCATCAATTACAATGGCGTCGACATTTGCTTCTGTCAGATATGGCCTCTGTGTATAAAAAGTTCATTCGACGAGATGTGCCAATTGAGTTAAGTGCAGTCAAGTAGCAAATATGGAGTTGTTCTGTAGAATAATACGTCTACATATCCCCAAAGGACTATCATGTGTTAACTGTGGCATATGTCATTGATAAATTGAAAGAGGGGCCGTGGGAGTCCTTTAAGAGAAAATAAAATTCAATTTGATTTGGTCAAAGGTTTGTTAGGTTATGTGTTGGCACTAATAAAGACTGCAACAGTTTTAACAACGTTTGCGAGTTATGACTTCAATGGTTTAAACTTTCGTCATTTATTGTAATTTTGCACTGTTTACGTCAAAGTTAGTCCTTGAACTCTTCTCAAAAAAAAAAATACCAAAACCCTTCATTACTTGGAACCATATTAAGTAACTTTCTACGAGAGCCCATCAGGTAAATGAATCCCCCACGATCGAAAAAAAAACTTTCATTACTAAGAACTACCATTGGGAGTTTAGTTGAATGTCCTTTTTATTATCGTCATCCTTTCTTTTTTTGTTGCTGTTGTTTTTATTGTTTTTCTTTCAGATTGTGTTTTCTCAACGGAACGCAAGTCTCATTTCCGGAGACGTATGTGTGCATATCTATGCCCACAGATCTAGGGACACTCTCTAGAGTGATGAGTAGAAAAAAAAAAAAAGTTTAGCGTTATCTTTCAAAGGGACTACTATCCTGTCCTGTTCCATACAAATGCACATGAAAACTCAATATTTGTCGTCGTCCTTTGAGGGGGAGTTGGGCCACCGCCTCCCAAACGTATTCCCTTGGAGAGTGTACGTATGTGTGTGTAGAAAATAAATTGCGGTAAATTTATCTGAGCATTATGAAATGATAGGAAATTATATTCCATACAAAATATTGTACCACACCCACACCCGCAGGCCAGTGGGGAGTGATATTTTAACTGATTTTGATTTTGATTCCTTACCGCACACAATCGGTCCCATCACAATTCGATGCTTTTGTGGTTGACTGTTGCTGTAGTAGATTTTGAATTCTTGAAAATGGTCTGTGTAGTGTGCGGTCAATATGATTCTAGATTGCTTATCGCATCAGTGAATCCGACATCCTGTGAATCTGAAATTTATATCTCTCAACACAATTCTCGGTCTGTTGCTCCTTTCTTTTGCTCACATATGCCCTCATTTCTCTATCTCAGTGTGTGTGTGTATATTTTTGTGTGTGCAAAAAGGCAGCAGGAAGCAGAAAATACTCTCGAAAGACAGAAGCACCTTGCAGAGAACTTTAGCATGTTCCTTTCGCTTCAACTCACTCAGTAGGAATTGTGGGGGAATGATTGAATCGAAATTGAGACAGTCACTTCCTCTTCTTAGGAGTTTCCTCAATCTTGTGGCACATTCATTCTTTTCTTGTTTGTGGGGTCGTTGTCGGGCCTTTGAAATGAGGAAATACCAAAGTGGTTGAACTACTTATGTGTGCAATGCACCTGCTATTGCATTGTGTATCCTTGATAATTTAAATTTTATTGTGGTACCGTATTTTAAAATGATAAAACTATTTTCTTATTTACCAGTTCGTTTGCATTTTACCATGTTGAACTTTGTCAGAGAATAATTGAGTTGTACAACAGGAAGGATGAAAAATAATCAAAATGGAATTGCAGTTCGGAAATTAAAGAAAAATCTTTCATTGGCGTATAATAGAAAGGATACAGCTCATCATCTTGTCTCAGGTCACGCGACCGAGATGATACAAGTAACTTTCATAGGCTGAGTTCCATTGAAAATGTAAGGTCTTTGTCTAATCTTAAAGGCTTAGTCATACATTGTTACTTTGTTGCAGTAATTTGTGCGTGTAGTTGAATGCTTAGAGGGAACCAAAGGAAAAGAATGCTTTTATAGAACACTTGCCATGGCCAAGTTATTCATCTAAAAGAAAGCATCGCATCTTATGAATTGAAATTCCGTTTCAAAGCTGCCATTGCAGTCAGCTAAAGGTGGTGAGGCATAATTTAAAACTCGAATTTCAAAGAAAATAAAGACTTTACGATGTAGGACGATGAAGGAATGAAATGAGATTAGCCTATATAAAATGTGTAGTCAAAACACGTAAAATATGGAGCGCAAAAAAGTATGCACTACTGCACCACAATGTAGGCTATTTGTCCTTTATACCTTACCTTGCTACTTAAGGCACATTTAGTAGTGATTTGTGAACGTACCTAAAAAGATAAAAAGAAAAATTTGTTACAAAATAATTGAATGAATACAAGGCTTAAGATTACGTAACAAGAGCACGAGTTCTAAATTCGAGAAGAAGGTGACGGGCACTGAAACGTTCCCTTACTCACTTCTATGGTTACCATTAGAATCGATGAGCCCTTTATGCTTAGTACCGAAGGTTGGGTTCGTTACTTTTTAGACGGCAATAAGGATAGCAAGATTGGAATGAAGATGAATGCTTTCCCTATGACTCTTTTCCAGCAAAATGTTCTCTAAGTGAGTATCTGTAGAGTAAGGTTCTAATATAATCCAATCTTAATTCTTAAATCTCATTTCTACAACCCGAAAGCATTTAAAACCAACGTCCATCTGTATCTCCTTTGTTTCTTCCTTAGTTTTCCGAATGCCCTTTCTCTAGTTTAAGGGTTACCATAATCCCTTTTGAGCGCTTTAATCAAAACAACAGAGCCAGAATAATTGAGGACATTTATGTTGATGTTGGACGTTGAAGTTTTTTTAAATCACACCGACATTGGCATCTCCGATTAGAAGTTCTTGTTTTGGAATCACTAGTCTCTAATTTTGTGTAGGTATATGCCTTAGTGTCAAAAGGATCCTAGGGAAGAACATGATAGACTATGATTTGGAAAACGCAAATACTTCCACGTGATGGAAAGGATGGCGTATTCGGGTACGAAATAGACAAAGGATACACATCTTCATTCGTAGGGTTTTCTAGAAATTAAAGCTTTTTTCCTACAGGATCGAAGGCAACCAATTAAACAGTTCTGTAGCGTCTTCAAGTGCTGTGAATAGCTTTTGAAAATCAAAATATTGGCGTTAGCTTTGGAAGGAGTTCGTGAAAAATAATTTCCAAGAGAAAACTGAAGGGAACCACACTAGATAAGCAAGATCCTTTGCAGTAAGCAAACAAGACCGCCAACAGTTTCGAAAAAATCATATTTTCTGAAGTATTTCCAACAGTTTGGGAAGTAACAAGGAAAAGATACGTAATTTTAAAACCACATTGATTCAGAACGGACTGTACCAAAAGTATTCGGTCCAAGAATCATATATTTTCTTACGAAGAAGGATAATTTTACGCGATGGAAAGGTTCACTCAACTTGGCCAGAAACTACGACAGGCGTGACGTTGCATATAAAGCAATCAGTGCTCAGATAAAACGTTATCAGCTCTAGAATGGACTAAATGAACACCTTAAACGAGATCAAAAAGTCTACATTTGGGGCCATGCCATAAAAGGGGACACAACTGTTTACTTCATCGAGTCAGAACTCTTTTACGAAAGATTTTAGTAGGGAGGAGAAACAAGTTTAATCCGAAAGGGACTGAGACAAACTCAGGAATTAAGATCAGAAAAATTGTAAGACTTGTAGCTAGCATCTCGAATTTGAACGCATGCAGTATTGGCCTTCAGGCGGATACTTTAACTTATTGATGCAAGACATGCGTCTTACATTGAGTGAAAGGTTAGATTCTGTTGCTAAAATTGTCCTCAATTCAGAACGCTTCAGATCAATCGAGTCTGAAGAAGATACTACGGCAAAGTACTAAATATATGTCATCAATCTAATATTCAGGTGGACAGGACAGGAGGACGACTACCGAACATCTTTGCATTCAAGAACCAACTTGTTTTACTACATAATACTCAGTGGAGCTTCCAACTCTATAGATCAGATCCTTATGATTTTCAAATTGAAATTCCACATCGACACATTGACTCTAATGGTTTGTGAAAGCTGAATACGGCATCCGGGCAGGATTTCCAAAAATCTGCTTCAAAGTACTACCAGTGTGCTTCGTCTTTGGATGACGGTAATTTTTTTCTCATTTCAATCGTGGTTTGTCTAGACCAAAATCACAGCATAAAAAGGTTGAGTTCTGGTAACATGATGATGATACTGAAGTGCGACCTCCTTATCGGGAGTTTGAAAAACTGACGAAACTTAAGGTCTCGGCCTGACAAAACAACTGTCTTCAAAAACAACAGATCAAAGCGATACTCCATGGATCAATGTTATGAAAACTTCGGCTGTATATCGTCGAGTGTTAGATGTTAAGTCATAAATTTATGCATATTCGGGTTAGAAGTCCATAGGCCTTACGCTACTTTTAATCATCCATGTTAAATTGTTTAATCGGATGGAAGCGATTTCAAACGGCGGATTAAGAAGCTTTTCATGGCAGATTATATTCTCGGATCTTTATCGTTGTTGTGGTGCCACGAAACGTTGTCCTTTCTTTTCCTGATCATCTTACCAAAGTCTGCTTACACAGCAGTTCAACGCACTAACCAGTGAGCCACAGTCATAAATTAGAGCTGTTTACATTATTCCAAGAGAAAATGTTTGCTTCGAGTATTGGGTCCTCCGTTAGGTTATCACGTAAGCAATTTGCTTCTTTTGACCTAGATATCTTCACTTTGGCCGTATCTAAGTCGGACACTTTCAACACTTTCACCTCCATTTTCATCCCTTTCATCTATTGACCTGTAATCCATTCACCTTTTTTCTTCCTTTTTCCCATAATGGAAATCACTTTTCGGCATTCTAAAATAATAACATCCCCACCGAAGGCTTTACTTTCTAAGACACTTGTTTCATCCCCTTTTCTTGTCGATAATCTTCACATTTGCACATGGAAAGCGTTGAAATCAATAACTCTAGCCCCAAAAATTCAATCGAATAAATATTTCAGAAGCCAATCTATCTGGTAACACCCAAATCCTTATTCCCATTGCACATGTCGCACACTCAGCATCGCATGTTTCCCTGGGCATCCATTTAAATTGTGCTACATGTGGTAATGCCACCTACACTCATATGAGTTAATACCCTAGAAAAAAAAAGGAAGTCTATGCAGATAACGTAACTCCAAATGGAAGGGATCAAAGTTATTTCTCTTCCTCATCCGACATTATTGTCCCTCTATGTCTTCTTCATCTTACTTTAGACGAAAAAAAAAGGACGAAAGATTCAAGAATTCCTTTTATATTGCCGGTTGGCTCATCTTCTTCCTATTCCTGAGACCATCTCTAAAGAATGACACACGATGAAGAGTGTATGGTGTATGGTGTGTGTGTGTGTGTGTGTGTATGTGTGATGGTGGTACTGAGATACTCCATGCCATTTTGTTTGTTTATTGTGTATGATTTTTTGTCTTGTCTTCTTCCTTTCTATAGAAATTTACCATTCTTTTGCTTTTTCTCTCCGTTTATTGTATGTGTACTGTTTGTATGATGAAAAAGAGTAAAAAGGGATAAGGAAAACCTAAGAAAGGAAGCAAAGATGGAATCTTAGAGGCGATAAAGTCCTTTTCTTAACGACACAAAACGACAACATCATATGCCTGGCTTATACATACATACAACTCCCCAAGTACACATTCGTTCATTCATTTTAGACGAGTCTTCACTGAGTGTATGTGTGTATGGATGTGTGTTCATATTTTCGCATTTAAACGAGCATTCAACGACACAACAGCGCCTACAATACAATAACTTGTGTACTTGCAAGTACACAGTGGGGCCATCCAATTTTCAAAGTGTCTAAAAGAATTGTGGTGAATCACAGATTGGATGTGGAGTATGGAAGCGTGTGTCACCTAGAATTATGATGAATTTATGAGCCGTCTTGCAAAGGCTTTTCTACTGAAAATAATAATGCTGTCAACAGAAGCTTTAACAAAATGCTTAGGGCTGTAAAGGATGCACAGGATTTGTTACGAAATCAACGTAATAAATTGTTACAACGAACTACTTTATGTTTGAGAAAGTCTGGAGGGACACTATTTACTGACAAGTTCTTCAACTTGATGTTCTAGAGTAACTAGAGTTCATTGCCAAGCTACCTTAAATCGACTTGACTTCTGCAGACTTGTAAGGTGTATTTACTGGTGAATAACAACCTGGCAATGCCTTACAGAAAATCATCACCCAGTGGTGCTTGATGAAAACGAAAACGCAGACTTCTTGACCAAAATTTGCACATGAACACTTCAGAATTGAGCTTATTTGCATGTAAGTTTGACGAAGCTCGGCTCAACTAACGAATTCATTGATTTTAGAATTCTGATTGACAGCGACTCTGTCTTTTTAGACTCTATTTAGAGAGTGACTATAGCGCTCGATCTTTTTTATAGTTTAAGGGTAGCTTAAGCTTTATAAAACACAAGATGCCCTGAAACATTTCGAGTTTAGAACGAGTTTCGGCTTGTTTTCGATGGCTGTCTTTCCATTTCTGCTGAGGCTTGGGCACTCTTTTTAGACTCTATCTAGAAAGTGACTATAGCGCTCGATCTTTTTTAGGGTAGTCATAACCTTTATAAAATGGAAGGTGCCCTGAATCACTTCGAGTTTAGAACGAACTTTGGTTTGATTTCGAAGGCTGTCTTTCCATTTCTACTGAGGCTTGGGCATTCACATAGAAGGTGTATTGTGTCCTCCTCAGCGTCTACAAATGTGGCCACATCATTTCGTTCTACTCAAACATTATGTCTATAAGGTGGGTCGCCAGCAAGTTGTAGCCTGTCAAAGTCATAGGTGACTTCTGTCGGGTGCTATGCTTTCTTCTGAGTTCCTTGCATTTTGTTCTGTTCAGAGCATCTTTGGATACTGATACGGGAATCTTGAAGTTGAATTGGTGGCAGGATTTAGTCCGTCTCAGAATCTACTTTGGCGAGCTCATCCACCTTCTCACTTACATGGATGTCTTTATGCCCCGGGACCCCAAAAAGTGTGTTGTTATGGTTTGCACTAAAGAACTTGAGCTTTTCATGACTGCGGTTCACAATGATATGATGGCTGCTATACAGATGGCGATTTTTTTTCTTAAAAGTGCCTAATGGGATAGTTAAGTTCTCGCGAGGCCTTGGCGATTGCTATACCTTCCGCTTGAACCGCTCAGCTCTGATTTCGAAGTCTTATCGATCGAGCGATGCGTAGATCTAAAAGATATATGGTTGGGTTTTATGATAATAGTTTTGAATCCATCCCACTTTTTGCTAAATCTTTTCTCTCAACACAGATGCATTGATGCACCAATGTACATGCAATTAAATTACTTCCTGTAAAGGCTCATGATTGATATGAAATTGAGTTCAAATCAATAATTTTAAAGATTTAATTAACAGAAAATCCCGGGTGTACAGTACACCCTTCCCATTGTCACTTTTCACGCCAAGACACCAAAGGAATTATTCCACAGAGTTTTGGTGGTGTAATTTTATGCAAATCCCTTCATGACCGCACGCTTTAAGCGCTTTATTCTCAGGCAACACTTTAATTTTCAACTTCACAAAGTCACAACGAATTAAAAGTGAACATAAAAACGAGAACCTACAACACAGAGCAGGATTTGGCTCACTCCCCTTTCATGTCCCAGTTTTCCTTCCGTTTTTTTTTTTTTTGTGCTCTGTTGCTGTGTCCCAGATAAATCGCAGTAATGTATGCCCTGAATCGGGTTTTTTTTTTTTAGGGAAACATCATGATGATGGTGGCATCTAAGGCAAAATCGAAAACAGCGGGTTGGAAGCGTTTTAGTGTCTCCCTAGACCTTCTATTCCGCGTGACTGATTTCCGCCTTCGTTCTCATTCATGTACGAGTAGTATGAGAGTATCCTTTTTTTTGTGAGTTTTGCTACTTGTATTCTTTTTTCAGTTTCTTTTCGTCCTTTTTGTTGATTTGTTCTTAGTGAAGAGAGCTGATATGCTTAAAGTCCTTTTTTTTATAATTTCCATGATGTGGGTGGGAAAATGGGCAAAACGGATTCTTTCACCACAAAATGGCATTTCAGCAAATTTCTTGAAAGAAGGACCTCATCTTGGTGTATCCTGTCACCTGGTTTGGTATGCAGATGCAGAACTTAAATTAAATAAAAAAATTCCAAACTAAGGCTGTGAAAATGAAATCTGCATCTAGAAGCCAACTGTCAACTTTGCATCCTGTCTCGTCCTTGTTGTAGGTAATCATCATCAGAGGGCGAATCGTAGCCAACTAAAAATTCTGCCGCATGTCATTACCATACACATAAATGTGAAATGAGCTTCTTATGCAAAAATTGTTACCAAGTAATTTAAGTTTCTCTTCGGTTTTATTCGTTCTCGTCGGTTCGTGTCCTTGTGTGCGTTTCTTTTCCTATTTTAAGCTTGATTTATTTTACCACCTGCTAGTCGTTGTCAGTGTGGAAAGAACTCATTCAATGAGTGAGTATGAAAGAGAGAGAGAGAGAGGGAGGATTGCATAAGTTTGTCCCCTAAGTTGATGAGGAGTTTTAAATTCTGTCCTCGTTCCAGGTTGTAAGTTTCTTTTTCTTAATCATTTTTTTTTTTCGTCCTGAAAGTTTTCCACTCGCTCCATCTCTGTTTGACTTATTGTCGTAGAGAGTGTAGAAACTTCATTTGAAGACAGAGGCAAATTTAATCGGTACGATCCGATGGTATTAAAGGAAACCCTCAGCATTGGATATAATGTGGGCGAGCTAATGTGATGGCTTAAGGCAGTGTCGAAAGAAGTGGGATGAATATCTGAAAATCCGAACCAAGAATCTTTCGAATGGAGTGAAGGAGGGGTTGGCGGTGTTGGAAATTCGGGTCAATAGATGTGTTGTCGAGGTGCCAACCAAAATATGGGATTTGAATTGGTTGGCATTTACCAAATTGGATACACACATGCCCTTTGGTCTTATCAACAGGATATAGAGATGGAATAGGATACAACCACTCATCGTTGACAACAATGAACATTATAAGCAGAGATTACACGATAAGGTGAGATAAAATGGAGTTGAAAATATATATGTATGCCGAAGGGGGAAAAGGTCATATGAATAAAAATCACATCATCATCTCAACGCGTATAAGGACATTTATTCTTTACATGATTGCCTGCAATGTAAACGTTTTCAGTAAGAAGTACAGCCTTGAGCGGAGAAAAATGTCGACATTATCCATTTTTCACGCCGCCATAGGGCTAAAGATACTTTGCGAGAGGAAAGTTCAAACATGCTATGGGTTTAGGATAAGATTTAGGAAGGATTTTTGCGTAGAATGCTTTTAGCAAACTGCGTGCAGTCAAATAATTAGCTTTTCACTGATTTGAGACAGATGTCGCTGTCATCTTCAGATGAGATGGTGCTGGCGAGAGAAGCACGAAAATTTGTTACAAATCTGAGGTAACTAGAATATTTCGTTATTATTTGTCCCTTAGTCCCTAAACAAGTCCAATGCCGGCACAACAGTAGCAGTAAGCAGACAAGAATACTCTTCGTCTGTGGTGAAGATGAAACAATGCTAATGAACCGAAGGTGCTGTGAAATAACGCCAAGCGAAATAAGGCCAAATTTCAAATTTGGCGAAATAAAGCCGAACTTTGTTTGCCTTATTTCGCTTGGCGTTATTTCACGGCACCTGAACCGAACACTGGTTGTAGATTTGTGCCGTCAGTGGTAAACAGAGGCTGTCCGCAAAGATGGTGGTTGACTTCCTGTTTAACACTCTCAATAGCTCTAATGTCTATGCTCACACGTACGCATATGATACTTGTCGTACTTTTTGTCGGATCATACTTAGAGAGTACTAACAGGCAGGGGGCCCTAGACTTGTTTTTGAATCGTACACTAGAAATGGACTATCAGCCAATCCTCTGAAGTCTTTTTTTTTCAGGACCGGTCTTACTCAGCTAGTGCTCAAAGGAAAACTTTTGTCATCGAAGCATGATGAGTCGACATCAAGGGCACAGAATGTATTCCATGTATACATGTTGGTCGGTTCTTTGGTGGAAGAGGCCTTTGCCTTAATATGTTACTTCTGGTAGCGGCAACCTTCAAAGAACAGCCTTTTGCAGATTATATTTCAGTCCAAAAGTGTGTCGGGTCATCACCCTACATAATGGTTTCTTGAGTTTTGAAAATGGAAAAGAAGTCCTTGGCTGACATTAATTTGGTACTCGTTTCGAATCCCACTCAAATATTTGGAACAAAACTTCTTATATCTCATCTAATCCAATTCAGGACGACATCCTTTTTGCATATTTAGCACTTCTATAGTCTACGCGATCAGCTAAGAAAAAGAAACCCCCTACAACCACATACTAACTCCTTACCACACAAGGACTTAATTACCGCGGAAAAAATGTCTTAAATCTCAAGTATCAAGTATTAAGTAATTTGCTTTTGGGCTAAACACAAAAAAAGAAACCTCAGAATGCACATACAGTAGTCAGTCCCGCAAACACTATGTTACCCAATTTCTGGTATAAAAAATTTAATTCGTTTAAAAGTCAAATAAACAGGACTCCTACATTATTACAGTGCTGTGTGAACAACGTCGTTACACTCAAAAACCAAGGAAAGCTGAAAAAAAGAAGAGAAAAATAACACAATCTCGTTGACTGCCGTAACCACAACATTGCATCCCGTATCCTTGTACTCACACCAGCAGCAATGCTACTCAAGTCCTCTTGTTCTGCAATTCCGTTTCGTATAATGAGTTAATTGCCTTCTGCATTGTTTGTTTGTTCGCTTGAAAGCTGTTGAAGGATTAAGATACTTTCCACGACCACATATGTACATCAAAAACACACACACACATACAGAGTCCTCGACAAAATGCCTGCGTTTGTGCGAATTGCACAACATCAGTAGAGCATGCAGTAACAAGGATATCAAATATTTTCCCTTAACCAATTCATGTTGGTGGTGGAGAGGGCGCACCAGAAGTGTTATATCCTGGGAATTCATTCATTCCACCGACACTCATTCACATACTTGTCTGCAAATGGAATCTTTGGATTTTTTTTTCTTCTTAGCCAGGAGACGTAGCAAATCAAATATGTGTGTGGAAACGTGCTAAAGCAACGTTGCACCTGAAAGGTGGATGAGTTCAAGTTGGCTCAGTCAATAGAAGATGACAGTGCGGCTTAGAATATAAATGGAGCGTTGAAAGGATTGCTAAAAGATTCTTAAAGACTTACACCGGGTGATCGTATTGGAATGCAAAAAGAAAGAATTTCGCATCATTACGTTGGCTTAATGGAAATTTGCATAACTTAAGTTGATTAAGGGACGAGCTGAGTAGGACAATGAGGGCATAAAATGCAGTCGAAGGAAATAAGATGCAAATTATATTCATCGGAGCCGTCCTTGCGACGTTGTCCTTCTCGCTGTGATGGTCTTTTTGCTTCTCCATAGGGATACGTGGCTAAGATTGTTGGAATCTGCAATAACCTCCGCCACTTTCAACTTATTGTTGTGACAAATCTTGAAAGGATTTTCGTATATCCCTTCGAATTGTACCAAAGAAATGAGAAAATATAAGAATGTCCTGAGAGAGAGATGCGTGGGATGATGGTAGTGGGCTGGCTGGCAAGTATGTAGACGATAATACCACCGACGACGACAATGACGACGACAACATCGAGGACGAAAATGATGATCATGATGTTAATGACAGTGTGGACGACAAGGAAGTCGAGTCAATGTTGCCGAGGGTTGAGGTGGCATGTATGATGGATTGTTATACTGCGCGTGCATAACATCTGAATAAATGACCACATTTTCCTAAAAGGAGAGTGAAACGCACGCGTCAGTGAGTGCATTCTTGGCCATTTATTACGAATGGAATTTGCATAACTAATTTTTCTTTTTTCTCCAGCTCAAGAAGGAACGAGGATATACATATACCAGAGGTAGGTTCGTATATACACGATGACAATGTGTTGTAAGTTATGCAACGTGATATTATCTTGTATGGTATCGCACGTGATGTAGTGCGTCTGGAACTATAGGGCACGTGAAGTCACAACGTTTTTGCAGAAAATGAAGGCATTAGCATGTCTTCCTTTGGAAATGTAATGAAAAACTGAAAATTATTGTCAGGATTTTAAGTTGAGTTAGTTGCAGGAGACTTATAGGTCTGTTGTATGGGACTTTGTATATTGAAATCATTTGCTTGGCAATGTTCGAAGAAAAGGGATGATTTTTCAGAGTATAAAGTTTGTATGGATAAAACTGGTCTGGTACGGTTCTATTAACATCTATCTGCAAGGAAATGGAATGTTTTTTAAGTATTTAGCTGGCATGTAGATAAATAGGAGCCAGGAAGCTTGAAAACTTTGAAAGGGTCTGGAGCTGGTGGATTGTTGAAAAACGACAACATAAGGCTTCACTTCTCATTAGGCCAATGGTTGGAGTATCAACATATGCTTGTAGCAACAGCCAGGTTGCACATAAGGCAAAGCATAACCCCATGACCAACCTAGTATAGCTGGTGAGAGCAAGAACTTTCTGAATTTGGTCGCAGGATAAAATTATTTCATACTGAGACCTTGGAACCTCTCCGATGATACTTTAAGACTTCTCAGGAGTGCAATCTGGTTTAGGTTCTCATGCACCTTGGATTAGGGCTTTCATTGACAATTGGCTTTCTAATTAACACAAATTATCTTAAGCATGCTCGCAGACGTCTTTAAAAGGTCAGCGGTGTTCTTGCTGTCACTTATAAGACAAAAGGGACAGTTCATTTCCCCCAATACATTGAAATAGTACATGTGCCAGGCTTAAATAACACTACAGTCTGGGATACTTGTAAAGAACATGACGACACTGTGCATCATTTCCTTTGAGAGTGTTCTGCCTTTGCTCGCACCAGGTGATGGATCTTCGGTGCTGATGTGGGGAGTAATGATACTCTGAGCTCTTCATTGTGGAAGTGGAAGTGAAGGCTTGAATATTCCAGAAAAATTGACATTATTGGGCTTGCTTCCGTCGAAGTATGTGTTTTCTATGCCGTCAAACAAAAGTGAAAATAAAATACGGCTTGTGAAGCTTGGCCTAATGTGGATCGACGGAGTGTGATTCAATAACGAATTGTATGTGGCATACAGTTCCTTAGATGGCTAGGAAATTAGTACCGTCCATCCCGAAGAAATACTCCAACAAAGATGGAGCACACAGTTGGAAAGGACCTCAACCAAATCGGTCTATAAAACTGGAAAGAGCTAGCTAAGGATGGAACTGGCCTAAGGAATTTGTTGGTTGGGGCCCTGGTCCTTCCCGGACTATAGTAAACAAAATAAGTAAGTCATATGTAGTGTTGAGTTTTTGGATTTTTGTCAGTGCCAGTGCTTTCATTATTCCATATGTTGTAGGGGAAAAACAAACCAAGCAATCTCCATGCCTTCATTGGAACGTGCAGTATTCGTTCGGAAACACTTTTTATGAACTACGATCAAATTGCAACTTTTCAAAAAAATATATTATACCCCAACATTAATAAAACTTCCACTTGTACAAGCAACATACAACCTACATGCACTTCTTAAGAATCCGAAAAAACCAACTAGTTCCACTTGGATAAATCTAAAAATGCATATTCACGCTTCCTTAGCGACATTCAACAAACCATTGTACCCAAGAAATATAACTTCTGACCTTTTTACATTACATTAACCTCACTGAATACTCGCGCACTTATTGTAGAAACTAACCTCGAAACAGCAAGAATCTAAAGTTATTGCCGGTGGCATAGTACCACAACTCTTGGTTGTTCCTCTTTCCGTTCTCTTTTCGTTCTAATCCACTCACCCACTGATCTTAAAAAAAAAAGAAGAAGAAATATTGCAACTTGCCACCGCATCGACCCAGCAACATGTGGGACACATTAGAGGTAGCGTATCTGTATTGAAACTAGTTTCCCCGGAAACGGATATATGAGGGTAGTTCATGCACTTACTCACCGACCCATTATTGTAACAAGAAATCCGTACGGTACCTACACAAACGCAAAAAAAGAAAAAAAGAAATGAACACTCTTGCTCCCCAGATGCATGCATTATATTCCATTTTAAATGCAAACACACACGCATACATTCATGTAAGCAATACATTTGCGAAACAGCAGATCCTGGACCAAACCTCCACCCCTCACCCGCTCAGTAACCCTTCATCACCAGAATGGATAAGAGTATCCGGCGTAATAGTTCACTTATCCTAGATACGAGTTATAATAAGAATAATGCACTACTCACTCGCTGCCTAATGGGAGGTTAAGGTCTTCCAAAGGCAGTCTTGATAAAATCCTTGACTGCATATGTGCCACATATGCTAATAGGAATCGTTTTACAATGGAGCGGTGCATACTCGTCGTATTAGCCCATATCTTTCCTGATGCGTTCAAAAGGAAGGAAAGTCAGAAAAAAAAAACTACTCACACACACACACAGGATGGAGAAAACGGATAACAAACTGCAATATAACCCCATTTTGTAAACCTAACCTGGAGCTCCTACTCACAGTCAATAAAGTACGAGTATGACGTCGAAGAATGGCTCCAGCGATTGCATTGTCATCATATCCTCCCGGTTGCCAGTCAAGATGAGTAGAACGCATATTATAAAGGATTGTGTAGATTAAATTAAATTAAAATTTCAATCAGGAAGTTCAAGAGGGAACTGTTTGCTCGCAACAAAGATGGACCTGTTTCAGAGGAGTGTATTTACTCCTTGAAACTATTTAAATTTACCAACTACAATCGGTGGAAATGAGAAACGGGATTTACACCATTGTTACGCTGTTTCAACATCTGTCGTCGTTTGGGATAAATCAATTTCAGTGTAAATCTCCAAAACAATCGGGCAGCTGGATTCGTGAACCGTGATGCTAGTCGTGTACGAATTATGATGCATAAATAGCCGTTTGAATCTGTTAAGAAATGGACACCAAAAATCGTGGACATTTTACATACTCCTGTTCAACAATAGAGGACGATGGCTCATAGGCTCCACGGTACATGCAAACTTAACAAAACTTCATCACAAACTTTGCCGAGAGTACGAGCAGTTCGCTGTCATCCCATGAAGTCCTTGCCAAAACAATGAAAACCGTTTGCGGCCAAACAAAGGAATAAAAGGAATTCAATTTGGTTGGCATGCAGCGTAGTTTGCACTTAAGATTCTTGCATCATACTGGGATCACCAAAATGGCTGATTTGAGGGTACGTCGCTGGTTCACGAATAAGTTTTCTGTTGGCAATGGCGTTTTCTGACGAATGACAAACAGTACAAGGGTACATAATTTAACGGTAATTGCATTTTAAACATTCTTGTGTTTGCATTGTGGTGTGTTGCATTCTTTTATGCCTGCCGGGTAAACGCAACGTGAGTGTCAGAACATATTGGAACAACGAGATATATGTAAGGCGAGTACAGACAGGACTCAAACAATCAATTCAAAAGAAAAATAGAACTTGTGTCGCAAAATGTCAAAGAAGAGTCGAAAACGAACACAAGGAAAAGAGGTAAAAATCAAATGAATGTAGTTAGTCTTAAAATCTTCAAGAGAAAAGTTCTTCTATCGATCCATGATCCTTGACGGGACATTGAGAAGAAGATTTAACCAATAACTTTATGACCTGTACAGCTATGCTGTACATGCAGAGTGGATGAATACTGATGCTCTAGTTGGAGAAATCTTTGAATCTACACCTCAACTAGTATGCAGAAGAGACGTGGAAAGGTACTTCAACACCTAGAGCTGACTAGAGTGGATTGTTGGCTTATAGCCAAGCCATTATAAGTAAATTTGTAAAAATTTAAAACTGGAACTAAAAGTAAATGTAAAAGGCGGAGATAGTTAGTAAAGAGGAAACTCTCTCCCATTTGCTCTGCAAATGTCCGACTAGTAAGAGCCAGACTGCGTGCACTAAACCAATCATTCTTCGATGACATTAATGACATCCCGGGCAAAAGGGATAAGAGATCTTATCCGCTTTCTCAACTCCACAGGCTGGATCTAGACACCGACTATGCCACACCCTCAACAACATACATCACCAACCAGGTCACACGAGTCGTGGTAACAAAAAGGCGCATCTAGTGCTACATGGGTTCATGCTGAACCGCCATCGCTACTTCTACCAACCCTACCTACCTTGTAAAGAGGAATGTTGGTTGTTTTAGCAGAAGTTGCATTAGAACTATACATACCTTCAACATGAAATTCTAGTAAAGAGTGACCAACAGCTTGTACAGTCCTGGAAAAAGAAGAAGAAAAAAACATTTGATTAGCATAAATATACACATGTACTTGGATAATATGAAACTCTGACTGCTATAAGGACTCATTCTTGTTAGACTTGGAAACATATAAGGCTTTGTTTTTACTTAACGCCTCCAAGTTTGTTATAAAGTGATAAAGCAAACTTTGGAGGTAGAATGTTCTGGATGCAAGGAAAGCTACGTAAGGAGCACTATAAAAGTATCGAAGGAAGCAGTACTCACCGCGAAAAAAGGTGCCGCGGTTCCTATAGAAGATATTGATGGACTATTGTCAAAAAAGAGCACAATATTATCGAAGATGAAAAGAGGCAGTACGACGTGCCAAGCGATGTTTCCAAGGGCTGAGGATCTCTAAATCATCAAAAGTAATTGACAGAGAAAAAGACAGAAATTTCAATCAACAGCAGGAAAGACATACTCTAACAGTAACCATAAGGTGAAAATAAAGCATCTAAACGTTTCGTCTTGCGTTGAAAAAAAGAAGTGGTTGTGGATACAACTAGCATTTGTCATCAACATTTTAAGAAATTAGACGAAAGTCTGAGACAACATGAGAATTCACTATTCATAAGGGAAATACGTGTCGGTCTTACAAGCGTTGATTTATGGCATCGCCTGTAACAACATCCAGGCTTCACCTTAAGTCTTACTCAATACAACTACGATTGACAACACAAAAGACTCTACTTTATACACGGACATTAAGGGAGTTCAAGAGAAATATTTCATGCAAAAGGTGAACATAATATAAGAGGCTTCGAAAATCGGCGCTACGCAATGAATTTTGTTTTAGAGGAAAAACTTTCTGAATATTTGAGGGTATCTGTTTGTTTAAAAAGATAGAATTCGTGGGTAAGTATGACAAGTATTTAGGTATTATACATAGTACTTCCGCTCCATTCCGCCTAATTCCACCTTTTTGTCGGTTTCAAGTTTACAAAAATTGCTCAATCTTCCACCGCAAAGAGGGCTACTATAGCTTAGGTCTTGAAGATTGAAAAAAAAACAATTTTCTCTAAATACCAAAAGTAAAATTGAATCCTCTAATGCCATCAGCTCAACGTCTGATTGTGACAACTGCCTCACAAAATCGCTCATAATCACTTTATCCATAGTATGAGTTCCTTTTTATTTGAAGCCAATTACGAACGTTTTTCGTCGCTGAAATAAGAAGACTTACATAAATACCTTTTTCTTTTTTTTTTTCTTTTGCACATTTCATTGCCATCGTGCTAAATCTGCTCATTTGTCACAATTTAAGCGTACACCCACAAGTTTGTTCATTTTGTTTCGCTAATGCGACACACGATAATTATATTAATTAGTCCTTCTTCACCCTGACGGCCCCCCCCAAAGCATTGGAAATGAGAAAAAGCTACTAGTATTCTCTTAATTATAATCGACCTTGATTCATGCTTCTTAACTCACTTAATTTGAATCTAATTATTCGAGGAGGCACTTCTCTCCCACCAATCTGGGATGTCATATTGATTTTTCCAAAGAAAAAAAAAAACTCAAAATATTCAAATTCTAATCGCAATTTCCCATGAAAACTCAAACAAGTAACAAGGAGAGTTTTTCGTCTCGCATGTGTGTCGTCAAGGAAAGATGTCCTTTTTTTTTTCTTATTTTTTGCAAAAATTTCAAGTGAAATTGAAAGCAATTCTTGTTAAATTTCCAAGAATTACATAGCTCGCGTCATCATCATCATCACTGAAATGAGCATAATTTTCCCAAAGACGTACTTCAATTACCCATTAGGAGACAATGAAAGAGGCTCATAGCAAAGTTTACTTTTGAGAAAGAAAAACATTTCACGCCAAGCGCCACCTACACAGACACATCGTACTGACTCAGAGTCAAAACAAAAATAGTGCCTGGATCTGTGTGCACGATGTGAATATGTATCTAACTGGCACAGACCGTAGTCAGGATATCAAATTTCATATGCCAATGCGTCTCCCTAACGAGTTCCTATTGTTAATTAAAATTTTCAACAAAAATATGAAAAACTTTCAGTGAATTCCATTTCACTGTGAAATTTTTCAGTACCACCCTAGGTCTGGTTATCTTTAAGCATCCAGTCTCGGATTTTTTTTTTCAAGGGGGTTTCTCCCCCTGAGATGCGTGATATGAATTCCAGATAGATAGGCTAATATTTGTGCAGTTAAAAGCATTATGATCATTGTTGTGGCACATTTTCTCGAGCCATCCCCCCTCGTTCGGAGAGGAACTAACAAATACGCATTGTTGTCATTGAAGATGCCATGATTCAACGTAATCCAGTGGAAATTACATCGACTGGATGCGATGTGCTGGAAGAAAACATTTGTAACTGCGAAATATTGAAAAGTGATTCCTGGTTGTTCCCCCTCTGTTGTTGTTTTGGATGTGGGACAAAACGATGACAATAAGGACGATAATGCCACCGACAACGAGGCATTCAAGCAGGTACACACTTTAATTAATTTCCTTTTGTCTGCATGTACCTACTACGGCAAATTGCTGAATATTTTTGTCGTCATTTTATTGTGAAGATGAGAAGAAGAGAGCAATTGTTGAAAGGATTTCGAAAATTGGAAGCGGATTTTACTGCGGAACAAATTTGAAGATTTTGAAAAAGTGGTGATTTTAGATGCGAGATATTTGTTTTGTACGAGAGAGAGAGAGAGAAAGAGACCTTGACAACATGGAATAACATTTGTGTAGTTTTATTTTATTTTTCATATTTTTAGTGTGCAAAGTTTGTGGAAATGTTTAAAAAAAACTGCGGAGCAGAAGCCAAATCATGGGTCGTGCAACAAAAACTTTCTTTATGTGCAATCGCTTGGATTAGGTTTAATTTTTTTGTCAAATTCAGACAGAAGACGGCGAATTTAATACTTTTTGGCATGGATGTTATGATGTTATACCACAAGGATGTATATTGAGTCCTACACTTTTTTTTCATGTGACGACAGTCAACGTTCCTTAATGCAATTGATAAAGCAATATATTTAACAGAGGAGGATCTCTTAAGCTTGTGTTTATAAATGGCCAAAAATGAGCATAACCTACAGTTGAACATTAAAAATAATTAACCAATTCATAAAAAAGTATTTGGCTACCAAGACCTTTCGCTTTGAGTAGAGAAAGTATACTAATGTCAAGCTCCTCACATCTAATGTGGTGCATCAATAAATTTTCTGATAACCCTAAGCACTCATGACTCTAGCTAGTGTCCGTCATTTGTATAACTTATTCAAATAAGCCTAGGTAGATAAAATCCTTCAATACCTTAAAATTAAAGCTGTCAATTGTGATGTTCTGTCCTACCCGACCATGTTGGCTATTTTTACTAAAAAATGTGGGCAAAACACCCAAGCCTTCCATGTATATTCTGTATAAAAAATGTGAAGAGACAGAGAATGCTGCTCCTTGGAGTCGATACCTTCACATCGAATATCAAGTTTCTAAAGGGTCTTTCATTAAGCGCTCCTATCTTTAAATTTAAATAAAACAAAGTGTGTGTGAGATATCATCGATATTTTTTATTCGAAAGGCCTATCGATGCCATTATGTATGGAATATAACATCGTTCAAGTGTCCGTCGCGGCTTCTCTGGGTGGCGCGTATCCGAAATGTCCAATTTTCCATGACGCAAACTTCGCTAAGTTGTGGTCTGTGAGCGTCGCGAAATCGACTGCCTCCTGCACACTCTCACAGACAGCGGCGTTGTTTTCAGCAGATCTTGCATTTCGTCGACGTACGGGTCTTGGTTGATCGTTTACTGAATCAGTGGACTCAAATTTATCCACCACACCGCGAATAGTCCTCTCGGAAGGACGATTATGGCGAACGTAAAATCGGTGAAGCGCGCGGAACGTTGCCCGAACAGAATACCCATTTTGATAAACAAAATTTATTGTTTGCAGGTGTTATTGATTGCTATATCTGTCCATGGTGATTTGGCAAAACAGACTGAACAAATGACAGCCAATTTGACAGATGTAGCTTCAACAATATGGCCGCTATCAACTGTCAAAGTTCGGAAGTCCCTATTGGAAGACCCTTTAGTTAAACTGGAAGTACCGTTTAGGTTTTGGTGACAAATCGTGCCTATTTCAGTTTTAGGAACTTCTAGTAGCCTAAGCAATTTGAAATTTGTCACGAAGCTAAGCCTGAGCCTATAACTAAGGAACCATGACTAAAAAATCGAAATTTGTAAAGGTTAACTGAAATATGACATTTTAATGTTTTAACAAATTCCCTCTTTTTTTTGGGGTTAAAAGGGTGACATATGAACAAATTTAAATTTTTCTATTATTGGAGCTCTAAGATCTACCTGCAAACCGAAATTTAGATTTCTAGTTGAATTGGAAGTGCTCGAAAACATTTTTTTTAAAAATATTTTTCATAGAATGCTTCCGCTTAATCGATTTTACGTTAAAAAAAAATTCTTTTTCCCCGCAAGCATTTTAAGCGAATATACTTGGTCGTTCGTAACAGCAAATGGTTGTAACCAATAACCTTTAAAATCTCTAATACACCAAGTACTTATGCCAGTTCAAGTGTATTAAAAAAAAAGTCCTTAATCTCCGAAAATAGTTTCTCCATCGAAAAAGGTAAATTCTTTTGAATTGAGTTCTCTGTTTTCAATTAACAACTGAGCTTCTCAAAGGAAACTTTCTTTTTGTTGTTTGGGTCACCTCTAATCTCTAACAAAATGGCTGTCACAAGAAAACTTAAAAATTCGTTTAACTTTTTTTCTTTTTTTGAAAAATCTGACCTTCAGGTGTTAAAATTACTTTTTCAACACCTCAAAGCACAATTCTCCGAACCATGAACATATGTTCCATTTGTCCCTAAAAAAAAAAAGAAAAAATTTCATTGTTCCACCAACGTGATTGTCATCAGCATCTTCGTCATCAATTTATCTTAAAGAAAAATAAAAACCATAGAACCAGCAGCAGTATCAGGAGAGGAGGAACACTATGAAATAAAAATAGAAATGTGAGAAGAATAACAGATTACACCACTTATAGGTGTACATATGCGGCACACGGGATCATATCGTCCTTAATGTCTCCTTAAGCGGATCGGGTACCGCCACACATTTATTATCTCGCGCAAGACATTAATCACATTGTGACAATTCGTTACAGTCATAATTCATCTTTAATAAACTGAAAGTGTATCTGTAGCGTTTTTTTTTTATTGCCCCTCGAGATGTTTTCGTCCTTCTCATCCTTCGAGTATTTACAATTTCATTAGTCTGCGATTATAGTCCTTAGTAGTATTATTTTTGGTCATTCCTGCGTGCGTTGCTATGACCTCTGATTTCAAGAAACATGATAAATCATAATTGTATCTCAAATTCAGCCAATGTCCTTGTTAACTTGCGTGTGTTGTTTCACCGAAAAGTGACAAAATGACAATTCCATTAATATAACTTTTCTTCTACTCCTGCAGTCGTTATGGTAGGACAGCCCTCGCAAAAGATTTACCCTTATGTGGGTGTGGGTGGTTGGGGGGAGGGGGTGTTTTGTTCTTTTACATAGGGAAGCCTAACACACTGGTACCTGCCAGATATGTATGAATGTACTCCTTCCAAATTGATGGTGGTGGTGTTAAAAAAGAGGCAACTTTTTGTAAGGCTTTTACTTTTCAATTCCGGAAAATGGGACGTACTTTGTGAATGTAAAAAAAAACTCAAGAGTGAGGACAAATGTCTTGGAAATATTGTTAAAGCAAGTGGGTGGTATGCTGAATCCTTACATCGATAAAAATGATGTAGATGAGTGTTGAAAAACGGAGAAACGTTTAATTTGTCGTTTTTAATGTTTAAGGAGATGAAATGTATCTGGAATATTAAATTTTCCATAATGTTGATGCACACAGATGTGATTCATGATTTGTGAAAAGTACGTGATAAGCAAATGGGATTTGATTTACATCAAAACTGAAAATTTGCAAAGGCTTTCTAGTTCATGTGGTGTAAATCATGTGCGAACCTATATAGCTTTGTCAGTGGTAAGAAAAAAGCAGGAGGACCCATTGATTTATAGTCTTTTGTATAAAAATTCACTGACTCGACGAAAAGGAAGTTGAAAAAGGAACTTGGTTCTGGATTCCATAGTTGCAATATGCCAACCAGATACAAAGTAGTTCAGTTGGGTTTCTAACAAACAGACGTAAAACTATGTCTCTAGACTGGGTAGGGTATAGGGGCCTAGTTTGAGAATAGAATGTCACAGAAAAGTGCAACCCCCTTTTATTTCAACTACTTCAGACGGAGAAGAGAACTTCGCAACCAAAGATATATTAATCTTTATTTTAAGTTGAATCTGATACGCTAAATATCTTGGTATGGCTCTGGACGCAAAACTTTGTTGGAAGGCTCATGTCAAGAACAAACGAGAGGAGCTCGATATCAGATATAGAAGGATCTACTGGCTAATAGGAAGACATTGCTGCCTATCAATTTCAAACAAACTCCTACTTTATAGACAAGTAATTAAACCCATAAGGACATATGGGACTCAACTCTGGGGTTGTAATAAACCGACCCACATGGGCATCATCTAAAGATTCCAAAATAAGGTAAGATTAGGTTAGGTTGGGCGGCGGTCCCCAATAAGTAGGGACTCACTTAGGCCAGAATGAAGGCCCTTTGTGATACCGCATGTAGAAACCGAAGACCAGCCTCAGTAATCTTACATGCGGGAATTCCCTATAGAATGAAGGGAGTAAAAGCTCTGTGCAACCGTATTGGTGTAAACCCTATCCTGTGCCGCACTAAGTGCGGAACTAATTAGACCCACATACGAAACTTTTAATTCTAAATATATCGAGCCTGGCTAGGTCGCTGAGGTCATTGAAGAAGTACTCTTCCAATGTTATCCTCCTCAACCTTGATAGAGCAGGGCATGCGCAAAAAAGGTGAGTAATCGTTTCCTCTTCCTCCTCGTCTCTGCAGCTTCTACAGAAATCGTTAGAAGGAACACCAATTCTGATAGCATGCCTGCCAATAAGACAATGCCCCGTAAGGGCTCCTACTATAATTCTAATAAGTTGCCTGTTCACGGACAGAAGACTTCCTGTTCTCTTCAGATCCAGGTTAGGCCAGATCTGCTTCGACAGAAGACAAGTATTGATATTATTACACCTGCTGTTAGCTTTTCTTCTTTGCGCGATTTTATCAGTTCTAAAGAGACAAGCGGTTCCCCCCAAACAAAGTATTGAGAAATATCGTCAATGCACCCTGGTACGTGCGGAATGAAGACTTCCAAAGAGACTTGGGTACAGACGTATCAGAGTTAGGGAATAAAGACAGTCGGGTTTTTTATGAAGTTTTCCCGACTTAAAACAAAAGAGCTGTGTTTTATTACGTTGGCAAAACGTAGAAATAATAAAATGCACATTCTTACGAACGTTATGGAACGACAACAACGAGCGTAGGGGCGCTCGTAGTGAATTCTATCCCCCAACGTCTTGAGTGGTCTAAATTCCACTTATGTTTCGCTCGCGTAGTGATGTATGTTCACATCTTCTTTCTCGTGAGCTCATGAGAGACGCCAGTGTGTGGAACTCTCATTTTATACACATGAACATTTAAACAAAAGTGAAAGAAAAATTGCTCATTAGTCCCAGAGACTAGATCGCAGTAGCATGGTAGGATCTCTGTCTACAGGCGTAGAACTTGGCCTACGCACCAGCCGAGCATAGTCACTAAGTATCGTCACTTAGGATGTGTTATCTCTGGTACGTGCGGACCCGTGCTCAGATGGAGAAACTCGGAAAAAGAAAAAAAAATTAATCTAAGCTCTTCACTGCGGAGAAGTCGAGGCCAATCATGAATGTATACTATGTTCCTTCCAGATCTCGCTGGTTTTTGTCTCAGAAGTTCATCTACGCACGAACCAGTGAGAATAAACTTTTTGTCAACATTTGAAGTGATAAATTCTTTGGATCTCATGGATGTTCCGATACTTAACCTTGTTGAGGCTTAATTGTCACTTTTCATATTGAAACCTTGAATATTTTATACAACTTCAAGTTCAAACTTAAGTCTTAACACTACCCCATGTATTCAAGTCGTTTTATTAAACATTGGTAAATACTGCGTCTTGTGATTAGAAGCCAGTCAAAGGCTTTATGTTTAAGTCTTTAAATTCCTTTCATACATTCAATTCAACATGAATTGTTCCAATAACTCTCTCTCTGTCTTGAGCAACAATCTCAACAAGGACTATGACATTTTGTCTTCAATAAAGTACTGTGAGAGTGAAAAAGACCTAAACAATAGTTTTGTTTACGTGCGTTTGTATGTATGTATATAATACATAAACTATGATATGAATATAAGACGAAAATCCTTTCAAGCCATCTGTTCCTGTGGTAGGCCATGATTTATTATTTATTTAATAAATTTTGATGTTTACGAATTTCTGTTTGCTGCATGTCAGCTCCATTTCATATCTCCAAGACAAACAAAACTACATTTCCTCTGACACATAGTCGTTTTCGAGTGCTTGACTCGGTCTGTTTCTCTGCTCCTTGTCATGTATAGCTTGGTAGAGTTACTGATAATCTAGATTAAATAGTTAAAAAGGGTGTAAGACATTCATTAATCATGTTCTCACTCTTGGAATTCAATGTAACACAAATTCACAATTGTTCCAATGTCACTACCATTCCCAACCGCTTACAGTCGCCCACAACCCGGAGAACACTTGAGAAACCAAGTGTTTGTTGTGGAAATATTGAAGTAGATTATGGGGCAACACTTTAGTTCAAATTAAGGATACAGATAGACATTTGTGCGTATATAGTACACCAAACAAGTATTCCATCATTCAACAGCTTGTTTCAACAACATAAACGGAACAGGAGGAGATAACACTCTTCCTGATATACTTAAGGGTAGTGGAACATTTGTGCAGACTCTTAACATGAATTCAGTGACATGAGGCCACTTCCCGGAGGCGCGTTGTTCTGCACTCATTCATGAAACAATTAATCCCAGCTAGCGCGTCCCGATAAACTTCGTCAGAAAGTTGGAAATATGTTTTCAGTTGATTGATTGTTACAACATTTTGTTCATTTGCTTCACACTGCCATGTTGGTAAGAGAAGGACATAGGACCGTAGAGCATTGATGGTATCGTAGTTCCACGGAGGTATGGCAATTAGTGATGTGGAACTAGTGGCATCGAGGTGGGTGCATAATCGCTGACATTTGAATTTACACAGGGTCTAGTCATAACAATGTTCGTCTTATGAATGGATGTATACGCCTGTTTTAGAAAATGTTGACTAAGGGTAGATGTTGATTTTTAATTTCATTGAGCAAGAGACTTCCTTTGTTCGAAAAATCGATCCATAACCTTCTTTACAAAAAGATGGTTCACAATGACTGTGATTTCAGGACAAGGCCTTTGTTAGCTGTTGCTATTTGAGGACATTGTTTCTATTGTCAGCCTCGCAGCCTTTATTATGGAAGCCAATCTTCTGTACGGTTTCCAATTCTGTTTCGAATTTTGAATGAGTGACCTCAAATCTTGGTGCTGTCTTCAACAGCAACTGATGCTGACTAACCAGGTTCAGTCTGTGCACTCGTTGCTATCTAATGTCTGACAGACTTGATGCCATGAATGGTGATTAAGTAGTAGATGTCCAAAGGGACAAGATGCACCATTATTTCACGAGCTGCAGTGGAAACTGACTTTTAAGATCGGTAACCTTCTCTTTGAATCATGGTCGGGCTTGAAAGATGACTTCCTTTCTCAAACCGTCGAGGTTTTGGTTATCAAATTTTATTTGACGCCAGAAGTGCTTTCGAACTTTTTTTTTTTGCATCTGTCATCTTGAAGAGCTTGTAGCTATAAGCCGCCTTCGAAATATCCAGAAACACGTTTTTTTTATGGAATTTCTTTCTTCTCGGATTGTGTCGGAAATCACCTTGTCTGGTATACTAGATTAAAGCTCTCAGGAGCCTTCGACCTAAACCAATGCGACGTTGAAGATCTTTTGTGACAAGCAAAGTTCTCAAATAAGAGAGATCGTAGTTGAGTGAGCAATGTTCGGTGAGAAAGTCAATTAAATTGACTTGATTTTCTTACTGTTTGAGGGGTTAATGAACTTTTTAACTTGTTGAAGTCTTGGAATTGAGATCCGTTGTGATAGCATTTATTGGTGCTCCCATGAGCTGAGCTCCAACTTAATGTGGCTGGTGGATAAACCACATTGGCAATCTCGTTGCCCTCAATGTCCTTGTGTCTGGGAATAAATAGACTGTGATAAAGTTTCAGCTGTTTGAGGGTGTAAGGGTGGTTTAAGGCCCAAACCTTGAGTCGAAATAGTAAGATCTAAGAATTTTTATCAGTCCCTAGCTCTCATTTGTCTTTTTGTTGTGACGGTATACACTTGTGCCAGCTCTTGTTTCGGTTTTAGATCCATCCTTGAACCCCACTTACTGAGATTGATTGAGAATAAGATCACAGTTGTTCCATGTAGGGCTTGAGTAGTAAAGCCTTGAACATATTACATTCATAAAACAAATAACCAGTCTATGTTTCTCTACAACCTTGTCAAGTCTCCATTTCACAATTGATTTGGTTCGTCAGTAATTGAGTTTTAAAACAATTCCATGACAAGTCTTTATATTCAAACTTTTCTTCCCGTGGAAATGATGTGACACTGAAAAAAAAATAGAAGCATGCTTCACCAAGTTAATGCCTTTCCTTCGGTTTCTCTCTAAATGATAAACTAAAGTTAAGGCCAAGTATGTATGTGGGACTTATTAAAGTCTTGCTGCTTTCTCTCTTGCTTTGCACTTAGTTTCTTTTGGTTTAATTAATTCTAAGGACTTTCTCCAGAGTGTGTGTTTCGCGTTGATACCAAAACTTTGAATGAGCATCTTAGTAACTAAAAGTGTCGAGGTGTGATGCTCATCTATCCAAGGCAATCCTTGAAGGTTACAACTAAACCTCTTTTCCAAAGACGTACACAAATCCTAAGCATGACAACAGCAAATAACAAGTACCAGGAACTGTGTCCTTCGGTTCAAGAAGGACACATTACCTCATCATCTTCTTTTTCTCCCCAATCCAATTAGATTATCGCACATTAAGCTCGAGCATAAGTGCACACTCATGCATTTCCGTTGATTTAATTAAAAATGTAAATCTGTCATTTATTTCTTTGGCGACTCCAATCCATTTACCATACTTAACTAGTGAGAACACCCTTCACTGTATATAATTTCCATTTGGCTTGTACTGTTTTGTGCTTACCATTCGTACTCTCCTGTGTATGTGTCCTTGATGAAGTCATGGAGCTGTCCTCTTGTAACCGAAAATGCAGGTGATTTTTCATCATTAAATACATCAGAGGTGATTAAGTGACAACTACAGCTAAAGTCGTCCTATTGACGGTTGGCGTACCCCCTCCATTGTAAAACTCAACTCAGCAGTGAAGTGGGAGGGGAACTGTTTAGTTAAACGCAATTTACGTATCAGAATAGTCTATGTGTGTGTGTATCTATGTGCGAATTGCATTAATCAAGTTCACTTAATCTCAATTGTTGAGTAATGAATTTTGAATATTTCCCTAGCTCGTTATGGATGATAATCAGGTTCCTAGTAATTGACATGGAGTGAGAACTTATGATGAACGTTTAGGATGCGTTTCAGGGTTACCACTCTCGTGCAGTTAAATAGGCTTACCCTGATCGCCAACAGGGATGTTGATAGTTTTGCGTGCCCAAGTGGTTTGTATGTACACAATTTGGAGCTCAGCGTGGATGAAATGAAAATGAATTTTAGGGAGTGCCATAGGGTACCACGAGTAAGTGCAATATGGTGGTTTTAAATGCTCATTAACGGATCGACAGTTAGCTTGGATTTAGTGGAACCATACCAATTCGATTCACGTACTTAGGGTAAGAGTGCTAATGGGTATATTTGCTTAGTAGATGGCCACTTAGGTTGAAGAGGTGACTGCATTTCATGTGTTCACAGGAGGTGGCCACTAAAATTTTGGTTTTTGATGGTGACACAACTCTAGGGATCTATTTTAGAGATTGATATAGTGAATACAAGGATGAATAGCAAAATGAATTCAAATGTACTAATGAACTGGTGTTGGGCCTTATGAAGTTTTCTGTGCTTCTTCTTCGATAATAAGAGTTGTAAAGCAGCGAATGTTACTTTAGGATTATACCGGGCCATGCTTCAAAATTTAAAACCCCCTTCAGTGTCACGAAAAAAAACTTAAGAATATATGTGTTGAACCTTTTAAGTTCGAATTCAACGCAATACTAGAGCAATTTTGGCCAAAAGTCCAACTCAAAAAACACTGAACATTTTCCAAGTGATTTTCAGACAACAACTGACTTTGTTAGTGTCAATTGAAGGACAGTTGCCTTATTCCTTTGCTGCTTACCAGACAACGTGGTTTATTATTCTCAATCTGAAACAAGGACTTCTCAAGCTCTTACATTCTCCGCAAATTAAAAAATTAAAAAAGAGTTCATGGTATCAAATTGTACATTCGTTAGAATCTCTGCGTCTGAAACTGAGGAATAATCATTAAAAAATTCCAAAAAACCTGAAATCCTGCAGGGATTTCAACGAAACTTCGCTTGTACCATTCATTAGCAGCAACTTGTATGTATTTGCAACGTGTCCTGCTTGTGATTTAAAGTGAAGCATAGGAGTATCCTCACAAATTTTACATACCGCCACCTGTTTTCCAGTTATTTTACATGACTGTGTACATAAATATGTATCTTTTCGATATTCTCTTTCATAAAGGAAAAAAAAAAAATCAAATTCACAACAATTTCCTGCAGGAAATATCCAATTTGATTTCAAGTGCACTCGACGTTATCCTATTCCGGGGAAAACTTTACGTGGTTCTATAGTTATACAACAGACAGTTCCTACACTTCACAGAAACATTTTCCAAGTAAGGGTACTTGATGGGAAGCTCTTCTCTTAGCAATTGAACTTCACTGTATGGTTGGTTGTGGGATATCCTTCCATTCATGTTGAACAGCGTGGTCTGGAACAAAACAAAAAAAAAAGAAGCTATTTCGTCCCAAAAATTCTCGGTATTTTGTCAATTTTGCGGACTGGTGTGTCATCGAAAAATCAGCACACCAGTCCAGTTCAGTACTTTTGGTTTTTGAACGAATGGGAGCTACATATGGACATGCTGTATGTTTTTGGGGAAGCTGAGGGGCGAGCTGATATATTTAACTAACGCTTGGTAAGTAAGGTAGTGGGTCGTAAAGAACAGACGATATACCCACCGTTGGAATAGAGGAACCGGGTCAAATTCTTGAATTTCAATGAAGCACGAGTGTGTTTGGTGTGGACACTGGTACTGGCACTGGCGGATGTGAAAATGTATGTGGTTTAGTTATTTCATTGGGGAGGAGTGTCCAATTACTTCGATTTGGATTTGTAACTTTGGTTGTGCTATTAAGTGTTTAAAGGTAGCATCAGGCTTAACAAGTTTTTGGTTTGGTTTTTGGATAGAATGTCACTTATATCAAGGGAAGGTAAGTATGTGAAGTTTCAAGCGGATGCATAGGATGAATTTGAATTGGAAGGACTTCAAGAGGGACAACTTAATTTTCTTGACTGTCCGCGACATTCTGTCTGATATGTCGGTGTTTATTTATTTATATAAGCTTAAGTTAAGGGCTATAGGCCAACAATTATAAACTAAGGGGGGAATGGAGAAAAGGTCAAGAGGAATAAACGGCGTTTCGTACAGTGGATCTGCTGCAGTGGAACTTAAAATAGCTTTGGATGCCATTAGACTTGCTCAGCATTCTGGACAACTTTGATGCGATGAGGAATAAAGCGGAAGAAGCGTTGCGATTCCTAAATTCATCGATTTGGGTATGATGATGCTCCAGAAAGTCTTATATGCTCTGGAGATCCCGGAGAATATAGCGTTTAACTGTCCACGGTCCTCTGAAGAAAACAAAAAAGACTGGACAGAGAAAAAAATTATTCAGAAAGCCCCAAACCATAGTCAAAGAGTAATTGGGATACGATAAATGCTTCTCACACTCCCAGCCAAGTCTTAGAGCGCAGACGAGGACATCCCCATAGAAACGAAAAACCCGTACCGCGAACGGATACCTTATGATTATTCAGCGGGTGGGTGTCTGAATTAGTGGTGGTAAGGCTTATAAGGTAATGATCTCACACTATGGTACCACTTATTGTGATGAAACTTGAGTTCAGGGAATAGGCTCGTCGCAGTGGTGGGAGATGCTTGTGAGAATATATGACAGATTGGCATTTATTCAGATTGAGTTCCAGAAAAATTATTCGACACCAGATCGTAAATTTGTTGAAATTATCTTGAAGTAGACCAGAGTCAGCTGAGGAAGATACGTCCTTGAAGATTTTCATGCCACCAGTGAAAGAGTGGTGTGCCTTGAGAGACTCCTGAGGTGGCTTGGATGGGATCAGATGTGGATAATCGGAAAAGCACATTCCAAGTAAGATTTGTGTTTTAAGGGAAGGTAAAGCCTCATGAAAAGCCGATGGCGAGATGTTGCCAAAAGACTTGTTAAAATCAGTGGCAACAAGATGAGTTCTTCCAAAATTAAAGAAATGATTCCTGTGAAATATGTAGTTGGAATATGGTAGGGAGGAGTTGGACCGGGTGTTGCACTCTGCTACCAGAGATTAAAGACGTATGGCCATAGCTACTCATGTAATGAAAGTATTCATGATCAGCTTGAAAGATGTGGTCTGCAAAAGGCTGGGTTCTTGTTGATATAATTTTGATAGTTCGTACCATTGATGTCGTTTCCTTACGAACTTCTATCAGTATTCTAACTCCCAACATTCAAAAGTTCTAATTTTTTTTTTCAACTTTTCTTCAAATTAAATTCCATTGCATGAACAATTTTTAATCCTGTTTCACCCATCATACACAGACCTGTTGTAATCCCATATCAACATTTAATTTTCAACATTAAATTGTCTATGTCATGCCTCTGGGACAGTCACCATTCTGAATGGTTTCACCTTTAAAGTCCGTAAAATCTCTTTTAACAAAACTCCAGCAAATAATTATTCAAGCCAAACCTAAAAAGGGAGAGAATACTCGTATAAATCTAAATCCTTGACCCTACAGCATAAATCCCATTTACCCTTAATTCAAAAATCTTAACAAAAGCCACTGTAGTTTCATTATGCCATACGTACTTGTAACCTGCTCAAAACGATAATAAATATCCCTATAACCCTTCCTCAAGATGATCTAGGTGGCATAAATGGGGTTTTGATCCCAAAATTGGAAACCTTTCCTTTCCGCAATATATCTTTCACTCTGTTGGCATGGTCGTGTATTTTGATGTAACAATTTCCTTTTTCTCTGTTAAAAGGATGATTATTCATCTCTTAGTGTTTGTGTGTTATAAATACAGTCAAACACAATTAATCTTATATATGTATGTCTGTATGTTTGTATGTATGTGTGTGTGTGGGCTCAAGTGTCCCTTATTCATCGCAAATGGAACTACTTTCCGGTGGACCGATATTTATGTGACCCTAATCTGTCATAAAAATGTCAACTTGAGGATCTCAGATGGAGTGGAAAATACGTATCTGGCAATAAAAATGTTTGTGCTTTAATTTAAAGTGTATCTGACAGATGTCTAGTGAGTATTTCAACTCGAGTATTCATGGTTTGTATTTGTAGTACATATGTATGTTTGTATATGTAAGAGAGAAAGCAAGTAGAAAAGGCAAAACCCCTTGCCGCATAGCATCCATCAGTCATGACCCATAACACAAAAAATAAATTTACATATGTGGGTTCATTGCCATAGTTATGAGTATAAAGAGGGTTGTCGGATTTGATTTGGGCCAAGCGTCTACTGAACGACTACTGAACTACATACGAGTGTATGGACTAAAGCAGGACATTAGCTTCACTGCGTCGTAATTTGGTGCCCCGGTAAAAGGGAATTCATTCAAAAGAACATATTTTAATTTGAATGCCATTTTCCCGAAGGATATGTTAATTCGAATCTATGTGGCTTGTAACGTAAGCAAATAGAAAGGATCCCTTAACGATCTGAAAATGTTTTCGTCCATCTTGGGTTTGGATACATTTTTTTGGTTCAAAGAGGAGTATAAACCGTGGTTATAGTGGACATAAATGTATAGGGTACATGTGTTTGTTTTCTCAAACCCTATAGAATAGTTTTGAATTGTGTTATACTTCTTTAAATTATTTGTAGATAATTGTACATAGGAGGATTTTTTTTCTTCAAAAGTTTTGAGCTTCAACCTGAAGATGATGTCACAAGTGAAAATGATCACTAAAATTGTACATTTTTGAGTGATTTTTCTGAAAATTTCCAAAAGATGGCCTCGACAAGTTAGATGCAGATTTTGCAAAACAAGGGCTGTATTTGAAGAAGAAGAAACTGCTGTTCCATAACGATAACGTATCGCCTTTTACTTTGGCAACTCAAACTGATAGACCATCAGATATTGCTTTCTACGATTTATTTCGATTTTCTAAGTTCAATATTTAGCTAGGAAGATGGAGTAGATTATCCCATTTGAAGCAATTATTTTGTTGATGGGTGCCAGAAAGTACTTTCATTAGAATCCAGGGAAGTGATAGCCAGCTTAAATGGTTCGCAGACACTCAAATAGTGTCTCCAAATAGTCTGTTTAGTAAATGGCAATGGCAGCGGATTTGGAGGTTTGGCAGTTATGGACAGTGGTTGATGGTCTCTGTCTTTTCCACAGGCACAATGTCCGGTCAGTTCATGAGAGCTATGCAGCGTTGATTCCATTGTATATGTATATTTGGCACGGCAGCTCATGGAGAGCCAAGGCCTAGCTTCTCACAACCATTCATGTTGTGCGTGTTATATTCTTCGCACGAATGGAAGGGACCTACAGTTTAGTGCCGACTCCGAACGGCGAATTGAGAAGCTTTTCATGACAGATTGTACTCTTGCAGGTTTGTCATGCCTGCGAAGAGGTGGTGCCGCGAAAAAACGTTTGGTGGTTTTTGAGAATCGAACCTGTGTCTCTCGCTTAGCAGTCCAACGCACTAACCACTAAGCAACGGCGACCACGTTGATTCCATTGCTCGTCATAAAGTCTATGTTCCTTGTCAATACACCAATAGGACATGAGTACATGAGTACAGCTTCCTGCTAATCAACTGCTCTCTCGTTTTCTTCGATGTTGCTGCGATCGGTAACCCAGCAGAAATTAACCTCGTAGATTTCGAATATGTCCTCAAGGGCTTAGCGGAAGTTGTTAACAGTTCTCGATACTACAGTCTCGCTGTCCTCAAAGATTATAATCTGAGAAGGATTTTATGCTCGCGAGTATTGACAGTGCTGATGATTTCAGCTCGAAAGACACTGGACTAATTTTTGGGAGTTTATACGAGTCACTCATATGCAAACACTGGCAGGCTACGGTTTTGAGCTCCTTTTTAAACTTATCAAAAACAAAGTGCAGATTCTGTGTGGAGATGCCATAACATAATTTGTCATTGGCCTGAACTTTATAAAGCTAGATATATGATACTTCAAAAGGAACTGTAGGTTGCTTTAGAAAGCTTTGAAGCTGAAAAGTGGAAAAGAACACTGAAAAGAACCGAGTAGAATTCAAATATGTCGTGGTGGAGTTGTGGACCATTTAAAATTCGCATTAGTGAATCCAGTAAGTGTACGGAGGGGACCCAAACATTTAAAATTCAAGAAAAGGAAATCAAAACAACAGAATACTAGGGTAGAACATTAAAACAAGCATGACAATGTAAAACAAACTTTTCAATTTATGTAATTGAAAATTCGTCCTTTTGACGTCAGAAAGTTGTCAGTTACGCACTTAATCTACCTACCGTTATTTATCTACTTATCGTCATTCTATGTTTTTGCTGGATATTGTTACAAAATTCTCAGAAAAGACTGTTTGTTCTATAACCCTAAGCTTGTGCGTGTGTTAACATCCTTTTCTGACCTTGCTCGAATTGCTATTGCTTCTGCTAAATTAATGTTTTTGTTTGGTCAAGTCCCTTTTTCTCCCCCCGCCCAAAAAAAGTATAGCTTCTATACTCTCTCGTCCAATTTCTATAAATATTCACTCGACTTTTATCGCCCTCTAGAAAAATTAGAAGCAAATTCCCCTCATTTATTGGCCATCCATGCCACACCACCAGGAAGCACACCAGTCACAAAATATCTTTATCATAATCCCAAATCTTAATTAGTCCCAAAAAATTAAAACAAAACAGAAAAATCCATCCAAGGGCTCATTTAAAAGTTTATTATTCCTTTTCTTCCTCATCCGATAAAATTCATTAATTGTAACGAATGGAAAAAGCCCAAAATCTCACTCGATTAAACAGGGCTTCGTAGCCCTTCCTCTGTGTCTCACTTGCTCGACTACAAATCCATATGCTTATTGTACGAACCCTCTCGAGCTTCAATTAATCGCTTAACAACTTTTCCATTTTCCACCTTCCCCTTGCGCCCGGCATTCGGCATTTATCTACAACGCTATCCTGCATAATTTTCCAAATGAATAAATACACGACCTTTTTTTTTGCGTTTTTTTTTTTGCGCCTTCCACCACCCCCATCTACTCCCGAGCTTTCACGAACCCATTCGAATTCAAAGAAAATGAAATATCGCAGTAATTTGGATTTTTTTTTCTTTTTTCTCGCACTTCCTTGTGAATCTGACGGGACCAAACACTCGTAACTTCATTCCGGACTGGGCAATCTTTTTTATCTGGGCGCGCCGAATAAAGCCAAACAAATTGAGGCTTCGTCTGCAGGCCGCGTTGCTGAGTGAAGCCTCTTCAAAATTAAAATCAGTTTCAAGGATAACAAAATCTGTGTGAGGAGATACATTAAAATAACACACACACACACATACATGCAGTAAAACTGAAAGGATAGCAAAAAAATAAAAAAAAATGAAATCCGTGGAAAGAAATATATTTCACCCGGAGAAGAGGCAAAATGAAGTTCTGATGGTGCCAGTGTCCACAACCAATGGCCGATGTTTCAGTGTTAAAGTGGACGTGAACCCTTTTTCGCTTGTATTGAGATTGTAGATGCTGTGCCTGGAGCTGTTACTGCCTTCTGGTGTCTCTGGACTTTAATGCCCTTGTGGCCAATCCGAGATAACAATGAAATAAATAAATTGTAATAAATAACTTCAGCTCGAGTAATAAATCCCGGCCCGGACATTTGCATTCTAAATCATCCACCTATTTATTTCGGTGTCATCTGTGTCGGTGTGACGAAGTGAATTTGGCTTATGGAGTTATAGTTAGGTACTGCTCTTGCGTTTCGAATGAATGCGGGTTAACTGTGGCGTATGTGGAACATTTTTAACTCTCAAATTGTTGCGATTAAAACAGGAAAAAAAACAAGGGAAACAGGAGTTGTGCAACAAAATTTGAATGTTTCCGATGAAACAGTTGTGACTGATATTATTTTGAAGCTTATGCTGGTATAACCTAGTTAATCCTTTCTGTACCAAGTGTAGGTCACCATGAAATTAAGGAATGAGCATCCAGTGGGAGGTACGCCTTTGAGTGATGACTGTGAAAAAATTCAACAAAAAAATATTACCATTACAGTGGAAAATACGATTTGTCGTCGGGATAACGATGCAAGGATTCAAGTTATTGGAATTTATGTTTTCATCAGGTGGAGGTAGATCAAGAGTTGTATCCTTTTTTTTTTTTTGAGTCACGGAAATATGCACTTGGAATATATGTGAACGGGAGATTTTTTAAATGAAATCCATGACTTTTCAGGGAAATACTTGTGCAAATATTCAACGTGACCTTAGTAAGGGTTTAAGTCGAGATAGCTTAGGACCATGAATTTGGAATTTAGGAAGAAATTACTTGAAAGCATATCAGTCGTCCAAATGTGGGTATTCACTTTGTGGCGAGAATCTTTTTTTTTAACTTTACATTGTACAAACTGCATTGTACAACAGCGCTAGTGTCTGTGTAGTTATTTTGAAACTCGGGTAGTATAAGTTTCAGTCTTTTGCTCGGAGAGGTTGGTGTCCAGAATAACTGGGGAGAATTATTGGTATTGTTGCCATTGGTTATAATTCACAGTACATACCGATGTCATTATCACTACTCAGTACGATCAACATTTCCAAGCCATATGACTACCCTACGGTCAGTGTTATGCTCATGCAGTAGAGTTGACGTCTGCTTTTTCGCAGTTGATACATTTTTTTTTTACATCGGGAGTTGAACCTGGAACCTTCAGCGTGAGAAGCGATGATGAAACCACTATACCATGGCCACCATGGCATTATGACTGAATGGAGAATGCAATTGGTGGGAATAGGTGAGAAATCGCTACTGAAGACCTCCATTAGAAGCAAAAACTTTTTAACCTCTCTTGTCAATGGATAGATACCAAAATTCAAATTTAATAACAGCATTCAAGTCCTTTTTCCAGGCAGTACGGAATGGAAAGATACCTAACTAACTTCTTACGAATTAGTAAGTATCAGTCTTTCCCGATGGTTCCAAGATGAAATGCGGGATTGGAGCAGGTTTCTCCTCAGCGGAACTGAACGTTTCCAAATTTTACCGTCTTTCTGACTCTTCGAGTTCATTTCACGCGGAGGTACTAGCGATAAGATAACATAGAGGGAAATGAGAGAGTAAGCCAGATGTGGCTTAACCTTTGATGGTTTATTCGCGAAGTTGATCTGCTTTCGGATTTGGCTCATCAAGGGCATTTTCTCAAGCACTTTCCCTGAATTGTCAATTCTATGTGGAACAGCCTAGAAAATTGTGCTACATCCAGGCAGATATGGCTCACCTACAATAAAAATAAGACGAACGAACTTATCAACAGAACCCGCATCAAGACAGCAAGAATTGTAACAATTAGGACAGGCCACTGGCCAATTGGTCTACACGCTACCAAGTTAGGCATTCCCTTTAACTTAAGCTTGGACACCAATGAACAACAATGCTTCAGCAAGGAGTGTCCTCAAATCTGGTTTCTGACCAAATTTCAGTTTTAACGATGAAGCTATGGTGGATTCACTGGAGAAGAAGAGCGTCCTCCACCATCCAAGGACTCTTAAAAAGTTGGAAGCCAATTAAAGCAAGTTGAATTCGCTGATAAATACCCTAGTCGAAGGATTTTCAACAGTTGCTCTTTTCGCGCGAATTACAAATCAGAAAATGTTAACTAGTGCTACCTTACCATTTCAATTCGTTTTTCGTTTGAACTTTTATCGTCAAAATTTTACGCAGCAAGTCAATCTGAAGTAGGTATGTATCCTAGGGTAACCAATTTCCCCATTAAAAGGAATCAGTCACCTCCTCCATTCCACCTCGCTTACGATTATGTACCATCGTTTGTCATCATTTGACTTCAATTCATTTTATTTGATGTTTGTCCCATTGGTGGCTTGCAATTTGTCTGTCATTCCAACATGAATTATGAATATGCCGTGCTTCTCTGAAAGTAATTCCCGCACGGATATGAAAGGAGACGTGGAAATTCAGATTTTCAGATTTTGTTCCCGTGGGAGTAATGCCACCTACAGTTGACGTCGTCCTTCTTAATCATTTTGCAAAATTACATTAGAAACTTTTTATTTTTCGTTTATGACTTCTGACAGAGAGGTGAATGTTTAATGTTGTCCTTGCATGATGTTGCGACATTGAACGAATTAATCCTTGGTACTTCACAGCAATGTGCAGATGCTGGAGTGAGAGTCCTGAATTCGTGCCGGGATATTCGTATATGTACATACATATGTGTGTGTGTGTGTGCGTGTTTTTGAAATGGGAATTTTTATTCCTTGAATAATAATAGCCAAGTGATACAAAGTCAAGCACACGAAGCAGAAATATACTCACAGGAAGGAACATAAAGTGTATCCTCAAAGTGTATCCAAAGCTGACAGAGAGTAGATTCAGCACCACAAAAATCCTTTTTAGCTACAAAATATTAGTTGTGAATAATGCATGATGCTTCTTATGCCATTTTGCCTCTCGAAAGCGAAGAGATAAAGAATAATAAAACCTCTAGCTTGAGAGAGTATTCATAACTATACATTTTAAATGTTTTCCCATAAATGCATGAGTTTACATACGAAGCTAGTGGCTTGTGCTCACACGAACATGGTAAAAAGGGGGCAAAAAAAGAAGCATTCTGGAAATTGTACCCTCGAAAAAGATTTGCCAAAGAAACTGAAATTTAAGGACTTTTTAAAGGCACTCCATAGCTAACTGCAGTTGAAGAGGAGAAAAGGAAATCATGCTAAAAATAAATAAACATGGACATGTTCAGCTAGCACAACCACACACACACACACACACAGTCGCATATACAGGAACACTTTTATTCACATGCGGATGACATCTGCCCAAAATGTAACATATACGTACATATCTCGTACCGAATGGTGTGGCAAAAAACTCGTGCTGTCTTCTTAGCCTTATCCATTTTAGGTTTGTTAGTGACGAGAATTTCGCAGAGAAAAAAAGAAAAAGATACAAATACAGGCGGGGGTAGGGTTATGTAGAAGTAAACTTCTTACGGCTATCTGTAAGCGGATGTCAGGAGCAGGCCCTAATCGCACACGTTCACTTTTCTCCTTTTCACAGTCAGAAAATGGAATTACGGTAGACGAGTGACAGCGGATTATTCCGAGAGAAGCTTTAAGAGTTAAGATACTTTGCCGTTGTCTTGAAGCAGTTTTAGGTGATTTTGAATAATTTTCGAAAAATTTAGTCACAGAACCCCTTTGGGAGTTTCAGGAGACTTGTGTATGTTGGATGAGATAAGTTTCAGACAATTGTGTGACATTTGTTTTGTTTTCTCTTTTCTTGTACGAGCGACGGCTGCTGATAGCAAGGTTCACTTGCTTCTTTTGTTAAAGGTATCCTAAAGGGAATAAAGATAGAGAAACAGTAGAGTATTTGATGGACTCTGGCACGTGGAATTTCATGTGATGCGTGTGTAATTGTTATTTTTACAAGGCATTGCAAACTGTAGAAGAATGATTTTGACAGTTCATGAAAGTTGACAGTACAAAAAGGAAAGGTGCATAACTTGAAAATTTCAAAGGATTGTAGATACAGTTTCGAACGAAAATAGATTAACTATTCATCAACAAGGTTAGGTTAGGTTGAAGCGGTTGCCAGCTATAGCCAGCACACTTAGACCAGTGACAGGTCCATTGTGATACCAAATGGATCTGAAGAGACCTCCATACTGACTCGTTAAACCAATTGGAGCTTTTTATGAAGCAAAGGAGGTTTCTGATATCCGTGTTTATCAGATCGCCTTAGTCGTTAATGTAGAATTCCCCTAAATGAAGTTTTCTTTTACAGAAGTGAGCTGGACAGCAACAAACAAGGTGGGTAATAGTTTTCTCCTCCTCTTCGTCTATACAGAAATCATTTGAATGGACGCCAGGCCTTGTTGCATACATCAACAAAGAATTGTATCAACAAAAAGCAAAGATTTCTGTCTGTAAGCTCAGTTATAGCTTGAGAACCACTGAACTAATTTTGTCCACCATGTAAAGCCTGGTTTCTGATTTATTAAGCAGAAACCAATAAGCAGAAAGATTAAGAAAAATAACTTCAAAGCAAAGAGTCGTTGGTTCAAAAATGGTAATTATGTACAAATATGTTAAAATCTAAGTCCACCAACGCTTTTAAAGTTGACGAGCTTTCGAGAAAGCTAAGCTTCGATATGGATGCAGTGCTGACTGCCAGAAAGTCCGACCTGCCTTCAACAGAGCTTCAAAGACAAAATCACGGTGAAATTAACTGAGGACACATTAATGGTTGCGACACAATCCGCAACTTGTGGCTAGGGCTCGATTTTAAAACAAAAACGACCATATTGTCTCTCGAAAGAAGCTACATCTGGACGTTTGTCGATGTAATAATAGGGCACATCGAAATAGGAGAAATAGCAAGAAGGCATCTTCAGAAAAGAATTCTGCAGAAGCTGTAAGCGACGAAGAAGAAATAGAGTCTACAACTGGTTTTCCACAACCAGCTCTTCAACAGCGACGACTAATCTGTATGGGTGTCAGGTTCGTTAATAACTTGTGCAACTTGGCAATGATACTTGTAATAGACCTAAAAAGTTTTATCCTGGGAAATGGGTGGTGTGGTCAGATACACCCAGATCTTACCATGTACTTAAAGGCAGTCAGAATGGGCCAGATAGTATCCGAATAAAATTTAGCATTTCTACAAGCTCCCGGTATTAAGTTAACCTAACCTATGCCTTGTTACAACTTACCGTTCAAACCCCAATTTTGAAAAATTTGAACTGAACATCTCAAGTCAAGAATATCATCTTGCGCGGATGCTAAGCTACAGACAGTAGCACAGGCACAGGCTTCTTGCGTCTAAACCAACTGCGAACAAAACTTTTTATTATCACACAAAAACTAAGTCTGAATAGATTAAGCGAAACACAAAGTGTCTTTGACATCGCAATGCATGGAGGCCCTCTCAAATACTTGTCACGCATAGTACCAATTATCAATCGTACAGGACCAACATTTTTGGGACTTAAAATCCATTTCATGTCCACGTAAAACCTCATCTTTTTCTTTAAACTTAAACGGGCTTGAAACGGAAAGAATATCATTTCCATCGCACCACTTCAACATTTATTATAATTCCTTACCCTTGACGCCCTTGAAAACCGGACACCTCTACCTCTTCCAAACACTGATTCCCCGCTCAACTGTAAGAATGTAATTTCCGTAATAGCAAAACAGCAATAGAATATAAAACTGCTCGTCGTATTTTATGCGTGCACTGAGTGGAAAAGTACACATTACTTTATTTGAAACTATCAAAGTGATTACACCTCAAGCTCGGCAAAGCAACACCAGTGTGAGTCGAGCGGGTTCATTCCTTAACAGATTCTCATGCAAAAATAAAACCCACCAAGTACGAATGAAAGAGCGTGTATATCTTAACAATTTTACAACTTGCCTGCTCTGCTTTCTGTGGAATCGCCCACAGCTATAAAAGCAATCCGGCTTCTCAACGGCCTGGCCCACCCACCAAACCCCTCTCATTTTTACACACATAAACATTTTTATTTAACAAGATACCTCTTTTCCTGGCTTCAACTCTGACGAAAATAAAAATCCAAAAAAAGGTAAAAAAAAAAAACGAAAAAATAATAATAAAGCGACAAAAAAATATGCGAAAAGGAGAAGAAGGATGAATAAGAGAGTTCAAGTGGTAAGGTGAGGAAAATATCATAGTACCCTGTGAAAGGGATATACTCGCACTCCATGTCTTCATGTACGAAGATGTGCGGGGAAGAGGGTAAAAATTTATTACATCTTTTAAGGAAATTTGTGCGCTTTTATTAGAACGGCAATATAACTGAATTAGTGAAATTGATAAAAACACTCTCCAAGCAACGGGGATTATAGAAGCGCAACCATGGAAAGAGGTGAAAGTCACTCTGCATGGTATACACATACAAACATACATCTTTGTGTTGCCTAACAACGACGACAACGACGATGATGATGAAGAATGAAAAAGCACATCCTTGCTTAACTCCTTTTGTTCTTTCCGGTTCCTTATTTCCAGTTTAATGATCGTAATCTTTTTGGAACTTTCCTGGTGAGAGCATGGACTCACTACTAGTCTCCTGCACACCATCTCATCATCGATGTAAAGAGTATCGCTTATTATTCTTATCCTGATCTCTAGTTCATCGCAAACGACAAATAGTTCAATTACAAAGCACAGGCATAGTGAATGCTGCTGGTGGCAGTCGAAAACTTTCAAAGTATCTCAAGTAGTTTACTGTAGTACTCTAGCGAGGACGACAACAATGACAATGACGATGGCGGCTGAAAGGCATACTAAGAATGAATTATTAAAGACCGCACACATATCTACTCGAAGTATCTATGGTTCCGCAATGGATTTCCGTCGAAGTGACATCAAGTGAAGTTTTTGTTCTTTTGTGTGAAAGAAAGCGATTATCCCCGAAAAAATAAGACTGAAAAAGGTTGCCCGCATCATAAATTGGAATCGTTATGAATGCAAGCTCCATCACACATAAGAACTTGTGATGCACTTTAGATAACACTTCGTCATCATGCGATTGCACACAGAGACACACGATGGTATATGGATTGATATTTAATTTTATTGGCTATCATCCAGTGTTTCGATCCATGGCCGGGTTAAGGTAACAGTGAACGAAGTGGCTTGTCCAGGGCTAGAAGTGATTGGGGCCTTGCACTGAGTATGACCATCTGTGTTACCACCTTAGCTTGGCAGATTATTTTTCTCTATTTTATATTGAAAATAATCATAATTTCAGGAGAAGCCGATACACAAACCTCGGAGTTAAGACACAAACCTAAGTTTTGAAACAAAAAAACAACACTACACCATCACTAATAGAGCCCCTTGAGCGTGAGTAAATTATAGAATAAGAAGAAAGTCAGAAGGGCGGCAGGACTCGTCTTCATTAAAACTAAACTTAAGATGGGGCTATAGTCTGAGGTGGACCTCGGTCCTTCACATCTTTCACAAGCCAAGTTAGTTGAAGTCCCTTTCTACTTGGACGCGCCACTTGAGTTCCGGTCTTCCTCTACTACGATATCACTTCGAGGTGAATTTAATTATCTTCCTGGTCGGAGCGCTGGAGTGCACCCGCTCTAAATGTAAGAACTATCTTAGTGGTTGTATCTGGACCCTTCTGACTAAATCGACGTCGCTGAAGAGCCCATTTAGTTCGCTATTGTATCCCCTCATAATTCATACAAACGGATGGATTTTTCTTTCAAAAACTGAGGACAACTTCATCTATTCTTGACAAGTCTATGCATTTGCGCCGTGGAGCAGGACTGGGACCATCAGGGTTTAATAAACAGTCGCTTGGGTTATTCGAAAGAGGTCTTTGCTACTCATTGGCTTATTATTCTGCATTCAACGCTGGTTTTATCGTCTGATTTCATAGCGGAACTTAGGTATATAAAGTCCCTAGCTACCTCGAAGTTATGCACATATGTCTAGGGTGACTTTGGCGCTATCCAATAGTAAGATGTGGCAACTTGAGTGTTGTTATTTTCGCTATGAAAGGGGCCCTTCATCGGCTGATCGCCTTGAGCTTCACCGAACTATAAGGACAACCCGGAATACGTCTCTCCCTTTTACCAATTGAAATGCAGTAATTATGGCAAAAAAAAAAGAAATTTAGTATCCATTAGCAAATATTTATATTCTCAGCTCCTCCACCTCCAATCCATAGAAATCCTCCCTTGAACGATGCTGAAGAATGTGATTTTCGAGGGAGAAATAATTGCGATGGATCCTTGCCAAGAACTAGGTTCTGTTATGTCATTGAACCGCCACCAAAAATGATGACACCGTTTTTTTTTTTTTTGCTCAGAAAAGTTTTGTGGACAACATGACGGTAATTAACATATAAAACATTCATACGTTTCTATAGTTTGGTAGATGTGTCGAGATGCTATCCTATGGATGATGGATGATGTTATGTGAATGGTAGGAGGAACTTAATTGAAATGGTTTTTGTCACTTTTATTACGCCAGTGAAATTGTATCTTAATTAAATATAAATTGTTTGCTTGTAAGAAGATCAATCGTTGGGAATGGGAAATCTTAGTGGGAAGATGTTTTCTTCGAAAGTTTTCCTTCCAGGCATTTGTAGAAGGTATTCGAGTCCTTACATGCCTTTGGTAATACTGTACTAAGTGATAGTGTAGAGCATCCCCTCCTAATAATAAGAGAACCTAACGAAAGAAAGGTTAATGACAGAAAACAAGGAGATAATCCTGAAACTCATTAAAATACGATGAAGAGGGCAACTACAGGATAAGATAGCAAACTTCTATTAGTAAAGTTCATGTGTAATAGTACAAATACAGAACGCTTCGAGGGAACAAAAATGTATGTAATGACACATACCACCCATAGTTTGAGAACTTTTTAGGAACTATTTTGAAAAATAAAGAAATAACACAGGGTGTTCGACTGAAGTTGGAGTTTTCAATTGTTAAGTTTTTTTTACACAACCTTTGCCCTACTTGTATACCTTGAAGTATTTCTAGGAACGCATTCCAATCATATTTCGATTTTGCCCTTTTTCCCTTGACAATAAATTTCAACGAGTCCACTATACCATCACAAACTTCAATACTCTAGCCTGTCACATCACCAAGAAGGAAAAAGCAGAGACAATCACGGAAAAATGTGATGATCTCTGGCGGGTCTCATCAATATTCAACAATGGGAATCTGTAAAGGGAGAGCTCATTAGAAAATCACATAAAAAGAGATAGAAATTCCGTTCCATAGAAAAAGCTTTTATGTACTAAGAGTACTCAATATTCTGGTGGAGGTGGATAGTGCAAGGCAGTCATATAGGAGATGTCAAACGGATTCTATTTTTACTTTGTCAATATAGCTCCTGTAGTAGTCGTTATAGGGTAGTCCAAGTACTATGACCTGTACGGACAATTAGAATGATTCGTATTTCTTTTCCACAAAGCTGTAGGAGTTATAAAAAATAGATTTATACCTCGAGATACACATTTTGGAAGCATCTATATAGAAGACTGCCTATCAAACACTGTTATGCGGAATAAGAGGAGCTTTAAGGGAGTGTACCAAGCCAATACCAGAGGCATCAGCTTTTAAAAATCTTTTCAATAACTTGCATACGAAAACCGTATTGATATCATTGGCAGAACTTAACTTAGCGAGTTGTCAGCGAGACGATTGAGACAAGAGCAAATAAAATGTGGACAAAAGCAAGTCTCTTTTTAATGTCAGGAAGATGGTACACCTAGAGAACAGATATACATAACTTTGAAGGTATTAAGGGACTTTGTCTACCTTGGCTCTGCAATAACATTTGACAATGACTTCTCATTTGAAACTCAACGAAGCATAGCTCTTGGCAATAGCTCTTTGCTTGAACTGAGAAATTAATTGAGTAGAAAAGGGCTGTACAATATTATTCTATAGATCTGAAGCAAGGACTCTATCGAAGGCTGATAAATATATCTTTGGTCGCTTAGGGCTTCTTAAGATATTCTGTCCTGATTGCGTTGAAAGGTTTTGGAGGAGGCTATTCAATGACGAACTATAAGAGCTTTAAAGCTGTCAAAAGAACTACGTATTGGGTGTTTGAAACAGCTTGGACATGTAGAAAGAATTGACACCAGCAGAGTCTTCGAATATAAACCAGAAATGACAACGCAGTGGAGAACGATTTTACATTAAGTGGCGATAATAAGTAAAGCGATCTCAAACAACTTGGCGTTCGCAACTGAAGGCAGTTAGAGAAGGACCGGGCTGTCTAGGAGGGTTTTTTGATTGAGGGCTAACTAGCTAGATAGACCACTCTCCTTTGGGTTCCCATCCATAGCAACATAGAGGGGAATAAGAGAGCCAACGCGTTAGCCAGATGTGGTTCAACCCTTGATGCTTCTCTTGCGGAGTCAGTCTGCTCACCGATGGGACTCATCAAGGGCAAAATGTTCCTTTCTTTCTATTGCCAACTCTAGGTGGAAAAGTTTAGAAACCTGAAAGCAGTAACCAGATGGCTTAATCAATCAACTTGCACCGAGACAGCTAGAACCACAGCAATCAGCCCGGCCCATTAACCAGTTGGCCCACGCTGCCAAGTTAGGTATTCCATTCAACCCCCACTGCCGTACACACCAAAAAGTGTTCTACTTTCTCTCTGACTGTCCGGCACATGCCAGAGCCAGACAGTGCACTCTCGGAAAACCCTTTTTTAAGGAACTATCAGATATTTCTAACATAAAACTCTGTAACATTATTAATTTTCTGAACTCCTCAGAATGGACCTAAAAACCACGCTCTCAAAATCCAGGTCACGTGAGTTGTGGTATCAAAACGGCGTATCCGTGCTACTTTTGTCTCTGGTTCCACCTCACCATCACTTTGGCTCAGAGCCCATGATTGTGGTCGAGGTCTAGGTTCAACTCGAACTACAAGTGAAGAAGATGCATGAGATCTTGCTCAATAGATTTTCGTTATAGGTACCTGAAACAGGAAATTTGACCTTTTGTGTTGAAATCAGTGTAAAGCAAACAATCAATTTTGATTTTCTTATACTGTGTGAAGTAATAAGAACGGATCTTGCATACAATGATGCGTTCTTTAACTCGCTCTGGAACAGGCCTAGACTCCTCAGACATAGAATTTCTTAGAAAAAATTTTCTCCACTATCTAGATAGGCTTCCCTACCATGCAATATTTTCATTATGAATTTCCTTGCAACTAAAGAAGATTAATAAAAAAAATAAGAAAATAAAAATTTCAAAGAATTCACTTAAAATTCTAATATGCCTTTCAAAAATTTATTTAAATCTAGTCACATGCTACATCATCTGAAGCCTTCCATACTCATCCTCCTTAGGCTTTCAGCAGAAAAAAAAAATAGAAGGGAAATTTAAATACACCATTCCGTTCCTATAACAAAAAAAAAAGCAAAGGTTTTCCATCATCAAATTTTGTCCGCCTCCAAGAAAAAGGGGATCCCCGCTCCACAATATTTTTTTTTTTTCAATTAATTTTTTTTTTTCGTTGACAATATCAACATAGGAAACCTTCTAGCACTCATCTGCCATCATTGCTCCTTCATCTAAATAAAAAAAAAAAAAAACCTCTCTCCTCCATATTGAATTAAATAACGTATGAGGCTCACACAAGTATCTTTTTTCCTTCTCTAATATTCCAGATGAGTAATGATGTATCTATGCATCTACACTTTTCTTTTCATTACTTGTGGTTTCTGAACACAGTCGATAAAAGCAAATATCCTTTCTGCTCCATGGAACGCCAAAATGAGAGACTACCGCCATGTCTCACATCCGTCGAATGGTGGCTCAAGGAGAAATGCTCAAAAATAGAGAAAAAAAAAATGATTGTAGCGGTGGGACTATAAATTCTCATTCTGGAATAAATTACATCAAAGATGACACGACACGATAAGGGTTTATATTTCCACCATAAGTATGCGTGTGTTTGTATGTGTGTGTGTGTATGCGTTATCACCGATAATGCTTACACAAATATTTGGATCACATTCTGTCATCCAGACACAATACACCACAACATACTGTGTTCTCTCTATCGTCACGACACAACAAAAGGACCAAGTTCGTGTGTTGTTACATTACACGGATTTTTTTTCGTCTTTTTTTTTGCTTGTGTCATCTTCTACTTTTTGTACTAGAAGTTTGTCCTGAGCTACCACAAACAACCGCTCATGCAAACAGGATTTTCTGATGCGAGGAGTGAATGATGCCAAGAGTTAGTGGGCATGAGAGTAAATTTTAATATAAACCCCACCAATGGGGATGAGGACAATACAGAACAGCAACACTACCAACATCAACAATGGCAACAATCTAGGGGCTCATAGCGACGACAACGGTGTGGTACGCAAATAGGAGCACACTTGAAGGGATTTATTGGAGGGTTTGGGGAAACAATTTTTTTTTTTTTTTTGCAATTCCAAAAATAAAAAAGTCTCATCACCCTTGCTGTCTCGCTGAGGTCGAGAATCTTCTAGAAAATGAATCGCACGTGCCTTAGAGAATCCTTCTCCAGACTGTGGCGCAATAATAATTTTCCAACGAAGTTTGCCAACCTAAACCGAATGTCGATGTCGATGTCGATGGAGTCCTGTTTTGCTTACAATTGCAAAATTGATAAATAGATTTATTTGAGTTGTGTATCGTTTTGTTGGCACCAGCCCCCGCGTTCTCAAAAACCAATTCGACATCAGAAAGGATATGAATCTGTGTCCCTGAATCCTCAGTACATGTCGGAGGAGTGATAAAGTTTTGGCACGCATTTTGTAAACATTCAGAACTTTATATCAAAGGGAAATCAAAGTGGATACGATGATGAGTTCTATTTGCTGGTGTGTTGTTATTGTAACAAACAGAACCGAAGTGAAATTGAAAAGGATCTCACAGGAACGTGGTATTGATTTTTCGGCAAACAAAAGTGCCATGAATTTTTCATGAATTCATGCTTGGTATCCTTTCACTTTTTTTTTTCCACGTTATGGACTATGGAAGGGCGGCTATTTCATTTTTTTTTTTAAATTCAGTCCAACGATAGAGAAAGTCAACCAAAATCTTTTTCTCGCCATCTCTGTGTGTTTTCTGTGGGATGACACTTTTGTTTGGTTTTTAGTTGACCCAATTTACGCAAGACTAAAGCTTAGTTGCCTTGCAAAATACATGTAGTATCCTTCTCTCCCGACACAGGAGTTTGTGTTTTGTTGTTGAAAAGAATAAAAAAATAAATATAGGTGGCAAGTTATGTAAATAACCTAAATTGAGGTCAACCTGTCTCTTGGTAGGATTAGGAACATGTCAGGGATACTGACATAGTCTCCTTGCCTTTGTCCAGCTCTTCTGTAAACATACAGGAGCTAATAAATGCACAAGAGCTCTATGGGGTCGTTGATGTACTTGGTTGAATTCGTTGATGCAAATTGGTTGTGCATATTTACAAAACCCGGACTAAGGAGGATAAAATGGTCAGATACTGTGTTTTATCGAAAGTGAATTTGTAGTGCCTTAAAGGAGGGCAATTATACAGGGTGACACACGAGCAGCTGATGTGTTTACAATCTATATAAGAGCTTGGTAAGTCAATGATTTTCTTGATCGAAATTTGTAATGGTAAATTGAAATATGACCATTTTAATGTTTTCACAAATTCAAATTTGGAAAAATCTTTATTTGTCTGTTATAAGAGCTGTAAGATCTGCCTGCCCCGCATAAATGCTTTCACTGTTAAACTTCGTATGGAATAAGTCAATCTTAAGGAAACTTCGTCCTTTCGAATCAAAACATATTCAGTGTTCAGCAGTTCGAGAATAACCAAAAGGACGGCCTTTAGAAGGGGGATGTCTGATAGTTTATATCGAAAAGCAATGCTCTGTCCCAGCTTCTATCATTGCATGGGTCACTGTAACCACTGACAAATACTTTTGCTAGTTTCCGACGAACAATTTTTATACCATGTGCATATTTCGGTGCTGCACCGATCCCTTCACCAAGTAGATTTCAAAAGGTTGAAAGTTTCTTGAAAGCCAGTTTGTCTCCTTTAAAATAATAATGTTTCGATGTATTTCTTCCCCGGTTGAAGTGCCTGATGACTTTGTCATAATCTTTTATTTCTACAATTCATCTATAAGTAATATTATTAGAACGAAGAAAACTTTATTTGTTTGTTTGTTCAAGATAATCACGAAAACTACTTAAAATATTTGAATAATCTTTCCGTCGTTGGAAAGTTCATTTTTTCGTGATGGACAAAGAGTATGCATCATTAAGCTGGAGAACAACGATGATAGGAAAAATGAAAGAATTCGAGGTAAAGTAGGCACTCTAAATGCCTATTATCTATCACTCCGGAAAGAAACTGTGTTTCTAGTCCTTTTCGATTTTATGTTGAACAAATATGAAGAATATTTGTTGAAAGTAAGCAACTTCGAAAACTTATGTAACAGCTCCAGATTGCCGATCGTCTTCCACAGAGTTGCTGGAGCAGTTCAATATACACTTCTGTTGGGGGCCGGGGCATAAATTCATTCCAGGAAATTGTAGAGCTAACGAACTCGCCTGATATAGATATATTCACTTCACTAGAAAAAGGTAGCTTAAGCATAAAGTTCGCTATATGTTAACTTAAACTTAAGCTAAATGCTATCGAAAGGACAAATATTAGGTGGATAAGTGGTGCATAGTGTTTAGCGATGGAATGGATTTGGCAAGCTGGGTTTGAGGTGTTTTGAGACTTAATTTTTTTTTCCAAAGATTACATATCAGCACTATAATAGGTCTTACCACCGGGACAGTCTAATAGGCAAGCATGCAACAATTCCCGGCGTACACTCAAACGATTTTTATAGAAGCTGCATGAACAAAAAAGAGAAGGATTTTTTTTTAAACTTCTTTGCACCTGCCAAGCACTTTCTCGCAAAGGAAATTCGTTTCTGAGCCTCCTTCTATAACGACATTAGCAGTCTGATGTATGCAGATGTTTAAAACCTCCTACGCTTCATCAGAAGCTCCAAATGATTCTACGAATAGGTAAGAAGAATCTTTCTAAGATTCTTGTGGTATCACAATGGACATATCATTGGTCTAAGTAACCTGTCCTTCAAAACAAATTGATCTGAAGTTTTTTTAACGTTTTACTAACGTTCTTTTTTGTTTAACTAAAACAAGGTTTTAAACTTGTTATAAGTATGATCGACTTTTTTCACCACCAAACTTATTTTTGTCATTTTCTAATTGAATTTGTCACTTCAACATCACCCTGTACCTGTTTGACACTATATTTTGGTGAATTTGCCTTGTATGGATTTCCCTTTGCATACATGATTTCACTTTTACTTGTTCACTGAAGAATGCGATATTAGTGCGGTAGAGCAAACCTTGATTGCTAATGATTTGATGGCTCACTAGAGATAGGACCGTACCATGTTAATGAAACTTTACTTTTAAATAAAAAACAAAAAGTCACTGGACATCACCATAAAAGTTTAGGGTTACAAAAATTCTAAGTAACAACCCGCAATGAGAGTGGGAGAGCCACATTTCTATAAGTATTCGGTAGTATTTTAAAAGTCAAGGCCCAAATAATGGACGAAGAATTTTGAAGGACTATCAAAATCAAACTAAAAGATGTATGTGGTGGGAGAACTCAAGTCACCATTCCAAATAGCAGATTTAGAAAATGCCATCAAGTGTGGCAGAGAAGGCCACAAGAAAAAAGGAAGCCTCTACAGAAGCAGAACAGCTGGCAATCTTCTCATGCAGCTTAGATTTGACCTAAAAGTATCAAAATAAGCATGTGCTTGGTCCTTAAAACGAACCATTACATAGGACGAGGATTCGTGTGGGTGAAATGTGATGGAGTGACGCTTGTGAGTGGCAATTGAAAACAAAGGAAAAAGTTCGAGGGAGCAGTCGTTCGTGACTTAAATTTGAAGGCTTCAGTATGAGGAATGAACACCACAAACTCAAGAGGAAAACGTATTCTGGAAATTATAGACTCGAGCTAAACGTTATCAACGTTGGAGGCTCACCAAGTATCAGGCGACTAGGGGAGGCCATACTCGATACCACCTTTACATCGAAAGTCGCAGCATTTGCTGTAAGGAGCTGAGGAGTTATTGAGAAACCTGTATACATTCAATAGTAACGCAGATGACAAGCCAGGCTAAACGAAGAACACCTCATGATTGTAATAGGCAGAGGAATGTGGTCGCGACTTCAGTGAATGGCACAATGCACCTAATACGGCTATCGTGTGATGCTTCCTTGCCTCGTGGAAGAAATTGAAGAGAAGGAAAATTGCCGAATTCAGAAGACGATGCTTATAGCCTAGGCTATCAGGCTCAGTTCTGAATGCAGCAAAAATTAAGGACGTCGGGGATGTACTCTTTCCAAAACATCCGGTTAGAAAGCAGAACATTCCTCACGAGAAATATATGAAATATAAATATATGTTAGACATGTAAGGACGACTCTAAGAGAGATTGCTCAAGCCACGAGTTTCAACAGCAGAACTGAGAGGAAGCCGCCTGTCCGAATTCAGAAAATAACATTCAACAATAGAAGCAGTAGAGGAAGTCGTCAGCACTTTCCATTTAAGAAAATTATCATGCTGGCATGCTAGGAAGAGTGATGTCCTGAATGACTTAAACAGCGCATTCGGTGTACCGCAATGTCTCCCAATAATGATGAAATGTAACCTCAGAGACAGGGAGTTAATTAATGATACCACAGAAGGACCTCGTAAAAATCAAATTCCCATTGGTGCTGTGCATGGCTCAGTCCTAGGTCCAAACTTGTAGAATATTTCCTACGATAAAATCCTAAGAATAGACCACTGAATGAAAAACGGAAGATGCCCAAAGACGACTTCAACAAGTATCTTGGATGCGAGAACATGGACTAAGCCCAACAACTGAGTAAGCGGGGATAGTCTTTCTGACAAGGAGGCATATGTCCACTATATTTGAGCAGCAACTAGGCCCAGAGCAAATAACCATAAAAAACTCGATGAAGAACTTGGGAGTGAGACTAGACACAAAGCTCACGTATTGGCAGCAGATCAACTTTACTTCCAAAAGAGCTGGGAGGATCAATGCAGCATTGAGGAGGCTAATAGCAAACTAGAGAGGACCAAAGGCGAAATCTACTTATGACAGTGACGCATTCTGCCCATTTCTGTAGCTGCGAGATCTGAGCTGAAGGGCACATCCAAGAAAAATGTACAGAATCAATGGCAGTGGTATAGCAAAGAGAGGCGAGTCCCTACCGCACAGAGTGTCAGAAGTATTCGTTCTGGTAAATGCCGAGGTAGTCCCCATTAATCTCCAAGTGGAAGAGTGAAAGTACATTTACGAGAGTTAAGCTGAAGTTAGGAAATGCGCAAGAGCACTGGAGCAGAGAAACCAGGGGGAGATAGTCTGCAAGGCTGAGCGTAAACATCGCGGATTTTTACCTCACACAATTTCTGACCGGACGCGAGTGCTTCAATGCTTTAACTAGTGAGGAAAACTGCAATCGAGTATTATGATCCTACATCGAGGAAGTGCTGAAGATGAAGAAGAGAGAACAGGACACAAATCCTTGAAATCTATAGAAGGTTGAAGTCCAATACAAGGTGAGAAAAGTTTCGAGATGGATTAACCGAAGGTGGAAATCATGACCATCCCTAAGGTGCATTGAAGAAATCAGATTCGAACAATCACAGGCTTTCTAACCGGACATTGTCGGGTTAAAAAACTTCGCATGGCTATGAGAATAGCACAGGATAATGCATGAAAGATGTGAAGCGAAGATGCAAAACACACACAATGCACTACATATGCCCTATAAGGCCACGTCATCGTTTCTTAGATATTTATTACCTTAACCACCAGCTTATCCAAAAACATCGCCGGATTCATCACTCACTCTGGCCTCATAGAGGAGCTCGAAAGAAGAGGATATCACAAGTGGATGCTGTGATAAGGGACAAGTCCCAGAATGCATCAAGCATTTTCCCTTAAAAAAAAAACAAAAAACAAAATACGTATTTTATTTGTCGTTTAGGGTTTAGGAAAATTTCCAGATATTAATCTCTAAAGCATGTGCACAGCCCTCTTAAATTTCGTAACGTATCTCATCGTACCCTGCAGCCATACAACGATTAAAGTAATTTTAACGACAATGTAATTATCCACATAAATGTCGGTTATTACAGGATTCATTACACCCTAACGATCTGACAAAGCTCAAATGTGATTTTACGATATTAAATTTTTCCTGTTCGTTGAAAAAAAAAATAAAAACAAAAAATTTCCAATATTCCATAGGCAACCTCATTTTAAATAGCCAAAGTGGGAACAACGAACCTCCAACTTGTGGGATATGGAACTTTCGTAATAAACCGAACAATGTTCAATAAAACCAAAAATATTGAGCGTAACAGTATAATGTACCACAATTCTCATATATAATGCAATAATATCTGCACACGGTCAGATGGTTTTCAATTTAATCTAGTGGTACATGTGAAAGGATGTTGTTGCACTGTCTGAATGCGTGACACGTAACACGTACATATATACCTCTGGGAAATCCAATTAGGATTTCAAAATCCATAAACACTTCTGCGGTTGTAAGGATATGTGTGTGTGAATTTAATTCGATGCATATATGTACATTAATTCACTTTTCATTAAATATTTAAAAAATAAAAAAAACGAACGTTCTTCTAAACGAGGTGGCTGATGGGACATTTAATGAATAAAATTTGGTTTCTGGTGGTTAACCATGAAAAAAATATTTCAAAATTTATTAAATTATCCGATGATATGCGTGCTTTTCCTGTTTTTGATTTTATTTTCTGTAATAGACACTATAGCATTTAAATTAAAAAGTCATAACTAATATGAATTTAACTTTTTACTCGACGATAAGGGCGTGATAAGTAATTACAAGGATTTTTTACCGGAAATAATGGTTAGCATGGTGCAGCGATTAAACAGCAAATTACAAATAAATTAATAGACAATTCGAATTAAAACAATTTAAATAGCATGTTAGAGTGAATTAAAAATGCAGCACTATAATGCTAATCGTGCATTGCAAAGCATAAGGTATTGACTTTTTTTAGGCGAGTTTTTGTCAGCTAGCGATGATACGAATTCGGGTTGGATAAGGCACGGCAGCACTTTTATTTGGAAATTTTGAAAGTTATCAGTCAAAAGGATTGGGAGAACATGCATACTGTGGCTGTATTACGTCCAAGATTAACTAATATTTGTAGCAATTGACAGGAACTGTTAACTTCCTTTTAGGATGACTGTACGCTATTGTGGTATCTTAAGGCAGTTGGCCTTTACATTACGCATTGTCTTGTACAAAATTAACCACTTAAAGAGTGTAACTTAGATGTCCTTATCTTGCTCTTTATAAACAGCCCTTAGCAATTAAATGGAGCTACCTATGAAACTTGTCATCAGTTATCATCGATCCTTTGCTCACAGAAATTAAAAATGTTGAATACCTAGTAATAAATGTATGTGACAAGGTGATCAAACGTTAAACTAAAATCGTTTCCGGCTGTGTCAAAATTTATTGACAATGTTGAAGAGCTATTGAGAAATGGGATTGAAAGCTGGTTATACATAGTGATCAAGGATCGAGGAGAATAGTAAAAACTTGTTATTTTACACTTATGAGACTAGAAAGAGGAGATTGTCTTGGCCATACTCTAAACGTGTTGCTCTATTTGTTTCCACTGAACTGAAGGAGAAAGGAAGAACCTTTGAATTTCCAAAAGAAGAAGAAAGAGCATCGAAAATATTCTGAGATTTTACTCCGTAGTTATAACGAAAGGCGAAAAGATGTTGCAAGTGAAAAAATATCTTACAAAAACATCTTAGCCATCTAATTTCAAAAATTGATCAAACGCAATCTGTCAAATTGTGTGAATGCCTGAAATGTTTCGTCAAGAACTTTATTGAACCCTATCAGTGCGGTTTTAGGCTAGAAAAGTCAAACTTTCACATTTCGTTAGATCCTGTAAGAACTCCAAAAGTTCACACCCATCATATCTTTATGGATTTTTAGACCGCCAATGAGTTTATAGGGGGAAGACATACAGATAAATGTCTCGTTTTGATGTCGCTGCTAAACTTGTTCATTTATGCAGGATGTCTAAAGAAAATGCTCGCTTTTCTGACCTTTGATGCCAAAAAACGATCTAGCGACACACTGTCATGTGGTGAATTATGCAAATTTCCAAGACTTATCAAATACGAAATAGAGGTATTGTAAGTAATGAAATCAATAAACAACTTACCAGAAAAGGTTCTACTGAAAGGTATATATGTATGTGGGTAGATGTCGGATCATTCTAAGACATCCCAAGGCCTTCATTTCGAACGATTTGAGACGAATGGGAAAAAAAAAATCTTTCCTCCTAAATAAATATTCAAGAAATTTCACGATAAAAAGGGCTCATAGGGATGATATCAGGAGACTTGTTTGGTTAATTTCTGGACTGCAGCCTACATAAAACAGGTATTCCTCAAGAAACCGAATGTCAATTCCGCTTAGAGGAAAAGGAAACAGCAGAACACATAGGCACTATGTGCGATTCTGGCTCTCTGTTACATCAGAAGGCTCGTTTTTCTTGAGAAAATCGTAATTTCTGAGGACATCAGAAATGCCTATACAGGTGATATCCTTAACTTCATTAGGAAGATCGTGGACCTCGTACAGTCTAACTGGCTCAAGGCACAATAGATCTTATAAGTCGCAGAGTAAGATAAGCAAATCACGCTTGAGATAGTTCCAAAGATGTCTGATTTAACAAAACACACCAGGCATGCTCAAAGTATCTATTCCCTATATTTCTAAATCTTATTTCATTGTGAATCTCGATAGCACCAACCATACAGTCTTAATTGGAATTTTCAGTGGATACTAGCTTGAGAATGAAGTCATCCATTTTCGGCATATCAATTCCTCTTTCAACGTAGAAAAAGAATCATTTGTGATCATCCACTCAGAGAAGTCCTTGATATCCTCTGGCGTCAAAAGATTTATCTAGAACTTAAAAAGAAAGGAAGAGGAACTGGAGTGACAACTTTAATTATGTTGGGCTAGCGAACTGTCAGATCGGAATCCGTTGTTATATTTATTTTCTTTTTTTGAATTTTAATTATATATTAACAATTAATTGCGCTACACCAATAACTTTGCATTGTGTTTGTTTGTCCCTTAATCCGGCTTGTGAGTAGATCACAGCTGTTTAATTGTATAAAGTTTGAAAAAAAAAATAAAAAAATAATAGTTGACTTGTTGCTGGTAGTCCAAGGATCACATAAAAAATAACTTAAGTTGAACTTGAAGAAACAGATGTCAATAGATGCTTCACCATCAATCGGCTTATTTCTTGGGGAAGGTTGTAATGCTCTGTGTTAAATGGATTGAGCAGTGAATACAAATGTGCATCAAGTTCGGTAAAAAAAAGACACGAATTACGAAATCAAACAGGATACAAATATACACCCTAATAGCTCATATTAACCTCAGTGAAGAATGCTTCTTAAACACCATCTCTCATTGGCTCCAAATGAAATTGGTTTAATTTGCCTTTTGTCCGGCAAAAGTTTCCCCATCCCCGACAAATGAACTCCTTCCATTATCACCCTCCATAATGACATAAAAGGAATCCTTCTTTGCAAAGTAATTTATTCCATTAACACCTTAAGTTTATCTTAATGCCTGTACCATTCAAAAGCTTAACAACCTAGAATAATATAATAGTCAAATGATTCATTCACCTCACCTCAATTAAAATTCCTCACGCTCCGCTTAAAGCACTAGACACAATTCCTCCATTTTTGTTTTTTTTAATATTCACAATTAACCTGTTGCTGCAGCCCACTCCGACTGCTTTAGTTGGTATAAGCACATAACAAAAGAGAAACCACTAGCACTTTAAAAAAACAAAGCAAAACAAAAGAATCCTTTTTACCATTTAGCTCCACTACACCAATGATAATGATGAGAATTTTTCATGTCGGATAATCTGTGGTATTCACTCCTGTAAGGACACTAAATTCATAATCATAACAATTTTCACTTTCTACCGCTTTTCACTTCACCTCGACCGTAATGAAGAATCAACCTCCTTCTCAGAATTTTTTCACTTCTCAAAAAGGATACCGCGACCGAGACACAGACATTCAAGAAAAAAAAAAAAAGACGAAACGAAAGTATATTCCGTAATAAACTTAATTTAATTTTTTTCGTTGCGAGATACCGCTCTTCTTTTTAAAAATTAAATTACCACGTGAATTAGTGAAATTTGTCGAAAGGACTTGAACTTTTTATTTTTCGCACAGGATAACCGTGTCGGGTGGGCTGTGACGGCCGAAAAGGGGCGGGAGGAGGTAGGAAATTATCTCATTCGTTTTACAAAAGGAAATTATTTTTAAAAATCGAAAGCACTCTAATTTCTCATATTTTTGTTGTTGTTGTATTCCTCTTTCTCTATGCTTTAACGTTTCACACGATTTTTCAGATAATCTTCCTTTCCAAATATCCTTTGAGTGGGTGGGAGTGAATTGATGTGAGTTTGTGTGTATATTCTCCACTTGTGCACTTTCACACTTGCCTTGCTAGGAAATTATTCTTTTTTTTTTACCCACACAACGTAAACACACAAATCCTGTTATTTTTTTTGGGAGCACTTGTTATGGAAAAAATATTTAATTTCCTTTTGCCTTGTTGCAAATTAATTTTTCATTCCAACAAGGGTATAATGCGGCGGTTGCGGTAAGTAGGTGGTTGATGCCTCATTAAGGCGATATTTTGTGCGACTGCAGGGAACTTTTCTTTTATTTATTTTTTTTATTTTTTTCAAGGATAACGGGATGTTAACTAGTATTTACGCACAAGCCAGGTCCTACTCTTACGGCCCGGTACTTGTCATATCCTTTCAACGAAAAAAAAAAAAAACCCGATACACTGACGGTCAACTTGAAGTTAGCCTCTCCGATTCGTATGTGTCAATTTTCTTCCAGGATGAATCACGTTTTCTCCAACGACTTATACGAACGCGATAAAAGATGCGAAAACGATAACCAACACTTTTTAAGGATCCAAACTGATGGGATGTTTCAAGAATACAGAAGTCAAAACGCGGATTGCTTGCTTCACAATTGCATGCACACTGCGACGACCCTTAAAACGCAAAGACGAGATGAGAGGTAAAAACTCCGCATACTCCGATGATACCGGATGTCGGAGCTTAACTGACAACTTTTAGCGAAATCTTTGGTAGCATCGATGCCCAGCATCTCCTGGTATCTATCCAGCTACCTACACAGAGAATCTCTCATTGGAGGATGCCTTGTTGAGGCAGAAGATTGTCCCACTTATTGTTGGCTGCTGGAGAGGGATGCTGCCTGGTACTTGGCCTAGGCATCGAATGAGCAATTTCGAAAGCTTTAGCTGAATGAATACGTTCCACAGAAAGTCCGAAAAAGACCGGATACTCTTAGATGGGATTTGTTTTTTTCTATCATCTGCGCATGTTTTCTCCTTCAAGGAAAGCCTATCCTAGTTGTTGCCTCAATTCGATGAGGGATGTGAAATATTTCAAAGGTGAGAACGAAGAGAAGTGTTCTCCTTGAAAAAAAAGCTTTTATTTCGAATTTGAATGTCCTGTAAATACGTGGGAAACCTCGATGTTAGTGCCAAGAATCACACCCATGTGATTGAATCTTCCTAGGCTTTGTGTGATTGTGCTTTTTTTCCTTTTTTCTTTTTTGCAGACGTATGGAGTAAAATAATTTCCTAGATTGCAATTAATGGGCATACTTTGGCAAAATGAAATGAAATAAAGAGCATTTAAGCTTTTTAGAATGAATTATGACTGTTATGGACTTCCTAGCTACAACAGAAGTAACTTAGATACACTAAGCTTATATAGCGACATGAAGATAATCAACTTTCTTTTTTGAGGACATTGTCTTATAACATCCGTTTGACTAAAGTTTGGTCTTACCCTTGGGAGAAATATAAAACCCAACGTTAGTTGTAACTTACGAACAATTTGTTCACAATAACTGGAGGGTGGTGAACCTTTCTGGAAACTTCATAAATTGGGCGGAACTTTATAAGATTGGTATTTTTTTTTTTTTTAATGAAAAGGATATTTAAAGTGCTGTGTGGGAGTCAACAAAACAAGCTGACTATGCGGGAAAAACTTAATTGTGTTTTGAACTTGAGTAAGATAGGTGGTAGTATCTTTGGAATATTTGGATATAATCATGCTCGTAGGGAGCATGATATTGGTAGCCCTGTTGGTGGACTAAATAACAAAGATTGTGGCATATGAATACCGAATGGAATAGCTACGAAAGGCACTGCGGTGTAGTGATAGAAAGTCAAAACTTTCAACTTGCAAAAGACGAAATTCATGACCAACCTCGTAGCTGGTGATAATTTAACAACAGGTGAAGAAGAAAGGGTAGAATAAGAGCATGAGGACTAACTATTACATTACAAAGCCGGGATAACAAAGTCAAGGTGAACAATGATCAGATTAAGAAGTGGAAAACTTATCGGACTACATCGAGACTTTATTCGATGTGCATAAAACTTGACACTGACATTTAAGGTGTTAGCAGAAATGTACGCTTCTTCCTAGATCTTCTTCTAGAACTACCTTTACATGACATCTTGTCAGCTTAACAACCATATCCAAAGGGAATATGTACGATAGGCAGACTACTGTATAGCTGCAACAGAGGAAACTGGATCAACACTAACAGACTCAACGTCTGACTAAAGATCATCCTGGTTGGCTAGAATTTATGAGTAAGGTCTATATCTACCATTTCAGGTAGAAGTGGGGTCAAGAGCCCGTTGAAATAGTTTGAGTAAAAGCATTTGCTCTATACTACAGCGCCGAAGGCTTTCAATCAAAAGATGGTTGCAGAATATTGGATCCATCAGCATTTTCTATTCAGAAAATTGAAGATTACAGGGTATTCTAAGCAGGGTATATCGATATTTTCAATAATTCTACCTTTAGATCGATCGACGAATGACACAAGGTATTAAGTTGAAAAATAAATCATAGACGGTAACATTAGTTAATTAAAATGGATTTATGCTGGGAAGATGTGGCATCCCTACTTCCGAGTTCAGAATGAGTCTGGATAGATGGGAAAAACAAAACGTTTTATCCAACTGGAACAACACTCAGGGACTCAGACAGACTAAAAGGACCATCCGACCCCTGAACAAAACCAATAAAAATATTCTCAACCATAGAAGGGACGATATTAGAAGACTTGCCGGGTTCCTCACCGGTCACTGTAGCTTCAGATATCACTTACATAAACTAAATATAGTTCAGGAATCTGAATGCAGACTCTGCTTAGAAGAAGACGAATCAGCCTAACACGTACTATGTGAATACGCGGCTGTCTGCAGGGTCAGGAAACGCTGTCTCCACAAAGAATTCCTAACACCGGAGGACATTCGTTATGTCTCCACTGGAGATATCATCAACTTCATTAGGAAGATAGAGGATCTCCTTGTCTAACTGGCTCCAAGCACAATAGATATTTTAGGTCGCAGTGCCATATGCGTCTTTCACAGAGCCTTACTCTAATAATAATTATAATAATAATATGCTGGGAAGATTAAAAAAAAAATGTTTGAAAAGAAAAGGACTTGGAAAATAGGTGCTACCTGCGGTAACTTATGGGGCTGAAACCTCAACCTTTACCAACCACTAGATAAACAATCTTCAAGTGGGACAAAGAGTAGTAGAAAGATCGAAGTTTGAAGTTACGAAAAGAGATTGAATACCAAATGCAACAATAAAACAGTGGCGATGGTGCGGTGAGTAGTGTATTTGCTTGTCAACCGAACTATGTAGTCCGATTGGGGAGGAAACAACAACAAACAGTCACCGGAAATAAAAAGAGAAACGACTAAAATCAAACTACTGCACCAAAAAGGGATTCTTGCCTAGGGGTACAATGGATTGAAGTCCTTAAAAAAAAATAAAAAAGTAGAAACTAGAGACAGTCCAGAAGTACGAAACAAAACGTTTAACAAGCGCCAAATGAAGAACTAAAAAGTTTCGATTAAGTACATTCCTACTATCAATGACACCAAGCGGTAAAAATCTCCTGCAATAGTACTCATTTGCATCAAAGGTTGACAAATTTTAGTCATGGGAACGTACATTTACACACATACGTCTCCGGTGTTCTTATTGCAATCCACGCTGAGAAGCTAGACCCACCATATGAATTCATTCCCTTAAAACGAAACTTTCCGAATATTTCACACTATCTCGTCGTTTCTTCGACGAACTAAGCAATCTTCATATGCAAGTTAGATAGAGCTAACAACTTCTATATTGATGGTTACTTTTTTGTACTTATTGATTAAACTATCCACACAATGGCCTTGTAAAATCCACCTAACCTTAATTCCGACTAAAAAATTTACCATTTCACTCGAAAACTCGATGGGGGTTGTCTTCTTTTCTCAAAATATCTACTAACATACTCACAAATCATCGCTTCAGAGATTCTTTTTGTCAAATACCAAGGGTTCCATTAGAAAAATCAGTACCAAAGCTACCCTCCTGATAGATAAAATTCCCCCACGTCTTTGTCACCAAAAAGCCATACACATGCACACGTTCCCTCGATAAATAAATTTTAAAGGATTTTCAGTGTTCCCAAAAGACTATACGTACCTACACCCACCTACACGGCCACACATGTTTTCTTCATGCCACAGTGAAGAACATTCGCACGCAAGGCAATTTCGCATGAACACGCTTATGTAGTTCTTCGGAAGCACAGGTCTTCCTATTCCAACGTGTACGAACGTCAAACATCCGAGAGTAATCATCTCACAAAACCATGATACAAACTATTCTTGTGAAATTCATTTGGCCATTGAGCTTGCGTTTTCGGTTTATTTCTCGAGCGGACATGACTGTTAATTCGCTTCGTTTTGCACCGGGACGAAGGGAATGAAAACGCCCTGAGTACTCTCGTAAAATTACAAGTTCAATGACGGATAACATATGTATACGGTGAAATCCCGGGAAGGTTGAAAGGATTCAACATCGACATCGGTATCAAGTGGATGTGGATAATAAGAAATCAAGTCAAGTGGTAGGCGCTCCATCGATGTCGAAGGGTAGGTTAGGTACTCCTGTATACTATGTCGACTGTAATGTAAGGAGAAATATAGTTATTAGGGAAATACTTTAGTTTTATTGCGGAACGAGATTCCTGAGAGGCTTTCATTGTGTAGTATTATTTATGAATGTTGTTACTTCTTTCCATGGGATATTATTTCCCATGACAACTGGTGTGCCACTTGGGCCAGATTGGATCGTTGAGATTGGTTACCAGTGAAACGATTGGACGATTTTAAAATCATTTTCTAATTAGACTAGATGAGGAAGGATAATTTATTATTTATACAATCAGTTGGATGTACATAGTTTTGAGGAGAGAGAGAAAGGTGAAAACTCATTAACAAATTGCTAAGTGAATTCAGATGCTCATGGCAATAGAATGAAAGTTGAGAATAATTAGTGTGCTTAGTGCCGCTGTGAGTGGTTCTGTTTTGTTTTTTTTCCATTTTTTTGTTGCTTCTGCTCTGTTACCTGAGTTTCAACAATTTGATTAGAAAGTGTAAGGAAAGGGTTTTAAAGAATTTATGTCGATGTTTAAAGCATTTTAAGCTTGTGAATTAGAAATCATTAGAGAGATATTTTTTTTTTAAGAATTTTGCAGTTAATTTGTATTAAGGATTCATTCTGCATACAGCCATAACCATCATCAACGACTTTGTGATCGACTTTTTCGTACAACAAATTTGGAAACTCAGATGTTTGCAGATACAAACACAGTGTAGCGCAGTTAGGCACCGGGAATCTTGGTATTCGACTGTCAAACCCCACGGTTACAGCAATTACCTAAACCTGCTACCAATGGAATTTGTAGCTTTCCAAACTACATTACCCTTAAACAAAAGTTTAAGAAATGTCTCTAGATCTAGAGCTATCTATCTTGATAGCTCCAAAAAAAATAAAAAATTGCGATACCCTTAACCAATCCAAATCCTATTACCCCTCGAGTTTTGCCAGTATCTTCCAGGCGTAGTTTCTGGTAATTCGGGAAGCGTGCCAGTTACTTAAGAATGATCTAACATCTAAACAACCTACTCGCGACCCACTTGAGAAGATGATTAGAATGCGTTTAAGCACAGACGACTTATGCAGAGACTGTGGGAATACAGACATGGAACAGAACACAACTCACTTCCTATGCGAATGCTCCAGCCTACATTGAACAAAAAAGACTGCCGTCGGTGAATACTATTTCAACGGCCTGAGAACCACCACAAGCCATTCTAAAATTCACTTCGAATTAAAGATGGTTCAAGGAGGTCGAACAATCGTTATTATATTCACCCAGACCTTTTTCTTCTTTTTGTCTTTTCAGACCGGACATTCCACGTAAGAGGAACGTAATGGATCCATAGAGATCCAAGTGAGGATCCTTGCCTCTTAAACCCAGCCTAACTTAACCGAACATCGGATTGTTTTCTTATACACTTATCCAATGTTGCAGAACAACTGAGAAGTGTACAAGCTTCTGTGACATGATATGATCCCAGGGGTGGATACGTTAAGAGAGGATGCTATCTATCGTGCCCTTAGAAACACTTATTTGAATACACCGACTTTTTTTTTCTGTTGTCGCTCTAACTAAAATCAACGATTTTTGATGGTGATTAAATAAGTTATTCCACATGCAAGTCCACTTGTCTTAAAATCGCCTGTTTCCTAACATTTGCTACCAACGCTGTCATATCTCAAGATATAAGACACCTCATTTATTCGAAGACTACAAAATACTTTAAACACCCTAATTATATTTAAAGACAAGCAATTCAAGTGTAACCACTCTATATACACGTGTCTGTACATATGTTCAAAATTGCTTTACTCCCACATCGTTTCAACTTCAAAATTTATCGATAAGATACTTCTTTAAGTTCGCCAACATCATTCTTTAATTCACTTCATCCATCCATCACCCATTCAGTCTTCTACCCCCCAACACTATTGTACATTTTCCAATTCCCATCGATTCGCTACAAAAATAAAATCATTCAACGAAATCAGTTCGTAAATCTCTTCTGAATGGCAAAAAATCTAATAGTCTTATAGCATTAATACGTTCGACGAACGAAGAGGAGATTCGATGAAACTTTTCATTGTCAAAATAACTTGAAAATACAGAAGAAGTAGCTTCACTTCACACTTCAATTACGAGATAGTTCAGTTGAAATAGAAGAAAAAAAAGAAAAACGCATTCGACGAATCAATTCTTAAACAATTATCTATAAGTTTATCCTGTTTGCGATCCGTAACCACCACTCTCCTGTACACTCATCCGTACAATGCTAATTGCTTCTACCCAGCTAAACCCTACTCAATCAAAGTGGGTGGTCTGTAATCACTCACGTATCTTTCAATCGACATCTATCCTCTTACAGTGATATTCCGTTAAAAGGGAAAACTTTGTGCGGGTTGGTTAACAACCCCCATCCAATTCTGTTCTCACTTTGGGAAAAGAAGAAAAGTCCTCAAAATGAATTTTACTTGAGATAACCTCAATTAGTTCGCCCTCTGTGTCTTGTTTTCTCTTCACTCTCTCTTCTTCTCATCTTGTCTTTGGTCGTCATCGTCATCGTCGTTGTCTGTGTCTTTCCCATTTCAGTGCTTTTTTTTTTCTTCAAATAAAATTGGGAAGGGAAGAGAAGATGGAAAGCGAGAGCAAGTTTTTCCATCTATTTAACTTTGCAACTGGTGGAAATTGTTAAGTGCAGGAGGTAACCCTATAGAACGGTAGCGATGTGGTTATCCTTTCTTTAATATTTTCCCATAAAGGCGAATTGAAAGAAAGCAAAATAAAAAGGCAAAACTTATTTCTGTGTCCTTACGAATGCCCGGCATTCGTAGATTCATTTGTACCTCTGATCCCGTCTCGTATAAGAGAATGCCTTTTCAACTCTGTTGTGGTAATAAAACGGTTCGCTCACTGGACAAATGGAATGAATTTAAAGTTTTTCTTTTTTTTCTTCCTTCTCACCTCCATTTTAATGGGAATAAATTTAAAGCCAACTGTAGGTAGACACTTGTGTTTGCAAATGGAATTACTTTCTCTCAAATTGCCATTTTGTATAAAATGTAAAAAAAAATATATATATATATTTCAAAGTTTCGACATCTACTCGTATATCCTTTAAGGATCCATCTTGTGAAAGGGCAGCTCTCTGCGTAACATGTTCAATATTTGCTTAGAATTTTTGGTTCAATTTCTGGATTCTCAAGGACCGATTCGATTTGAGGACCTAATGGACAAAGTTTTGCATACTTGTATTTTTAATGAAGGTATCTTTTAGATACACAATTGTCAGAGACAAAAGCTATTCATTGAATTGTCAAAACAAATGATTTGATTGATTTTATCAACAATTCGTTTCAATAGCTGATGTTGTTCTTACAGTTATTATTCTGGCGTTTGAAATTTCTGTGTGTGTGTGTGTTGGACCCAAAATCCTTTGTGATAAAAGTCGATTAGAACGCCTTGACCGAGCACAAAAGTCAATCGAAATTTTCAAATTTGAAAGTATGGTGTCATTTCTTGAAAATGGGAAAAGTTTTCGTTAGACACACAATTTTATTTTTGTAGACAAAGGGCATTTACTTATGTATACTGAGCTGAGATACTTTTAAAAATCTTTTTAAAATTTAAGTTGTTTTCTTTAAAATAAATTTAGCTAAAGGATTTTTTCGTTCTCTAAAGGAAGACCAATTTTTCTTTGACCGTTTTGTGCATTTTGCTTTGCAACTATTGTTGCCTTACTTATCACTTTGAATTCTACGGGTATCTTCCCTCTCAAGTGACCCATCCCCAATGATACGTTAGGCTAGGAACTGAAAGCTATCAAACTTCTTAATGATTGGCTACCTATATTCAGTTATCATCTCAGTTTTCTGAGGCTATTGGTTTTGAAAAACAGCCTTTCATGCAGCTTGGAGAGCAGTGAGGTCGGCCAATTCCAGTGTCCACAGTACACTTCCTTGATTCTTACGATTCAGTAGGAGATATTACTTCAAAAATCCCAAAGATGCAGATAGAATCTTTTATGTAGATTGCCTGAACGTTGCCAGTATATGGCACAACGAAGCTTTTTTTCTGAATGAAAAGGATATTTCACACAGTTAAATTGATTAAATCTTTTCCTTTTAGTTACACTAGTTCCTGTGATTCCACTACTCACCTTCTATACCTTCTTCTATATTCTTCTTATATAGAGTTAGTAAAAATAATAATATTTCTTTGTTCCTTGATAATGCCCCCAAACCTTCTTGATGACCATAAACCGCTCGCCATATGTTTCAAATAGTATTTCCCATTTACAGCCCTCATAGACATCATCATCAACCATTAAAACATTCTATTCTATTCTCTAGTCTGTTCCCCGCTATTCCAACAGAGTCTTATTAGATGAAGAAAATATTTCCAAAAAAAAAAATTAAAGACATTTAAGCCTACGTGCCAGACTGTCCCGCGAAGAGCATTACAGAATACGACTCGCCCTTAAAATTAATCTCAATTAAACCGTGAAGTACAAGTACCCCAGCAGCCGGTGACCATGGCACTTACTGTCTCTATTTTTCCATCGGTTTACACAGGCATAGTAAGGGTAACACATAACAACAACACAGTGAAAAACCGCAACATAACAAAATGTACGCGTCTCACCACAGTAGACAATGATAGGTTACAGGGTTGCCGCTGTAAAAAAATAAAAGAGAAACTGAGAACTGAGTCTTAAGCAAAGGTCAACTTCGTTACACCGACATTGAAGCATGAGAGCTACAAAATGCTTGAGTTAAGTCCGTAAAATTGGTCATAATCCTATCTAGAGATATCTTAGCCTGGTGCAACGTTTTCTAATAAAAAAATATCCACTGCCTGTGGCTAGAGTTGTGTAGCCCTCTGCACTCAATTTAATAAGTATGCGTACAGAAACGAAAAGTCCACGAAAAAGGCTCTCAAAGGCTTCATAAATAAAACTTTTCTAGTAAGGCAGTGTCCCGCTTAGAAAAGGAAGAAAGTGGAGTATATACTCTCTGACGGAAAAAGACGGCGGAGTGTTGGCTAATGGAAAGGATCACAGTTGAATAGCTGTGGAGCTGTGGAATTGCTAACAAATGCTGATGATAAAGATGTTATTAGAAAACCGTTTTAGGAGGTCCTTAAAGAGTTTCAGAAGTAGGTTGCCATGTGAAAGGTTTTTCACTACACCAGCTAGCTAAAGACTCTTGTTAAAGCAATTTGACTCTTAATAGTAGATAAGTCTACTCGTGGTTTATGCAATTTGAGCCTCTTTAAGGCTAAAGGTTATATTTGGTCTTGCTGGGACTTCCAGGACGATTTAATTCTGGCATACATTAATCAGAGTCTCATGACTTCGCTCAAGTCGTGGCTCAATTTTCTAAGCATCGACCAGAGTGGGCTTGCGTCGGGAGTTTGATGAATGAAACTTTCATGCAAAAACGTAACTAATCTTTTTACAAGACTCTTAAAACCGGATTGTCTCAGCGGCACTAGAGCTTTGCATTCTAGATTTTCGGACGTTGAGTGAGGAATATTTCCGACTTCAACCTTATGCCGTACACCAATTTGTGAGCCACAATTCATTCCAACGAAACAGTATAGAGAGAGCTTATATTCGCTGGCTTACGTGAGTCAGAGGACATCCCATGCTTATTGTTGTGTAAGACCAGGATCCTCCTTTTTCTTAAAATTAAATAAATCTGCAGCGCATTTTTAAAAATTCTCTCTTGGCAGCCCTGACAAATACACTTCCACTTCTCCTCCGCGAGTGTTTCTAATTTCTGTCGCCTAGATGGACCACCAAAGGAGAAAGATTCATTACATCTACACGCACATAAATAACTATTATCGAAATATTTTTCGTCTTTATTATTAATTAAATTCAAAATGTTTGCGCTAATAATTTATCCATAAAAGCCTTTGTTTCTCTACTGCCTGTGTGTGTGTGTGTGTGTGTTGATTTCATTTTCAGTGGCCTCCAGTTGTTATACCAAAAGCACCGAAAGACGTGGAAAACTATAAATTTCCCTTGTGTTATCTTACCGTACATGAAATGGTATACATGGCCCAAGGAGAGAATTGTCTTCACCATCACTATCGAAGGCGAGCAACGACTTGTTCTTCTGCTCAGTTCTGTGTTAAATGCTCACTTTCTGCCTTGTAGAACCTCAAGAAGCATTACAATGCGAGCCGAGTACAAGCTCTTAGTGGTATATAGTTGGGATGGAAAGTCAGTAGAAAAGAAAAAGAAGAAAAACATCGAGAAAAAGAAAAAGATGTATAGTTTATGATGGCGGTACTACCACAAAATGCTTCGACACCCCAAAAGATACATTAAGCCATTGCGCATTGTTAGGGACAAGAAAGGAGGTTTGCAGGAGCAGCAAAAGCAATGGCAACAATTTAACATCAGTGAAAAGGATATGAAGTTAAATTTATTTTACGTCCTAGCTCAAGGAATCAAAAGTGGAATTCATCACTTGCAGCTAAGGAGTGAGTACACATACATACTAGTATATCGTGCTCTGAATTCTTGTCGTGGTTCCATTTTGGGTTGTGCACACAATAATTATGGAACTTATATTGTTGTATGGGTGTGTGTTATTGAGTAAAAGCAATGTCAGACATTTTTTTGGTATAGTCTGTGCAACAAAAATTAAGTACTGTCACTGGACGGTACGTTTGAACCTAATGGAAACGTTTTTGCCAGACTCAACACTCCCGAAACTGATCTTCATCATGATTCGACAGGTGAAGGTTGCTAAACGCAAAGGTTCATCAGCCTTTGGTGATCTGGACGTTTCACTGAACACTTTTGCTTTTTTATTTGGTTCCCTTGTTGTTCTATTCTGGACTTCGAGAGCATAGGCCTACAGTGCTGTGGGATACTCTAGTCTGTTGTCTTATAAAGATCAATTGTTCTATATCTATGAAGTGCAGATAAGTGCCCACAAGAGTTCTGCTTCCACGAGCCCTACTCTTTGAGGCGAATCGTACTTTTATTTGCTGCCCTTCGTATGCAATCCTCAAGGAGAAGAAGATTTACCAAGGCTACCAAGGTTACCAAGATAGCTGATTTCATAAGTCGGTTTTTCCTTTTCAATCGCTCTATATATTAGAAGACTAAGTTAGGTTAGGTACGTGGGCTGGCGAAGAGGAACTCCCTCTACGCCACACTCAGGTCACTACAGACCCATTGTGATACCTACAGGGGGAAATCTTACCCTATCCACTGAAAGAGTATAAAACTCTTAAGCTTACTGACTGTGACTGCTGTGGTGCAAATGCAAACCATCCTGTGGATTTAATGAAGTTGCTCAAGTCGTTTACCGGTTTGTTAGGGAGTTCTTCGTGATCCCGGAAGAAGAGATGTCCGATAAATCTGGGTTTAAGGTGGTACATGCCAGGATAGTGACAGAAGAAAGGGGTTGTATCCTTAGAACTTCCGCGTCACTGCAGCCTCTACACAAGTCTTCTTCCGTAGTACGGAGCTTCTTCATGTGGTACCGCAGACTGTTATGTCCCGTTATCATACCTATAAGGGTGGAAGCGATTTTACATCTCTTTGTATAATTCTGTCGGTCCTAGATTTGTCAAATGTGAGCCATAGCTTCCTTGTAATGACACAAGTGTCTAGAGAGGGCCATCTGTTGTTTGCCTCTCTAAGAGCTTTATTTTCTGATTCGGGCTTTAATGAGCATGGCAGGATATTCACCGAGGGGTCGGCTTCTTCCGGACTTAATGTCGAACCACTTCTTGGTAATTCGTCAGCGTTCTCATTGCCTGGTATGCCCTCATGCCCATGGACCCATCAGAGCGTAACCTTGTGCTGTGTTCCAAAAACCCTAAGCTCTTCTCGACAGCACTTCACAAGCTTCAATTTTATTTCTTGACCAAGACTAAAAATCTTTTAATGTCAAGGACTTTTCCAATTTAGAATGAACTGATTCTAAATCTTCTCGCCATGGACTTTGCATCTCTATGCTAGCGTCGAAAGACTCTTGTCAAAGCTCAGAAAAGTGTTAAGGATGAACAAAACAACATTCTCTTGACCTTTTGTTAGACATACTGTAGGTACACCACAACTAAAGGACGAAGAAATGTTTGGCTTGGTTGGAAATATTATTGCAAGAGTAGGTACCGTACTTTTTGGTAATAAAACTCATCTGCCACTGGCTGGTGCTGTTGCTAATTCTGTGATACTGGAATTGGGCCTTGAGCACCTCTTTCCCACCAGTTTTGATTCCGACGCCATCAACAATCGAAGGACTGTGGCGCTCTGACTCTCGCCATCTGGAAAGCTGTTTTTTTTTTTTTAATGTTTGCAATTTTTCATTACGGCGATTTTGTTTTATACTTGCGTTTTCTGTTTTTGTTTCTTTTCTTCTCTCTCATTCTCCTTCTCTGTGTGGATATATATGTTTTGCTGGCGGTGTAATTCACAATTCAGTTAAAACTCGCACATAGTCTCGGTCTCGGCCCTCATACCATTGAAAGCTCAGCCGCACGCAGTAAGGATCTTAATGAGTTTTATTTGGTTAGTCGTTAACGACACGGATGCGAATGGCATAGCGTGATATTAGGTTTATTTTTCTGCGCCGGAGAACACGTCCCGTCGGGGGCATAATGTAGATCCTGGCACAATGGGGAACTCCCTAAATAATGTATAATATATGCACACAAAATCGTTGGTCTGCTAAAACGGAAGAAAAACATAAGAAAAAAGAAAAAAAAAGTTGGTAAACATGGGATAAACTTTGGCAAGACATGGATGTTGACGTCGTGGAAGATGTACAAATAAACCGCAAGAATGGATGATGATGATGGAAATGACTTCTCGTACGCGTATTCTGTCTCATGCACATAAATTTGACACAAATTCGGGGACAAATGGAAATCTGTCCTAACATGTAATTTTATTAAGGCACAAGCTTTGGCTTTCATTGTGGAGTCACAAAATCTGTAAACGAGAGTGGAGGTTGCAGGTTGCCGCAGGGGATGCATTTGTTGACTGGGACAGTCGACGGTAGCAGTGGCAGCAGTTTTATAGAAGTTTTTTTTTTTACAGAAGATTCCTGACTAACCATAGAAGGGATAGCTTATGTCTTGCATAGGGACCACACCAATTCCGACTCGAAAATTTAATTCAATTCGTGCATTAGTTTCGGCATGATTAACTAACAAATGTACATACAAACAGACATTGTTTTAAATTTAATTATAAAGACTGGGTGTCAAGGCCGTGGTTAAACTGATGTGGCTGTAGATCTTATTTGATGCATTCTTCAGATGCCAGTAGTATTGTTACACCTAAAGATGCCAGCAACACCTGGTGCTTCTTTCCAGCCCTTTTTTAATAGGGAGGAAGATCTTTTTTGTCAATTTTGCCCCAAAAGGACTTATGGAACTAAAATTATCAGCAGCTCTGTGCAGAAACATTTGGATGACGGATGACCGGAGGCGACGCGATGGTAAAAGGCAGAGAAGCCACTGCAATTAGGTATCGATGGATACCTGGAGATGGGTTCAAGAGCGCAGCAGCTTTAACAGTAGAGAAGTCCGACCACAAATCTGAATGCGGAGAAAAAAAGGAAAGAAGTGCAGTGTAGGAATAGGAGGGACAAGCTTTACCACATGAATACTTTTAAGAAAAAACACAATAAGTTCTTTGAATCTATAATTATAGGCATTAAGTCCAACGTGACAAAAGAGATTGTAACGAATGGAGATTGGTGACGACTGAAGAGGCAATTTGATCAACTTTCCGTTCTCATCAATATTGCATACCCACAGACATAATGTTGCATAAATCTCGAAGGAAACTCTTCCACAACTGAATACTTTTTCTAGTTTTCAATAAACGTTTATGCATCTTCTTCCCCGACCTCTCTTTAAGAGAACAAATTCCCTGTGATTATTCTTCATAAAATTACCATTCTCTATGGAAGGCAAAGGAACGTTCCTCCTTTCATTCTTCCTTCGGATGCTTAAGTTTTGATAAAACCTTGGCAGAAACATTTATTAAATAATTAAGAGGAGCAAAGTTGGGGGTTGGAAAAAAAAAGAAAAAAAAACTTTTTTCACAATTGAACCTCGCTACACGAAGGAGAGTAATTTTTCTACTACCAGGACAAGAGGATTAAAACCTGATTCCACTGTAGTTATAGTATGCTCGCACATCATCTTTGTCATACACCGTGTAACTTTGAATATCTCCCTTGGTGTGTAGGCAATAGATGAGTGCAAGAGTGTAAGCCCTCTGTCATATACTTAATAATTAATCAAGTTTTGAAATTAAACTTTAAGCAAGATATCCGTGGAGAAGTAAAAACAAAATTGAATGAATTGTCTGCTTACAGTGTCTTGGATTTATGAAGATAAACTCGAGTTTGTTGAACATGGGATACCTACGTATCCTTAACTGACATTTACGCGAAGGAAAACAAATTTGTTTGGATCTATGAAGGAGTCTTAGGGGGGGGGGAAGGAAGTGCTTTAAGGTTTCTGCAACAGTTAATTGTTGAAGTAATTTTGAATGGAACTAAGTAGTAGAAGAAGATTTGTTTCTTTGGATCATTACTTAGAAAGTGCAAATTGTTTTTTCAAAGAATTAAGTAGGTATGTCATAATCCAACAAGAGATGGGGGGAAGGACCTAGGAAAGGACATGATGCTAAAAAGATAATTGCATCGGAAAAGAAGATGAAGATAATCCTGCGAAGGTGGAAGAATACCTACGTCATCTTTATCTTTAGAGAGTTTAAGAATCTTGTAACAGAAACGAGATCGAAAGAAAAGTAAAGTGTTTGGTTGTAGACGTTTTAAGACAACATTTCGAAACACTTACTAAATGCATATCAAGCAGATTTGGTGATTTGATATAAGAGAACTGACTACGAAACTTTCTTAATCTAGAAATGAAAGCACGGTAGCACGGATAGTACATCTATAAAAACTGCCTGAAGGTTACACTGTTGATTTGATAAAAACAATGCAAAAAGAATCATTATCCTTTTCAACAGAAATTTGAGCTCAATTCTCGCTCCATCGCTGAACTGCACTCAATCAAATCCTATTCTTAAAGGAAGTCTAGTATCTAGGAGTAATTCTAGATCCAAAAATTCACTTGGAATCCGTTTCAGTCGGATATGAGACAAAAAATGATACTCTGGACCTACCTCACTATCATAGTCCATCTTGTGACCTAAAAATGCATCATTTGTACTGCCAGCATGTGTCACCACAAACCGCTTTTGGAAAAATACAAAGGTTTGCCTGCACTGGTCACCTTGGTCAGTGGATTGTGGTTTAGATTGCTAAGCGTGCTAATCAAGTTCAAGTTCAAGTCAGCAAAAGCAACAAAATGTTTTTTGTTACACCATCTCTCGGTAGGCAATGACAAACCTCCGTGTATATTATTTGTCGTAAAGAAGCTTTCTCATCTGCCATTTGGATTCAGCAATAAAAAGTGTAGGACCCTTCTTTAATATCATTTGTACATGTGTAGGTGCTATGCCCTCTTGACTGCAGCCTTGGAAGATCTCTTAGACTTATGCTAGCCGCTGCTTGCGTGAAGAAACTTAAGCTTTCATGAAACTTTACAATATGGTGGCCTAGATGGCCGGATTAAAATAAAAAATAAATCATACACACTCTCACATCTGTCTTTCAGGCAACGGGAGAGAAAAACGAAACCACCATAGAGAACAGATTGTCATCTTCTCTGCCAGTCAAGCAGCTATAAATGCTCTGAGTTCGTACCAATTCGACTCAAAGCTTGCCTGGAGCTACCTTAACCAATTTGAGCATCTAGTCGCTCATACCAAAACCATCATCTCTTGTCTTGCCGGACACAAGGGCATTGCCGGCAACGATCAGCTCGGACAAGAAGCTCAATCAGCATTTGAAGGTCTAACTCGGGGAACCACCAAGCGAAGTTTTTGAAATAAAACTCAAGAAATAGACTAATAAAGTTAATTTACCCCTTAAAAAATGAATGAAATCTCATACTAAGCAAGTGTGGGGCTAAGCTTCGGAAGGACTTCCTCACAGGCTTAACCGACATGTATTTTGAATACAAAAATTCTTCACCCATCCCCAAATGTATTGCCAGTTCACTAAGTCCTGTACCACAGATGTGAAAGGAATGGTCACCGTCAACTTTTATGTTAACGAACGAGTGCACGAGCAAATTCAAACCTAGATATGTCACCTTATGACTTACAGTTAATTTTCCTGAATCTTTCCATGAGTATGATGAAGAGCAATCTAGCAAATTTCATCATCTTATAGTCTCACGTCTTTTGGAAATTAACTTATTCCCTCCACAACTAGCTTAAGCTTCTGATTAATGTATGACCTTTCATCAATCTTGACCCGAAGGACATGCACGTAATTTGAGTCATTATATCTTGAACATTCATAATTGTCGCTGAGACAATCTAATAAAACGTCTCCGAGTCACCCTCTCTAATTGTCATAAAAGTGAAAGTTAATAACCAAAAATTTACTCGCCCATGTCACTTAACGTTTGAGACACACATTTGGTCCAGTCTAAGATCACGAACATTAAACGTCCAATTACAATCTGCCACGGCATACGTAGATATACAACCATTATCACTGTCCCCTTGACATTGCTAATTGTTGCTTACCGCATGGGAACACTTCATGCATTCAAAATAAGTCTGGTCGCTGCCGACCACAACCCAAATCAGCGCAAGAAAAAATACGAAAATCACCTCCAAACACGTCCCCAACATGTAATTGTATCATCAGCTTCTGGCCACCCAAGCAACTATAAAATAAATAATTTAAGGTGTGAGCTACTGTGTGGAAGTTTGTGTGTTCGCACACAATTCCTAGTGCAGCGATAAAAAAATAAGCGCAATAAACCATCCCCCCTGGTAACTCTAACCTCTAACCCTCAAATCGTCAGTCTTCAGTCCACATCCACACCGATGCCGAGGATTACAAGAGGTGTACACACGTCCAGATGAACGTGTATCTTTCAACCAAAACAGCCGTCTCCAAGGCCCCAGGTACACGACCTGTAATCCACTTTACGGTTTCTACTCACTTTCGGTTTTTCATCTCTTCTCCTTCTCCCTCCCTTGGGGGACAAAGAGGTAACCGAGATGTACCGAAGGATGCACGTAGCGTTTATTGCCGCCCACTTAAATCCTTGGTGCTTGGCGCTAATGAATTTATTCATGATGACACATCCTTTCGAATGGGAATTAGACTGAAGGAAACTATGAGCACGAGTATGGCTATCCACGTACAGTTCATGTGGCTGTATGTGTGTGGATTAAATTGACGCGATGATAACGATGAAGACTAGATGACTAGGCGAATAGATTCTAAAACATTCCCCATAGAGCCACACGAAGGATGCACACGAGTTAAGGGTAAAATAATGGTGGGTATCTTTAAGGATAACGATTTAAAGAGTAAAAATCCTGAAAAATCCAACTAGCAAGCAGTGTGCATTCGGAATAAAACACACTCCAGGTGTAGACCACGTACAAGCAAACAAGAAGCAATCCGGTAACAAACAGGATACAAGTGCCTGACATCGTTAATCTGAGTATAGAACATATCTACGAAACTATGTTCTGAGTGTTTTGAGGATGTTTAAGCACTGTTGCTGGGCAAAGAGAAAATGCGGCCGTAACGTTCTAAACCTAGAAATGGTCAACGATTATACATGTTAAATGCATTCACAAGGCGGTAAGGTATGCCTGCAGTTGTGTGGGGCAGCAAAACGAAAACTTTCCAAACGAACATGACGTTGCATCATGAATTATAAATTCCAAAAATTTTCCAACTGCCTTTCTATGAAGTGGAAACTTACTTAGCGATGGATTTGTGTAAGAGACTAGACGAGGTTAATATTGGAGTGAAACGGCAATGAAGACGAAATGCAGGAATATGCTATATCGGCAACACAACACGTCAAACACTCAGTGCTATCTCATGTCTCTTAAGCGGGACACTAACGTAGCCAAACTTAAAATGAATGAAATTGACTTGGCAAATCAAAGTTGCTGCCAATAGTGGTGCTAGGTGCCTTGATTTCTTCAAAAGATACCAACCTTTGTTTCACTCCTTTAGACTTGCTTCCGATCTACAAAGCCTGCATTCGTCCGAATCATATTTGGGCTACTTCAGTTGACTCGATCGTCTTCAGTGGAAAGCATTTAGATTGAACACCACCGGAACATTGGTTAAGTAACCAGTATTTCTATTACAACTGTTTCCCTCCCTTTTTAGGGAAAACTTGAAAGTCATCAAAAGCCTAACACAAGAAACTATTGCTTGGCTTCACACTTAGAATTTATTAACTGGGTTTCTTTTGATAAAAAACCACAGATTATATGACTTTCCTGGATGTACGTATAAGCAAACCCAACAAACGGTCACTAGGATTTTTGAGAAGGTTCCTGTCCTATCCTCTATAAAGGTAAAGTTAGACTAGTGTAGTCTTTTGGCTAGTAATAGGAAGATTTTTTTTGGTTTTTTTATTCGCTGGAAGGTGGTAATCTTCAAACGACCTAACTGAGCGTACTCAGTAACAGGGTGGACTCTCTTCTTCCTGACACGACACCAGCCTTGCTCTGACTAATAGAAGAAGGAAGACTCTTGGCAGTCATTTCTGTGACGAGCTGGAAGACTTACTTAATATTAAGCTGCGGGATCTTCAGAGATTTCTATCTCTATGCGGTTGTTTCCAACCTCGGCGGTTTCTCTTTCTGGTTTAACACCCAATGAACCTAAATGTTGGTCTACGAGAGCAGCGATATTAGTCGCTGGACACACATTTACCTAACTTAGCCCTTATGAAACTTCTTTTTTTTTCTCTTTTTTATAACCCACTACTTCCTTTCTATCCAATGCCACAAGAGTGATTTTAATACTCCAGCGTCTCTTCTTACTGCCGGCTACTCATAACCTCTCTACACCAGCACTTCATACTACTATCATAATACGGTCTTGAAATGATCAGCAAGGTATCGGACTTTATGCCCAAGATACTCTGTTTTGGCTGGAAGTTCGAGATTGAGATCCCGAACCGTAACTTCTGGGATGCCGGAAGCCTGCTGCTGAATGTTAAAGGACTAGTGTTAGTACCGGTATCTATGGCCCTAATCATAAAGCCTCAAAGGCACTTGAAATGTGTCCTAGTGTCTTTCAGGCGGAACTTCATGCCATCGATACCTGTGCCATTATCATTCCCGATTCTGGTATAAAAGGGGTAGCCATCAATATATTCACCGACAGTCAAGCAGCGCTCAAAGCACTGAGTTCACATTACTGTAACTTTAAGGCCGTTCTCGGCTGCTCAATACTCTTCAGGATCTATCAAAGCGAAATAAAGTCAAGCTCTGGCGGGTACCTGGACACAGACGCATTGAAGGCAACGAAATTGCAGATCAACTTGCCGGGAAAGGCTCTTCAGAAAGGTACATAGGTGCCGAAACCCTCATGCACGCATGTGCATATTGAGCAGTTTTTAGTTGTAATAAGACACTCATCTTAAATTTTTCGACAAAACTGAATATTTTTCATCATAGACTGCACAATCTTGCATGTACAGTCACACAGTCACCACTTTACTGTGTCCGAGTGCATGGAGAGGCAATGTAAACAAGTTGGTAAATACTTGAATTATTTGCACCCAAACCTAGTGAACATCATTGCAGACAATAAGCTTTTTAATTCTTTAAAACGAAAGACCAGAAAAGTTTTAAAGCCATGAGTCGACTTCATAAACAAGTGTCATTAACCCACATTTCATTATTTATATAAACTTTTACAATTTCAGGACAAAAAGCCGGATTTATTTTACCCTAGGTTACGTGTTCTTTAGTAATGAATACTTAATAACTTTACGTCAATTTTATGACACCCATCCTGTTGGCACCATATTTACTGGGTGATTGTTCTTTTTGTTTAAAATTTTAATCGTCATAAAAGCCCCCAAAACAACTCAATAAAATTTCAACTTCAGTCTTATTGTTACAAACAAATAAAACTTCAAGCATACGCCTGTGAACGAACATAAAGCCCATTTTATAGAATTTAAAACCGGACTCCTCCATTCTTCCATTAATATCACTGTAAAGTAAATAACTGTAATTGCAGTATCTCCCATTACAAAACAGAATTTTATTACATGTCATATAAGAATACTAGCCATCTATACCTGTCTGTTGGATAAGCTCGCAATTGTATGCGTGGAACTGTTGTGTACCACCCTGTCGCACACTCGACAATGAGTTATTATTTGATCACGAAAAAATGATGTGAAAAAGGAAAAAAAAAAAAACAACAAAATAAGGACAATGAAACTGCATCGTGTGCTGATTATCCAACGTCCCGTGGGAGTACAGTGTACTACTACTTATACATGCTTCCGGTGTGCCAAGTAGATTTCGCTGTTACACGTCGGTAAATCTGAAAGCATCCACTCAAATCCACAGACACACGGCTGCGAGTGGTAGTACAACTTGATGGATGGTCGTGACAAATGAAGTTGATACATGTAAACAGTGACGGAGGGATGACTTGGAGGTGGGGGTGACCAATGGTGGATTTTTTTTTATTAAGGATTTCAATCGAGAAATAAGGATACGGTATGGAATTGTAGGCGAAGGATTTCTTACAAAGTGTGAGGATTTTCTGGATTTTTTTTCCGCAACCAAGTGAGCAAACTACCAGAGACAGCTTGGGGTGTGCTTATCCGTGTGCAGTCAGTCATGCTGTGGGTACACATTTACTTGTGGTTTTGTGGTTTATGTTTCATTGGTGATAGTAGAAAATATGCAATTCAGCAAATTTAAGTGATTACTGTTCTGTGTGCCGTCAAACGGACCAAATGAGCATGAATTGAATTTCAGTCGTCCTTAATTGGACAGCTATGTGTACATAAGTATGTGTGGGATATGGAGGAGTGAGAAATTTTGTTTGATGTGGGGATTGTTAGATGTGGGCGTACGGGAGGGAGTTAGTATAAAGTCACTGACAGTCGACTTAAGGATAATTGTAATGTACACAAGAAATTTCTCATTAGTGTTAGTTTGTCAGATTGACATAAATGGATTGCGGATTGCGAATAGGAAAGCCTATGTGTCACCAACAACCTGACATAATTGATGTGGTTGCGAGCTTAAAGGATGCGGAATTTGCATCAAATTTACTATGCCAACAGTTTGAGGTTTAAATCCGAATTAGTGTCCCTGGTGTTCCCCTCCTAGTTGAATTAGTTTTCTTGTTCTTATGGTGATGCAATGTATTCCAGACTAATAGATAAAGTCATATGGAGCTCTTTGGTTGATAGTCCTTACGTCTATATCACAGAAATGTATTTGACACTCTTTCCTACTTTCTCAGATGTTGGTGGTCAACTTATCGACAATGTCCTTTAAAATTCCTTTACCTAGGTTAGTGAATGGTTCACTACTCAGAAACTCAAAGGCAATCCCTGCTTCGCCAGGTTATCAGCGGTTTTATTTTCTTTGATGCCTGCGTGTCCTCTAATCCAAACCAGGAATGTATTGACCTTGGTCTGTTTTTGCACATGATCACTGTTTGGTGACTGACCCTTATGCGAGTGGTCTAGCTCATGCAACAGGGCGAACAACTAGGCTAGGGTTTTGTCACCAGACTGACTTGACAGACCACAGCTAGATCCATAGAAGGCTTACACAATTTGTTTAGCGTTTGAGTTTAATACCAGAAAGGTTGAGTCTGGTCATCCACAACCAACAACCAATCACTGAATTGTTTTTATTTAAGGGGTCTTGGATGTGACATTGGAGTAAGCAGCAATTTCGTGTTGGATTGACGAACACTTCCTGAGTTTATACAGTCTGGCATGCCGAAATGGTACAATACAGCGTTGAAAGTTGTCGATTTTGTACAGCATCTTTCTCCAGTGCATTCAGACGTGATTTCGGTAGGCTGAAACTCCTTTTTGGTGTATCGGTTGAAGAAACCTAGATTTAGTCAATTTCTCTTCCATTTTTGGTGTCCCTTGGTCACTGTTTGGGTCACAGTATAACATGAATTCTAACCCAAGCTAGAGTAGTCTTTAGTTTTGTAGAATTATATCGCCTGCAAAGAATCGTGAAAACTGCAATTCAAATCAAAGGCATCGAACCGAAAACATCTAAAGTACTCGGCTTTTGTCCTCCTTGTTTCCAATTTTCGGTTGTAATGACTTTTCCTAGTTATTTAACGAATCAGCGTCTGAAGGAAGATGGAACTTTCACAAACATGAGATGATACAAATTCAATGAAATAAACAACGCCGCCATTTGCTTCCCTTCATTTGGAACATCGCACTCGAAGCTTAGGAGTATAACTGGTTTCTGACAACTTATGTGTATCCAGCTATATTCCTTCTATAATTTGATCCCTTTATTACTGATTTAGGCTCACAGTTAATGGATTTATATGCATATATTACCTGTTCGCTATTTCATTTACCGTTTGACTTTAATACGTTCATTACCATAATTAGCACAGTTCACCGCCCACCTTATCCCTAAATAGAACAATTTAATCCCTTTCAATGTTGTTTCGATTGTGGTTAACAGTTTATCAATTAAGGGTGGATTTTCACGCACTCATGCTTTACAAAACAACAACAACAATATACCAAATACACACACTCACACATGTCCTTGTACGCCATTGAAATTGACTAAAAAGTAAATTAATAGCTAACCACATTATTGGTGATGGCCGCGTTTGGTTCCGGACGCAGAATTTAAACCACAATTCAGGATCAAAATCAGTATCATACGGTAAGCCATACCCTTAGCCGAACGTGAATAAAATGAGAGCAATGTCCTGGATGCGCGACACCACGTCATAATGCGGTTTTATCACCGAAGTGCAGATCTAAAATTTTATTCGATTAATTCTATTGAAAATGTGTACGTGCCCACGTAATTAGGCAGCGTTTTATGAGCTTGTCCTGGGTAAGGACACTCGATAAATATAAACACACTCGCGGCTATGGAATTGCCTATAGTTGATGGGACAAGTGATGATTTCGCTGGTGGTGTGATGACACTCTCAACCGGTGGACATCCGGTTGGAGGGAGACGTCGAGAGAGTATCAATTAAAATAATAAAATTTAAATACTAATTTATAAATTGATAACAGCTCGTAGCGCTGAATGCGTGTGACAACGAGAAGCAAACATCAATCGAGCGGCATCGGAAATCAGAAAACACACTACAGAGGGTAGGTACTCAGAGGATATTTGTGCTTAAATATACGGGGAATTTTTTGATGAACTGTTAATAAAAAATGATTTGTCCGAAGTCAACAAAAGAAATGTAATTGATGTGCGATCAATGCTTGAGTTAATTTGTGCTTGAATGGTACTTAGCGTTTGTAGCGACAACTTTTACCATACAAATTTTAGTCTTGTCATTAAAGGGAAAGATGGTATTTATTCTACCTGACACGCAGCAACCTTTCATCTCCTTTGATCCCGGTTTTATTGCTGCCAGTTTGTCAGGTTTGCCATCGAGTAATCCAAGTCTTTATACCCAAAGTTCACTCTTCCTGAAGGCTGCTATTGAAAGATTCTCTTGGCTGAATCATTGTTCTCCATACGTTAAATATGTTCAAGCCTTACTGGTTGACCTCATTTTTATGCACTATAAGCTCGAGCCTGATCAAGAAAGCCCTTCATGCAGTGCAAGTCTGGAATAATTTCAAACGTTCCGAATTTTTCAGCCTTATGCTGCAAAGTTAGATTAGTTTTCCCAGGATCCCGAGCTCAAAGTTATGAATGCTATTATGTTTGGCTTTAAGGTGGATGAAGAGGTTGCAGTGCAGGTTTTGAGTCACTGTAAGTGAATCCTGCAACTGTCTTACCACAAACGATTGTATTCGCAAAAGACCCAGTCGTCCTCACTTAGATCCAAAGCAGATTCCGGTCTTGAAAAGTTCCCTTCTGAACGTTGACTACCAATCTCATTTGAGATATTTTTTTTCGCGATATCCTAGTTCGACCTGTGACGCAGCCAAATATACTGGAAATCCTCAAAGGGTGAACAATGTCTTAAGGGTTGTCCGACTATCGCTACAGGGATACTTTTCTGTTCCTTAGAATATAGCTTATGGTTATTAGAAAAGCATAAGTTTCCACTTAGAATACTGATGCATTTTTGCATCGTTTCGCGTTTTGATTCTGACCAGAGCCAGTCTTGGATGCAAGGAATATCGACTTTCCGAAGTTCTGTTTACATCCGAGGAAAACGAGAGGATAAGTAAGATTTTGGCATTATACACCGGAAAAGCTTGTTAGGCTCATAAAAATCCTTAGCCTCCTCAAGTGGCGTGTGTCGATTACTTTTGACCGAAGAAGTGTCTGACTAGAATTGATTGAAGATAAGTTCTAGTTATTTAACAGGTCCGGTGGTATACAACGTTTGTACATTCCAGAAGCATAGTCTTTATTCGTAGTCCGTGGACGTGTCTTGTCTAGTCATCAAAGGGGGCGATCCATTAACTTCTGAAGCTGTGTTTTTACTTGTAATTAACACTTTATGACACGGCCGGGCAGTTACCTCGACGGAAAATATCCAATCTGGGGAGCCGGAATCTATTCTGGTACCCAGTGGATGGCAGTATACCCGTTTAGACAATTAGGTGTTCTCTCGCTACCATTTCTTCTTCAGATACCCTGACGTAACGTAGTCCTGATACCTCTTTTCAGTCCCGGACTGCGAAGACATCAAACTGGCTATGAAAGGAATAGATAAACTATGTTTCGATTTCAGCTTTGTGGGTCACCGTTGATTACAGTCTTGGAGTCGTAATGCGTACTTGCAATTTCAGTCAACTTACATGCAAGTACATGGTTTATGTAAGTAGTTTCCACGCACTTGGTTCGAACTTGGGGAGTTATATTACAGGCCTACGCCATATTTTGAACAATCAATAGTCACCCAAGCAAAATGAAAGCGAATGATGTAGGCTGCATGCCATTTCAGTTCGATGTGCCACAAAAGCTTGTTCGATGAAGTTGAAGAACGTAATTTTAGTTCCACATGCCATATTTCGACTTAAACACTCACGAATTGATGATGGATTCGACTTGGCGGAAAAATACCATTTCATTGTTTGCTAAATGTCCAAATGAATACATAATTCCTGAGATAAAAATCGATTTCTTACATTCATCCTTCGGAGACCATTTATCAACTAATTCGACTTGTGTTCCATGTCCTTGAGAATGATTTTTTTTCTTTCTTCTTCTTGCTTGTCTTCGTGCGTTAAAGAAGTCTAGAAGATCCAGAATAAAGCTTCAAATGAAACCTTAAGAAAATTTATAATAACATTTGTGTGGTGGTTTGTCACGGTCAAGGTCATTTGTCTGTTGCCATAGAAGTTTTAATAAAAGTCTGGGTTGGCTTCTTAGAACATCTTAACCTTATGATTTATTAAAAGTTTTATGTAAAGTATGTTTATATTTTTGTTTGTGCTACTGGGTGGACGTTACAGAAATATTTAGAAAAGGTGAAGGAATTAACTACTTCATACTCATAGGTATAATAAGGTTATCTGCTTTGCATAATAACTTTCCCTGCTCGAGGCAAAATAGATGGCTACCAGTGAACCAAATGTATACGAACTTTGTGAAAAGAAATTTAAGCCTAGAAGGCTTCATTATGGAATTCAAAGCGATGAATGAAACGAGAAGGGTAGGAAGGAGAGTTGTATGGATAACTGCATGATGAATGGCAGAGCTGGAGCAATTGAACTAAATGAAGTCTCTAAGACCAAGTTGGTGGCGTTGCTTAATGCATTGAATTGGTTGATAGGGATTCAACCAATAAGTGGTCGGGCTCATAGAGTAGATGCAGAAATTAAGTTAAAGGAAAAACAACATCTGAGAGTGAGATACTCCTCAGTGGAGTTGGTAGAGACAGCGTACGGTCTTAAAGCACATCAACACCCAAATCAAAAAAAAAATAATTTAAATGACACCAATTTGGCCGTTGCAATTTCAAAATTAGAAAGCGTCAAAATGCCTAAATAGGGTATACATGCCCAAATAATTAGGAATAACATCCAAATGCACTGACAAATCGTCTAAAATTTTGTGGAAGCAGTAGAGACGACCATAAATGTAACTGGAAGTTTTAGACACGGCGATGTATGACAATGCAGCTTCTTCAAAATGGTACTGGACACCAGTGCGAAATTCCTCGTTCAAAACATTTGGCACTATTTTCCACAAATCAGTGTAACCGCATGTTTACAAAGGCGAAAATTGACATCATCAGCAGAACGAAGCGGGCAGTCGCTAACATCTTCGCAAGCTTCCCATTAGGACATGGTTCTAAAAGTGGAGAAACCAAAGTATATGTTGACTTGATCAGAACGTTAAAATGAACAACTTGAATGATAAGGAGGCAGTTTCTGTTTCTCGTCATCTTCGTCCTGCTGTGTGGTGCAGAAAAGGGGTACTTGGAATCTTCGAGAGAATACATCTTCTTTCGGTTTATGGTCCTACATGCGCCAATGGCTATGGTGAAACGAACGGGAGAAAGATAACTCGGCGCGATCACAAAAATACTATACGCACTCTACTAACGAAATACTATCAATCTTTAAAGCACTCTTCTTATCTGTACGAGTTGAAGTGCTTTAAAACCTATCTCCTGGGGATGGGATGGGACGTTCACATTGTCGCCGTACTTCTTCTTCTTTGGTTTCCTTCATGGCGGCGTTTCGTGTTCGTTTTCTTCGTAATTGTTCTTCTTTAACCGAAATCTTTAACTCACTTGCTAACTGGCAGCTTTCCCAACTGACAAGTGATTTGAAGCAGACTCTTGTGAAAATCGTATGACAAAAGCAGCTGAAACTCAAATTTGTTGTGACAAACGTCAAATAAAGTCAAAAAGTAAACAGAGGTTATAAATTTTCATTTAAATTTTTTTTATTTTATGTTTTATGAAAAAAACTTGAACAATTTAACAAAATTGTTCCACTGCTTGTCATTGAGGTTTCGGAAATTCTTCTTGATGTCCATTTTCCTTTACCACTTCCATGTGAAAGACTGTAAGGTTGGTCGTCTTCAGCTGTGAGGATTATCGAAGAAAAAAATAGATTTGATTAAATGCATTTCAATTTAGAGTTAAGAAGTGTGTACTTACTTTACTTTTTCACCGCACTAAATGATAGTCCAGATTGTCACCATCACTTCTTTGTGTTAACTTTCATGTCATAAGGCATGAAATGTCAAACATCTGAAAAATCAAAAACGCAACTAAAAGTGAAATACAGAAACCAAAGGACAAATGCCAAACCAAACTGAAAATTTTGAAAAAAAAAAATGAAAAATGTTTCGAAATTTTCTTAAAAAATATTTTATTTTAAATTTTTTCAATTATTTTTAAAATTTTTACAATTATTTACACTAGACAAAAACTTCACGCTGTTGTCCGCTATCCATTACTGCTTCTGGGGACTGCCTGATGGAGAATCTTAGCTTCCTGAGACTGCTTCCTGGTTGCCTCCAGATGAAGATGCTGATTCCTAAAGAGAAAAAACAAGGAAAAAATTCTTTAAGTAAATTATTTTAATTGCAACACTAGTAAAGAACAAACCTTAAGTTTTGAAAGCAACAGAGGATAGTTCATGTTATCACATGACTTCCTTATCTGTGCCAATATATCCTTTAACTCCTCCACTTCGTAAGACTTTCGCAGAATAACACTCTGACTCACCGTACTACCATCGGTAATATAGGCCACCACATTAGGATATTTATTTTGATCCTTCCATATAGTGTCCCTGTACCGCACGATAGTGTAGATGAGATTTGACTGGTCCTCAAAGTACTGGACCAGGAAGAAAGCCTTCTCCAGTCCCCACAATTCCACCTGCTGGTCCTTTTCTTCATTCTGAAAGAAAAAAAATAAAAAATTATAGTAAACATGTAAAAGAGTAAAAACGTTTTTTGATTAACTTACCAGGTAATTCTGAAGAAACATGTCATTCAGAAAGGACATCTCGGAGAATAAATGCTGCTCCGAATCTATGATGTGGAGCAGAATTACTGGAATGCGTGCTTGATTATTTTGCATTTGGAAATGCTTCCTTCTACTGTCAGTGCTTTCGACAGAAGTAAGTCTTTTGCTACTGACAGTGATGAGTCGAACCTTGCTCTCGTCCGTCGTTTGCCGTACCAAGCACCACAAGTCAACCTTTAAAGGCTCTTGTATGCTTGCTTGGTTCGCTTTCTCAAACAGCAAACGACTCCGCTCGTCCTCAATGTTTTTGGGATCATCCGACGCAAATCGAATGATCCCGGTGCGTTCACTTTTTTCCAGGGTGAAGCGCACCTTTCTGCTGGCGTATGCATCAATGCTTTCGCCTAAAATGTCTGCCAAATGTATGCTGTACAGCTCTGCTGTTGTCTCTTCCTGGACTTCAACCAGGAACCATGATGGACGGCATGGTAACCGTGACGATTTTTGTAGCACAGCTTTCATCATGTTGAAACAAATTTAAAAAGTTGTGTGCGTCTTCTTTCTGAGTTGAACTTGAAATAAGAGTTGTCACCAACAGCCCGCGGTTTATATATTCGTGCAACATAATTGCGCACCAAAAAGGGAAACTCTTAATCCGATTTATTTTTTGTGGGCGGATCGAGAAATATGACGGGACGAAAACATTCTCACTTATGACCATGGTGGCCGTACTTGTAGGGATCGAAATAATTAGTGAGGATAAGTGCTGCTGAAATCGTGAGTTTATATTACTTTTACGACGGATTAGCGGATCGGAGGATCTACGATTTGCAAAACGTTCGAATCTCTAACGGTGGATTAGTGAAGTGTCCCTTTTTTATTGCACCGAGGATCATACGAATTTAAAACGTTTATGACACTTCATCATAGAGACAAGCCGACTAGGACAATTGCTTATAGGTACATGTGTAGATCGAAATAGATCAGTTTATTACCCTTGTACAGTTCTTTTGTTTCGCCGTAGTTTTGTGTCGTCTTGTCATCAAAGTGGCAACTTGCCGCTGAGTGCAATAACATCGTGCCATAAAGTGTGTTGTTTAATGCATCCGCTCGCTGCTCTTATTTATGACACCCAAGCTGTTTGAGATGTGTAGGTCAGAATTATAAGGGTCTATTGTCATCGATATATTTTAATACTCACATGTATTGCATTGTTTCTGCCACCATAAAACTTTTATTTTAAAAAGGTCCCGCGAATCAACAGGTCTCAGGGACGGTACGGAATTTAACAATGGCATTGTTCTTAGTGTCCCATTATTTTGCATCTGTCCTAGGATGTTTTAAGCCTTGGTTATTCATATGTAGCCTATTGTTCTTAAACGAGACACATTGGTCTGGTATCTTCAACTCTTAATCAGACTTTTACCGAGATTGACCACACTACCTACACAATCATTTGAAGATTTATTCTGGGGCCTTGTAAGTACCAAAGTACCAATTGTGTAGTTAATGTTAATAATTTCAATGAGGAAAAGTTGATGCTATTTCGCTAGATCAGACTTTCGGACTTCTAAAACTGCTTGATCTTTTAAATGGAGGTTCGGTCTTCTTTGTCTTCTTTGTCTTCTCAAGCTTTAGGAAGTATTATTAGAGCATTGGTTGGTTGGTTGGTTTTTGAGTTTCCGAAGGTTTACCCATTGTACTCATTCAAAATGCTAATGGGAGCTTCTTGGAAGACGGCTAATTTGGGAACCACCTAAAACGGCATTGTTTACTGAAAACAACAATTGAATGGTCATTCGGCCCATCAAAAAAGCTTCTACCGTTAAAAATGAAAATGAAAATGAGAAGCTTCTACCGAGAGAACTCAGTTTTCTGCTTGCTAGTACAGGATTGTCGGAGAGTAGATCTGGTACGGATTCTATGTCACTCTCGACTCTGCATGGGTAGGGTACCTCTAGACTCCAGTCGTTCAGCGTAAACTCCGGTAGCGAAGTGCATTCATGTGAGCAGTGAGGACAATTGAAATGGACCTTACACGATTAGGTCCATGTGGACCCATTATGATATCCATGATATGTTTCCCCCCGTCGTGTTAGTGTCTTGCTTCCAAACATCCAGACACCCTGGCAAATTTGAGCAGATCTGAGGGTGATTTATCCAAAAGTTCGTCGATGTGTTCCAAGAAGAATTTGCCCAGTTGACAGAGGTTTGGGAAGTGACAGAGGACATGAGCCAGGTCCTCATAAGCCTGCTTATCACCGCATCCTATGCATCGCCATCGTTCAGGAGTAGTTTTTTTTTCATATGATATCTTTACATGTTGTGGCCAGTAGGAGTGCTACTTCTATCAGTATTGACAGGGATTTCCTGTCTTTTTGTAGGAGTTTACTAACTCTGGTCACTGTCTCCTTGATTCTTCACGGGTGGTTAGCGATTTCCACCTGTTATTTGCTTCCATTGGTTATTTCTGTTCAAGGGCCCTAAGATTACAAAATGGAGGCTTAAGTGTGCCATCTGCTTATTCTTGGGATAGGGCTACACCCTTTCTGGCCAATTCTTCCGCTCCTTCATTGCCCGGTATTCCGCTGTGACAAGTTACCTAGCAGAGTTTTACGTTGTGCTGCGTGCCAAGAACCTTAAGTTATTCACGGTAACAGTTTACAAACTTCGATGTTATCTGCGTTGCAACTATTGCTTTTATAGCCTGGCTGTCAATGTAAATCATGACATTGTAAGCATTTACATTAACTGGGTGGCTTTTGTCATTTCTGAAATCTCCGCCTAGAAAACGATTAAAGGATACTCCCCCCTTATGATTGTTTTGACTACTTGAATACTACGACTGTCTTAACATCCAAGACGAAGCACTACTGCAGCTCAGTCTTTCTGATTTTTTTCGTTTAAAGGTTGAAGTAAGTGTCACTTTTAAAGAACAGAGTTGAAACCCTTTAAAAAGGACTGATAGGGGTCAAAATGTAATATGCAACATGCTCACAACCAGCTCATGTTTCCATTCGTAGTTTGTGAGAATTGCCCTTCCTGACTTGCAACGCTCATTTCACTTAACATTTCTCAGTGCCTCCGGAGAAGAGGGAAAGTGGCTTAGTGAAAATTTGTTTTTTTTTAAAATAGCGTAGGACATAAAAAAATACTTTGCGAGAGTACCTACCCTTTCATATTCTTAGAAACATAAAATTCCCGACATAGCACTTCAATAGTACGCCCAATCTAACAAGTCTGTCTATAAAACGACTCTTCAATTGAGCAAGATTTACTCTGTATCCTCCATGTTGTATCTCTCCTGCGCAGCTGCAAATTATGCTACGTTTTATTAGTTTTTGATTTTTTTCTAAAATATTCAACACCTTAATGTAGGGGAACCCCTTTCAGTTGACTTAATATAGAGTCATAGATAAAATGCTTTTTGATTTGTGTGCTCAAACATAGCAATAAACTCACACTTTGTGCTGCATTCCCCTGTGAAGGTCTTCCATGACCTGATTTGTTCTTCACTTGACTTTTATGCGATTTAAATTGTGCTGTACCATCGAAAGAACATTTCGATTTGTGCCATCAACTATCAACATGACTTGCTGCCACCATTGCTTTATCCTTCGACAATAAACCGACCGACACCAAGGAGAAGTTCCATAACTGCGCCGACAGAGTATTATCCTTGAGACAGCAACCAAGAAAAGGACGAGCAACTTTGTTCTCCAATACAAGCTCGAAATTATCATGAAAAAGATTCCTTTCCCATCTTGCCATACATGGCTGAGTCCTGATTCTAACGTTTGTATGTGTATGTGTGTGCACACATGTACTCATAGGTAGCACTCCTGGTTGGTGTGGTGGTTTTTTTTTACGACACCCACATGGATTCGTCGGAATTCATAAGGAAAAATATTTCCCTCCCGACCCTTGCATAGGAGAGCCTTGGAATAATAATTCGATCGTTAAATGAGTTTATGTCGCCTTCGAATAAAATTAAACTTTTTACGATAACAACATGTTTGCTGGCGCTGGCTGTGTTCGTTGAGTGTGCTCCAAGGATTTTTTTATTGCATCTTTTTGGAGAACACTTTAATTGTTACCTAGTAGGCCTGAATTGTTTGTTATAAAAACTGGAGCAGCCGCAGGAATTTGGAATTGGCTTCGTGATTTGTAGGACAATAAATCATTTTCTACTTAAAGATCTCCTTAGGAGGTAGAGTGTTTTGTTATGGGTGTCATTTAAAGGATTTTTTTCCTTTTGCTTCGTTTATTTTGATTGAATAAATTGCCTTGCTAGCAGATCAATCAATGCGGCTCAAGTCGATAAATTGATTGTAGAGTTGGATTGGAACAAATGTAAGGCTTTGCACTGTGTTGTAAGTAAATTGGATTGATTGGCAAAGTGGTAGACCACAATTTTATTTGAATATTGAGAGGAAATTAGTCAAGAAGTGGTCCTGTGGTCTTTACGAAATTATGTGCACTTGGAAATTAACAATAAATCAATTGGTTGACAAATTTGCCGTTTACGAACACATCCATTGATTTGACAGGTTATGGTAAGATGGCGCTGATATAAATATAGAAAAGCGATACAGTTCACATACTTATTGTGAAAAGGGTCCGTAAAGCAAGTAAAATAACGCAAATGTATAAGGGACACCCGATTCCACCACAGTCAATAGTGTCGTTGAAAACGCATCCTCTACCGAATTGTTTAACTTTTGATTTATTTTTGAGCTTTTTTTTTATCAAAAAATAGGATCGGAGTGCAGTCGGGGATCATGAATTGGAATTTAGCAATTCGTCAAACGATGGAAAGATGATGACGGATTCATGCAAAAGTGCATTGCACGATTCCCGACTGTGTTGCTGGATTCTTCTTTTTATTTTCTTTTCATATGCGACGACATTGCAAAGTGTTCGAGATTTTTTCGAAAGATGTTAAAAATGCTGTTTCAATCTTACTAATTCACAACAAATGGTTATCATTTCGGAAGTACTCGTCGAGACCTTTCCAATGAGCATTCGATCATGACCATAGGATGACTAAGTCAGGAGCTGTTATCTTTTAAATTTTCACACTTCAGATCGATACCCGCGATTGATCTATTTTATCAATATATGGTCACTTATGATAGCATTTCTAGAGACGACCTATACAGAGTCATCCCTGAAAAATTCGTCCACTTAAGCAAGATGGGGAATACTCTTTGCTTTTTAGGGATCAGAAATAACTTACTGAGACCTTTGATGTCGAAATGTAGAGAAGGCAAAGCTGTCATGTGATTTCTCTAACATCATACTTGGGTGTGTGAAATTCACAAGCCCAGACCAGAGGCACAGTCTTCCAAAAGTCTGTCGAAATACTTGGGTACACCGACAATTTTGATTGCAGAACTCACTGAGCTTTCCCGAGTATTAAAGTGAAGATGGCCAAAGTTTGTCTAACGGTGATCGGGGCTAAAACTAAGTACTTGCTGTCACGAAGAAGGGACTTCCAGTGGACAGTAGAAGTGGACTTTGTCTACATTAGTCCTCGTCAGTTATTCAGAAAAGAGCTTAACTACTCAGTTTGATTTCTGATGAGATGTCGTCACCAGAAGTGATTGGAGGACTAAGGTAGACAAAGTCCATTTCTACTGTCCACTGGAAGTCCATTCTTCCTTGTCACGAGGCGTACTCTATGAGGCATGAGTTCTATGCAAGACCGCTGAAGATATCTTTGGTCCCCTCGAGCAAAAATTTCGTCCTAAGATATTCGGTTCCCCAAGTGTTGATGAGTCTTGAAAGAGGAGATTCTATTCGAGTTGCACAGGAATATGAATCAATGGTAATCTAGAGACGAAGAAATGAAAGCTGAAGGTACTGGATCGGACCTGAACCCTCTGCAAATCGGTAAGGTTGAGAAACCTTTCGAAAAATCCAACGGATTTCACTTAATTTTTGAAAACAATCTTTCAACATTAAAACCTATAAGCTATCGATCTCCTACAAAGGTTTACATGTGAAAGACCTCTAGGGCATGTAATCATGAACTTACCTTATCTTTGACATTTCAAACACACATACTGCTGTATTACTCCTTCATAACTCTCAACGGTAAAGCAATCTTCTTTGCTAAACAAACTTAAGCTTTGATATTTGAGTATCTCGCTCATAAATAAACCCTTTCGCTGTGAGAAGATTTCGAAAAATGAAGGATAAAATTTCATACACGGAATGAAAGGATCATAGAGACAAAGTCTCAAAGAGACTCCGCAAGCATGAATTAATATCTCTTTTTGCATGCCTTTGGGGAAACAGGTTTCCACTTTGATTATGTTTATCGAATATTAACTTAAAAGGATAACTCTGACTATTTATAAGCTTGGCTCAGTGGAAACTCTCAAAGGACTGTAAACAAATGCTGTTTGGCGCCGCAAACGCATACACACACACACACACACACACAAACACTTCGAATACCCTTTTGCGAATAGATTGGTTTCAATCTGTCGCTTTCCTAAAGGACAGCACAGGTCGTTTTCACAATGACGCTATCATCTTTTTTCCGAACAGCCCTATCCATTCAATTGACGCTCCTGTCGCCAACCGTATTTTATATGTGTTTGAGTCTTGTGCTGGATAGTGGTGGTGGTAATATATGTTGTAAAATCGAAAGAGTTCATGTTTGAATAGAATTTTCAAGGAAATAAGCATGTTTTTCCCCGGGAACATTTGGGCATCCTTGAGTTGTCATTTAACTTGGTCGGCCATAGGGGAAATCCTTAGAATAAACATCCATTACCTCTAGCAAATATTTACACATCGACCTCAATTTTAAATCCCTATTGCATAGCATGGCACATCAGCAGTCCCTTATAATTTTTTTTTTTTTGAATCCTTATTCATATATAGATTTGTATGGCTGACAGAGAGTTGTTGTTGATGTGTTGGTCCTTTCAGTTGTCCTTCTTTATTTTAATGTCGAAAGAAAAACGAAAGGACTACTGTGCTCAATAGGAAAAAAGGACTTACAAACGCATTGTGAAAGGGTATACACACAACAAGTGAACTGCATGTAAGCCCATGAGTACACGCTAATTACTCACTCTATCTTAGGTCCCTAGGAGACTCTGAATGAGAGTATTTTGTGCTTTTATATTGACACAATGGGAGCAATAATCCTGTTGTGTACACACAGTATGTAGTGGCTTTAAAATTCGAAGCATACGTGTATAGTCTTAGCATTGCATTGCTGTCCTTTGGCATAGTTTTCGTACTTAAATAAATGAAATGGTTGTATGGTCCTTGTATGGTCAAATGAGCTTCATTTGAAGCTGTGAATAGGAAAAGGCGATACATGTGGATCGAATGTAAGCGAGAACAACTAAAAAAGACAATAGAATTCTGTTATTCCTTGAAATAAGAGTAAGTAAATATCAAACAAGTTTGCTCTTTGTGTGGGATGTCCTTTAGGGGCGAACTTTTTCGGGAGTAGATTCTTAGTCGAGCGGTCACCAAGTTAGCTTTTGGGAGATAGATAGAATAAAGATACAATCTGGATCAGCCCCCCCATTTACCAGAGGTCGAATTGTCAACACCCAGCTAAACTATCTTAAAGCGCATCGGACTCGGAAGATGCGCACAATGCAAGCTTGTTCAGGTCTAAACTGATCTCTACGAGTGCCTGGAGAAGATGTACAGGTTTGTTCAAAACGAAAAGAGGGCAATGAGGCAGCCGATGAACTGAAAATAAAACATCAGAGATTGCTAATTAGAGAGAAGAAGAACAAAAAAGGAAGAAGCTTTACGAAGAACTCCTCAACGTGAGGCAGACAGGATGGAATCTATTGAGAGACAAAAGCAGATTTCCTAAAGATCCTGTGGTGCACTGATCCTAAAAAGAAGAGAGAACTAGCATTTACCACAATCGCCCTCACTACAATCTACGAGCATTCAAAACCAATGTGCATTCGAACCTCTTTTTGCCTCTCCTCTTAGATTTCCATATAATTAGTTACTTTTTGAAGCTAGCCATTATCCCTTGCATTCCTCAAAGCAGTAGAACCAGAGAGGTGCTAAGGCCCGAATTGGGGAAGTACAATAGATCCGTCAAGGTTGCAGAACACCCATACATAACATCTATCATCTAGTTTCGTTTTCATTCCCAAAAGCTTTTATATGGGCTCATTGAGCCATCCAGGAGATAATGGACAGATTAATACGCCTCTTCCACCTGCAAACGTAAGGAGATTTATTTCCTGTGACATGTCCAACGATAAAACATATGAACGTCAACCTAACGCTTCCAAATTCTTCGTAGCTTTCCCTACAAAACAATAATTTGATGGCAAATCCCCTAAAAATCTAAAAGAAAAACTGCAATCAAATCAGAAAGGACACCCAGCCATCGAATCATTACTTTACCACATAAGATTGCATTTTGTGCATAAGTGTACGTCACAGCAGAAGGAACGAATGCTTTCGACTGTAATCATGTACAAGTAGCAAATTCCATTAACATGAAACGGCCATTCACCAAGAACTGGAGCAGATACTTTTCATTCAACAAAGGATTTCTGGCAAAAGGCCAAACTTACACACACACAAAAGCACTCGTTAAATTTTTTATTTCAGTATTTCAACGGAATGAGACAGAGAAGGGGAGATGGTATCCCTTCGGTAAGCAATCGAAAACGAGTTCTGTGTTGAAATAAACTGCATAACAAATGCACTAGGATGGTTCCTAAATTGGTGGTGTTTGTCGATTTGGATTTCGGTATTTACACAAACCCTTGCGGATAGGTGGAAAGGAATGTACTCTTTCGATTTAATGTCGTGAGGAAGAATGGAATTGGAATGGATTTGGAGTTTATTTCATGGGTTTCAGGAAAATAAAGTATCGTCAGAGCAGTCATTTGAACATGAAAATCTGCACCAAAGCGTCACATTAAATCGCAACACCTTATCAGAATGATGAAATTGAAACAGCTCCCCACATATGTATACTCCTGACACCATTTGGATTGAACCGATTAAGTCTAGGATTAGCGCCTCGCGTTGATGCAGTAATCTACGATTTGCCTTGACCATTGCTGTGGTGTAAGCAAAGTATTTAGCAAAGGACATGGATGCTTCCTCCACCAAGAGACTGTCTTGCTAATTTATAAATATCCTCGCATTACCATGGACCATTACTTTTCTACCGAAATGATTGCTAAACTGGAATCCTTAAACGCAAAGAGCATTCACCGGACACGAATTGTTCCACACTAACCGGTTTTTGTGGTAAGCATTGGTATATTCAGCTTTATCACCATGAACACCGTGCCTTTCTCCTCACCACTTTAATTTCCCAACCGCCAATTTTACCAGCGGTACCTATTACAATGTTCAACATTATTATGCACCCACTATCTACAGAAACCATTCCTTGGAGCTATTTAATAAAACTTCCGATTGCTATATAAAGTCCTAATGTGGTTACTATGAACCACCCACTTGCCATTCACATCCTGACCGGACAAATTGTTCTAACTTTTCATACACCCACAGTTAGCCCTTTGGTTAATGACCCACACATACAAAAAAAAGCACCCTCCTCCACGAATAAATCCATTTCAACGGCAAATTCATATTTTCCTCCAACGAATAAACGTGTACAATGCTTTTTCTCTCATCAAGGATCCTAATTATTTTCACTTAGTTTTCTACACCTCATCCTGCAGTCAGAAAAAGGAAAAACAAAACTTTAAAAACTAAACGCTTATGACAGCAATATATCTTCCTCTCTTTGGACTGCTTATCAGGTGCAATACAACCATCCCCAAAACCAACTGGACAAGTTTCCATTCATTATAACTTTATGCGCCCAGAAGTCATCGTGTCCTCTGGCCAGGACCATATGCCAGTGTAAAATATACACAACTCCAGCTCCATCCCACATTCAAATTGAATTCTAAACGGAATAAGTGTTTGCCTGGGCTCGCGATAAGGTGCTGAAAATTGTCTCCCATAAATTATGGACCAACAAACACAACAAGGACATGAAAAACGGAACGACACTCTGCAAAACTTTATCAAAATAAACGAGGCGAATACACCCCACGGGTCAAATGCCCCAACCATGTTCTTGACTATTCTTGTGTGGTGTCATAAAAATAAAAAAAAGGAAAATTCTCAACTCCGGATAGATGCATCTCGATATTTTCACTTCACCGTTAGCCATCATCAACGCGCTACTACACTTAGAAACCCTAATTTCTGGGAGAAACATGCCAAAAGGAACCCAAGCTAGTTCTTCACTTTGAAATTGTTTTCTTCATTTCACAGTTAACCGAATGTCCTTTTGGCGAATAAACCAAAGGGGGGAGGGAGCTTAGTGGATTTCTTTCAACAACAACAAGGAGATCCTTAATCCTTAGAAAACACAAATGTTGCTAGAGCTTCTAGAGAAGGAGGGGAAAAAAAAAACTGTGAGACGACGACGAAGGACTCAACATAGATCCTGAACCTCGAAGTAACAAAAACAATTCCAGAGCAAATGGATGGCTATAAATATGGGAACGAATCCAGTTACACATTGAACCTAGCAATGGATGTAGGAGATTTATCAAGCAATCGTTAACATTTTGTTCGATACGCACACACACACACACACACATACAAACGGTTTGTTTTTGTTGAAAATTCGAATTCAAGAAGAAAACTCCAATAAAAATCCAAATAAGGACTCTAGTCCGTTTCCATTTTTGAAGTGCAGTCCGAAAAGAGTTCAAGACTAGTTGCCAGGCGACAATACCAACGCATCCGTTATTGAGTCGAATAATAATTTTCTCAACTGACATTTCACGGATGAGTAAATCGGTACGGACGAGTATATTTTCGAAGGATATGCTTCCATAAAATGCGGATTTGCTTTCAAATATTACTCTTTCTCTTTCTCTCTGTGTTGCTGTTGCTTTTGGTTTTGGTTTTGGTACCGCGTTGATTCACTATTATTTTGGCAACCATACACGAGAGTGTGTGCCGGTATCCGGGGACTGGGTTGGAAAACGTCAGGATAACTGAAGTGGCAACGGGTATGGGTACCATTCTAGCAACCAGAATTTCTAGCGGTGAGTATGGGCCAGTGTTGGTTGTGGTCATTGAATTGAAAGTGTTCTCGTTGACAGCGATTTTAAGTGGAAAGGAAAAAATCATTCGGGTCACTGGTGCTGAATACTACTACATATGTGTGTGTATCCTGTGAATGAGAACGATGAAATCTTATTTTCTTATTTTTCATTTTTCATTTTTTTTTCTTTTTTGAATGAATTTATGTAGGTATTCACTTTAATTTAGTTAAAGTGTGCCAAGAGTGTATTTAAGTGGTTAGAATTGAGATGAAATTGATTCGTTGTACTTGGAAATGATTGGGTGAGGTCGGGTCGTGTACCTACTTTTCTCCAAGTTTTTCCTGATTTTTTTCAAATGCCACGTGTCATTCCTTTTAAGTAGGTACTTTTCGAATTGAGAATATAAAATTATGATGGAGGCTATCGATGACGAGGCACTTGGTAGTGGGAAAGCTCTGAAATTTAATGGAGTAGTAGAATCTGCTGTGACGAGATCCTGTTGCTGTTACAAAGAAAAAGAATAGTAATGCGATATAGCCTGTCAAACACGAATTTCAGGAAAAAAAAAACAAATGTCCCTTCGTGGAACGATTGGTTACAAATTGAAACATTAAGTGGGGAGTGCTTGAAAGCTTTTTCGCTGGGGAGTTGGAGATTTTTCTTCCTAAGATTTCAACCGATCCTTAAGGGATTTGTGTAAGAATTGAGTATTTAGTCACATCGGCTTCAATCCTTTTCGCTACAGTCCTATTATATCAAAATGGGTACAGAGCAAACTGTAGATGAGACACAAACGGCTTGCGTCTCAAGTTAATGCACCTTGTTAATCCCTCTTTTCAAGGCATAAGACAAACACTCTATTTTAGGAATAATAGTCACAGTTAAATGTTTAGCGACCCTTACCCGGTTACTTAATGTTATATCGTTAATTGGACTTGGTCAGTATGCAACTCTAGTTAGCCCTGTAAATTGTTCAAGATTTTCGCTGGTTTTTCTTGGATATCCAAAAAAGTTTCCAAAACAGCTGCATCTTCCACCATTGCTAATGTAAATAAATTATTCGGTCAGCTTTCGCTTCCGGTAATCCAAGTTGCTGAGCCTATTTGTTGCGTTAAAAATATATTACAAAAGCTATGATTCTACCCATTCTTTCTCTTCTTGTCCTCCTTCATGATGTTGCCTTACTTTCATTTTTTGTTAGTTGTGGATAAGTGGCGGTTGCTCTTGTCTTGTCATATGTTCTGAGAAGAAAACAACGGACCAGACGGTCTGCACCCCATATGTGACCCCGATAAGTATCGGATAGATGGTCCGCGACCACTCACTGTTGTGCCCCATCGAGAGACCTGCATAAGCTCGGATGCCGCGAGCTCATCCCATAATTAATGTTTTCTGATGACGGCACAAATACATATTTTATTAAACCACGAATTCCACAGTTCCCCAACCTTATACCGGTTTAATCCGTAATCGAGGAAGGTAAAGGGTTGTTTGTCAGGATTAGGAATCGAGATTTTCTTTCCAAAATAGATTCCTCAAGTATAATAGTAACGAAGTTTTAAATCCACAGCTTACACATCTTTTAAACATTTTAAATAACACAAAATTGTTCGAGGCAGATCAAGGGGATTCGAGCTACAAGTTCCAAAAAGCAAATACTCTGAGTTGATATGAATGTTCATTGATATTTTCGAAGCTCATACTTGAAAAGATTTTGGGATCATAACAGACAGCCAAGCTACCATTTAAGTGCTGAGCTCAAGCATTATTAGCTCTAGAATAATTTGGGAGTGCCATACCCTAGACAAGATCCAAAACGTCGGTCTATACTGGGTACCCATCAAGCCAAGATGAAGTGGATGAATATGAGACAGGACTTGAGTCGGAGTTAGAGCAATTGGCTTCTAAGTAACTGAGGAGACACTTTAAGGAGATAATTCTCAAAACAACGACACTTGCAATCCTCCAAAGAAAAGCGCGGACCATCTCTTAAGAAAAAGTTTTCGAATAATGCCGTTGGAAATCGAAAGTTGCCCCTTTGCTTTTATAAGTTCACCTTGGTAGGCAAGGCCCACAGAATCCGTCAGACTTCGAAATCCCATCTACAAAATTCACTAATTTTAACGTGTATACGTGCCTGAAATCAAGACTTACTTCCCATCTTGATCGTACCTGGGAGTATAATGATTTTTTATGTCATCATGATGACATAAATTCACAAGACCTTAGGAATAATAAGCCACGGAATTGTTGCTTAAACCAGAGATGGAGCAAATATGTATTGTATCGTCAAAGAGGTTATGCTCTTGCGCAGAACTTTCGAAAAAAGGTTGAAGACGACTAATAAGACTCTTAAAATCAAAGTAAACAACCTAACCTATCAGGAACTTCTTTGAGCACTGAGCAGCACGATATTCCAGAACAAGAAAGGAAATATGGACTAGCTGAAAATGCGGCAGAAAGCTCGAACATGCTTTGAGTCTTCCTGCTGTCTATCTTCAATGAAATGCTAAATGGAACTGGAAAGGCATAATGACTTGAAACTTGTAATTCCAAGAAATTTTCCTTATTCAATGCTTCAACCCAGCAGAAGTCTCTTCTCCTTTAATGACCCATAACCTTATTTTCATGTTTTTAACTTTCTTGGAGCTGAGTTTTTGCCTTCAAGGATATTTTGTTTCCTCTCCTCCTAAGTCAAACAAATTATCCCCGAACAAATAGTCAAGAAACCTTTGAATGAGTTAAGGCCCATTCCATGTCCACAATACGACCTTGAGAATCAATCTCAATTTAAGACAAACTTTCCCTTTCTCCCGTCTCAGGATTGCCTTTTCAAAAGTAATAAAACGAAAGAGGAACTATTTTCCAATTAAGTTAATTAAATGCAAACAGCAGGTAATTCTAGAATCATTTTCTTTCGCTGATTAAAGTTTTGCAAGGATCCTGAAGGGTATTTAAGTGCGTTTTCTTTTAAAAACCATTCAAAAGCATTCCTCCCCATTTGAGATGTTGCTCTGTAATAATCTATGACGGCGGAAAGTAGTCCATCCAGAGAGGGACTACATGCTTCCTTCCCGATAAGAACGAAGGGAGAAACGCAAATCTAACTGCCACCGCCCTAAACTACATGAGATGCAAATCCATGCTATAATAGCAACTTGATTTAGTTCATTTGTTCAGGAATAGAAAGGACTCATGAGTGTGTAGCATGCAAGAAAACATTTAAAAAATAATGGTGGAGTCAACTCCATAAGGGTCCCGCGCGCTGTAGTAGACCGACAAAACAAACTGTGTGCTACACTCATACCCCATATTGGCGTCTTCGTCCTTTTTCACATTATAAACACATCACATCCCAATACGGTTGTGTGCATCCTTTTTGTGTTTTATTTCTCGCCCAGTACTTTTTCATTCTTTGACTTTCACATGCACCCCCAGCGTAGTGCAGCGTACTACCAAATACACAACAAGATCGTTCCAAAACACTTCCGTATTGTGATGGCGGCGCGGGGGGACTTAAAAGTCCATAAATTTCAATCTTCCATGGGTCTGCGCTGTTGCGAATTTGTAAGAGCAAACAAGGAACAAACATTGCCTCGAAGCACATCCCATCCACCCACACTCACATGCATGAGTACTCGTATCGGGGACACATTTATCAACCAATTAGTGATGTTCGATGAATTTTCTTATAAATGGTGATGCTTCCTTCTAGAGGGGATCAATTTAGCTCCCGGTGATTGAGTGTGTGCGTGTGTGTCATCGTCTTAGTGTGTTGATTTTACGCACTGAAAAGTTAAAAGATTTTATCAGCGTGGCGCGCTAGATAGTGTCGAGAGTGCACACTGTGGAGTCCTTATGGAAGCAATTGGCTTCATTAAATGCAAACAGTTGAACTTAAAACTTTTACTGCTGCTCGAACGCACACAAATCGATCGATTGGCGTAATTAATCACACTCATGTGGGATACGTCGACTCTCTAAATATTTCCATTAAAGTGAATATTATATGCTTGCACGTGACAGGAGGCTTCTTGAGAATAAACTTCAAGAACGGCGGTGATGGAAAATAATGAAATAAACTAAGGAGGTGGGAAGTTGAACGAGATTTTATTTGTTTAAGAAAATCACCAGGGAGGTGGGTGTAATTAAAGTACCTAAGTAGCTGGTAAGTGTGAGCCTGTTCTGCGAATTTGAACGTAGCTTAAATGGGTAGAGAGTGGTACTTAACTCAGGCTGTCACCTGAAGGAAGTTCTACCCTTTCAATCTCAATGATCACAGACCAATACTTTGATTCACAGGTAGGTATGCCTGACCCTGAGAGTAAAGTAACTTTAAGATAACTACCTGAGACTCCTGTCAACTAGTTTGGAACAGATATGCTGTTATCAAAAATAAACACAAATATAGTGGAGGTGGCCTTTAGTATGGTGGCCAAGGACGACAGTGAAAGCAAAGGGGAGTCTGTCTTGGAATGACTGGAGCTATTTGCACCACAGCCGAATATACTCCAAATACTTTCCTTAATTTTTTACAGCTGGACCTAACCATTCCGCTAAACCGCTCAGCAGAAGACATAAGGCTTCCCAACCTCCCTTTGTCTTTTGTCTCAAACGCTCTTACTGTCTCATAATACAGAAAAAAACTACTTAGCAGCTCCATAGTAGGTGTCATAATGGAACACTGCACCATCGGCAAACACGCCAATAGGCTGGGCCTCTTTTACAATGACTGCTGTAGAAGCTGCAGGGACGGGGAGGAGGCCCTCTCAGCACTTAGAAGAGCATACTTAGGGGCCAGCTTCTTCCACAACCTAAACGAACCGGCTGACATTGACATAGGCAGCTTCCAGTACTTCATAGCAAGCTCTGACTGCTTCTGCGGGTAGTATGTATATGTATATTTGGCACGGCAGCTCATGGAGAGCCAATGCCTAGCTTCTCACAACCATTCATGTTGTGCGTGTTATATTCTTCGCACGAATGGACGGGACTTACAGTTTTAATGCCGACTCCGAACGGCGAATTGAGAGGCCTTTCATGACAGATTATACTCTTGCAGGTTTGTCATGCCTGCGAAGAGGTGGTGCCGCGAAAAAACGTTTGGTGGTTTTTGAGAATCGAACCTGTGTCTCTCGCTTAGCAGTCCAACGCACTAACCACTAAGCCACGGCGACCACTTCTGCGGGTAGTATTTCTGGTTAAAGTACAGATCCATTTCTTTTATAATTCACTAGCGCTAAAGGGGTTATGAATACCCTTATGATGCTATACACACAGCGCTTGTGTTGGTGTAGTGATTTTGAAACTCAGGTGGTATTAGGTTTTAGTCTTTTTGCTCTGATGGTGGTGTCCAGAAATGACCTCATCGATCTTATCTGGTCGAAGTGAAGTTGCAACCTGCAGCCTGCCACTCTAACCTGACCTAACCTAAGCTTCCCTAATTGGGATAATTCAAATGAAAATCTTTTGGCTTTCACGTATGTCTTTTACAGACGGCTCCAAGCAAAGCAAGTGGTACTAGAGCTGGTTGATTCAGTCGGATTCAGGTGAATGGCGAAAGCAAATCAGTCCAGCGTTTATGAAAAGTTGACGAAAGTCTTCAAAACGGAGGTCTTTGCTTTACCATACTTGGAGTAGCTTACTGAAAAATTTAACATACTTGAAGAATCAGCATCTACAGAGACAGCCAGGCTGAGGCTCTCAAAACCACTTGAACATTATTATAGAGTATAAAGCAAACTAAATAGGCTTTCCAATGGGTTTGTCTCACGTGGATTTCGGAAATATCTAACGAAATAGGGTTCGATGATTACTTTTGTGAATCTTGTTGGCTTTAGTTTAGCAAATCTAACGCACTAGAATGACTCTTATACTATCTTGCTCCAGAAAGCCGGTGTCTTATGAAAAGTTCCTTCTTTACTTAGGACGGAAGGCCTGTCGGTTAATGACAGGGTACAATGCATGTTGGCATTACATGGATGGGAACTATTGAGAACCTAACTTGTAGGTCCTGTCTTGAAAGCGACACTACGACGGAGTATTTTGCTTGTCAGTATCCTGCTTTCGAGAGGTTAAGACTGCACATTATTACAATTCGTCAAGACTACAAAGAAATTTGACTAGGCGTACATTTTTTTTTTTAGGTAAAGGACAATGCGTATGAATGCTTCGAGTAAACTAACCTTACCCCTGCTACCCACTAAATTCAAAACTGGATGTATTACTTCTTTCCTAATTTTTCCGTTATAAAATATTCCGTTACAATAAAACTGTATTATCCTTGACAGTTAAATGGCCATCTAGTGTTCAATAGAATAAGCAGTCGGAAATTGTAACCACAAATTTTCTGTTAGTTCTATGTTTCTTTTGAAAACACATCTCAGCACCCTCTATAATCTCAAGGCAAAGGGGTTGGTTTTGCACGATAACAGTTTTGTTTTTGACAGTATGCAGATGTTATACAAACAAATATTTGTTATACTGCACATATCCTTCATAAGAGATTATAGGTAAACTGCAATAATAGGATATGCATTATGGTCGACGATACTCAATAAATTTAAGCGTTTTGAAAAGAAGAACTGGTGCTATTTAAAGCATTTAACTTCCCAAAGGTACAATTACATACCAAGGGATTTTTTCATGATTCATCTTCGTAAGCTTTAAAGCTAAAAACTTAAATAATAACTAGTTAGAACACAGGTTAAACACTTTGAGGTAATCTGTTATTCAAGCAAATGCACGGACCAAAATGTCCGATAGCAGTTTTAAGGACGTTGGTACATAAAGAAAAGCGAGTTTAATACGCGGTCATTTTGAAAGCAACAATGATAACTTGACCTTATCTTTTCGTTCAATGTCAATAATTCGACCGTTTCTAAGAGATACCATGTTTTTCTTCTTTGGAAAGCTTTTACTCCCTTCTACTTATTTCTAACCTTTTCGTATGAAAACGTATGCTTTAATCCAGTTTCCAAACACTCCCAGTGCTTTAATTTTCGTAGATCAGATTTTTCGAACCTCAATATATTATCAATCCCGTCTTCGTACTTATACATATATTTTGATGCCTGTCATCTTCAATTGACTCCTGCCTTCTGCAGAAAACTTAAAAAGGTTTTCAACTTGTTTTCAATTTTTTTGTTTACAAATTAATGACACCAAATGCCTAGAGATTACGAGGTTTATCACTTCCGTATGCTGCACAAGCCAATGTCCATTCCTCCTCGATCCAATGTTTGGATTTGCGAGATAAACCGTAGGTTTCATTGATTTGTAGTTAAAATATGACGCGTACATTGGACTCCTGGGCACACAGAATGTGTATTCACGCATGTTGTTGGCTTATTCTTATGTTACTTTCCTTCTGTTACTTTCAGTGGTCTTTTTGTCATTTAACTTCCATCACAACTGCTTTAAGAGAGCAACTGCATTCAGATTTTATACCCAACACGTCTCCCATCCAGAACCCGAAATTCGGCAAATAAATTCCGTGCAGGACGATTTATCGTCAAATTTTATCGCATTGTAGGTATATCAAGGCTATACAGACCTGCTTCATTATTTTTAAATTTTTCGAGTTCTTTTTTTTCTGGATGTAGAACGTGCTACAAGTTTTTGATTTGCAAACGAAAGTACCGACATTCAACATCCCATTAAGCTTTCGGAGTAAATACAGAAAAGTTTATATTTTGCCTGTGGATCAACTATACTCCGAAATCGATTTCCGGTTGTGTTACATGATTTGCTACGAGAAAAGCTTTCTTTTGTATTTCTCCTTTTTAATTCCGCTAGAGGCTGAAATAAACTCAGAAATTCTCATAAAAAACGAATACATAAATTAATTATGTATAGACTAGCAGTCCTCCCGCGGCTTCGCACGCGCACCATACATTACATACTAAAGTTAATACTTAGTCGTTAGAAATCGTCTGCTCCCATTGAACTTTCGAGGCAAAAGATAGCAAAACGGATGAGAATGAGGATAAGAGGATGAAAGAATGAGAGGACGAGAGGATGGGAGGATGAGAGGATGAGAGGATGAGAGGATGACAGGATGAGAGGATGAAAGGATGAGAGGATGAGAGGATGAGAGGAAGAGAGGATGAGAGGATGAGAGGATGAGAGGATGAGAGGATGAGAGGATGAGAGGATGAGAGGATGAGAGGATGAGAGGATGAGAGGATGAGAAGATGAGAGGATGAGAGGATTAGAGGATTAGAGGATGAGAGGATGAGAGGATGAGAGGATGAGAGGATGAGAGGATGAGAGGATGAGAGGATGAGAGGATGAGAGGATGAGAGGATGAGAGGACGAGAGTATGAGAGGATGAGAAGATGAGAGCATGAGAGCATGAGAGGATGAGAGGATGAGAGGATGAGAGGATGAGAGGATGAGAGGATGAGAGGATGAGAGGATTAGATTATTAGAGGATGAGAGGATGAGAGGATGAGAGGATGAGAGGATGAGAGGATGAGAGGATGAGAAGATGAGAGCATGAGAGGATGAGAGGATGAGAGGATGAGAGGATGAGAGGATGAGAGGATGAGAGGATGAGAGGATGAGAGGATGAGAGGATGAGAGGATGAGAGGATGAGAGGATGAGAGGATAAGAGCATGAGAGGATGAGAGGATGAGAGGATGAGAGGATGAGAGGTTCAACGCATTCTATGTATTGCAAGACTGACATGCAGAAACTCCGCCTGACAGCAGCCATAGTTGTGTGCAACTTTATTGATTTTGTAAAACCAACATCCAAACGTCAATTATTTCAATTCCATGCAACAAAAAACAAGAAGTCAATGTGTAAAGCTACATGTTATGACCTATCTGTCGACGACACTCCATTTTATAATATACGGTTATTATCTATGAAATTTTTAAAATAAAAACTAGTTGCTCCAGCAAAATGATAAATTGCGCTTACAGACCTGGTATGACGTTTTATTTTCCATGGAAGACTCTAACTGCCCGAACACAATGCACGGCCGCCACTCCAATCTAACCTTAACGAATCTACAGCTGATCTGATTCTATTCATTCATCGGCCTTATCGATTGGCGATGCATAGCTTTACTGGCAGAGTCATTAGCCTAAGAGGGCTCCTTCATAACTTCAAGGTTACAATTCACTATTACGCGTTAGGTGTAGTGTCAAGTCCATATTAAGGTATGGTGTGATCATTTGATGGATGACTCTCGCAAATACCAAAAACCTCGATATTTTAGGTAAAGTGCAAAGATTGGCAAATAACATAAGCTTCAGCGATGTACTAGAAACCACTACCTCCGCAACAGGTAATGCTTCATCCATTGTCCTTGGCCATTTTCGGAAAGACCAACTACACCCCACCTAAACTGAGATTTGTCCATAATTTCCAGACAATAATACCCGCCCGTGATGAGTGGGTTTATACTGCCACTAAGGACCATTGTTCAGTTCATTTCTACTCAGACGGTTCCAAATCGGAAATGGCGTGGGAGGTGGTATTTTTTCCAAAAAGCTCTTCCTGATCATTGTAGCATATCTCAGGTGGAAAGCCCTTTCCTTTCACGGACAGTCAAGCAGTAAATAAAACTGTGTTGCGTGCCTCACCACAGAGACATTCCGGGAAATTGCAAGGTTGACGAGCTCGCAAAAGTAGGCAATAGCATCAGCACGTTGCCGAATGAACAACACTTTGGTGTGCCTATTGCAACACGCAAACACTTACACAAGCTGGGTGTTATCGGCAAAAGTCACCAGCAGATGGGAGGACGCGACGTAATGTCTAGGGTCCAGACAAATTTGGCAACTAGATCCGTAACTCCGACACTGCCCCAAAGGCCTACGTGTACAAAAGAAGACTGCACCACCTAGGAGCTCCTTTCTCCAACGATCTCAGCGATTCGGCTGACATTGATGTGAGTATTATCCTTCGCTTCATCAGAAGCGAACAGATTCAGTGTTATCAACTCCTTAGCTTTTAATTCGAATTGACATGCCCTTCACTTTAACCTACCTCAAAACATAAATCCTTTACACACATGCTTTCTTCCCCGTCCATTAATAAATGCCACATTCAACTGTCTGAGACATCTAACAACAAAAATCGAAATAATTTCCGTACTCACACACAAAAAGCATTGCACTTCCGTTCGTCCTGCGAATAATTAAATGGTGAATATGCCATTCGAGCACACTCAAACTCACACTTTCCGCCACCCACCCGCATCGCATACTCAAACAATGCCTTATTAAATTGGAATTTCCAATTTCTTTGTCACTTCCATTTGTCATACGTGTAAACGGGACGCCATTTAGCCAGGAATAGTGTCACTGTACATAGTTTATAGTGTAACAACCACCACCACCACCATCACCATCAGGACTAGGATTGTCGCTGCCGCTGCCGGCACTTCTACTGTACACACGCCAACCTAAATAAATAAATGTGAATATTCTGGCGAAGTGACACAACTAAAGAAAGTCCTTCTTCAATCCAAACCGAGATATAGAAATGCTAAAGTCGTCCCCCTCGGTGTGGCCGGGCGAGACGCCTCTACCCCGCCGTTAGACACGTAATAACAAGCCAACAAAATTCAAGTTAGCATTTCCACTAGGGGTAGCATTTTGTGGTTGCAACATTAATGTCATGATGTTGCATTCTATGCATAGAACTCTCACTTCGTTCGAAATGTCCTTGTAAGTCGATGTATGTGTATGGGTGTGTGTTTGAATGTGTCGGTGGTGAATTTGCTAGGAAACGTCCTGTTTCCGAATTCAAATTGAAAATTTAGATGTATTCCTCTTGCTCGATGTACCCGATGATGAATCCTGTTGAATTTCCCTTTGCAAGGGTTCAGTACAGAAAGAAGGGACAACCACCATCACCAACACCCACTAGCAACATCTCTGTATATCCGTTTGACATGACAGGAGAGAAGAGAAATCAATTTACGAAGCCAGAAAGACGACAACCAAGATGCATGCAGCACCTTAAAGATATTAGCTTTTGCATTATGTGTAGCATATGGAGCGTGAAATTGTATGAATGATGTAGCTCCTGGGTGTAGTAGTGAAAAATATAGGACTTCCTGAAGTTTCCTTGTAAATTAGAAGATGATCCCTGATCTCTTTACTCTCTTCCTCAATCTGTTGTCGTTGTTGCACGCAACGTCCTTGAATGCTTCGAATTCATTAACTATATTGATGGTGTCCTCTACCGAACCGCAGACGGCAGACCATTACGGTCAGAAAAGCATAGAACAGAGAAAAGGAAGGAAGGATACATCTTGTCGGATGTCAGTGCCAAAAATGTAACTATTCTCGGAATTTGGTCTGTTTATCTGTGTGTGTATGTGTGAGAGGGTTTAATTGGAATTTACTTAATTCAATTGCATTCACACTGTAACCAGTTTGTTTTGTGGCCAAATTCCGGAAAATGAGGAATGGTATGGGTCATGCTCAGATAACTTTTATGAATGGAACATTGAATTATAAATTTATACACACGAGGATAATCAAATCCTTTGAATTACATTTTCTAATATTCGTACATACTTGCAAAATAGGCGTTTTGTAGTGCAATCTGGTTAAGAGATGGTCACGCTTGGACTAAAAATTTGAATGGAAGATGTCTTCAAGTCAGCCAACGTTGAAGAGATGAGTAATTAGTTTATTTAATTGCTTTCAAGACCGATGCAATCCGACCGACACATGGTTGGCTGCATTGTGGTTGACTTGCTGGTAAAATATTAAAGAACGTGGCTTGATTAGATTTTAATTTGATTTTGCATTTACTAATACATAGTTGCAACAGGAAAAGGAAATACATAGATGCATAGGGTGCATGATTTTCCTCTTCATCGTAGTGATGAACATAAGATTGATTTACTGACTTTCTTTGCGAACGCTTGACGCTTTATAGTCCTATTTTCAAGAGCTGAGACGTTTCTGATTTCATGTTTTTGAATTCTGTTGACAAAAACATCGTGCTAGCCCTTGGAAGGACTTTTCATGACGATCTTGAACTTGATCTCTATCTACGCTTTTTTAGAGTCATCAATGTCTTATATGGTAGTCATAGCCAAGCTTATCAGTCCCATTAGGATCGGCGTAAGATCACGCGATGTGACGTTGTATGACTTCTGTTTGTCAACTTTTAGGTTTGGGACCCGCTTGTTCTTATTGGAACATCCCTTATTTTTGCGGCTCGAAACTCATATGCGATAATCCTGACTCCATTCGAAATGTGAACATCTACAAATGTCTTACTCTGTAATGAGTCCTTTAATTGCTGTGATCAATTCCGAACTTCCAAACTACACTTTGTGAGCCTAAACGGTTTTCTACTAGATAGGTAGTTTGAAGAGGTGGCTGCGTCGTTGTGATGTAGTCTTTACATGGATCTCTACGGATCCATTGTGTTCCTCTTACGTGGAATGTCCAGTCTGAAAAGACAAAAAGAAGGGAAAGGTCTGGGTGAGTGTAATAACGATGGTTCTACCTCCCTGAACCACCCTGAATTCGTATTGAATTTTAAAATGGCTTTTGGTGGCTTTTTAGATAGGTCGCCCAGGACATTGAAATAGTATTCACCGCGGACCGTCCTTCTTGTTATGTGTAGGCTAGGACATTCACATAGAAATTGAGTTGTGTTCTTTCACGTCTGTATTCCCACAGCCTTTGCATAACGCATTCTTCTAAGGTGGCCCGCAAGCATGATGGGGCCTATGCGGTTTCCAACTGATTGCATATGACGACAAGTTCAGAAAATGGAAGGAGAGTTCCAAGTCATCCGAATCAAATAACTCTCAAACACGTTCCGAAATTCATTAGAGAAAAAAACCAGAAGCTTGCCTGTAACGAACGCTGCAGGAGATCCTGCTTTCACAGGATCTTACTTAAGTACGGCGTCTTACTTTAGCAGTGGTGTAACAGCGTTTCGATACACGTTTAGCCGCGTGAATCCAAATCACTACGCCGGCGTAAATAAGTTTCCCGCGATCGCTCTTTTAAGTTTTGGTTTTCCAGTCAGGATCCGTCCTCTACTTTTCTTTCCACCCTCTCTTTCTTTAATGCAACACACAAATCCGTAGACCAAACAAGCATGACTTTCATTTGTTATCACTTTATTGACATTGACACTCATCCCTATTTCATGAATCTGTCCACTCAACTGAACATGGAACAGTGAAGTTGCGACGATTCGTTACACGTAAAGCCGCAATCCAATTTACTCTACGAAACGTTAAAAAAATTGCATGCTTACACCACCAGAGATCATCAGAGATGCCCTTAAATGTCTCATAACATCCTTTAAGTCCACGAAAGTCACTGAGACTACTTCAAAATCTTAAATTGTTTGCCTACATCTTAGTTTGTTGTCTTGATTTCATCGAACTGACATTAAGAACCTTGATAACAGCTTCACCTTTCTAATTTCCTGTTAAAAATTATGTATACCATACCACATCATCATCACATCCACATCCTATGACATTTGTTTACTCAACCGACAAAACGATGGACTCTATCCAAACCCATCTGCCCCAAGGAACACTTTCTGCCAACTACCTCCACTGTAAACAAACACTTGCTTCTACTAACATCTACACCAGTTGTTCCAGACAATGGCATATGGTCAGACTTCAATGGCTTTAAAGCACTCAAATGTACCCACCACTGCAGGCTTATCCCATTGTCGGCCTATTCATAACACAGGAGTCCATTCTAATGGCTGAAGTGCCTTCAGTCAGCTTATTCCAAAACAAGTACATAACTGAATGCGGTTGAGGCATTATGAGTCCCCATTACTGGATTAATACTTGGTCCATTTGCAAATGCAATCAGAGTAACAGTCGACAGGGTATGTGTCCTTAAATGAAACACCCAAATCGATGGAAACAAAATCTACACCCCGAGCATCATTCTGGCGACATTAAGTCAAAAAACCACAGTCGAGAAATCATGGCATTCATAATTTAATAATGGTGGCAGCGAATCATTGTCGGAGTAGAGGCCGAAAGGACTCTAACTCCAATGGAAATACATCAGAGTAGCGTCAGCATTACAGTGCCTTTTGGAACACGCTATCAAATTCGCATTAACGCGTTCGAAAGTTCGTAAAACTGGGCCGAGTTACCATGATGCGGGACTCGAAGTACTATTCAGCTCGCAGCCGATTTTAGTTTTTATGTTTGCGGTCTACATGTATCCAATTATGATTTTGTGAAATTGTGCCTGTGTATCCGTATGATCCTGCAAATTGGTCGTATAGAATGACGGTGTGGGCGCTAGACTGGAATGTCGGGCAAAAGTTAATTTGCTTTCTGTATTGTGCTGTCTTATAACTAATTTTGTAATTAGGTAGCATGTTATTGCCGGGCCATAGAAGACTGTAGAGTCATGTTCCATGGAGTGTTTTACAACGAAAAGTCGAAATGAAATGTTGTGGAGTCGTAAAGTGGAATGACTGTGGGAAAAAAAAAAGCGAAAGCAGTGTGGTGGGCCTGTGCCTGTTTGCCAGAGATGAAGCTTTTCAAATGAAATTGATAATTTTTTTCTTGGGAATATCTAATTTTATTTTCGGGACTCGGATTTAATTAAAAGTAAAAGTAACGAGAAATAATTTTGCGAACGTATGAAGTATGCTTTGTTTATAGTTTTAGATTGTCAGATTGTGGCAGTAGGATACTTTTGAAGTCCTTTATGGATGGTTACATGACGTGAGATGGGTATTCATTTCGATGTTGACTAGTTTTGTTCTGTTTAGTTTTTATGTGGTTAACTTTACTAGAAAAAAAAGGTTTCAAAAACGATTTGAAGGTCGTCCTTGTTTGCTTTTAGGTGCCTTTGGGATCCCATTAAAGCATACAGAATCTTAGTTTCATGATTTTTTTCTATCTATCGGCAATAGGAGCATACCTTCTTGAAACCTGTTCGCTTTGAATAGACAAAATGGGTTCAAAGCTTTGACTTAAGCGGAGATATTAAGCCGTACAACCCCTAAGTTCTACGAACCGATCAATATCCATGTGACAATATACCAAAGGAGGAGATATAGAGTCGAGAAATAAATACGTTGACGATAAGGAGAAATGAGATGTGCTATCACCGATTGGCTGTACAGGACTCTGAGGGACTTCCTTTTATTTTTAACTTCCCACAAAAACACCAATTGTTTAGGTTACACAAACATTCATGTTGTGCGTGTTATATTCTTCGCACGAATGGAGGGGACCTACAGTTTTAATGCCAACTCCGAATGGCGAATTGAGAAGCTTTTCATGACAGATTATACTGTTGCAGGTTTGTCCTGTGTCTCTCGCTTAGCAGTCCAACGCACTAACGACTTAGCCACGGCGACGCACTAACCACTAGGTTAGGTAAGGTCTAGTAATAGGGTTGATAAGGGAAGGAAGTGATAGTGCCCTTGTCGGTAACTTTTTTCACTTCTCGCCATGAATTTGGTACTGCCTCCAGTTGCCCACTCAAATATAGTTGAGGTCTTCTTCTACATTTATGGGTTGGTTTAGTTCGCGTCCTTGGAGACCGAAACGACACTGACGAGTGGTTTGTAGAATTGTCATCCCGAACAATGATGAATTTGACAGATATTCCAATATTGGACGTGGCTGTGTCTCTATAACTGCTGTCATAGATGGCCTTAAAGTTGGACATCCAGTTAGACTTCTTGTTTTATCTCCAGTAGAAGTGTACAAATTTGTTCGATTGTGGACTTTCCTACCATAAAGTTCATGATTATACAGATCTTCCTCGAACAAGGTTCCCTGGGCAACGTAATGTATTTCTACGATATGCAATTGGTAAAGACTACCTTCCATTTAACTATGGTACATTGGTGATTATGACCGGCTCTCACTTTCCCTTTGGTTTCATCAGTTTTTTTCGATTGATAAAACTGGACTAGACTTGATATTGAATTCCTTAACTCAAACCGCTGTCCATGAAAAAAAAAAAACTCTAATACATATATACGTACATATGCCAGTTTTACCTGGAAAAGTCCTTCCTCTAAGGACTCTTTAAACAAAACGTTTCTTTACGTCAATTTAATCTAAAAACGAAGCGCTGAAACAGAATTAAAACTGTATCTTTAGAGACTCGACTGGAGTCCCCTTCAAGTACTAATGGAAAAGTCCCATTCATACGTTCACTTTTCTCTCTCTCGGACCTAATGAAAATGTTTCCACTCATTGCAAAAAGTCCTTTTTAATATGAGAAGAAACAGAAATAGAAAAAGAAATAAATTTGTATGTTTCTTTCTTCCTCTGCGAGTCCTTTCAATGACAAATTTTAATCAAGCCTTCGAATTCGAGTGCACTCATACGAAAAAGTCATAAAAATGCACAACTTTACGGAACATAGAAGTTCCTCCACCAAGACAATATTAATCCATTCTCTGTGCGAATCAAAGCAAAAATAAACCAAAAAAAAGGAGAAAACAAAAAAAATCTTTAATATAACCACAAGAATTGCAATTGCAGCAGAGTTGAAACTGAGAGGGTTGGGGTATACAAGGAGAACACCTAGCAAACGCTCACAAAAATTGATGCATGCTGGGCAAATAGAAATCGTTTGCCCTACCTTCTCCAACTGCACCTTGCCGCCTTAACAAAATGTCCCTTTGTGCATAGTGCAAACATCGCAAACCATTCAGCCCACCTGCTGAACCTATGCTATCTTCCTATGTGTATGTCCTTTCTTCTTCATCTGATGACAAAACATACAAACACAACGCCCCAACGTTGTACTTTCTCTAGGCTCTAATCTTCTGTGCCGCCAACGACTGTCACCCCTTTTTGTTCATCTCTCTGGCAACAATAAAAGCTTAGAGCAAACGTAGATGTATCCGTATGTAAATAGTTGGTGACTGGAGAGTCGGCTCTGATTCTGGGTGTGGATTAGGTTAGAATGGAATGAGTTTCAAGGAGAGTACTCACCTTCGGCATTCTAGTCACCCGTTGAATTGTGTATGTGAGATGTGTGCTGTGCACATTGAGGTGGCTCGAGGCGCATGGTAGCTTTTTTTTGATTCCCAGGTATAGGCGGTTGGGCAAGTGATAAATAATGGATTGTACTGGAACGAGTGAAGATACAATGTGTCAAGAGAGAAACTTCTTTATTTGTTTGTAATATCTTATGAGGTTTAATGAATTCAGTAACTGCCAAATGGCTTTAAATTTGGAACGTAGGCTCTTTGAAATCGGGAAGGAAATTTAGACACAGCTGCCTAATGGGCATCGGATAGATAGAGGGACTGGGAAAGAAGAGAACCCAAGACCAAATTCATTCAACGAAAAGGCAGTACCTATCGAAGTTTAAAAGAGCGTGGCACAGCAATAACAAATTAGAGCAAAAATCGAAGCCGCCGCCGCCGGTCTGATAACTCGCCAGCGCAGCTTTTCAAATACGGAGACGATGTCATCAACTAAGTATAAGCCGGCAAAAGCGTGCCTAATGACTGAATAATCCGCTTAATCTTTAAAAAAAGCGAAGAACTACAGACGCCTTTCCCTGCTAAATGTTGTATATAAGATGCTATCCAACGTATTGTATAAACATATTAAGCCCTTCTGTAGCGCATTTCCCAGCACGTTCCAGTGGAGCTTCCCCTAAAGCAATTCCTGCAAAATAAGGAACTCTTTTCATCGACTCTTAAGCTGCTTCTGATGGCATTCATCATCTCGCGACTTACACGATGGCAGATCGTTCTGATCCGGTTATGTCTTACAGCGGTGAAAAAGACGCAAAGCACCGTGCAGTTTGGAAAGCTCATCTGGACTATTACGAACTAAGACAAAATATGAACTGCAGGTGTTAACACGGGGCACTATCTTTAACAAATCTGTCCAGCTCCTGGGATATGCAGACCATGAGAATGGAGGAGAAGATTTAACCGCGAACTCTATAAGTGAATATTGTCTCGGCTACAGACAAGATGATCCTTGAATCGCAGCCCCTTAGTTTGCAACGACCAGGAAGACTGAACCACAGGATCGAAAAGCATGGAAAGCTGTCGACCAACATCTACATTTTAAGAAAAAAAGGTGGTTCCCTATTGAATTGTGGGAATGGTAATTCCTTATATCTCGTGCAATCTAAAATGCATCTCAGTCCCCTTTCTTGTTAGCCAGATTGTTTTGTAGGAACCATCGGCTAGGAAAAGATAAATAATGAAACCTGTATTTGAAATTTGGAAGTAGGTACTCTATGTATACATTTTTTTTTTTTTTAATTTCAGTTTGTATTTTCCCACAACGACCTTGTGCTGAGTTTGCAACAATTGCGCTATGTTGTCCATGACAATAAAAAGCTGAAAGAGTTTAGTCTGCCCTTAGGATGTAGACTCCTATGAGTCGATATGAAAGAGTACCTACAACCACATTGTCACCACAGAGATGCTCAACCTATAGGCGATTCGTAGCAACAAAAAAAAAGAACACCAATATGAAGGAGTTGCAATGATCCCTAGGGTATGAGACTAAAATTACTTCTGTGGCATATCCTTGCAGATAAAAGAACAATTTGAAGAGATGCGTAAATATTTGTCATCAAGCTGCGGCAGCATCATATACATCATTAAGCGAGGGATACGGAGAAAGAAAAAAAGGAAAAATGGGATAATGTCAAAGCGGGCACATCAACCTCAACCTATGCCATGGCCGACGGCATTGTCGCGTTTGTCGTCGTTGTTGCCGGCGCCGTCATTTATCTGCAAACAGTTGCGATTTAAATACTTTGCTTAGCTCTCAAAGTGAACTATGGAGGGTGGCTGCAATGGCTATGTTCAGCTGTTGTGGAGGATTCTAGAGGATTCGTGGTTTTCTGATGAAGAGTTTTTAAAGTCCTTTTGCATATTTAGTGTGACGAGTAAGCATTATTGTTTGGGGAATGGTTGGAGATAGTAACACGGCCACAGATGTATGGAATATATTTAACAGAAGAGGTTGGAATGAACAAGTTATTTTATATTCAAATGACACATCGACACGAAGGAATTTAAAATGTATGCGTGAGTATCTACATTTTGTCAATATTGAATGCATAGCAAGTTTCAACTACAAGTAGGTTACCATGGGAGAGCCTTAAGTGTGAAGCTTTTTCTTTTAGGAATAAGGTTAGTGGCAATCTTGAAAAGGAGAATAGGGAGAAGCAGCAGTATGTAGGATACATGGATGAGAAGAAGACCATCGTCAAAGAGCTTATAGGCTGCTGAGGCCCAAAATCATTGGAGCGTGTTCCAGGTGGAAATAATCGTGACTAAAGAAGTCTTACTTTGGCATTAGAAAAAATTTATTTCCGACATAGATATCCACATCCTGTGGACAGCCAAAAGTTACTCCAGATTTCCGCTCATTTTTCACAGAGATGGTAGAGCTTCAATTTTGACCTCTGATGGGTGCGGGAGCATAAAGATATTCTAGACAACTGTGAGGTGGACGAACTCGCTCGATATGGATCAACTTAAACCATTCTACCAGAAAAAGGCACCGATCGCTACGTGTAAACTTAAACTCAAGCTGGATGCTATCGAGAGAACAAATTTTAGGTGGACAAATAGTACAACATTTGGCCAAAGCTTGTGTCATCACTGGGCACAGTCTAGGTCTCTTTCGCAAAAGAAAACTTTACTTAAGAGCCTTCTACTAAACAATCTAGACGAATCGGATAAACAGAGATGTCAACAACTTCGACAGAAGCTTCAATTGGTTCAACGAGTTGGTAACGAGAATCTTTCCAAGATCCATGTGGTATCACTTGGAATTTTTAATTTTTGAGGTGAGCTTCTGAAGAGGCCTCATCTCACCTTACTTTATACATATGTCTTTCATTGTTTTGAAAAAAAAAACGAGGTGAGGCTTATGGTTCTTCATGATTTTGGTAGTACAGATGGTGTCAGATGGTCACTTCTTTTAAACTCCACGCATAGCTTGTTCTGAAGATCTTGATCAGAATTGGTATCTTGTGGGGAATGCTCGTCTTAAGGAGTGCAGGAAAGACTTCGTCTTCGGGAAAAGCTAATTTTATTTTGCTTTCATAAAGGATCTTCTTGACATTCTTTGTGACCCTTATCTGGAGAGGATTGGGAGTGTAAAGAGAAGTAATTCGTTATTTGTTGGTCACCTCCCTAAACCACCCTGTGCATTTTAGAACGGCCTTCGGTGGTTGATAGTTCGCTCGGGTTGCTTAAGAGGTATACCCTTAAGTTTGTTGAGGCTTGAGCAGTCGCAGAAGAAGTGTCGCCAAAGCCCCCGCAGAGATGGATTGTATTTCGTCGCATCCTTCGCAGATCTGCCGCCAGTAAGACAAGGGCTAAGTACGATCTGTTGAGCGTGAGTATTTCTTTTGTTCTCCCTTAACACTGTTGTGGCTATATTATCTTTGATATGCGGGGTGATGGGAAGGTGCTTCATCTCTCATTGTCAACTTTTCAGAAGTCAAACCGTATGTTTTATTTAAATTAAATATTAGATATGGGTGGCCATGGTGTAGTGGTTGCATCGTCACTTGTCACGCTGAAGGTTCCAGGTTCGAATCCCGATGTCACAAAAAAAAAAAAAAAGTCGGTCAATTGCGAAAAAAGCTGACGTCAACTCTACTGTATAGGCATAACACTGGCAGTAGGGTAGGCAATGGTTTAAAAGTGTTGATCATACTAATGCCATCGGGATGTTCGAAAGAAATACTGTGAATTATAAGCAATGGCAACAGAACCAATAATTCTCCCCAGTCATTCTGGATACCACCCTCGGAGCAAAAAGACTGAAACCTAATACCACTTGAGTTTCCAAATCACTACACCAACACTAGCACTGTGTGAATAGCATCATAAGGGTATTCATAACCCCTTTAGCGCTAGTGAATTATAAAAAAAAAAAAAAAAAAAAATACATCTTTAGGGTTCAGAACTGAGTCATCGATCATTGTTTGGTTCCGTTTGGACCCTCTTCTTGCCATTTTAAAGGCATTTTCATTGCCATCTATGCTTCGGGACACAACGGAGTGAAACTTTGAACATTGACCATTGCTTCTTTTTTCTTCCACAGTAGTCAATCAATCTCTTCAATGGAAATAAGTTCAGGTCAGTGGGGTCATCTAGGAGGCAAGCTAAGCATACGACTGTATCAGTATTTCCCCTCTTGTTGTTCTGTTCTGATAAAAGATAAATTAAATTCCGAGTCACTGAATGCCTAACTTGAACCTTAATTCTGCCTAGTTATCCCAATTATACAACTCAATGTATCAGAGATGTCCCTAAAGACAAACTCAAAGAAAGTTACCACACCACAACTTATGTGATATAAGTTTCGTCAACTGTCAAAACCACCCTCCATTTTATTAAACAAACAAACTCCTAACGTAACCATATCAAACTACGCATTAATCGAATTCAGTTACCCCCATCCAAAAACTTCCCCCCCCCCATTGATTGTGGGGTAACCTTAACCAAAACTCTAATTTGAAAGGCATGTGACAGTTTTTCCCCTGTCATGCTCAATGGTGCCCTGTCGACGATAATTAGTCAACCCTCAGAGTGACACTCTGAAACTAATTCACCTTCAGTCGAACAAATTGATGAGCAACACGAAAAGTTGTCCTCCTCTAGTTCCTACTCCACATTGTGACAAGGACACATACCATTTATATCGTGGATAAGGATTAATGAAAGGTGCACCAAAGTTAGTCCATCAGCTGGTTGAACATTTCGTGACAGAGTTCTATCGATTCGGGTTACCCGGGAATAGTAGATTAACTTTCTGTTGTTTCCTTCATTTTGTTCGGTAAAATTCACATGCAATGCAATTAAATTAAGTCCAGTTGTGCGATAAATGGACGAAGTAGGACATTTTGAGTGAATTGTCGCTAAAAACATAGGGAGACGATAATTGGGAACATTAAACAAATTAACCTTTGTCAAAGGGGTGAAAGAGAGAAATAGTTTTCCATTTATATAAGCAAGGTAAACAGCTGCTGCATAGATCTGCTGACGTTTGTGTCAAGTCTGCACCTCATTACACAAGAAGTTTACACAGTTAACACTGCAAAGTGTTTAACTAGCGACTCAGCAACTAAAAGGCTCTTGTGCTGCATACTTACACTGACATAATTATCACAGTCTATCGCTGGCATTTGATGAGTCTCTGACACACAACTTAGATGGTAGGGCAGACTGTGTACGGTGCTCTGCCGTTTAACTTACAACCGATGAGGGAAACTTTTGGAGGAAAAAAAAAAATATTTTTGAAGGTGAATCCTGGGGTGGAAAGAAAAGATGAAAAGATTCCGAATTCAAGTAAAAAATGTTGGGAGGGATCTATACTTTTCATTTAAAGTGTGTTTGTTGAGAGCTTCTAGACTTGTTTCGGTTTAAGGAATGTTTTCATACCCATGGTTTAAAAATCCAGGAGGATTAATGGTACCACAGTCTTTAAGGAAAAGACCAATCGTTCGTTTTTTTTTTTTAATTTACCTATTAAGGCGCTTGGAATATCGAAAAAGGATGAAGTCAAAAGATTTGGAGCTCTATTGTTGATATCGTTTGGCAATCTTCCTTCTCTCGAAACCCTGGTACATTGGAACTAGATCTAGGGTTTATATGTCACGAATTTGCTTGCAGTCATTGTTGTTGAGCCTCGAGAGGCAATAACTGCCACTTTCCCCCAGAGCAAAGTATTTTGGAATTATCTTTGACTCAAAGAATAGTTGGAGACTAAGCATAGAACAACGGGTTAGAAAAGCGCGTGACTGAATTAAAACCTTTAGTAAAAATTGAAGTCTACATTGCAGTGGCAGATTCAGTTCTTACTTGAACCATAAGAGTTAGTCTGGTGGTCCGCTTTGAGTGAGCCTGCAGTATCAACAAATTTAATAGAAGTCAAAGAACAGCGGCAATAAGCCCTACGGATGTTATGCAGTCTAGTTCGATTGAGGCTCTGACTGTAATCCTACACCTACTCTCTGTCGATCTGCATGCCAAAATTATTGCATCGTATAGATAGATAGATAGAAGGAGTCTTGACGATGCCAATAAACTATTTGTCGAGCTCAGCACCTGATGGTCTTCTTGACGTTAACCAATGGTGGCTACTTTTAGACCACTGTAACAACATCTAGTTTACCTCGACCCTTGAAAGCCTTAACTCGACTACATAGAGAAAACCTTTCGAAATTTTCATTTGTTTGCCTCTTTTCTAGAGGACCACTCTAAATTACCCAACCAAGTCGATGTTTGATGTGTTAGACAAAAGTCCCGTATATATACGCCGGCTTTGCCTTGAGACTACCGAACTCATTTTTGCATTAAGGTTTTAAGATTCTTTTTCACATAAAGTCAGTAACTTATATGCAAGAACCTAACGCAAGAGCTGTCTCTGAGTCTTTCTTAGTTTTGAAAACCAAACGAACACTTTTGCAAGGAAATTCATCACTTTATGCTACCGACAGTTGGACTCGCCTATGAAACTGCTCTTCCTTTCATAAACAAGAACTCCCTTATATAGTTCCATGGACCGTTGTGAATTCCTAATTTTCACTCTTGTCTGTTCCTTTCGCCCATTCGTTCATTCTGTTGGACGTTTTCTTTTTAATTGTCATCAAAGTGTCGACATAATGAACCTCCCTGCAGTTCTTGTTAAATTTTGCCACATCATCAGCCCGAGATGAGCATAATGGTAGCAGACTGGCAAGACTACCAAATCTGGTGCATATCGTTAAGCGCTCTTCACTCTTTAGCATCATTTGAAAATCATCCCTTAACCGAACGTAAAGAGCAGACCGATGAAAACGACTACTTTCCTTCCACAACAGACCACGATAACATTGTGTGGGAGTGATTCAGAACGTTCCAAACAAAAGCAAAGTATAGAATCGTTATTCTACGATTTTTCGCTCGCCTTTATTATCAAACTCCCCATCCTCCATCTCCGTGTCCCTGTTTCTCCATCACTATGTCTGCAACTTTATATGGGTCTTCTATGAACCTTATCTAGTCATTTCTATGTACAGCCAATAACATTCGGACAGGGTTAGATTTTGTGGGACGATTTATCAGCTGAATCTGTTGTTTTCCAGTTAAAATGAGACGTCAAGTTGCATTGGCCTCGAGATTCAGTTCGATGGAGAGGAGTTTATATCCTTTAACTCACTTCAACCAACAAATCAGTATTCTATGCTCCATTCGATATGGTCCCTGCTTCTATACTCATCATGTCTGTGCACGTATGTATGTGAACACATTAAGAGCCGATTATAAAGCATTTATTTCTGAGCCTGTAGATACGGAAGTGTCCTACAACGTTCTGTAGGAAATCCTTTACCGGAATCCTTTACTCAATCAGATGTAAAAATGAAATTGACATAATTTATAATTCATATACTGTTTCTCTTGAGGGGCATCACTTCGGGGTTGTATGGGTGTCCAACATGTCCTGTACGGATGATTTTGCACATAATTCCTTTGGTTCTACAGTGAAGGTTTAAATTTAACTGGCAGCTATTCTAATTGATCGTAAGGATGTAGGGAATAGTAGATTGTTTTAGGTCAGCCAACAAATGGGTGTGTGCCTATAAAGTGATATCTAATGAAACTGTGTCATGGTACATAATTAATTTAAAGATTTATGTTAAGCCTGCTAGTTTATTAAAGAGGCTTACAACATTTATTAGATACAACTGGGGTTAAGATAAAGCTGGACATGGACATGAATGCTTTGTTTATGAGGAGTGTAGATAAGTAAAGGAACGTATTTGGTTGGGGATTACTTAAAGTTTTGGGAAAGATTAACAGTGTCGACAAGGTTAACAGTGACTGCGGTCAAGAGGACTCACTGAAAAAAGGAAGGTCGAGGTGCTATTTACGTTTGCTTTCTACTGGCGTGCGCCATCTGAGTGTGTCGTGATCTTCATCTAGTGCATTGGATTCGAATGTTGCATATAGTCGTTGGCTCACAGAAGGAGTTTTCCAAAGAATTTTGCTTTTGAAAAAATTGAGATCAACTTCATTTACTTCTGTCAAAGTCCATAGACCAGGACTAGGATGATTGGAGTTCTGTATAGAGCCACTTTAGTTGTTCGCGAGAGCCTTACCGGACACCATCTTAGTCCAAAGAAACAGCCATTGGCTAGTGTTATACTCAGTGCTGGGGTTTTTGTTTGAATTGATAGGGAAGGCTTAGTAGACAAAGTCATCTTGGCGAAGTAATTTTTTTGACGTCAAAGGTCCCAATGGGGTGTGTAGTGAAAATAATGGAAAATCAGACGGGTTTTCAGGGTTGCAATGGCTACATTGCTCTGTGTATCTCGATTCTTTGAAAGAAGTCAGAAGCCATCCAGTCAGTTTGTGGTGGGTATCGACTTGAAATTCTTGGCTTTTCTCTAAGATCTACTGTAATGTGAATATTTGGTCGAAGGTCGGACTTTCTTGGCCCAGAGCTACACCGTTGTTGATAAATAGCGCTCGCACAATGCAACAGATAATATCTTGTATGAGATGTTTGTAAGACTGATGCCTCTGTTGTTTGCGTGTTTAAAGGGGTTTTCTTTCCTCGAGGCTTCTTACTTTATGGTAAGAATCGTATCGGCGTATCGGCTCCGCTAAAGAATCTGTACTTTGACTGTGAGTGCCTGTTTAGTACTTTTGACAGTGATGTAGAATATTCAGCAAAAACTGTTGTATAAGCCCTCAGATAGTAAATAAGATTTATAGGCTTACACTCACTTTACACTGTTATGCTTACTGTTTAATTGTCTTCTGACCTCATATATAGATCTTAACTACTCCAGCATTGACGGATGTATTCAAGAAAAGCCGACTTCTGTCCAAGAAATTCTCGCCGGAACAGCCAGATATGAACAAATCCCACACGAAGTAGAAGTTTTAAACTCTGCACATTGCATTCAGAGTGTTACCCTTGGTAATATATTAGCTAGAAGAGACCCCAATTTTTCTAAACTTAGGCTCAATAAATATTAAGCAGACTACCAGTGACGGGCTAAGGCGGCTGTTAGTGGCTAGGAAGCAATGAATTCTCAAGTCTTACTTGCACTGATAACCTTAAATGTGCACGCATGTAAGCACGGTGAATCTCGAAGACTGGTGTAAGCTAAGGCATGTTATAAGGTGTTGGGTTCTTTTTTTTTTTACACAATGGCTTCATGCTAATAACTTGAAAGTCGACTTTCTGGAGGTCTTGCGACCAAAGGAACAATTTCTACTTATTGCTTTCAAAGAGATTCTGGTCTTCGGCTTAGTAGCCATGACCAGATAAGTCGATTGTGGTTTCTTAAATGTATGTACGCATTTATGTTTATGGATGCAGAGAAGTAAACGATCTGAGTACATTCAATATTGTAAAAGTACCTCCAGCTTAAAGTGTTAAAAAAAAACTCTAGACCATTTAAATGGATTTCTCACTAAGCCTTTGATACAAAAAGTTCATAGTAATCCCGGAATATGACAACACTCTCCATAAATATGTTTGCATGGGTAAAACTTCCAAACATGCTCTCATGGTAATCTCTAATTCCACTAAATTTTCCTAATGTCCTTTCAACACTCCAGGAAATGAACAAAAGTCTTTCCAACTCCATTATCATTTTCTAAGTATTAAAACCTATTAAAGGCACATTCCGTACGTTAGTCCAACAATAGCCAAATGTGGGTAACAATTACGCCCACCACTGTACCACCAATACTGAAGGTAGTTGTTTGACTATGAATTTCTATTTTATCCCACAAACAAACCAATGGGACAGAAGGACTAATGGGCTAGCCATTAGAGTTTATCTAGCTGTGTAATGCTTCTGGCGGCGGTAACAGAAGCAACAGCAGTATACACCATATCATCCAAATGAGCAAAATCCTTTGACCATTGGTGATGATGGTGGTAACGATGGGTTCCAAAATATACACATAAAATCTACGCACAGTTATTTTGATATATTGCCAGAGATTTTCCATCTTATTGATCTGATTGGGATCCTTTGGCGGAGTGGAAGGAGAAGGAGTTTTCGTTTTGTGAAAGTGGGGGATTCAATACACTAGTGACCTAACACCGAAGAGAGGAGTAGAAACTCGAACAGTTATTGGAGGCATTTGAGGTATAATGGTTGGGGAGAGGATATACATACAGTGACAGTTGGATTGTTGCTTATAGGGAGTATCGTGTTCACTTCAAGTTTTAAGTACGTTTTGGGTCTAGATTTTGAGAAACTATTTTCAAAAATGTAAAAAGGATAATATGGTATCACAAGTTAAGAGTTCTTCAATCCTAACAGTAACCATTTTTTGATGTGACTTGACTGGAACATGATCCATCCTTTCAAGCAGACTTTATACACATTCAATTCAAAAGGACATCCTACTTGTGCTAATGAGACCTTTTCAGGATTTAAAGCTACCACGATACTCATTGCAATGGAAACCACAACAATTTTTGTTCTTTGTCCGAAATGAAATTCGATGCATATTCCTGTGCGAATCCTTAACCATCATTTCATTGTAATGAGCTTCTGATTTTCAGTAAATAAATGCCAAGCATCAAAGTTAATTATATAAATCATGCTCCGAGCCCCATGGAGAAAAATAAAGCCTTTCATCAGTCAAAATATCAGTCATCAACAGCGCGTGGTGTATGTATAACCGTATCGAGAGATACCCGAAGCAAATTGATGGTAGTACGAGTCCCGGGTTAGCAAGGAAACATCACACGTTGTTGGCCCGCCTGCCTGCCAATAACATACACCAGACAGGAGAGCATTTTCGACGACTGATTTCATTCATTTAACTCCGCCCGCCCTAATTAAAATGCTCCCCGGGGGCAGCAGATGCTTTGAATTTTATGTCAAATTAAATGTACGTGGTGGGATCCTCTTAAATGTTATTATGGCTTCGTGTGTATAATTAGGTGTGTCTAATGTATATGTGTGTGTGTGTGCGCTGGAGGGTGGAGTGTGCATTGCTAAGAGCAACTGTGTCCTGAGGGCAATATGTCAGCGGTGGTAGCTAATGTAATTTGAATCTTTCTATTTTGAAAATCTCTGTATCCTTGTTCGAAAAAGTGCATACGTGTGGAAGGGAGTATTGATAAGTTAAGGCAAAGCCCTGCTTTGTACATTGAAATGTAGCTTTAATTTTGTTGCAGTGGAATTTATTTGGTTTCGAGTGGAAAACAGAAAGGCTTTGAGACAATATGTGGAAGTTGATGATAGTCCTTGTCAATCTTCTCAATGTGATCCAAATCATCATCCGACTTTTGGACATATTCGCTTGACTCTTGTAGTTGTCAAGATAATGAACGTCATTATGAAACGAATGGGAGAACAGTTAAGCTAGAGACCTATACCTTCACACCGTAAGTCCACTCCTTGCCAAATCTGTGAGGTCTTTATCAGCATATGAAACCAAATGGAAAAGAAGACAATTATTGCTCGTAATACTCGTAAGAAAAATGTTTGAAAAGGTCAAGGGGGAAATCTGAAAAGCTGTGTTCCAACAGGGATCCGTCAGGGTTGCGTATTGTTACCTCTACTTTTGATCATACATCATGGACTCTACGTTACGACTGTCTCGGAGAAAGGCTCACACAGAAAGATTGCAGGATCAGTCACTTAGTTTTCGCGGATGATTTGGTCACCCTTGAGTTTTTCTACACCGAATGGAAGGGTTGTAGCCGTCTGTGATGATGGTGAAGCAAAGGTCAACGAATCAGAAATAATTTGAAGGCATGTTCAGTGTACTCTGCTTGTCAGTGGCTCAGTGGGGTCCCATTGAAATAGTTAGGGAAGTTCGAGCTCATCGGGGTCTCATTAATGAGTTATGGAAGGAGCAATGCAGAGTTATAGTGTAGAATTGGTCAGCCTGGATCAATTTTGAGAGAGCTTGGCCGAAATGTTATCAGGAAGGCCGAGATTAGTTTCAAAGTTATCAGTCTTCAACTCGGCAATTGGTCCAACTCTTCCCTACGGTGCAGTGGGAGAATCTGGGTAGTGGATACATGGTGCCAAAATGGAAAACCCTTCCTGGTTTTGCACAAATAAGTCGCAACGATTGAGTAACACAAGAATATGTGTGAAATTCACTTTTGAGGAGCTACTTCTCCGAACGGAATGATATAAGTGGCATGGCCTAAATAAGCTTCCAAGATGGGTCATGAATGCCATGTCAATGTTGAATCAAACCTTAAATCCCTCCTAGACTCATCTGGTGAATCTTCCTAATGATAGTCAGTGTAAGAGGATTGACAAGGATGGCGATCTTGTTCATCAAAAAAATATGAAAAATCTATACACTGCTCTACAATCGTGGACTTCAGCTAGAAATGTTTCCTCAATTTCCCACCCTTTAGCACAACATCAACTGAACGCCTTTCTATAAAATCAAATCCCAAAACGACTAGTAAGGTTGTCACCAACAAAGTCATCATCTCAGCAATGGTCTGGCATTTAATTTACCAAACTTCTGGATCGATTTGACAAATTACCTACAAGTACATTACTGAATGACGGACGTCCTTGTCATCATTGAATCGCCTTTCGCAACTTTTTAATGACATTTCCACATAAAACAGTTTCAAGCGCTTGAAATACCCAATCGCTGTGATGTGAATATCACTTTGACGGTCCAAACTGTCATTCAAAAATCCAATTAATTTCCCTTCCAACACATCATCACATAACTTGTAGATTGTAAAACAAAACTACACCTTGCCGGACGGATTGAGTCAAAAAAAAAACTTTTTTCCCATCGGTCAAGCATCCGCTGTTGCTTTGACATTACACATCATCACAGCACACAACTGATGTTTGTCAACGGAGCTCAACCATTGCTCCAGGATTCAGGGTAAAACATCATTAATTGCCTGCCACACAGCCAGATGTGTGTGTAGTCCTTAACTCCAAAACAAAAATATGAGAAAAAAAGGACGAAGGAGGCAGTGTGGCACTAAAAACCAAAACGTTCCTAACATCACTCCGAAAACTACATTTGCATTCAGTGTCCTAATGGCATGAAAATGCCGTCATTACTCCCACCATCGTCAGCCAGCATGGCTATAACCACTTCCAGCGTTACTACCACCAACACCACCACTGCCGCTATCGTCCAATTTAACTTTTAGTTTACAACATTGTTTATGCTCCGGTACTAACCATAAAACCGGAAGTGCAATGTTGTGATATTGTGTGTCATCTTTTATGCGCCCAGAGGGGAGAGGAGTAGCAGTGACTCTTCCGTCAGAAAATGCTAAATCCCAAGACTCCGAGATGTAGTCCGAACTCAGCCGCCAACAACGAAACGATGATACCAACCAACTTCGTCTTCCGGTCCGTGGTCGAGATAGGGAGTTTTGAGCTGGTGCCATCGACCGGTGTGGTACTGATACTCCGATAAATAAGTGGAGAACATTAGCCACCCATTGACTTTGCCCTTTTCCCTCGCTGCGACGAATGACTTACCCAACACATGATGCACATCGGAGTTTGGCACTTCCGTTGTGGGCACGTCCACGCAAAGTTATTAATAACTCACCGTCAGGAACTGCAACAAATATTGCCAAAGTTTACACATAAATTCCTGTCATGGGAATCATTAATTAGTAGATTATGTGTGCCAGGGGTTGCTCGAGTGGGTACACCTGTTCGAAAACTGCCGTGGCAAAGGGGTGGTTTGTTGTTTGTTTATTTTTGCAGAAAGCACTTGTATAGTAGAACAACAAGTAAGTTTCACAATCTCATTAGGACCCATCGTTGCCGCAAATAGTATTGAGCAGTCATAAAGGAGGGTGGTCAAGGTTTTATTAGCTTTCCGGAAACGATGGCTGTTAATCAATTCATTAGTGAGTGAAATGTTACCTCATATTCCGACAGTCAGGCGATAATGGTTGCCATGAGGTTGATTAGTTTTTGATATTTTTTTGTTTTAAATCAGTGACGATGTAGGACAAAATGTTGGGAAAGGGTTATATAGTACTCTTGGGAAGTTGTGTTGTATAAACGGTTCCCAAGTCAAGATTGGAAGGACGCTACTAGTACATTACTCAAGAAGTAGTCAATAATTGTGAGAAGAGCAACGTTTATTCATCAATCAAGGAGCAGAAAGAAGGACTGTTTTTATACGTTTGCCGCATGATGATAAGATTAAAGGTTTAAGGCGGTGGGCAGTGGAATTTGTTTGTTTTTGTCTCCGTTGATCCTAAGCCCGACTTTTTGCAATGCGTCGTTGAGAGTGTGCAACGATGTCAATGTAGTCCCTCCAGACGGAAAGAGGGACTTCTTTATCGACTCAATTTCGGTTTTCTTTTTACCCTTTCACACTCTCTATCAGAGACGACTCCCTCCACATCGGCGACCAGGTTTGGGTTCGATCGCGAATATCTGCGACATCTATAAGCTGGAAGACCGCGTATACAGGATTTTTTTTCCAACCTTGTAGGTTGACATTCTTCCTTCAATTACCTCATTTTTCTCTGCAGTGCTTTTAGATATTTCAATTCTGCTTTCCCATCATCACACTAAAAGCTTTTTCTTTTCTGGTAGTCCAAGTAGTCCCAACTACCTTTTTCATTAGGCTTTTTGAGTCTTTTATTCAGAGGTAAACCTTCTTAGACAGGTCAAGACGCCCAAGCTACTGAAACAGTATTTATCAAGGGTCGTCCTTCTGATTTTGCATCTAGGGCTTTCGCACAGGAAGTAGGCGCCGCAGCATCTGCATGGATCGGCAATAGGTTGTGACCTGTGATAATGCCTATGAAAAACTTTAAGTACGATTTGTTTAAGACAGGAATGTACCGTGTTTTTATTTCGTTGTGTATGGCACATTCGCTAGTTAATCTTTCGAAACCTAGTGCATGCGTAATTTTAAGGGTATTAGGGGTGGAAGATCTGAATTATCTACCATTGAAATGTATTTTGTAATTCCTTCCAGATACCGTCCAGGAACCCATCAGAGTGTTTCGTGGGAACGCGGTTCCTTGCTACTATCGTCAGAGTTTGTGAAACGTTGCAACAACGTAAGACTGGCATTTAGTTTATGATTGTACTCTGAAAAAATTACTCCTCCTACCCTATATTGTCAGTGGAGCCATCCATGTAGAATATATCGCAAAGGAGGGGGTGTCCAATGCAGTCGAAGGCGTCATTCTGAGTGCTCCCCTTATGTACAGATGAATGGCACGGTGAATGGCTTTTTCTAGAACCGAAGAATCGGTTCCAATCTTTTTTTTTCTTTGGACTTTCTTGCGTGTGTATAAGGCTACGGCGCTTTCAAGCTCACCTTCTTATCCAAACGCTTCATCAGTGAAGGTTAAGCAGATAAAGCTACAAAAGTCACGTAGAGGTAACATTTCATGGGCTCCCACTCTATAAAAAGGTTAGATAGGGCCTTCACGGAACCATTGAAATACTACCTACGTAGCGTGTATTTCAAAAGACTTGACACCCAAACCCCACGCATTGGCAAATTGCGACATCATTGGCAAAGCCTACACACGATTTAAAGCTTATCGTAAATACAGTAGCACCTCTAAACGACTGACTCCTAATACTGATTTATTTTCCGATTTTCTTGGAACATGAATCCTGAGGTGTCCGCAAAAAAAAAAAAACCAAAAAACATTAACAAAAACAAGAAAATATATCCTAAATGGGCTGCACGTTCCTGCTAATAATTAAAACGCTCACCAATGTAATCCAATTATTTAAATAATTAGTGCCAACATTCGGCCATAAATAGCCGGCATTAATTCCTCGCCAATTAATTAGACACTTCCGAGAAGAAAAGCAGTTCTTTTTCATTAATTTGGCATCGATTGGGATTAAATTACTCTCGGACCCGAACTAATATCCTTTTCCGCCCTATTCCTGTGTGTTCCGCGTGTCAGTTTTAATGAAATTGTTATTTCCGCTGCCGCCGTGCGTCGGTCGGTTGGCCACCGGAGGTGAGTGTGTGTGAAATTGAAATTTATTTTAACTGAACGTTGTTGCCGTCGCGCCGCTCTGTGCTCTTCATCATCTCCTCCACCCACTCACACCCAAAGAACATCAGTTACAGCTGTTCTTCGTCGCCATTTATTTTAATCCTTGTATGTGTTCTACTCGATGTGAGAAATGCTTTTATATATTTTTTTTTTTTTGTGATTGGACATATGCCCACCAACGAACGGGATGAGGATGTGAATTTATCTCATATGTATACTTTACTATTCCGCAGGATCATTGGTGTGCACATTGCTGAATCGATTGGATATCCTTAAGGAAAAGCTTCGTATGTAGGTGCACATGTGCGAGCAAAACATGTCGAAGGAAACTGCTGCTACTTAAAATTTATGACTTTGTTTGCACCCAAAAGGTGAATCCGTTTGAAGGAAATTAAATGATAGAAAAAAGGACGACTAAGAAAAAAAAGAAACGGGATGTACGTCTTCGAGTGCTGCAGAGAACAGGACGACCAACTTACGACGTAAGGATGAATCAGACACGTATAAAATATAATGCCATCATTTGTACTTGGGTACACATAAGACATTCGACCTAAGGATCTCGAAAGGAGGAAGCAATATCGACAAATTTCTTCGAAAAACATCCGGTGGGCGTGAACTGCAACGATGTTCTTCGATGTGATGACATTCGATAGTCAGATGCAGTAATTGCAAAAAAGATTGCGTCAGGCCTTGGAATGACTTTGGTGTGTACGAGTATGATGTGAGTATTGCAATTGGAACTGGTTGGTTCTGTTAAAAATTATGGTTTAAGAGTAAACTGTTAAAGTTGCAATTGGAATACCAGAAAGTAACAGAAAAAGAATCTTGGTGGACTAAAGGTACCTAACGTATGCCTGTACTAGACTAGATTTAAAAATAAAGAGCTCAGGAAGTCATGGAAGCTTTTAGAATAAAGTGGAATTTGGGGACTATCGAGTCCTTAAAATACCGTTTAGTGGAAGGAAGATGTGAAAGAGAGAAAACTCTAGACACACAGTCTACCATCAATCAGCGCAATGTGTACAGCTGTCTTGAAGTATCTTCTTCCTTTCGTTCTAGGATCGGTGACATTTGAAGAAACGACGATAGGTATCCTCAAGTTCTTTGTCCACGCAATGTGTACTTTTTTTTTCAGCTTCATCCTCATCCCTATACAGATCTCTCATTTAGTACATCTGGATCAACAAACATCCACTCCTGGTTACCACTGAAACAGTAGGACTGCTCTTGTGGTCGTCACTCTACACTGTATATCCATTGGAAACCCTGAAATTATGTTAGTACCTTACGAAATTGTCCACTTTGCAACTTATATCTACGACAATGCATTGCCTACGCGCTAATTGAAACACAGATTCGAGTTAAGAGACTTTAAAGATAAGCGCCTAGAACAACATTTCTTAAGAATTGCATATGTATCTAGTGAACAAATGTATCACTTAAAACTTAACGCGCCCCAGATATGTACCTAACCATGAAGAAGCCGATTGCTAAGCAGATCATACAGCCAGAAGCCCAGACCGTATTCTGTTGATATTTGAAACTAGAGACGCTTAAACGTCGGTTTAATGACCTTTCATTGTGAAAAAAGAAGAGTCGAAGATAATTGAAGAGAGTTCTCACACGAAAAGGAAATGGGAATGGGAATGGGTATAAGGGACAGGGACTTAGGATATCTTATTTGAAAAAAGACTGGGCTTGTCAGGGACTTTCATAAGGAAACAGACTTGGATGTATGATTTCAGAAGGAACGACACTGGTTGCATTGCAAAAAAAAAAGATTCAAAGACTTGGGTGGCTTTATTTAGGGGCAGGGGCAATATAATAAAATATGAGACTAACCTGTGTCATCAGTAAGTAAGATGCATGGTAATCTTGTGATGATATTGCATTGATGTTGTATCTTATGATTAATCGTATGTTTCTGATGTGTCTTATGATGTATCTGATGATGTCGGGGTGGGTCTATGTGAAATATTACTTATGTCTTTGGTGTTGCTTCACACTGAACCCAATCATGTTCAGAAACACACATGCCTATTTAATGTCCAAGGGCTAAACGCTCACGATTGGGGATCGCATTATCCTAAAGAGGAGTTATTCGCAAGCGCATATTAATATGTACCTATAAGAGAGATTGTACACGAGCGTACGACAAACGTTCATACGTAAAAAAAGCTCTCTCTCACACCTCAAAACCCGCTCTCAACAACATGACATACCCATACATACAAACTGACAAAAAATTCCACCGCAATCTACAATAGGATCACCTCGAAGGCCGTCGGAAGACTGAAGCTCTACCAGCCACGCATCTCTTTATATACTGGAACAAAACATTTATTTTTTCTTTGTTTAATTTTGTTGCTTTGTTTTGTCTTGTGTGTTTTTCTTTATATTTTTACACACTCGTTTAATTCGACTCCTTTTTCCAGGATTTCTTACTCGTTTGCAGTTCTTTAAATAATGTCCTTTGAATCGAAAGACTTCTTAACCTAGTTTTTTGACATAAACAATTCAAATTCCTCTTAACTGAATCACCTTACCCCATCTCCATAATCGGACTTTACAATTCACAAATGAGATCCTATGCGTATCTTGTCTTTAAGACTACAAAGGCATAAGATTTCTACCCCTGAATTTTGAACCCAGAAGATTCTAGACGACGAATGTTATCATAAATGGCCTCAAAATCCATGAACAATTGGTAGGATTCGAAATGAAATTCATAGGTCTTTTTAGGAAAAGTCCCCCTGTTGATCAAATACAGGCATCGGGATGTTCGAAAGAAATACTGTGAATTATAAGCAATGGTAACAGTACCAATAATATTCTCCTTAGTCATTCTGGACACCACCCTCGGAGCAAAAGACTGAAATCGAATACCACCTGAGTTTCAAAAATCACTACAGCGCTAGTGGCTGTGCGAATAGCATCATAAGGGTATTCATAGCCCCTTTAGCACTTGCGAATTATGTATAAATGGCACGACAGCTCATAGAGAGCCTAGGCCTAGCTTCGCACTATTCCTAGTCTTCGCACGAATGGACGGGACTTACAGTCTTAATGTCGACTCCGAACGGCGAATTGAGAGGCTTTTCATGACAGATTATACTCGTGCAGGTTTGTCATGCCTGCGAAGAGGTGGTGCCGTGAAAAAACTTTTGGTGGTTTTTGACAATCGAACCTGTGTCTCTCGCTTACCAGTCCGACACACTAACCACTAAGCCACGGTTATTCAAATTATAAAAAAAAAATTAAAAAAAACCCAACGAGGCCATTGAAGTCCTATTGTTTCAATGCATTTGGAACAGCGAAAGAATTTTGTTTAGGAAATTCGTTCTCGTGTCTTTGGTCTTGTGTCTTTCTTTTCTTCCTTTATTCCTTGATGGATCTCATTGAAATGAATAGTCGAACATAGCCTCCGTTCATGATTACTACTGATCCGTGCAGAGTCTCTACCTGAGACAGAGTAGTCTTTCATCATCGCCAATCCAGGCCTTGCTGCTTCCAATTATCTAGACTAAGTGTCCTAGCATTCGCAATCGCTTGGTCTTTAAACCAAATGTAAGGTTCCCCTTTTCGTCTCGAATCTTGCGGCTGGAGCATTGCTATCAAAGTAGTCGTCGTATCTTGGACTACATTCACATCTTGGTACGGCTAATAGTGTTCGCGGTCATATCATTCCGATGCGAGTTTCTATCGACATGGGCGTAAGAAATGTACATATCCGAGGCATGTTATTAGATTTAAAGTTTAGGAGGGTGACGTCAAAAGTAGGAGTTCCTCGATTCCCTTTCTTTATTCTAAAATACAGTTTATTATTTTATATATTCTTTCAACAAAAAATTGATATGTTTGCTTATATTCCATAGAATCTACTCGTACTCACTATTTGAAACATTATACCTTATCACTTTATTTTTTATATTTTGTTCTGTTATTTTTCTATTACCTTACCGTCTTTAGAAAATTGCAAAACTATGTGTATAGGTAATATGCGAACATAATTGAATTTTCTATAATCGGATGAGAACGCTATTCAATTTCAAATTCAATCAGATTGCACAAAAGGGAACAAAAATAGTTTCACTACTTCGTTAGAGAATTTCCTTGGAATAACGTTACGATTTGCCTTTTTCTTTCGAGGACAATGTAATTTTTTTTTATTCTATGATATACTATTCGTATCTTGTTGGAAGGGAATAAATTGTAAGTTTTTGAAACGTAAGCAGATTGATAGAAAAGTAGTTTCAGGTTGTAGTTGTGAAAAGACGTATGATAAATCAGAAATAATCGAATAAAATGGCGATAGTTGATATGGTTACATTCCATCCTATCATTCAAGATACATTTCCTCACGTTAAATATAACTGAGTTACTTACTAACTTATGATGGCGCTACAGTCAAGGGTGAACCTGAGCTTCATCATAAAACAATTGCCTCCAGCCAGCTCGATCTTAGGACAACTGCCTCCAATTTAACACTAGCCCGCGTCACCTGAGTTGCGATTTTCCTCTACTGCGTCGTCCCTTCATGGTGGATTCAAAGTCTCTTCAGGTCGGTGAGCACTGATAACGCCTCCGTTCATCTTAACCGTCGTATTTGAACTCGATCTAGTCGATGTCACCATACCATTCGTCCTTTTGCAGATAGGTCCGTTTATCAAAACAGCCGAAGGCAACCTGTTCCATTCTTGACATAGTTCATGCCACAGAGCAGCACTGGGATGATAAGTGTCTTCTATAGAGTTTTTTTTTTTTGAGGTTCAAGAGAGAAGAAACAGCAGTTGGCAAGAGTTATTAAGTTCTCTGAGCTAAAAGTGAAGCTTAGGTAGACAAAGTCCGTAACAACCTCAAAGTTATATCTGTCTAGAGTGATGTACTGTCCGAGACGTCGATTTTGGGTGTCCTCTTTTGTTGACGTTATGACACACGCTAACCCATCTTCGGGGCTTTCTTCTCAATACTCACGAGCAAGCTACTGATATCACAATTCTGTCAATGTCGTCAGTGTATGGGAGTTATTGCACGGACTTTTGAAAGATTATGCCTCTGGTGTTGGCATATGTGTTCTGCACAATCCTTTCAAGTACGAAGTTTACATCGGAGGTCTCGGTGAGGGCTCAACTGTCCTTGATGAGCATTCTCAGTCAGACGAGTTTGAAAGGGATGCTTAAACTAAATAACGTTCTGCATAGCTCTTCTTTATAAAAGCTGTCATACATGACCTTAACATCGATAAAAAGGTGGTAGTTTTCGACTTGAAATTCTTGGGTTTTTTTCGAAGATCTGCAGTAGTGTGAATATTTGATAGGTGGTGGACTCTCCCGGTCCGGGTAATTTATACAAGGCTTTAGGTGCTCACACAATAGAATCTTGAAAGCGATTTTGAACAGACGTATGCCTTTATAGTTGTCACATTTAAGGTGGTCTCTTTTCTTGAGGACCGGGCAACCAATGTTGAGGTTCTACTCTTGGGGTATGCTTTCGTTAGATCATATTTTGCAGATCATGTCCAGCTGCATTAAAAACATCGGCAGCTAAACTATAAGCACCTGCAGCTTAATTTTATATAAGTTCTTCTTCCAGGTCGGCTTGGACGGAATTGTAAGCTCCAATCGCTCTAACTATACTTAAGTCTTAAATGTCATCAAAGTTCTCGAAGTCAGCACATGACGATTCATAGTTGGACTGAGTTTTCCTAGATTTCTTCCTTCATAATCAAATTAATGAAACACTAACCTATAATCCTGTCCCATATGGTCAAGTGTTATCAAAAAAAAATCGGATGCAACCTTAAAATTACTCGCTTCTGGTAATGACACTTGTCTGCGGACAAGTTGATAACTCCCCTGGAAACATCATTTATCATGTCAACTTATCCGATGAACCTATAATTATGCTTGTAAATAGTGACACCAATCACCACTTATTCAAGGGATAAAAGCGAACAACCTAGTCTTAAACCATTCAAGTGTCACGATGAACTCAAGTAGTAACGTCAGTTCGTTCCTCGGTATTTTCAACGTTCTCACCACATCTGACAATTCAAACAACAATCTGTTTGAACTCCTTCAGTTAATTCAAATTCAAGTGAATTTTTCTACAGTTCTCCTGTTATCTCATTCAAATGATGGATTCCAACACGATCTCATTCATCATCTAAACGTTCCAGTAATTCAACTAACAAACTCAAAACGATATCAAATGAAGAAACTCTTTCGGGATGACATTCTAGCAATCGTCTACTTGACTGTGACATCTTATGAAGGCGTCCTCGAGAGTTTAACAGATGATCTCCATCGCATGGCTCAAACGAAAATAGTCTTTGTCTGTCCAGGAATGGAAACTATGATGAAGGAACTTTTCCAAATCTTTTGGAAGAAGAAAATGATCAACGCAATTGTATTCCTGTCAGACACGTACTTCAGCTGTAATCCGTTTCCGCAAATGCAACTGGAAGAGCATTCTGTCCACGAAAATCGAGTGATATTTCCCAATCGACTTCTCAACGTCCAAAGATATCCCTTTCGAATCTTGATCGATGGAGTGGAGCCCCGTGACTTCATTTACATCAATCGAAAAGGAGAAAGAGCCATCGGTGGTTACACTGCTCACTTTTTACAAGCCTTCGTACAGAAAATTAACGCAACTTTAACTCTCCCGATAGATTCTGGAACAGAAATCCTTTACCACCAGGACACTGATAAATTGCTTGCTACAGATGTAATCGATATTTTTGGTGGTCTTGTCATCCTCCTACCTCCACCGAGGGGTCAGTCAGACATGGCTGAACTCATTCGATTGTGCATCATGATTCCGGTTGAACCAAAGGTACCCCAGTACCTCTACTACCCGATGATCTTTGGAAGCTATCCGATCCTGATGATGTTCTCCATGATAATTGTGTTCTCTCTTCTCGTCTGGTGTATCTTTCAAGTGGAACGGCGAGGAAAACTTCCTCTCAGCGAAGTGGTTTTCAATGAAAAATGCACACGGGCTCTTTTGGGACAGCCATTCGTGGAATATCCACGATCGTCGGTAAAACTCCGAGCGATATACTTTCTAAGTTGCGTCTTGGGATTGTTTTTCAGTTCAATCTATCTGGCGACACTGAACACACTGGTGACAAGTCCCCCGAGTGAGGCGCTTATTACCAAGTTCGAGGATCTTCGACGAGTACCGTACAAAGCACTCCTGTTTCGTCCCGAATACAATGAGATCTTGAACATGACCGATGAGTTCGAGAAGTATTCCGATGTTTTCGCCTTCACCTACAACAACACATTTTTCCATCTCATCCGGAACAGCATGGACACCAAGTATGCCTACTCCGTGGTCACAAATAAATGGAAGACATTTCAGGAACAGCAAAGATTGTTTAGTGATCCGCTATATCGCGAGACAGATTTGTGCCTAATACCGGTCCTTTTCATGGTGTTCCTTCTGAATGAGAACTCGATTTATTTGGACGCCTTGAATCAGATGATTGTGCGGACTCATCAGTCGGGATTGTACGAACATTGGGTTAGAGCAACTGTCTTGGAATTGATTGAAGGTAAACGAATGCGAATGGATGCTCATGGTGAGGCAAAAGGACCTGAGGCGTTGACAATAGACGACATGAGATGGCTCTGTGGTCTATTTGGTGTGTTGGTTTTGATTGATTGTGCAGCTTTGGTGATGGAAGTAGTATGGTATAAGACTAAGAAGGACCGGATTGCATTCTATGAATATATATTCCATTAAATACAATTTTACCTTACATACATTTGCAATTCAAAATTTTAAAAATTTTTTGAAATAAAGTGGTTTCTTTGTTTTGTTAGCAAACGTCGAAAATTCTAGTCAAACATCTTGGTGATAAAAATCAAATTATGACACGGATAGAGCATTTTGTCACAGTGTCAGCCTAAGAACTGATCTTCTTCAGTTCCGTTCCAATTTAAAGAGTTTCAACTGCTACGGGTATACGCGTGCCGATCGCAATTTCAAATCGAAACCGTTCCAAGATCCGGAAAGCGTCAAGAAGAGTGGATCTACACAATGATATTTAGGCTCCTTAATCCTTGTTCCTTGGTGGTACGAGGGGAGAAAGTTTCACATTTAACTACCATGTATTGAGAGGTGAATAATGGTTTCTGCTTCAACACCTGGGATTACTATTCTTCGCATAACTCGAGGAAGGCATTTGCTATCTGCTTCAGGTGAAGAATGTATTTCTGAGCTCCATCGCCTATGCCACTGTTGATTGGTGAGCTTATCTGCCTCTAGCCGCCGTTTCCATTCTTCCTTTCGCCTCCTTTCCATGGACGTTGAAGATTGATGGTGTTACTCTGGCGACTACGAAGTTGGTTGCTTCCTACACAGTTCTCGTAGGAGCTTGCTACTCGAAGACCTCCGCGTTTCCCTACTGCGGCCATTTGCTTCTTGTCCTTCTATTACCTGAGTGTATCGGTCCATATCTCGCAGCCATACACAAGAATCCCTTGCGTGATCTACATGAGAAGACATGGCTAGCTTGTTGTTGGGTCAAATCCTTTGCCAAGGTAAGTTATGTGAGCATAAATAAGCTAAGAAAACTTCAAGGCTTTTTCACAAAATACTGTAAACTCCATGAACACCTCAAAAGGTTAGGTCTGCAATGGCATTAAGTAGTAAGAAACTGTGGGACACCCATTGTTGCAGCTGTAAGGACATAAATCAGAGAGGATCTCTCGAGCATCGTCTTTCCAAGTATGCCACCATAGCTGAAACTAAGTGCTCTAGACTTTACACAAACGATCCCTAGACAACTTCAAATCTCACAAGTTAGATCTTGTGGATTTAAGGGTTTGGATACATAGCTGTATGATACTGCAAAACTACCACCTAAACCAGTTAACCAACAAAAATCATTCACCTGCAATGGCTCTTTTAAGTTGTATTAGTCCTTGGCTCGTTGCCATAATATTGTACACTACTTTGATTCTGTAGCTATCTAAGGACTCTTTGAGATTTAAAATTGGGTCCTCTAAGACCTCACAGTAAACCTTAATCTCCCAACTCTTCTAATGCACTAGCATTATTCTTCTTTTACCTCTTTCTTTGCTACTAAACTTCGGTCGTTTACCAAGGAGTTTTGCATAAAATTACTGCAGACCACCGCGCATTTGACCACTTTAGACAATTCCCACCGCTCTGCGCCAAAACCAAACGTGTTCCCCAAACTAATTATCCGTGTAAATAAACGCGCAAAAGTTCAACAAAAACTCCCGAAAATTATATTGCAAATATTTACCTCCTTCACCGCTAGAACGTTCACCGTTTAATCCTCTCCTTATTTATCAATCCTGTTATCCGCGAAACAATAGTCATGGCGGAGAGAAAGAACAGAGAAATATGTGAAACAAAAAGAAAAAAACTGCCGGTTCCGCCATCCTCCCAGGGCTCACGTTTAGGAGCATTAAATTGCGGCGAACACAACTAACCGAGATGTAGTTGTATACAGTGCTCCACCGGGTTACGGTGTACCGCACCGCCCGTCGAACTGATAATGCGAGACACACTTTTGTCTTCGGTAAGCGATTAAAGTCTGAAGACAAAGTTCAATCCAAGAAGTGCACCATCGGGGCCCATGGATCCACGTAGTGCTCTCTGTGAAACGGTCGCATAGCTGCTCCTATTCTAACCGAGTATACGAAGGATTAGGGAAAGATAAACATTTGTAAGGATTTGGAGGGAAAACTTTCTCTAGCCCCAGCGTACGTACCGGCATACATTCTTCTGTGAACATTTAGCTTTCATTTCACGGGCGCTGTCCTACACACACTCACTTAAAACGAAACGGATTCGATGCAGAAACGTACGTCTGGATACAGAGTAAGTTTTTAGCCGTCACTCCTTGCACTCTTCCCCAGTGTGTAAGCCTCGTTAATATTTGCTGGGCTGGCATTGCACAGCGACGTGGAATTAAACACTGAGGCACTCTTAATTTACGAGTTCCAAGAGTGCCGTCCCGACTGGAGAGTACATCGTACATGTGTTAAGGAGCTGTTCCGAAGAAGTTTTGGTGGACCCGCACGCATTGGATTTGCTGTTGGTACTCAAACACAAACGAAAAGAGCTGGCAAAAGCCGACGTCACCTGGAGGGATCTTTGCAAACAATGTTGTGCGCTAGTGTTGTCTATTTGTACGAAGGTCCTGCTAGCACCAAATTAATCGCTAAGGCAAATTGCAGTCGACGATGACACAGCAGGCATCTTTGCTGAAGACTGATTGTGGCGGCGGCGGGGGAGGGGTGCTATTACTACAGTGAACACAAGGGAGAGAGAGAGAAGTGGAAGAAACTCATTACTTCATCCAGGGATTAAACTTTGAAATGAACTTGGCGCACGATGGCACTTTTGCCGGAAGTTCAACACTAACCTCTACTTCCCCTCGCTCCACAAGCACCTTAATGGCAAGGGAAGTTATTATTACATCGCATTGCGATATTTTATTGCAGTTCAGCGGGGAAAAGAAAGAAAAGACAGACACACACCCCACTCACAAAAAAAAATGGTTGACGACGAAATCTCAATATTTAAATTTACTCAAGGCAAATAAAAAAACACAGAGCGACAAAGTCGACAGTAACAGCGTCAGTGTTTACATTGTGTAAGTGAACTTCTGGAAGCCATTTGACACTTTTAAAATCCTTTACGTTTGGGGAAAAGGAAAGAATGCAAAAAATCGTGATGAGATAATTATAGTCCTTCGGCAACAAGTAGAGTTTTGGTTCCACTTAAAGTGAACTTGCAGGAGTCACTTGGAGGGATTACTGCTTTTAATGACTTTCTCAAGCTATTGTGAAATTAAGTTAAGGACTTCAAAATTATTATTGTAGAGGATTAAGATTTGACGATCGATGAAAATGCAAACGCATTGTTGTTGTTTATAGCTACGTGAGCTGCTTTTGAAAAGCAAAGATTAAGGATACATGGATCTTGTCAGTTCTTAGCAAAGAGAATTCAAAAAATTTTCTAAAAGTGGAAAAATTGTGAATCTGAGCAAGATCGAGCACATGGAGGAATCTCAGGATCGTGCCTGTTTCCGATGTTTTGAATCTCCTGCCGAAGTGTTATTACCTGTTTCGAGCTATGGCAGCACATTCGAACATGATTTGTTCCGCAATTTGTTGGATTTCCAACTGGAGTTGGAATTTGTCGGTGGGACTTTACCCAATGTCAAGACCTTTGGCAAAAGGTGGGACCTACAGCTCAAGATGGCCCTCTGGATGTGCATTGCCATAGTTCGTCCTATCCTTACTTATGGATCGTTCGTGTGTTGGCCTGCCTTAAGCAAAGCCTACATCACTAAACTTAGCAGAGTCCAACGAACAGCTGGTATTGGGACTTCAGGAGCGTTACGTTCGAGCCCGCCAGAAATCCTTAACATGCTCCTGGACTTGCGCATCAAATACGTGGTTTCATGTGACGTGTAGTACTATCAGCCTCAGAGAAACTGGGTTCTGCTTCTCCCTATGGTCACTGCAAAGCTCTTCATTTGCTGCCCAGGGACCTGGCCTCGACCATAACTAACTACACGATCCCTAAATTCAAAATCAATAATAATATTCAAGTTCTCCTTCCGGAAAGGACAGAATGAAACAATAACCCACCCCCATCCAAGTATCAAGTATCCATCTTCAGCGACGACTCCAAGATCGAGTGTGGCATTGGAGCAGGTGTCTTCTCAGCAGAATTGAACGAATCCAAATCATACCGCCTTCCAGACTTCTCTTGTGATTTCCAGACGGGGCTACTACCGATTAGAAAGACCTGCAAGATACTTAAGTCTTAGCTCTACTACTTAGGAATCTTTATTGACAGCCAGGCTGCCACTCTCTCACTTTGTTCTCCAAATTAGTGGAACAGTGTAAGGAAACTCTTACGCAGGCTAACGCTCGGTTCAATATAAATCTCCTCTGGGTTCCAGGCTAGAGTAACCTAGAGGGGAATGAGAGAGCAGACGCGCTAGCCAGAGGTGGTTCTACCCTTGGTGCCTCACTTGTGGAGTCAGTCTACTGCCTGATGGGACTATCAAGAGTTCGATTTTCCAACACTTCCTCTCCATTGCCAACTCTAGGTGGTGAAGTCTAGAAACTCGTGCTATATTCAGATAGATATGGTCCGCCTACAATAAAAACAGGACGAACGGTTTAATCAATAGTCTACTACTTCAAAAATAATTTCACCAACACCAGCGCTGTGTGAATAACATCATAAAGGTATTCATTGAGTGCTATATACATATATGGATGCGAACACAATAAATGATTTCTTACGTAAGAAAGAAAGGGCTAACAGATCCTCCAAGCCTGCAATTAGGCAGGTACGCAAGGCACCCAATACAGTAGTGCCGCAACTTCCTTAAGTTTATTTCGCTATATAAGCTATGCAAAGATAATAAGATGCGCCATGATTAGGTTCAGACGTTGTGCTCTGACCTCTGCATTAATTCGCTTCCCTCTTTTCGTGAAGTTGAATGTTGTCTTCCTTATCCACGGTAAAGAGGTTTTAATAAAAGTAAAGCTCACGCTCATCGAAGGTCTTTTGTAAACGTCTTTCGTTAATGGCTTGTTTTGTAACTGGCCAACAGACTATCCTTGTATTCATTCGAATGCAATGATGTAGAATATTTGTAGTAGAAGCAAATATTGCATCCACTCCAAAGTATTGCATCACAAAAAGTACATTTCAGGATGTTGATCCCGATTTTTGTCTGCATTTCTTTTTACCAAAGCACTTGAGCACATCATTCAATTGTGTGAAGAACTCTTGTTTTCATATTCATATTTGTACAAAGTCCATTTGTGACATTCCATTTCCAATTTATCGAAAGCAACCTTTTTGATTGTACTTGTCAAACATACACACCCATCACTGTCGTCTCGTCTAAGGAATAAAGGAAAACATAATATCCATGTCCTGCAATATCAATACGAATAACAAATTCATAAAAAAAAAAACAAATTTGCATTTGTACTAGATTTTCATTTTCTGATAACGAACAGCTAATACTCTCTGCCAGGATATTGGTAAAATATTCACAATAAAAAAAATATATATATATACTTCGCAGGACCATCATTGGCAAAATCGGCATCGAACCGACTTCACGGCATACACAGTGCAATAACAATCCCCAATTCTGTCATAATCCGAGTGCCACCTCTCGCAAGGATTTCATCGAAAAGAAACAACCAAAATCCCAGCACATCGCCACCATTCAAAGACCAAGAGAATACTCTACTCCTTCATCCTTGAGAATTCTTGATTTGGGATGCCATCAGAGAGGAATCGCAACATAACAAACAGATATTACAGACTACAGAGTCGAATTGTGTGGCAATAAACGGACCCCGGACTGTGGTACCCAGAGACACAACCAGAACAGGCACCCCAAGCGTCCCGTAACGTACACAACATACTGCAAGGACGACGACGAGCGACGCAGCGAATGCGGGAAAACTTTCCGGAAAATGCGAACATTTACCAGAAAATTTTATTGGCAGCAAATTTTATGATTTCTGATAAAGTGATTTCCACAGGGAAATCAAATTTTTGTTTCGTGGAAAGCGTTGGGTTTTTCTTTTGCGCTTTGTTGTTGGCGTATCCTTTTTTTTTTTTTTTTTTGCGGGGCTTTCATCTTCGACAGCTCTGCGGTGGCAACAGTTGCCTGTAATTTCGATTGGATACACGGTAGAGTAGTGCTGGAATAGCATATGTTGTTTGGTTGTGTATTATACAAGGGAAAGTATCTGTCCTCGGTGTGAATCGATCAGAATCACTCTACGAGTAGTGGAGCTGATTCTCCTGATGCCATTGTGGCATTTATGTTTACGCAATCCTTACGAAAGTGGGTATCAAGTGTATTTGCCGGCCGTGTTTACACATGGCGAATGTGTGGGAGGCAGGACCAGCTCACCCAGGTTCACCACCCACTCTGGGTGCAATTGAGTGCTTGGGATTTATGAACTCGTTCCGATGAATTGCTGTTGTAAAGAACTACACTATCAGATGCCAATATAACCGGAGTGCGATGTTTTGTTTCGACGATGGCAACAAGAATTGATTGAAGGTATCGATGCGATGCGATGGGATATGTTGAATAAATAATGATTGGTGAGCCAATTGAATTGGGATTTGTGGCAACGGCAGTTGATTATACTTTGGTTTCTCATTTCGCTAATGAAATGAAAACGGTATTGAAGTTTACATCGGGGAAAGGGGAATGTTTATATTTATCCAATTTTTTCTTGTTTGTTGAAAATCTGTAAAGTTGTTTATTAATTAACTACCTACTCTGCAAAAAGAGCTACGCTTGAAGCTTATCATTTGGGAATTTGTATTTGCTAATAGTTGTGTCATGACTAACGATGATTATCTAGTTGAATTGACGTGAAGAAAATATAGGTTATGTATACTAAACTGATGAACAAGGCCATCCATACTGCAGGCTGTAAACGGAAATTGAAAGAACGAATTAAGAGATTCTACTGAGCCACAGTGGCTAGAACTCTCTACCACAAGTTAGATGGATTTTTGATTGCTGGAAGAATGTATATACTAACTCATAACTTTAGAGGTAGGGGTGCAGAGATAAGTCGGTAAAGTGCAGAAAAGCAACACAGCACACGGTTATCGGTAGACACCTTGAGACGAATGGAAGAGCGTATTTCAATAAAAGTTCGGATAGCAACAGCTTTAGCAGAAGAGTGACCAGAACTAGAAGCCCAATACCGCGTTAAACAACAAGTTTCACAGGTCGAAGAGACTTGCGAAGTAATGAATTCCTGAATATGCAACAGGTCTCCCAGCAACACATAGATTGCAATCGCGATCAGAGCCTGTCGAGTTATTTCAAGCTATTCACTCATAGGAAGTGCTTGAAAGAAGGAGAATAGAACAAGGATCAAGCTTCAAAAGAAAGGTTACCTGATGGAATGTTGAAAACGGAGGTGGCCAAATTAGTAGCAAAGTTGAGGGTCAATCATTGTCATTAGGGATGAGTTGGTGGGTGGCTAAAATGCGTTACAGAACTCTGAACACAATGGCACGCAGGCATTGTAAACACTCTTTGTCCCAAATATGGGAACTACGACATAAGATAAGATCCTACCGATCCTCCAATACCGGCCGGCAGCAGTGAAGTTGTGAAAGACAGGAGTCCCTGATCATTTCTAAAACTGTGTTTGTAAATGAAGATAATGTTTATAAAACTATTTAAGGTTTCTTCTAGCTTTTGAGTGATTTTTCACCTTCATACTTTCTGGTGGTGGTTTCAGGATACCAAAACCGGCAAATTTTCGTTGTTATTTTCCCATACATTCCAAACAAGACTTACCCGTTTTTCACTCCTACCGGTACCGGTCAAGGACTTATTTGTCCATTAAATGCTCCATTGCCGACATTAATTTTAAATGCAATCTACGTACTCGACTCTAACCAAGTGTCTACTTCACACTCGATTCATCACATTTGACAAGCGAAATACTCCATGAAGCAAAATGACCACGTAGCAGGACCTACATACATCCAACAACCCAATCATCGACTCGCAATCAATGTCTCTCGAAAGTGAAAGCGAACAGAAAATGACCAACCATTATCGTTATGGCCAAAGCAGTAATCCGTCCTAATGTCTTACTACACGACGAGTCCAGTCATCGCCTCTGCGTGTACATCATTGTTCTCCCATCATCAATGTTCGGGACAATAAAGTTTCTGTCTAACATTTCATCGACTAAGTCGTGGAACGCCTCACCTTTTTCTGTTCCATATATTCTGTTGTGTACTTAACGAAATGACCTCGGGAGTAGTCGAGGAGGCGGATAGACGCCTGGAAAAAAAAAAACACGGTCAGCTTTTATTTCATCGACGACAGGTTTCATAAAACAAAGTTTGCAGCGGGAAGGATATACCGACAACGACGACTTGCATGTTGTGTTGTGAAAGACATCCCGAATCCCCCCTATTGTGTGTGTGTGTGTTTGTACACATTTCCTTCACTCGTTTTTTCGTGTATTTCATGTTTTTCTCGGCACACAAAGTTTCTTGGTCGTCCTTTTTGTACGGAACGTGATTGAAAGCTGATTTACACTTTCGCTTTGAAATAATCCCTTTTGTGTGTCCGACAGCGGGTTTGGGGGTGGTGAACGGCGATTGTAATCCTCCGCCTATATGTCGATCCGGATGGTGCGTGACAAATTTCGTTAAGTGTGTCACATAATTAAAGTATTTTCGTAAGTTTTTCTCCTTTTTTGTTTGATGTGTGTGTGCCTTTTCAATGTAATGCCACCCCAGGGGGTCATGTAGAGGATGCTGACATGATGAAATGCTACCAAAGCCAAATCCCAGCTGCCCAAGTGCGAGTAAATGATGAATAAACAAGATGTAGCCGAGCCTAACGGAATGTCTATCGCACGATTTGTTAAGCTCACGGGATTTATTCTCCGGCAATGGCGATAAATGGGCTTCCTTGTTTCTTAGTGGCAGATAGATGGAGCTGTATATCCTGGCATTTCCTGTGGCTATTTGATTGTTTTCGGGCACGCCATTACGTCTTGCTAATTTAATTATTAGCTTTGCTAAGATAATCAGCTAAAGAGAATAAAGTGTTGCCGTTGTTAAGGATTAATTTGGGTGATTATTATGGATATTGAGGCGGAAAATTTGCCATTGTTGTGTGATAAATCCTTTTTGGGGAGTTTATTACCAGACACAGTAGCCATTTATTGGAAGAGTTTACGCTAAATTTTATGTCATACTTTTTGGAAAGAACAACCTCATCAGTGTTTCCCTAATGAGGTGTTGAAATCAATGTAAAGTCTTGGTCGTTAAAACTATTGAAGTAGGAGGGTGTAACATGAAAAAAGATAGGAGATACAACGACAAACTGTATGGAGAGCTCAGCGACGTCAACCTAGTCATAAGAGTCCAGAACGATATTTAAGAAACTTTAGCTCGGACAACAACAACCTTCCTTAGTCTGGAAGCAATTACCGGTTTCAGTTCGGTGAAAGCTCCTTAGTGGATTTGCTCTCATTTGGACTCCCTCTATAAAGAGAGCTAGCACAACCTACGAGTGTTTTATGAAAACGTTGGTTGGAACTATTGCCAAGTTGCTTTTCAATTCAAGGAGAGAGGGCAGAAAAACTATTGCCGAGCTAAACACAGGACATGGAAGTCATTTTTGATCCTACGTGTACAATTTGTCTCGAAAACCATGACATAAGAAAAAGAATGGAATTTCCTAAGGTAGCACGTGTGTACTTACGTTACAAAACGAAAAGTCACATGTGTGTTTTTAGAGAACTTTCAGAATTCTAAGTGTTTGCAAAAAAAAAAAACACCAATCAGTCTCTGTTGACCTCACAAATTGAATTAATGCACTAATGGATGGAAGGACACCATTTCGTTCAATTTACCTCGGTTATTGTTCCTCGCATGACTGCTCCTAATCAGGATCGAAACAAATTGGCATAATGGTCGACAATGCTTATCGAATGTACTTCTAGTCCTCAGTCGGTTTTCCTTTATACCAGCGACGACATGGATTCAGGTAGTGCCACCAAAAGCAATCAGCTTCAACAAATTTTCGAAAAAGTGCAAACCGAAGTGCGATTCTCATCTGTACTCATCATGAGGAATAACTCCGATGTGGACACCTTCGAGCATGATTTGATGGGCCAACTAGTTACAACCTTTATTCTACTGTCAACAGAAAACACCACCCATCTGATCGACTTATTCAAAAGTGACATCCTTGCTGTAGTGTTCTTGAACCGGCAGTCTTACAAAACCATCCTGAGTGCATTGGCAAAGATCTTTTATCGGCTTGCTCGGAACAAAATCATCATCGTTTGCTTTAAGCCCGAGCCCTTATTGGATGAGCTCATGAGGTTTTGCTGGAAGAAAAAGTTTCTCAATGTGGTGGTAATCATGGAGAATTTCTACTCCAATCTCATCTACTACAACTACAGCCCGTTTCCAGAGTTTAATTTGGAGCAACACTCCCTGCATACGAACTCCACACTGTTTCCCAATCGAATGAGAGACCTCAAAGGATATGCCATTCGGATACTATCAGATTCTGTTTTACCGAGGGATTTTTTCTTCACCAACCGTCTGGGAAAAACCATATTTGGCGGATATTGCGGCCATCTAATTACAACTTTCGCAGACCTTCTCAACGCAACATTGGTCCAGCCCCTGAATAGTGTTTCCGATTCGAAATTTATTTACCATACCGCTGCTGAGAGGTACTTAGCTGAGGACAAGATTGACATTGCCACGGGAATTTCAAGTTTTAATCCACCGATACGGGGACAATCGAACGTTTACGAGATCATGACTTGGTGCCTTATGATTCCCGTCGAGGCTAAGATTCCCCAGTACATGTACTATCCGATGGTGCTGCAGACTCCAACGGTGCTTCTCATGTTCTCAATGGGGTTTGTTTTCTCTCTCGCTCTAAGTCTGATCATTCGAATTGAGAAAAACATTAAGTTGCATCCGTTCGATATGATCGTTAACGCAAAAAGTGTTCGAGCGGTTCTCGGACAGGCATTCAACGAATATCCTGCCTCATCTGGGAAAATGCGAATTATTTACATGATGAGCTGCTTTTCGGGTATTTTTCTCAGCTCAATGTTTCTGGCGGATCTGGAAACTCTCTTCGCAAGTCAACCCCGTCAGCAAAAAATCAAAAGTTTTGAAGATCTACAAAGGTCCTCGCTAAAAGTGCTCATATTTCAAGAAGAGTTTAATGAATATATATTACCTAAGGAGATTTTCAGCAAATATCTAGATGTTTTTCAAACTATTGGCACCTACAATGAGTTTTTCAAATTGCGAGCATCCTTTGATGGGCAGTATGCCTATCCAGTGCCTTCGAATACTTGGAGAATGTTCAAGCGGCAACAGAGTATGTTTGCAGAACCTCTGTTTCGACACAGTGACTTATGTTTGAAGCCTCATGCTCAAATGATCTTCTACATGCATGAGAATTCAATATTTGTGCACGAGCTTAACAGGATTATCACAAGGATACATGAAACTGGATTATTTGAGCACTGGGTGGAGAATGCTTTCTTGGAACTAATCGAAGCTGATTATGTGGAGTTTGAAGACCTGAGTTTGGGAAGAGTGAACGAACCTTTTACGGTTGAGAACTTGAAATGGATTTGGGAGCTCTTTGGCGTGTTGGTGGTTATTGATTGTGTTGTTTTTGTAGTTGAATTTTGTTGGTTTAAGTATTGTAAGCATTAAATAAAGCAACTTCTTTAGAGTGAAAGTTAAGCAGGCTTCTGCGAAAAATTTTCGCTAAGGTTCATCCTAAATTCCTAACCAATCGCTGTTTCTTTGGATAATCGAGTAGCAAAGAACAACCAAAGTTTCAAGTCGCTTATCATTCCAGTTCTGCTCTAAAGCGCAGAGGCATGGATTTGGTCTGGAATGCAAGAAGTTTCCCTCTGTTGTTTTGAGTGACAAATTGTTTGGATGATCTACGATCCCGTCTGCATAGACAATGAGTGAAGGAGGAGATATATTGACGAATTTTGTGGGCTGTTCAGAGACATGGACTTAGTAAAAGGTGTCCAGATATAACGACTATGATGACTGTGACATGCAAAGCGGATAGACGTCGGAGAATGTTTGATTTTACATAGAAGGACCGGCTTATTAGAGGAAGACAGCGATCAGGTGGCACACGAAAGTGGAAAGCGACTTCAATCAAATTGGCAAGCAAAATTAGAGGCTTACGATTGTTATATTATTTATAACCTGTGATTGTTTGTTTGTTTGTGTTGTACAAAACACAGGCACGCACTTTTGATTAAAACTACAACACTCTTTTTATTTACTTAAATTATTTCTTTTATTTAAATAAAACTATTATTTTATTTTACACTATGTAGTATTACTATTATTATTACTACTCAACGATGTTAACTCGCGCACTGCTTACCAACGACTCCTCGATCTTCAGACCGATCGCTCGCTTCAAACTTCGAATGTTTGTTTTGGGAAGGGTGCAATTATCTTCGACCGCACAGACTACCTAGAATCGGTCATAGGTTATCTCAGTTGTGCGAGTTATTTTAGGACATGGCATCCTGTGGACAACCGTACGATAACCAACATGTGGTGTACAGCAATATGATACCATTCGACGGTTGTGAACCGTACAAGAAAGGATATCATGTTTACTTGGTCCCCAGTTGAACTAATAAAATCTTTATTAGTCATTGACGCCTAAAATCGATAGTGAACGTCTGGGTCACAGATGCAATTCACACATCGATAAGAGTAGGCCTTTGTCAATACTGGAACTCATAAATTTCGATTTATGATGGACACTGATCCGTTTTATCGGTATTTGTCCAGATGCATGTTCTTTTTGAACTGCACAAATGAATATACCTTATAACCGATGACTCAGAAATCTGAGTCGAAGTTTTAATGCAACATTTACCTTCCCCGTATTTAAATGATGATTATTCTTTGAAGAGGAATAATCATCTGAAGCAAAAGTGAAGTTTACGGTTTTCGATTGATTTGAAGTGGCGATTTGTCTTTAGAGTTTTGAAGACTAGTTGATTTGAAGCTTAGTTGTCTTAAATATATTTATGTATTTATTTATTTTTTTTTTAGATTTTTACTTAATTTTTTCTATACTATAATTTTCGCAATAATTTTAATTTTTATTAATTATTATTCTTTAGTAATGATAAAATGTATAAAATATATGAGTAGTATAAAAAATGTTTCTTTTTTGTTTAGTTAAGTTTTTTGATTGTGTAATTTTACATTTGTATGTTTTTCATTTTACATTTATGTTTTTGTTTTGAAACATTTTTTTGAATATCTCTCTCCTGCCTTTCTTTGTAGAGGGAGGAGGATGAGGAGATTGTTAGATAGTTTTACATAAATATTGTTTTTTCTTATTCAAAAATTTTTTTTATTTGAATATCTTTCTCCTGCTTTTCTTTGCTAGAGGGAAGAGGATGAGGAGATTGTTTACATGAATAATTTTCATTATTATTATTTTTTTTTTCCCTTAATAGATATGTGTTTTTTTTTTACTTGAATTTTCTTTAATATATAATTGGTGAAAATTCTTTTATTTATTAATTTTTTTTTATATTTGGAAATCTTATTAGAGGGAAGATAATCTATATATGTATTTTAAAATATTTTTTTTTTTTATACTTATTTTTAAGAGGTTTTCTTTATTTATTCATTCATTTAATTTTTTTGTATATAATTTTTGATTAATTCTTTTATATATTTTTTTGTTTGATTTGAATATTAGTAGATTTTTTTGAAATATTTGTTCTTTGAAGGAATAATTTTTGTTTAATTATTTGTGAACACATTTTGTTTGTTCTATAGTTATTTTTTTGTTAAATTCCCTTTTTATATAATTGTGCGAAACATTTTTTTGTATTTGACTTAGTATCTGTCTTTAATTTTGAAAATATGTATTTGTAATTATGATTTTACAATGTTAGTTTATTTTATAAATGAAATGTTTTTGTTGACAACAATTGTTTTGACAACGTCAGTGATCGGGCTAGAGGTTTACTGTTTGATTCTTTCCCGAAAGTTTCTCATGAGAAAATATGGTTGGGTTTCAAAATGGTTGTGACTCTAGTGGATGGTATAAATGGGCTTTGGTTAGAGGAAATTTCCGCATTGGCGTGAGTTTTGTGCCTTCATGGGAGCTATTGTTGTTAACGAATGTTGCTATTTGCAGAGATTGATCCCGAGATTTTGAGTGTTTTGTTCGCCATACTCTTGGTGATAACCGCTGGCTAAGTCGAGTGCGGAAAAATAGCGAGAATGACCGAGTTGGTCTAAAATATTCTTTATTCGAGATAGAAGATAATCGTCGCGAATAGTTTTTTCATGGAGTTTACAAAAATCAGACACGATTCTCCATCTTCTTTTGCCATATGGGTTCGTTTTTTTAGGAACTACTAGGAGAGGTGAGTTCCATGGGTTTTTGCTTGGTTGAATTATAGTGTTTTCAAGCGTTACTTTTGGTTGAACTTTGTTCACTTGCTTCTGGGTTTCGAGAAGTCTGTGAACTTTTTGATTAAAACGTGCTTGGTTTTGCATTTGTGGTGTTTCGTGTGTGATGGATTTTATGTGCATGAGCTTGTCACCTTTTAAGTGGAATGTATCGGAGTATTTGTTGCAGAGCTCTGTAATAGAGTCAACTTTTTCCGAGTGCAAATTTTTGCCTACTTGAAGCTCATTTTTGAACTGTTTTAAATGCAATTTACTGCTTAATTCGTACGGGTCGTCTTTTTCTGGGAAAAGGTATCTTATGTGTTGTATGGTGGATATTGCTTCTTTTTCAACTTTATGTTTTAAGTGAACCTCCGTTTTGGTAAGTTTTCTCTTCTGGGGTTTTAAACGTTTAGTTTTTTTCTTCAGTTTCAAAAATTTATTTGTCGTTTGGAGTTTTGTTTCACTAAGTGCACTTAGAAATACTTTTTGGTATTGGGGTAATGAATTGCTCGATGAGGAGACAGCTATTTCCTTATGTGACTGTGCAGGCACGCAACCAGTTTCCTTTAGAATTATGGAGGCAGATCCCTTGCTCACCATCATCACCTTCGCTGAGGTTTCACAGTCAGTTTTTTGAGTAGAAAAAACCTGGGAGGCGCTACATGCGGTGTTGACCTCTTCGGGTCCCGTTTTTTCTGCAACGTGGCTCACTTCGACTGCCCGTTCACGATTGGTATTATCTTCAAAATCCAGCGGAATGCTGAATTCCTCAGAGTTTGTTTCCGTGCGAGAAAATTTAAGTTGGTGGCTTGGACGCTCTACATTAAAGCTTCTTGGATTCTGTGATTCCCATTTGGCCTTTTGGTGGCATTTTTTCACAGTATGACCGATTCGGCCACAAAAATCACATTTTTTGATTATATTAAATACCTGCGGTGTATTAGAATTTGGTCTGTTTTGGTTTGACCTATTATAAACGTGGCTGTTTATGTTGCGAACAGTTGGCGCATTTGTGTAAATGGATTTTAAACGCCGACAATTCCGAATATCATGATTGTAGATATTACAATTGTTACAAAATGGCGTATTTCTTCGCGTTATACAATCGCTATTGGTATGCCCTTTTTTGCGACAGAAACTACAAGTAATGTCAGAAGTTATTGGGTCACTTGCGTTTTGAAAACCTGGGGGTGGTGTAATATTTGAACCAAAGGGTACTGCTTGTGGGTTCAAGTGTGTGAACAAATTGGGTGAGTGCGTGAAACTGTTAGGAAGATGGGTAGTATAATTCTGTTGTGTATGGAACGCCGCCCGTTGTAACGTTTCCATGTCCAACGTCTTTTGAATTAGTTTATCTAACGTCTCATCCCCTATGGTTAATAGGTATTGGCGGAGATGAGGATTTGTTACACCGCTTCGTAGGGCATTTTTGGCAAATTCTTCCAGCTGTATTTCAGCTGAAGCTGCCATCGCGCCATATTTTTCATTAGCTGCCTCCTTGCAAAGCATCAGTATCTGCTTTATCCTCGTGGTAAAAGCGATGAGAGCTTCCAAGGGGCGTTGTTTTATTGTTATTAATTTATTTACCAGCTCTTGGTAGGTTTCCCTGGGTAAATAAAATCTGGTGAGGAGCATTTCAGCTTCCTCGAAAGATGCTGTTGGGTTTGTTGCGATTAGGAGGTACGCCTCATCACGAAGTCTCGTTGGGAAAATGTGAGAAAACGCTTCGTGTTCTTCCTGAGGTAAGCACTCTAAAACTGTTTTGCAACATCCCAAAAAATGTTGAAGCTCGTTAGCCACTGAAGGGTTTTGTCCACCCGAAAATAGTGGGACAAGCTGAGATGTGAGGTTGGCGATTTTTATATAATCGACAGTCATTTTATTATTATTAGTATTTTTGTAGGAGTCTGCAATAATGACCACCTCTCTAGCACTTAAATCACCTATACTGTCTGGGAACTCATGATTTATAATAACACTTTTATATAAATACTTATTTACTTAAACCAAAACTTACTGTTTGATGAAAGTGTTGTCGTCTGGATGAGGTTTTGGGTGGTCCCAGCAGGTTCCTTGATGATGTTGACGGTGCTGTTGGAGTTGATGTGGCTTTTGCTGGAGTCGTTGTTGTTTCGTTGCTTTCGGTGGTATTCTGCTGCAGTTGCTGGATCGTTGTTGTTGTTGTTGTTGGAGTTGAAGCTGGAGTCGATGTTGTTTCCGTTGTTTTCGGTGGAATTCTGCTGCAGTTGCTGTTGATTCGGGGATCGTTGTTGTTTCGTTGTGAGTCGATGGGTTTTTATGTTTTTTTTTTTAAATATCTCTCTCCTGCCTTTCTTTGCTGAGGGAGGAGGATGAGGCGATATTTTTGATCTCTCTCCTGCCTTTCTTTGTGAGGGAGGAGGATGAGTAGATCGTTTTGGGTTAGTGGTGTTGGTTTGTGGTGCACTGAGATTTTTTATTTTTATTTTTTAACTGAGTATATTTTTTCACTTATTATTAATAGACCTGTTTTGAAACATATACCCTCGGAACCAGACTCAGTTTCGAGTTTAAGGGTAAGATAGTCTTGCCCAGTATAGTTCGGGGATTAAGGCTTTTCAAGCTATTACCAGTTTTTCAACTGATGCTTCCTTAATCCTACCGGCTGCGCCAATTTGTTATATTATTTATAACCTGTGATTGTTTGTTTGTTTGTGTTGTACAAAACACAGGCACGCACTTTTGATTAAAACTACAACACTCTTTTTATTTACTTAAATTATTTCTTTTATTTAAATAAAACTATTATTTTATTTTACACTATGTAGTATTACTATTATTATTACTACTCAACGATGTTAACTCGCGCACTGCTTACCAACGACTCCTCGATCTTCAGACCGATCGCTCGCTTCAAACTTCGAATGTTTGTTTTGGGAAGGGTGCAATTATCTTCGACCGCACAGACTACCTAGAATCGGTCATAGGTTATCTCAGTTGTGCGAGTTATTTTAGGACATGGCATCCTGTGGACAACCGTACGATAACCAACATGTGGTGTACAGCAATATGATACCATTCGACGGTTGTGAACCGTACAAGAAAGGATATCATGTTTACTTGGTCCCCAGTTGAACTAATAAAATCTTTATTAGTCATTGACGCCTAAAATCGATAGTGAACGTCTGGGTCACAGATGCAATTCACACATCGATAAGAGTAGGCCTTTGTCAATACTGGAACTCATAAATTTCGATTTATGATGGACACTGATCCGTTTTATCGGTATTTGTCCAGATGCATGTTCTTTTTGAACTGCACAAATGAATATACCTTATAACCGATGACTCAGAAATCTGAGTCGAAGTTTTAATGCAACACGATCGAGCTTACTAAAGACACTATAGTGCCATCATAAGTAGGTAAGTACATAAGTAAGGCATTGTCCTTAATACTGGATATGTAACGCCCAGTTATTGAGAGGGGAATCATTTGCGGAAACCTTGACATCTCGCAGCCTTGATATTTTTAACAATTTTCGAATACGTGGTATTTCCAACAGAGGTTGTCATTAAGAAACGATCCGGAGATGAAAAGCCCTTCAGATTCGATGATGCAAGTATGGATAATGGGTCGGTGTTTTCGTTTTGCTTAAGTGAGAGTAGACAGCTTTGTGTTTTGGACGCATTAAGTTCCACAATATTTGTTAAACCCCATTTTATTAAGAGTTTAATGAGTTTAACCTACGCTGCCGTTCCTCTCCTACAATCGAAGAGCAAGAATGTAATCTTTTACGAACCGAGTTGGTCTTGAAGTGAATGAGGACTTTACGACAAAGTACATACCTATTTGTTATCAAGTCCACGGTATAGGACAAAGTTCCGCTATTGAGAAATACAACTTCGAAGTAGTTAACGAGTTAACCTACATAGGAGTAAACATTAACTCCACATATGACGTGCTTGCAGTCCAAAAAGCCAAGACACGTCGTCTACATTGGGTCGACCACATCTAGTGAATGGATAGCAATATTCCATCCGAGAAAATTCTTAATCCTCAGCTTGTAAGAAAGACCAACTGATGGCGGATGCCAAAAGGTTTGGTCTGAAAAGTAAGAAAGTTCAGGATCATGATCATAGTGATCCAGCTGCATAAAGCTGTTGGAGGACTTTAAAATCTAACATGGCCTCGCACTGGAGTATTTAGTGCGAAAAGAAGTGTTTAAAACTCCTTCACCATCACAGGTTTGTATTGAGACGTTTCAGTAGATTGGGCTTTAAAGTGAACGGAGATGAATCGGAGAAAAAACGAGTAAAAAAGGTGGATTGAGAAGCTTTTTCAAGACAAATTATTGAGGTTCGTCGATGCTTGCCAAGAGGTGGTCCTGCGATAAAACTCTTGATGCTGCTGTGGCTCAAACCTCCAACTAAAATGCAGTCCAATGAACCAACCACTAAGCCACGAAGACCACATTCACAAGAGGTATTTATATTTTAAGTTCATTAAAACTATAGCAATTCAAAAGGATCAACTCATTATTCCTTACAAAGACCGCGAATGCTTAATCAATCCAGACATGACCCCAACAATCGTTATAATGAATCCCTTACAAAGTCCTTACATTCATAATGCTCATGCAAAAAGAAACAGAGAAAAAAAAAAAGGAAAACCTATCCATTTTCCCTGCCATCGTAAATCCACTTAAACGGCCCCAAACATGACTTCAACTGTAACTTCTCATTCAATAGCATCCTTCAGCAGTATCCTTCAGTTCTGCATTCCCCATGTTTCACATCGTCGTCATCGTCACCGCCATCTCATATGCCCGACTCTATAATGGACCATTAATTTGTCATTCTATTCAAAGTCAATTAAAACCGAGTCACTGGCTAAGCACAAAAGGATCTACACGGCCCGTTCGCTCATTCGAGTTGACAATTCCAAAAATCGTAATTCATTTAGCTCCCTCTCTAGAGTGGTAGCGGCAACTGGCGGAAACCATTTTACTAATTGATGCTTGAATGTCAGGCGAAAGGATTTCGTGAATTTCATTTAAATAAAAGCTTAATGAAGCCATCAATAATAAAAGTTTTCTTCCTTACGAGCATGTTCATGTTATCCGTTGGTATCCTCGCTGCTTCCATTACTAATGCTGCTTGCTGATGCTCTCTATTGTATTAGTAGGTACGGGTGGCCCCAGCTGATAGTGATGATGATTGGTAACAGCGGTAACGATGATGATGATAACTATGTTGATGACTCTGGTTTACTCTAGTTTGGTGAGCAAATGACTGTAGAATGAGAAATCATAGCGGTTTCCTTCGGAAATTAAACTAATTTTCGATTGGTTTTTCATTACAAAGAGCGCGAAAGGATGTGAAGATATATTCGCCAAAAAGAAAGGCATTGTAAGGAAAGTTTTACTAATTCGATTGCATGACAGTTGTAGCTGAGGATGTAAAGGGTGACCCGCCGATTACTGCCACAAATTACATTTATAATGGAAGATTGGTTGTGCAGGTCATGACTTTTGGAACTTAGTAAGAAGATTGTAGGGGAATGGTTGATTTGGTTTAGAGTGACAATCTCATATTGGGGGTGGTACACTGTGTAGTAAAAAAAATTAGCCATCATTTTGAATAAGGACATTTGAAGGAAATACCTAAGTCTGCTAAAGGATGTAAGGAATTGCCAAAATTACAGTACTCATTTAGAAGACTATTAGGTAGTGATGAAGGAGATACCGATGCACGTTGGTTTTGAATGCTTTCGGGTTATAGTAATGAGGAAACACAGAGCTATGTACATTCGTTTTATGGGGATCAGGAAAGAGTCTTTATACGTATTAAACGAGAGGAGGTTTAAAGATGATGATGAAGGGTGAATTGTGAATTAAAATGTCGTTATGGAATTGGATTTTCATTGTACCACTGTTTGTGGAAGATTTGATAAAACAGACAGAATTGACTTCGCAATGCCATTGTCACTTAATAAGTCTTAATGCGTTATTTTGGATTCCATTTTGAATGTTCAGGATGGTTTTTGATACACAAGACTACATGTGAGTGTTGTACTCGTGCCTTATAGAATGAAGGCAAATCGTTTAAACCTGAGTTTACTATAGATCATTCACATTGGAAAACATGGAAGAGAGTCAGAGACTAAACTGAGCCTTAGAGAAACACCAGCATTTACACAGTGAATTGCAATCTTGAAACCGTCCAAAACAACTTGAATTGAAAGCCATGAGAGGCAGTTTCGTATTCATGAAAGGGATACGTACACAGATGCTATATGCACGGATTTTTAACAAAAAAGCTCTGTTAAATGCTTTTGAAATATCAAGCACAGCAATCTAACTGCCAACAAAGTAATGGAGAGATTCGTTCTATTTCTCGGTAAGATATGCCATCAAACCACCAGTGAACTTGTTTGCCGGTGAATGCTTTTTTAACGCGTTTCCAAGGAAGGGACGTAAGTTGAATCGGTCGGCAGTTTGTGGGAGAAAAAGACTCGGCGGGACGGGTTGAGAAGATGTATAGAGCCTTTCATCAGGTGTTCCTATATTTAAATTTAAATAAAACAAGTGTGTGTGAGATATCATCGACATTTTTTATTCGTTTGAAAGGTCTATCAATGCCATTATGTATGGAATATTACATCGTTCAAATGTCCGCCGCGGCTTCTCTGGGTGGCGCGCATCCGAAATGTCCGATTTTCCATGACTGGCGCATAAATCAGGCTGAATTTGACCGATGGCATGGGTTATGTTGGCTTTGAGGGCCGCTGTGGTTTGTGGCTTATTCGTATTCGTATGTGGCTTACAAGAAAAAGTCTAACGGGGTCAAATCGCACGATCTCGGTGGACAATTCACATCACCTCCACGTGAGATGATCATGCCATCGGAGCTTTCGTGCAGAATTTCCAATGTGGCGTGAGCTGTGTGGCACGTAGCGCCGTTTTGTTGAAACCACATGTCATTAGTGTCCATATCATCCAATTCCGGCCAAAAGAAGTTGGTAATCATCGACCTATAGCGCTCGCCGTTGACGGTTGACGGATGGCATGGCCAACGTCGTTCTCAAAGAAATATGAACCGATGACGCCGCCAGCTCAAAATCCGCATCAAACAGCGACTTGTTCGAGATGCATTGGACGCTCTTGGATCTCATGTGGATTGGTATCGTCCCTTTTTTGAAAATTTTGTTTGTTGACGTACCCATTCATCCAAAAATGGTCCTCATCGCTGAAGATGATTTTTCGATGAAACGTTGCCCGAACAGAATACCCGTGTTGTTGAACGCTATATCCGTCCATGGTGATTTTGCAAATCAGACTGAATAAATGACAGCCAATTTGACAGATGTAGCTTCAACAATATGGCAACTGTCAACTGTCCAAGTTCGGAAGTCTCTATTTGAAGATCCTTTAGCTTTCCATTCAGAGGAGGACCAGAGGCAGTGGTTTTGCCTTTCCAGAACTATGGATTTAACACCATCTATACAAGCGGATCTTAGTTGTTATCAATCTGAGTACTAACGTAGACCCAGAGATCACTTTTTTTTTTAAACACACTGAAGCGATTTTGTTGGCTTAAAGATCGGAATTAGGCTAAACTTTGAAAGCAAAACAAAGGGAGGTTTGGATACATATTGCTTTTAAATACTTATGGGTTATAATGATGGGGAATGACCTAAAGTAGAACTGCATTCCTTGTTCGTCGCAATCAGATCAGAATTGCTAAAGTATTTCCTTCATCGTTTTATGTGACAATTCTTACAAGCTTACAGTTGCTTTAATTGTAAATGGCCATCTAAGTCTTCTCGAATTCAATAAGTCGTTGCCCTGTAAGAACATATCAATGAAAAGCTAGATATTCAGCAAAAGGCCTTGTGGATTCTATAGAATTATTAAAATGTAAATTAAGTATTTCAACTGAAAGATATCCTAACTATCTTAAAGAAATACTAACAAAGATGAAAGACAGCATCAAAAACCAACAGTTGGTCGGCAAAAACTGGTCTTTTATAATTCACAAACAGCAACTTATTTCCAAATGAAGCCATTGCCATCCTTCAGAATCCTCTATTGGCATTAAATTCATAAAAAAATCTATTCAATACCATCAAGCTCCTAAATTGAAACGTAAGTACGCTTGACTTTCAACCACAAAAAATCTCAACAAAACAAAATGCTTCCAAGTAAATGTTTTGAAAAAATGATAAAAATTCCATCACATTAAACCAATGTCGGTCACATACCCTAACACAGTCCACACCAAAATCATTCGAATTCCTTCAGCCACCCCTTTGTTATAAAAATAACAAAAAAAAAAAAGAAAAGCACAATTGAAGCCATCCGCTCGCCATAACTCAACCAATAACACGGCACCTTTGGCAAATGAAAGAAAAAGGATCTCCACCACCACCAATAACCCCCACAATAAGCTTTCATAATAGTATCATCCTCTTCACCGGAACTACACATCCTATAACGTACAAGAAACATGAGTCAGTACGCTACGTATGACGGGAAAATTTGTAGAATTTGTTTCGTACATGAATAGTGTACTCGTAGCTCGTAGATAATAGAAATATCAAATTTCTTTTGCAGAACCATTAGCTGACAATAAACGGAACATACATTCGACATTGAATGGCATGAACGACAGAGGATCTTCTCCGGTTACTGCCAGTGGTACAAGAGGAACACACACACTCTTCCTGTCCCTCCATGAGATGCTGGATGTAGCAATCCGATTTAGACTGATGTGTGTTTGTGTTGTGTGTATGTGGGTGGTGCATTGAACAGAGTTATAACAACCCGGAAGAACTGACAGGGGGTGGGGGGTGGTAAACTACAAAATCATCGTCGTAGTTATTGTGTGTTCTGCACAGGGACTGAAAGTGATATTACAGATGCCAATGCACATTGTAGATGAGGATCCTATTAAAGTTTAAACATATAAAACCCTTGTACAAAAGCGTTATTTGCGGTTTTTGAAGGAATATATTCTCTGTTTGTGTGTGTGTGTGTGTGGAAATAATATACATGCCAACAACTGAGCATATAGTGCCTCGAATCGAATTGGACCAATTAAATGGATACCTGGGATGCTATGAGTGCATTCTGTGAATGGTTTTCTCAATTTCAATTGAATTGAGTATCCTTGCGGGACGACGACGACGACGAAGGCTGTTATATGGACCGATTGCAACATGGCATGGGGGTCAGTGGAATCTTTCAATTATGATCGCATTAAAAAGTCGTTTGGATTATGGTTGAGGACACGCCATGCCGGGCCAATTGAAATGTTATTAAGTTTTCTTCAGAATTAAGTGCGTATTAAGTGCACTTGGCGTAGGTGGATGGCGTGTATAATGCCAAGAGTACTGAACCAATTGAAATGGACTAATTGAAAATAGTTGAAAGCTGATTATATCCATGTTATAACCAATTGATGAAATTCAGTCCTTGAAAGATGGAATATTGCTAATTAAAAGGACAAGGGCCATTTGAATACCGTCAACGGGAGGATAATGGCTTTTGAGAATTAGAGGATGATTACAGTTTAAAATAATGCTATGCGATTTGTTTTGATAAGTTTTTAAACTACATCATCGCTTTACCACGCCAAGTATGACCTATTGTCAGTCAAAATGTTCACTTTCAACAACGGGCACCAGGAATTAAGCATTGCTCCGACGGATGCGATTTTGAGATTAAAAATTATTTATATAATCCGAGAGTCAACTAAATTTTTAGAATGAATTCTGCTCCGAGGAATCTGAATTAAAAAAAAATAATAAAGCTGATCATGGTTATAAATTAATCTGTCATACTTCCAATCGCATGCATATTGAAAAGACTAAAGGTTAAAGCAACTAATCGACTGATAAGATGGTGAAATAATTAAAACCGCATGTGACAGTTGCCACTGTGCTTTTGTACATATAAGTCTGATGACTAACATATACAGTACAGAGGCGTTTTTAAATGCGAAAGGAAATAGTTTTGAATATTGTTGGAAAGAAAAAGGCTTGTGAAGTGTTTATTCAGACTACGGGTTTGCATCAGTTACCCTCAACATTGTACTTGTTTTCACACTTTTTTGTGCTCTGACTAAGCCTTGGTAAGGATAGTTCACCCTAGGGCCTAGAGCCCTCTCTGGAACAGTTTATAAATTTAAGAAATATAAGAATACGAAACGTATCTATGGATGGTACAGTGTTATCTGATATTTGGTACTTGCACAGATATTTGCTTATTTTTTAGATAAGTGCTCCACATGATTCTAGAATATGTGCAGGAGTCTCGCTGGATTCGTTGCAGCCAATTACCTCCTCGGTTAAGTCTAATTTCCTTTAGTGTTCCTTGACTTTGCAGTGCTTCGTTTGGAAACCCTTTTTAGATGTGTAAGTTGCTTTTGTTTGGATTCATGCATGCTTTGGATATTTTGTATTTGGTTAGCCGATCTTAGTCCTTGATGGTTTTCCACTTGATGGTCCTGTTTTCCATCTCCATTCTCCTGAACTCTTCTTTTGCGATATGTTCCCCTATCCAACAGAATGTTTTAGGTTATATAAGATGATCTGCTGCCCCTTGTCTAGCAATGTACACATCTACTCTACTTGGGAAGGACCTTTCACAGCCCAGGAACGGTGTTGTTTAGTAATACTCGTACATTGCCTAGATGATTCTTTGAAATCATAGAATTCGGTTTCCAGCTGTCAAATTGAAGTCTAGGTCTAGGTTGAGAAAAGTCTCGAGTCTTGCCTTAAGTGTGGTTCTCGTTTCACTGCTACGTCCAATGTACGTTGGTCTTTACATGATACTTTCGTGATGGGCATAAGGTTCTCTCTAGGCTGCCATAGGTGAGTAAAGGTCTTACCATAGTCGTGTATATCCATAGAATGATTTTGGAACTCGGTCCCCAGGTCTTCCCAAACATTCTGCTGTATGTGTAGAGGGCTATGGTTGCTTTCAAAATTCTTTCAGTTATTTAATTTTCAATTCAGCTGTTTGGTGATAATATCTATGATTGTGAGGGGAAAGAGGGAGTTTCGATTTTAACAATATTTTCTTTTTGTTCGTAAACAATATCAACTTAGTCCGCTTATTTCCTGGCTCACGATTCCAAGATCTTTAAGGGTCCTTAAATTAAAAGTTGGCAGACATTTGCCTGTAGTAAGTCGCACCACATCGTCTGCATAAGTTGTGATTAAAACACTTACTTAGCCTTGCCAGTGGTTCAATAATTATTTTAGGAAGAAACGTATAAGCACTACTTTCTTCTCGTAATGAGACCTTCCTTTCCTTCCAATCTAACCAAATTCGTCATAACCCCTGCGACAGAAAATTCATTGTCATGTGACATCACATTCAATGCCCTCGTCACACAGATTGATGAACAGACACATATGTACCAAATGATCTTCTACTTAGATTAGGAATGTGCTTAAACTTTCTATATAGTTTGCATCAATATAAGGGGCGTTGTGTATCCACGTATGTTTCTACACAGATCATCTGCGAACAACAACATTTTATCTCTCAGTGATTGATTGTTTACGCAGGCTTCTCTGCTATAAAATCGATTTGTATTCACTCCCTATCATCTCTCCTTTCCCTGGCGACCCCCAAAGTACACCCCAACTGATAAGAAATAATCTATTTTATATAAAAGTATCTACAACAACGTACTCATACACTAAGAAGCATCGCAAGATCTCACTTTCGTTTCTGTGTGTATTTGAGACTCAGCGGTCATCCATAGAGACTGGTGTTGCTGTTAGAACGGTGAAATGTCCATTCTTAGTTGGTCGAAGTCTTTTGTCTAGATAACGTTCCTAAAAAAAACCAAAAAAATCTCGTTGTAAACATTTTAGTCTGTGTTCGTTCGTGCTTTACGTGTGCTAGTAGTTTTGTCAAAAATTGGAAAATTAATTTTCGTCCGATTTTTAATTTTTTTTTTTCATTTTGGTGGTGAAAGTCCTGGCCTTCGTCTATGATTGGTGCTTTTAAGTGAACGTTTTACACTTAATTTTTGGTAGTGAAATTGTAAGGAACGTCGTCCTGTTGCGTTGTTTTGTCATCGTACTCTGGTGGTGTATTGTCATAAAAAAAAAATAAAAAAAAAACGCTTAAAGTTGTGTTACGCATCCTTATCTCTAAGGAAAAGGAATTTTTCTGTCGAATATCAATACAGTGCAGTACACTATAACAACACTGTTCATATAGACTTTTTTTTTTAATTTAAAAGAGGATAATCTACCAGTATCAGTTCGAGACGCTTTTTGTGGTAGTCTATATAATATACTATTATTATCTTTGGATTGGCGTGTGTTTACGTGTTTACGTGTATACGTTGTCGTTTCTTTTTTTGTCGTCTTATTTTGTCTGTATATTTATGTAAGTAAATGTTTTATTTTTATTTGTTTAAATAATGTTTTTTATATATTTTTTTTGCATTTATTTATTTCGGGTTCTTTTTGTTTTTGAGAGTTTTTGTTTTATAAGTGTTATTGCTATGTAAGTGGAATTTATTTATTTTTTTTACATAACTTTCAGAAATTTCTACAGATAATGAATGATACCCACGTGATATTAATGTTATAATAAATGTGTATAAAAGTAGCTGCTAGGCACGGCTCTGCTCAGGAGGAATACAAAATGTCTTAATTTTTATTTTGTAAAAATAAATGCTTCTTCATACGTTTTGTCAAAACTTGTATATTTTTAGCATCGAGACTTAGCTTTGTTTCATACATAGTGTTGATCCATTGCTTCGTGTCTAAGTGTCAAAATCATTACAGCGATTACAATGACTTAAATACATGACATGTGTTAACCGACATTCTGTTTTTACAAATACATTCCTCAGTGTTTATTATTTTCTAGTTTCTTCTTCAGTTAATATATACATAACCTACCAACATCTTTAAAAATATTCAGTGGCACAACACTAAACAACACATCAATAGGATAAGGATAAGGACAACACACATTGAAGCTGCTTAACTTATTTTGTTTTAATTTCCAAAGTAATGCTGGCATGGATCCATGCTTTGAAATTAAAAGGGATAGGGGGTAAAAAGAAAGACTTAATTTGCTTATTCGCATGGAAGCAGCGTCTTCGTCCAGGCCACGGTATCGTTGTTGGAAAACAATTAGGTAACGCTTAAAATAACGCTTAAACCAAAGATGTAAGTCGGTGCATATGTAGACAGACAAATTTAAGAATGGTCTTTGGTGGCATGGTAGACAGTTCGCCGGGGTCGCTGAAGAAGTACACACCTATGGCTGTTCTCCTGGTTCTACAGTGACTCGAGCAGGATCTGAGGAAATGACTCGTCTTTTCTTTCTCGTGGATATTGAGCTTTCCAGAGGTCAGTAGTACCTACTTGTATGTATGTATATATATTTGGCGCGGCAGCTCATAAAGAGCCAAGGCCTAGCTTCTTACAACCATTCATTTTGCGCGTGTTATATTCTTCTCACGAATGGAAGTAGAACCTACTTACTAGCAATTTTTTTTAAACGCCCCCCCAATAGGTTGCGGTCTGTGAAGGTGTTGGTCGCCAAGGTTAGTTACGGTCTTTTGAGCATTACTACTTCGTTTGTTCTCTTTTAGCTGTGTTGTGCCCAATATTTTGTTTTTTAATATACAACATGACAAGATGACTCCATCTCTCATCCTCTCTGCATAGGAATCCAACATAGCATGACTTTGTGCTTTGAACTTAGGACTTAGCTGACTCCTACCTACCTACCTCCTACCTCCTCTTTGCTTGTTTTGATTATTGTACTGTTGATGAGGGGGCTTGGATCTCGGCCCTTGGCTATCGATGTATTATTCTCTTGAGGCCTTTGCTATCGCTTAAACTTTAACTTGGGACACACTGACGTGGTTTGGATTGATTCTTCTGAGTCAGTTTTGGAACCTTCCCCTTCTTTCATTTTCTAACTATCTTTGAAAATGGATGTATGTTCAGGCCAAATAAGCATTTCTTCACCACAAGTTTTATTTTATGGAAAAAGTGGCTTGAAGTTTAGGTCGAAGTTGTCTTCGTATGAAATCATCGTTTTGAGGGCTGATACCTGCTAGTCACCAGTCTCACATCTCTTGAAAGAGAAATATATATCGGCTGTGTGACAGGGCAGCGACGGTTTATTGAAATCATTCTTAGTTTTTCAATCATGGACTGAGGTGATTAGGGTCTTGATAAGGTTTTGTTGTTCGATGGAGGTCTTTCCTTTTTAATTGCCTTCTGCGTTTGTTCTTAGTGCTGGTGTCGTTGTCTGACACTTAATAGCGGAGCCTAAAAGAAAGCCCCTAGTTACCTCATGTGTGCCTAAGGTGACGTTCTGTTCGAAATGTGGGTGTTGGGCATCCTTAAGTATTTGTTCCTAGTATGTAGTTTGTTTTATCCTCGTTGACTGGTAAAGCAATCTTTGCCGCTTTTCTCTCAATACTTACGAACGAGATACTGACATCAGGTTGTGTGTTCCCGAGTGTGTCAATATCGTCATCGTACGCAAGTGATTGCATAGATTTTTAAAAGACAGTGCCTCTGGTGTTAACATACGAGTCCTGCACTATTCTTTCGAAAACGATGTTAAAGAAGTCGCATGACAGCGCTCCACCTTGTCTAAATCCTGCTTTGACATCGAAGTTCTGCGTGATGTTTTAAGCGACCCTGCGCATATTCTCCATCGTCATCCTACATAGACGGACGATTTCGACAAGGATATGAAAACTAGACATTACTCTGTATACGTACCTCGTCTCTATAAATGCGGCCTTGAAATCAATGAAAAGTTGGTGAGTGTCGATTGATTAAAATTCCTTGATTTTTTTTCTGGTCTTTCCATGTATTCTTCCTGTTTCGCTGCGCGTGCTTGCCGATATTCTTCGGAAGTATATCTCAAGGGTGAGTAAGGATGTTAGCTTCATCTATCTATCACTTAAACAAAATTGGTCTTCCATTTGAAGCATATTAATAAGCACAGCCCAAAGGCAGGTAAAATTCGTCTATGGCAGTAAACAGGACAGGGACAGGACACTTTATATTCTCCCTTCTTCAGAAATGAATGAATAAAGTTCAGAAAAATTCCCACTTAAGTTGTAAAGTTCTTCTTAAATAGTGGCATGTATTTCCAGCAAACCTTGTACTGAATCCATTTTATTAGACCAGTCTAATCTTTTTCGCAAGTTTATTTATACACAAATTATCTTTTATTATTATAAAGACATTCTACTAAAGAAAATTTCGAATAGATTTTTTTTCACGACCATTCCACACAATACAATAATGCCGCCGTCTTTATTTATTTTTCATATGTTTGTACGGGTATAGAGTCCCCTTCCTGATTCCTTATTAGCATTACCTACAGTCCTGGCACTGCAGTAGACGTCCTTTAATAAATAAAATATTCCCATGAAATTAATGAAATATATACTGACAGCTAGTAAACACAAGGAGTTATCCTTTTGTCATATTATGAACTGCCATTACTATCATTGCTCCTCTGGTCTGCTTTACCAATCGGTAAGGATGTATGTGTATGTCTTTGTCGTTCTTAACTCCACCCAATAGTTGTCGGGGTTTTGCTCGGACCTGAGGTCTGTTGCTTATTCCACTGGTGGTACTTCTCTGCTACTTGTCTGCTTCTGTACTTCATTGCTGTAATAATAATTTTCTATGAGAAGGCACTTGTTGCATTTCAGTGTCCAGTTGGGTGACTGGAGGGGTGAGTGGTAACGGAGACTCTCTCTATCTCTACTATCTTGGTCAGAGTTTATAGCTTTTGTCTGGTGGCCTTGCCCCCTGCCTTAGGGGGAAGTCTAGCATATCTTATCTGTATGCATATAGACAGCCTGTACTGTGCTGTATCGCATATAAATTGAATTGCTACGGACCCTACGGTCCGTCGCGTCGTCCTGCCGAACGATTGTTTTTTTTTTGTACTTTGTTCCGAAACCATTACGTGGCTTATAGCTTCCTTAAAGATTTTTTTCTTTTTTACTTCGTATTTTCTCGATGAAAACGCATTTGTTTTGCTTTCTTTGCTTTCTCTTGTGTCCTGCCTTAGTCCTTAATGTCTTATGTTTCATTGATGTTTCGATTTAAAGGAAACATGAGTATCGTCTTGGGGGCAGTGTTTCGGAATGGGTGTGTTGTATACAGATATGTGGGTCCTTGTTTGATTAATGTATTAATTTATCTTTCCTAGGACAAAGTTTATTCGCTTTATGTTTGCACACTTTTCATATTTTTCTTATTCATATTCGTACCGTGTCGTTTCATACAAATTTTATCGGCTTTATTATGTGTTATTACTTTTTTTTTTGGATTGCATGAATATTAACTGCGTCCGTGTGATGTGTGACCCATGTTTGAGATTGCAACAAAATGAATTTTATCCAGGACAATGAACAACTATTATATATGCACTTCAGAACATACGTTAACAAGGAAGATTATATGCAAAGGATGTAGATATGTTTGTGTTTAATTTTTCAGGATAAGGCAACCGAAAACTATTTTTCAGAACTAAGAAGGTGAGATAGGTCTTTACTTAGGTCACGATTTGGGCTCGTTTTAATTCTCCACAAATGTACATCATTCTTATAGAACGTATTGTAGTTTCTTCTCATTTTTTGGCTTGTACCGGAGGCGGCTTTACTCAATGCTATCTCTTCCTGGAAAAACGCCCTAATTACAGCTCATTCCCACATTTCTATCTAGCTGATCACAGCTTTTATGGAGTTCTATGATATCGACAAGACGCACCGAAGCTATAATTTGATTGCAAATATTGGCAAAGATCGATCTGGCTAAGACTTCGCATTTTTTTTGAATCTAGCAGAGCTTATTGCAGACTATTTATTTATATACAAAGATCTCCCAATATATTATTTTAGAGTCAGTCTTGAATCTCTTTTGGGAGCTTTTCATGTCCTGATCTTACTCTTTTTGATGCAACATTTTTCCAAACTTGGTTGATAGTCCCTGATGATTTGGCATCTCAATCAACAACCTGCCATATGAGCCTGAACTTGTAAGCACACTTGGCTGTGCTAAACCCTCGTTTTCCATGTGAGCCAGGAAAACGCCTTTTACTTTTGATCACTTTTACTCCGGGGATTCTGAGATAATTTTGCAAAAAGCCGTTTATTCTTTAATATGGGAGCAACCCATGTGTGCAGTCGGCCTGATACTATAATGCTTCATAACTCGATGGAACATCCATACAGTCTCTTCAACGTGCTACTCTTTAGATGTATGAGTCAGTAGAGACCATTGATCGGATGTAAGGTTAGGTTAGGTAGATGGGTTCGGCAAGAAAAAGACGTGTTCCAATGCACTTGGTCAATTTATACCGACAGCAGGCAATAGCGTTGGTGATATCAGTATCAACTGCTCTACTGCAAACCATCCTGAGAGTTTGAGGTAGCGACCGATGTTGTTTGCTTATAGTTTGTTAAGATCCTGGAAGGAGTGTCTTGGAAGAAATGTATGTTTTAGGTTGGAATTGGAAAAGGAATTGGATTCTATTCTCATCATTTTAGCCCAAGTTTATCAAGTTGTAAAGCTCCTTCAAGCTTAGATAGAAACGTCCTATCTTAGTATATAAGTCTCTCTACTCTTCCTCTGTTGAACCGGGGCCTTGGATTTGATAGTTGTAGCACAGGTACTTAGCGAATTCCAGTTATCCTATGCCTCCTTCAGAGTGATCGAATCGAACTGATCGTGTCTTAAAATTGCAGAAACTTTATCCAGAGTTGGCTATTTTTGATGCCGCATTGGAGCATAATTGCATAATGTAGCCACTTAATCTGTTAACCATGATCGGCCTAGATCAAGAGCTTAACAGTGATCACAGCATCTGTTGATGCCAATCTTAGGCTGAAATTTAAAGTCTTCAGCAATAACGTTGGCAATAAAATGCGCAGGCTGCCCTCTGGAGGCTGCTTTTACAGAGATCCTTGTTTTCTCCCACTGTATTGAGTATAGTCTTATAGGTGTAATTCTTCCATTATTTCCTGGTCCGTCTTTCCTGTGTCAGTCAAAATGCTTATAGCATATCATGAAACTAGATGTCTAATACCAAGAGTCGCCTTTTAAATTGTCAAACCCTCAAAGAGATCAAACATTAGCTCGGACGAACCAGCTTAACTTTTTGTTCATCATTCTAGCAAAGTAGCTTTCTTCGTACATAGGTTTGGCGTCAGGGACACCACATGCCAACAGATATGGAAAAATCATGCAAAAGGGCATTGAGACTATGAACTTTTAAGCTGGAGTAGATAGTGCGTTCATAGCAAGGAGTTGGAACCTTATGCAAATTAATAAAGACAAGACAAATGGAGTTACATAATTTTCACACCGAGGGGTTCCCTCAGGAAAAGTTATAAGTCGGTGCACCTTCCACTACTACACGGTACACAAAAGACATAGCAAGCACTAACAGGAAGAGAATAAGGTAAGTCAATCATGCCTTTTCCTTTAATCTTCATCGCCACTACAACCCACAATGGATTACGACAAATAAACACCACAACACCTAGCTACACCCTCAAATACATTGAAATAAGGCAAACATCTCAGGTAAGTAATTGACAATCGGAAATCACTTAGACTCGAAATTAACTCAGACAGAGATTAGCAGACGATTTACTTTGGATTTATTTTTAGTCAAACTAAATCGGTTCCTCATTCTCCCATGGGAAAACTATCTATCTATCTATCATTCCCATCTATCTGCATCGGATAGCCTAGAATGCCATGTAGATTCTTTGCCAAAACAAAAAAAAAAAACTGTTGTCTGACCAAGTGAACGACAATTGGGCGGGCATTCTGTCGACAGAATTGGATAAGAAATTCGACAAAAGAGAGGTGACAACGAGACAAAGATAAATGCTGATTGCATCTCAATCAATACCAAGGAGTTCCATTGCTCCTTTGACACTCTTTGGCATCAGATGTTATCAAATAGATACATATATAGACCTGGCCGATATGTAGGCAAGAAAAGATGCTTTTAATTCAGAATTACATGCCATGTCGATGAGAACAATTTCAAGAAACCATTTACAGATACAACTTTTGATAGATACACACTGATGCCATGTATGTGAATGTAAGTCAATTCGTTGCAATGTGCTTTTGCTGGGGAGGGGACGGGCAGTTCATGAGTTGGGCTATGTGAACAATGCTGACTGATTGAAGGAGCCAAGTGTAATATAGCCAAATTGCAACATCTTCAGGTGCGGGAACATTGCCAAGAACATTGTCAAGATGTAAACAAGGGACATTTGTAATTTTCACACAGAGGCAGTCGATACCCATCAGTTTGCAGAGCTACACTGCTGATACTTCAGATGCACTGGTGAAGTATACACATAACGCTGTGAAATAAGGGAAATGCAGTGAATTTTGCAGAGTTTGCAGTTTGGGTGATGGGGTTCGGTGAGTTTCTTTACACTGAAAGAAATGGCTTCAGGCGATGACACAATTTAACTTAAATTGGATCTTTGTTGTATTGTTTGTATCTATTTTTATATAAGAGTGACCAAGAGGTCTTCGTCTCTGAATGGAAAATAAAGCTTTGAAATGTTTGAAAGTTTTACAAGGTTTAATATGAATTAACGAAATGATAAGGGCAATGCCTGAAGTATGTAAATAAATCCACAACTATAGCGGGATAACATTCGGTACTGAGATTCCAAAAATGCCATTGCTGCAGATGAAACAATTATTAAGGACGTGGACCTCAAAACAAATTTTGCTTTTCCAGCTTCTAGTTGAACAAGACTACCATATCCACAACGAAACACTGTTTCCTTCTATTCTGTAGATTCCATGAATTCTGAGTAGGGATTAGAGTACAATCTTTTATGCAACGATGTCCATTCTCCCGACTTATCCAATCCATTACAAACGAGTCTTATGTAGTGCACGTTCAATAGAAGAAGTCCAGAGTCCACTATAGTCCAGAATGGGTTAGAATCTCAACCAACCTGACTCTCCAGGCAGCTTCATCTAGATTCCTTTAGCTTCGCATATGAAATAATCAATAGTCCCCTCTTCATACAAAGCTTTTTCAAAGACATTCTGAGTCGAAGAAGAATCCTATAACCAGCGATATGAAACCCTCAAGTAGAAGCTACTAATAAGAGACGTCATTCTTTTGGTGGCTAGTCCACCACAGTTTCACAGCAGGTGTTGTATGAACTCTATTTCCTTTTGGTTCCTTCAGATTCTATGGTAGGCTTTGTAGAGTAATAATAAAAGCAGAATTACTATCTGCTCGGACCTCGCACACGGCGTTGTTTGATAGGGAGACACGCCACTAGACTGGGCGCCCATTTCAATAATTTCTGAAGCTGTAGAGATGAGGAGGAGGAAGAAACGGTCACCCAGCTTCTTTGTACCTGCCCAGCCCTTTAAGGCTATGAAGGCAGATTCTGGGAGCATTTTTCTAAGAAGACCTAAGAAGACGATTTAGCCAAGCTTGATATTCACAGAATAAGGAGCTTTGTTTGTGGGTATTAATAGCTCTGTACATGGTGCGGTACAGGAGAGGCTCCGGACCGTGCAGCTACACATAGGTTCTTCCTTGGAACAAGGAAATATATCATGCAAGGTTCTCGATGCCGATAATCCGGTACTTTTCGTGGTATTACAATGGGTCGAAGTGTGCTCCTGCTTAGTGGGAGCCACCACCTAACCTAACCTTACCAATCTGCTCGGACTGAGTCGAAAGGTTCCTATTTTGGAAAACCTGAAATTAGGTACTGAGAGGCCTCTTGCCTACCTGAAAGAGACCAAGAGGAAAAGCAATCTGCCTTTAAAGATTTTTAGTCCCGAGCAATGGTTTCTCGAAAGAAGTTTAGAAAAAACAGAATGTAAGTTGTGATTCTAAGCAAGATCGAGGTCATTAAGGAACCTCAAGGTTATGTTTGCGGATAAGCGGAGACATTCGCACACAGACTTTCGTCTTACCGGCATTCCGGTTGACCTTCGAAATATCATTCAAGGTTTGTCTGCACAGCCTTAAGTAAGTTTAACTCTATAAGCCTCCGTTCATTCGTGTAGATCTCCTGTACGGATTTCTTACTCTTGTTCGACGTGTCATCGTACCATGACTCCATACCATACTCCGGACGCGTTCTGAAAATCACATGAATAATTTTTGATGGGCTCTTCGGCCTCATCAGTTGCGGTTTGTAAAGGGCTTGTTTTGGCATCACTTATCGACTTAAAGTCGATTTAAATTCTCGAACTTAGCTGAGTAGTCTGATATAGTTATAGCTCCTGTTCCATGCCAAATGCCGTACACCAGATTGCAGGTCATATTTAGGGTATATGCACGATAACAGGAGCATAGTCTCAAGTTGTATTTGTAAAAGTCTTAGATCTAATTGCAATTTGAGAGCATCTACTATATGATACTGAGACGTTCGGTCAATTGCCTAGTCATTTAGCTATCTCCCAATGTGAAATGACCACCCTGAAGGTTCAAGTTCTAAGTTTAAACTCTTGCATTAGACGACGGGTTGATCAGTGGTGTAAGCACTGTCTTTGTGTCTTCCTTCAAAATCCTGAACTCATGTTGAAAACACTCTTGAGTAGAGCTATAGGCTCCATTGCTAAAACCTTTCGTTTTGCTCATTTGCTAAGTAAACTTTTGACCAAAACTTCTGGAACACAGTCTTCACTCACGGTACTAGACAATTTATTTTTACTGCATGATTGCGAAAGTATTAGTTGCTAGACAAAAGTTAAGTTGTCCATGTCTACCCCGCTCGACTCTTATTCGAATACAATCCTTTTTATTCAGTGTACCAACATCCGATAATCTTCATTTTGTTTACGACGAAATTCATTATTTCCATTGTCTCCTTGCCTCAGAAATAATAAATTAAATGTGTACTACTAGCACTTGTGTTAATGAACTGACGAACAGCCCCCCTAATAGCTTCCACTAAGCTTTGTTTGAAAACACAAGCTGCATCTTAGATCAACACCATCAGGATGCAGCAACTTGAGGATATTTTATCCGAAAGCGTTTCTTGTTTTTTGCCGTAATCAGTTCCTTGCTCGACTTAGCACACAGCGAAACAACAAGAAGTGTGTCTTTCGTCAAGAAGCGTTCTCCACAAATCAGCGCATCAGCGGAACGAGAATAAAATCTCAAACATAATCACCTAGGATACCTAACTCATTTGTGAAACTAGGAGCATCCTCTCTGTAAACCGCAACCGAAACCCTACGTATCCGCGCATCGTCGTTGTACGGAGTAGCAAGAGTAATGTGACTGCTTGCATTTATCCATTGAGATGGCATTCATCATTTGTGCCACCTTGTCTAAGTGTCTTGAATTCAATTCTGCAACGTGCCAACGATGCGATGTTTTGCCCATTCTGGCACGACACCAAGGATTTTCCGCTCCATGAGCCAATGTGTGTTTGCAAGTGTGTGCATCAAGGAGGCACAGTGGGTGACGGTATTTCATAAAGTTTAAGCTAAATGCTTTTAAATGTAATAAGTCCTTGATGTGTCGGTAACAGGAGTGAAGTGTTGCTTCCTAGACATGAGCTTGTCTACGCACCGGTGGAGTTGGTTTTGACGCTACTAATTCAATCCGGTGAGTGTGGTGGGACGGGGAGAGTGTGTGTGTGTGTAACTGTAGGTAAACTAAACAGGATCTAATTTCATATCGGCAGTGCGACACGTCACCAAATGGGATGCATTCTAATTTCAAGTACATGGGAAATTCTTGTGGTGGATGCCTGAGCTGGTGGCATGAACAAGGAGTCGACATCACACTGCTTAATTGCGTTTAGAATGTTTAAAGGTGTTTTGGTGTTAAATTTGTGGGAGATGTTGCCACTGCACAGGGTAAACATATCAGTAGCGAGTTTTGTTCATTATTTATCTGTTCGTCTGGTAAATACTTGATGAAAATTTGAAATCTTGAGTCATCTTGTCTGGATCTTGATTTAAAAATCGTTATACGATTTCTTATCAAGGATCTAGATAACATTTCCAACCTTTATGTAACTTTCAGGAACTTTCAGGAATGAAAGTGTTTCGAGTTGGCTAGGGTTTGTCGTTGCGATTACAGATAGTATCATTGAAATGTTTAGCTTCAACCGCCTTAGTTAGTGCACGGATGGTACTGATGTCATGAGATTCAACACCACTGTTTTGAAATCGATGGCATATTTCCCAGCAGTGATTTCAAAGCTTTGATTTATTCCATCAAGATCTGTCTCAAAATTAACCTTGAACGTGGGCGCCCGTGGGACAATGGATCACCCGAAAAATCTTTTTTTTAAAAACAGCCGAAGACAACCTCATCTATTCTTGACAGAGTCTATGCTTCCAGGTCATAGAGCAGGACTGGGATGAATAGCCGGCAGGTCCAGCAACTTTGTAAGATTTTGGATCTCCACGTCTAGGTTGAATGATTCGTCTAACATGATTTTCACGTCATGTCTACGACATTGCCCATCGATTTTGTAGAGGAGCTCGAAAAAACACTTTTTTGTGGCGTCTTTTGTCGGAGCATTATCGCATATCACGCGGATGTTGACGAATTCAGCTTTGATGTGAATTATTAAAAGACGTTCGCTCACGTGTCGGAAGCTTAAAACTTTTTGCCTGAGTCTGCCACGTACGACAAATTCACTTCCGAAGAAACATTGCGTTTGCTCCTTTGCTCTTCCTGGAAGCCAATTGCGTCTGCATTAAAACAGATTAGGGTCTTTGCTAATTTTTGAGTTGCACGCAGCCTGTTAAGGGTCCGAACATTCCATGTGCATATCGGAAGGTCCATTCCTTATTGCCTTGCTATGTTAGTCAACAGCACTAAAAATATTCTCAACTATACAAGGGACGATATCAGAAGACTTGCTGGTTTCCTCACCGGTCACTTACATAAACTAAAGATAGTTCAGGAATCTGAATGCAGACTCTGCTTAGAGGAAGACGAATCTGCCGAACACGTACTATGTGAGTGCGTGGCTGGCTGCAAGGTCAGGAAACGCTGTCTCCACAAAGTATTCCTAATACCGGAGGACATTCGTAATGCCTCGACTGGAGATATTCTCAACTTCATTAGGAAGATAGAGGATCTCCTCGTCTAACTGGCTTCAGGCACCACAGATCTTTTAGGTCGCGGCGCCATATGCGTCTGGCGCCCAGCCTTACTAATAATAATAATAATAATAGTCAACAACAAGATATTTATCCGATGTTTATCGCTGGGACGTAACACGGATGTTTTGGACGTGGTTGGGCAGTTACCGAGGCGGAAGAAAGCCCAAATCTCCTAGGACGTAGACCCAGATAAACCGATTCTTATGGACCTGAGCCCCAAACATGTCTAAATAGCTAGTGTAGGGTGTTCACTACCGTTGCCAACGTTGATTCTTTCGCTGTCGCCTGCATTCAAGGCGAGTGTGTCTTACCCCACCCCTCCCCCTTTTCTGTTCGTTAACTGTCACCAAAAAACCTTCCATAGGGGTTGAAAGGTTCACCACGAAGAGGTGAGAATAGGAGTTGGTAGACATAGGTTGATTTGCGAGAACCTCTGGACGCTTCTGTCGTTTTATTCACGGTTATGAATACCCTTATGATACTTTGCTATTTTCACAGCACTTGTATTATTGTAGTGGTTTTTGTATAAGGTTTCAGTCTTTACTCCGAGGGTTGCGTCCAGAATAACTGGGAGAATTATTGGATTTTTGATATTCTTTATAGTTCACAGTATTTCTTTCCATCTCTCTGACATTATCACTATTCACTTGAAGCCATATGATCACCCTACTTCCGATGTTATACCTTTGCAGTAGTGTTGATATCAGCTTTTTTCTCAGTTGATCGACTTCTAGCATACTGATGCTCCCACTACATCGCGATCATCCTAAAAATTACATTGTGTGCTTAATGTGACACATTTATGATCGACAAACTGTAATTTTTCTGTCAGAAAAAAAAAATTAACTTCAAAAATAATTGATTACCCCTCTCTCTAGCCCGTTCAAAACAATCACTTTGTTGTAAAAAAAAATAAAAATAAAAAAATATTTTTCCCATCCCAAAGCCAATTGCAAAAATTTCCAAAATGCAAAGTGTAATCATAGTAGCAACGTCTTTACACTTCACAGTCATGAAAGGAATAAATTCTTAGTTGTCATTTGATATTAACTTAAATTTTAAGTGGTGTGAAAATTTGTTTTTCTATTTTATAAAAGTGAAAAAAAAAAAACAAAAAAACAAAAAAAAAAAATCTTAAAATCGACAAGAAAAATTGGTAAGTCATCTCTTAATGCAATTTAATGTGGAAAGCTTAAGCTACTCAAAGCGACACCTTTCAACTCCCAGTAGGATGTGTGTGTTTATCTAGTAAAATGTCTGCAGTTGATAAAATGAAATTTATATCTCTGTGTTATCCCATTGGGTGTACTTCAGGCTGACATTTCGATTCTCTCACCCAGATAAGAGAGAATGAAATCTAGAGAAATTCCTTCGAAACTTCATTCAACAAACAACCACTTTCTCATTGCCGGGAAGTGCACTCAAGTGTTAACTAATTTTGTATTGCAATTGCAGCAAACCATTCCAGTAGCGTGCTAACCAGTATTTCCACTTTCGAATCCCTTTTGTGAGTAACAACTTCTGCATTCGAAATCCAAGAGAGGAATCACCATCACCATCATCATCAACAGAGAATTGTCCTTTAGCCACAATGGGGTTGAGTGCTATAGGACACAGCCACTTGTTAAAGTAGATATACCACCAAGATTGCTTTCTTCAGTCCTGTTGCACTCATAAACCGGTTAAGGATAAAATGAATGAAATTGAGATAGGAAAACAACAAACGGATATAATAACAATAATTAATGGTTGCGGACAATGGGCCAGATGGATGGTTATAACAGTATCCTGTGTTAAAAAATCGTAGAAGATTACTCATTGTATGACCCTCTGGGTCCGGTCCCGCATCAACTGTGAGTCTCATCCCGTGGGCGGCTTGATTATGACAGATTTCTTTATGTTGTCGAATCCCGAATGGGATGTCAATATCCACTTCCACATGTGATATCCAATTAAAACGCAGTTAGAAGGATTCACTAGAGTTAATTAATACGGTTTAATTATGTTGGCAGAATGTTGTATTAGTTCTGTCACCAATGAAACGAGACGAGTGTCAGTGTACATAATGCAATCGCGTATATTTTTATACATTTGTGTATGTGCGACTGTGTGTATCTTCAGTATTTGGCTAATTTCTTAGATAGACTTAGATATTTCCGTGCGCTTCCTATACGTATACGTCATTGAGTTATTTTTATGACAGCTTACATCATTTTTCTTCAGAATTCCGTTGCCTACCTTTGATCAAAGCTACCAGAAACTGTCTGCCAAATCTTTAGAAATGAACAAGAGGGATATGGGTTGACCTAAGCTGGAAAGTGTCCTTCAATAAGTTGATCGTTTCCTGTAAAGTCCGAGTATATGAAGAGGTCACGTCCTGTGAAAAGTGAACGTGCTTTAACCAACGAACTCTAATCTAGGCATCAGCAAATTATGTGTGGTGGTTCTGTAGCACTCGCCAGTCGGTCATGGTGCTTTCGCGGTGGTGTTTGCAATGAAGACCGACTTTTTTTCTTTCTTTCTCGTCGAAGCAGATGCTTTATTTCATATTGAAACATCTTCAAGTCTTTCATTAAAATTCGGTGCAGAGACCGCATCGAAATGTCTCTGTACCGATTTTCTTTGAAATTTTGCCTCCCAAGCTTGATATTTTCAGCAGGCCTTCTCCTACATTCTGTTTTGCCGAGTACGGTTTCAACAAAGAGGTTCCTTAGTTATCCCCTAGGACACATAATTATTCTTTCACATCGGTTCTACCGAAGAGCGGATATGAAACAGATCGTAAAGCTCCATTTGTATATATAGATGTTCGTTATAAAAGCTCATAGCAGTTGCTTATTTCGACTTTATCGGCGGTTTTTATCTTGACGGGTCTTGAGACCATGATGACGATTTTCGATATTTGACGTCTATAACCATCCTGTTCGTGATTTGTCTATAAACCGAAATCTCCTATCAAGCTCCGGCCAAGGGGTACTGTAAAGCATTATGAACGGCCACAACTTTTCGAGACTTTTCATAGATTAGGCCAATAATGAGATTTTGTTTATACTTAGCGCACGCTAAAGGGCTTATGAACACCCTTTAACTATAGCATGGCCATAAAGGACATTAAAAATCGACGAAGGAGTTAAAGATGCATGTTGGTTTTAACTGCTTACGGGTTGTAGTGATGAGAAAACACATAGCTATGCAGATCATTTCACATTCGTGTTGTACGGCTTAGGAAGAATCTCTATATTTCATAGTACGTCCGACAGATGGCTTAAGGGTAAACTGATGAGCATTCGAAGAATGACGCGCATTACGGGTGAAACGTTGAAAGGGTGGAATGCAGCAGGCTATTTGGGTAGAGAACTATTTGTTCAGGAAACAGTAAAACAGTAAGAGACGAGAAACATTTCTTCGGTGTTCGATTGCGTCGATTAACTTCGCAAATCGCAATGACTATGTCATCTATAAGTCTTAATGCGCCTTTTTCAGTTTTTGAATTCTTTTCTAGAACATGCAAGACAGTTTTGGATGCAACAGTTAAATGTCTTATAGATTGCAGTCAGATCAGAAGGTAGAAAAAGTATTTTTGTTTTTCCATTGTTTGGGGAAACTTAGACATTCTGTAGCATTTTTGCCGGCTTCGACTATGTGGCCGTTCCAACGGAAGTTGTCATTAACAAACATTCCAAAGGAAGCTATTAATATTTAGTACATACCAATTATGGATAATGGTTCGTGGGTTGTGTTTCACCTTAAGTGACAGGAGACAGCATTGGGTTTTGGACGCCTTAAATATGTAATCAAGACCTTTTTTGATTAAGGTTGGGTAACATTCCATCCCTCAGCGGTTTTTTGATTGGTTTGAAGAAGCCAATTGGCTATTTAGTTTTATCCTGACTGAACTGCTTTCCATGCTGTTGACTATGCTGATGTTCCAATGGTAACGTGTGGGGTATCACTAATAATAATATTTAGGAACCTGAAAAATGCACCCCGAGCAAAATATTCAGAATTTCCATACGACCTTCGGATTTATGCAACAACCCTTACATCATTGGAATGTTCCCTTGAGAGTGCTCTTTAGAGGCGAATTTAGTTTTGTATATTTTGCATGCTGCTTAGTTCAATGTGGTTAGGGTTTTCTTATGGAAATGCGGATTTTGTTTACTCTTGATTTGATGCTCAAACCGCGTCCCGTATTGTTCTTTAGGCACTTTCAATTCAATTCATCAATTCAATTCTTAAATGTCGTCCTTTTAGCACATTATTCCCCCCCATCATCATGCTTTTATAATAATTAAGTCAATTGCCTTCAAAGAGAGTCTGTAAGTTATAGCATCCTTGTGCTGTCACTTAATATGATAAAATAATTCTGCCAACAATAACACATTACATATGCCGCCAATCTCCACTTTTACTAATTAACTTAGCCAACTTCCTTAAGTTCGATCAAAAACCACTTAGATAACACTTCCCCTTACCAACACACTCGAGAGTTAAACGCAACCAATCAATAAATCCTGGAAGTTTCTCGATACCTACCCACATCTCCAGTGTATCCAATCGCAAAACCATCATTTTGCGGTAACATTTAATTAATTCCAGCTATTTAGTAACATTTTCAAGGATAATTAGTAAAATGTTATGCCACTCAAGCAGTGGCATAGCAGTTGTTCGGTGTTCTAAGGACAACCCTATACCACGACACCGATCAACGCAGCAATTGTCTACCATTTATTATGGGCAGTGATATGGAGAGTAACTTCAATCTCTCTCTCTCTCTCCATCTCTGTTTGGTAATCAATTTGTGTCATCGATAAACCGAATTAATTTCATCGATGAACCTCAAAGAACACCTTATTGATTGCTGCCGATTAGTATGGTGTCTGTGTGGTGCACGCTCCTTTCCATCTTGTTTTTGACTTGTAATCTATGCGTGCCTATTTAATATAGCAGCAACGAGTATGGTGGCGTCACAAATCACAAATTACAAACGTCAGCAGTGGCCCCGCACGAATGCAAAATGTGGTTAATCATGGTTAATGACAGGGTATATAGCCAGCCAGCAAGGGATTGGTGGAGATTGCGTGTGATTTACATGCAAAAAAAGGATACTTACTATAAATTTATTTTAAACATATTCACTGCGAGCGGGTGGTGTTAGTTTTATTGGCGCCTGCCAAACTCATTGTCCTGTCGGGGGTGTATGGGTGTGTGTGCATTAGGACTAAAGAAAGGTGAAATAAGTGATCGATATAAATTCTGATTAGCATCCGATGGGAGTTAAAAGTAGATCCCTGCTGTGGGCTCTAATGTTATTGAATGACGACATTATTTGTTTAATTTTGCGCAGCAGTTGCTTTTAACAACGTCATGGACATAAAAGTGTCTCATTAGGTGCGCCCAGTATAATTTTTGAATGAAGAGCAATGGGCTCTCGATCCGTGGAGGGTTTTGGCTTGAGACACAGAAGCCTTCCATCCTATTCAATCCCGGGAACGTTGTTTCCAGTTCTCCAGACCAAGAGCTCTGGCATCTACGAAACCTCAGACATTTGGCCTTCCTCGTCTTAATGAACCCTAAAGCATCATTACTCAATCCCTTAACGTGGCCGCTCATAAAGCTATCGATTACATCTTCTCCTCCATTCGGGACCTCGCATATGGGACCACATATTCGACAAAGACTTTCTCTCGACCGAAAGTGGTCAATGTCTGCTTTGCTTTCCTGTTTATCGCGGGACTATGATGAATGCTTTGTAAAGCATGCATTTCGCCTTCGGGGTTAGTAGTTTAGAACCCATTTGTATCCCCAAACCGAAGTAGCAGAGGCTCTCTAGGTTGAGTCTTCGTCAAATCTTCACGAGGGTGTCTTTCGTAGAGTGAATTAGGTAAGTAAACTGCTAAACTACTTCTAAGTGTAAGCTTTTATCCTTGGCGATGAGCAGATACTTTCTTTTTGTACTTTGTTTTGTCCTTATTTACTTCAAGGCCAACTTTTGAACAGGTGATGTTCTTCGATTACTGTAAAAACCTCAATGATGGCATCCTCTGTCCGAACGATAATGTCGATGTCGTCTGCGTATCTCAGTAGTTGGACAGACTCCAAGTTATTCAGACCTGCCGAGTTAACATCTGCCTTGCGCACTGCATGTCTCCTTATCAAAGTCCGATGCACATTTGGAAAAGGTCAGAAGGTCAGAAAAACGTCGCATGTTTCCTTGTGGCATGCGGCACAGCTGAATCAGTTTTGCCGGGATCCCGAATTCAATCATCCCCTGTAGAGTTCAAGAAGATAAATGCGGCTTTCAAGTCGATGAACAATTTGTGAATCCTGATTTAAAAAGCGTTGGCCTTCTTCAGGATTTGCCTCAGAGTGAAGATTTGGCTAGAAGACACACTGGTACGTGCTGCGAAAGGGCTTCAAACGTCCACGCAGTACATTGGATAGGAACAAGACTATGTTTGCTTCGGTAGTTGGTGCAAAACGTAGGATCGCATTTTTTGTAGATGGCGCATGTGTCGCTTGTATCCCTGTTATAGGGCATGCTTTCATCAACTCATACTTGGTTAGTTAATTGGTACATCCACCTTATCAAAACATCACCTCTGTGTTTAAAAAGCTCTGCTGGTAGAGCCGGTGGTAACAAAAAGGCATACCTAGTGCTAGTGTTCCGTAGGGATAACTTCGCAGTTGAAGAGTCTCTTTCTAAGTTGAAAGAGAGCTGGGAATTCCCTTAAGATATGTAGAGAGGTCTCTTCACTCTCAAGGCAGAGTCTACAGCTTGAATCTGTAACAAGGTTCATGCGATGTAGGTATTTGTTCAGACGGCAGTGTCCGCTGAAAAATCCAATTATTGTTCTAAGGTTGATCCTATCGGGGTTCGCAATGAAATTAGATTTTCTTTGTGGCGGTACAGGGAATAGCAGTTTTGAGCATGTTTGCGTTGATCCAGGCTTCTCTAGATTCTTGCATGAAAATATCCTTTGCGGATCTTGCGAAGAGTGATTTAAGCTGAGCTAATGTGTTCTGTGCACTTAAATAAAATTGCTTTTTCATTGTTTAGACGTGGTTTCTTTTCTTGCCCTATCACTCACTCTATCTTATGCCTCTTAAGTATCAACTGGAAGTGCTGCGTAAAATCATCTACAATTCTCGGTTCGGGGAAAAGGTTCCCGTCACTTTTTTGAAGAGCCTATGTTTCAGCTGTCAGTTGCGTGGCATTCCTAAAGGACATTCGAGTGTTGAAGACTGCCCGTTTCTTTAGAACCAAGATCTTTCCTTTATCTGACTCGATACTTTTCTCGCGCTTCCCTTGTTTTGCGCTTCAACATTTGTTGGTGCGCATTTTCTGTCACTTTTACATCATAACTCTAAATTGCCGAACGTATTAGCATGCCAAAAGCTCCCAATCCTTAAATCCACAAAGTAAATATTGACTTTCAATTCAGCTTTATCAAAATAGATTCTTTACAACAACAAAAAACGCCCCAAGGAATTCACCCTTGAATGCCATTTCGGGGATTGTTTTGAAGAAAAAAAGAAACCGAAGTTCAAGTTTACTTATACATAATTAACGTGCTAGAAAGTGAACTCAAAACACAAAAAAAAAAAATACCACTGTCGCGTCACCATCGTGGTTATTCGCGAACTTGAATTGCCATAAAAATTATTAGCCTTGGTAAACGGTGGCCATTGTTTTCATCCTTTGTTCCAAACTAATCCAGGATTTTCTTTTGTTTTCAGTTGTTCCATGCATTTCAATGTTAAACATGAACATTCTTTTGTTCTATTGCCCGGGAACTTGATTTTTATGATATCCTTTGTGGGGTCATTGTATTAGGTGGATTTCGAAGAAATACTACCTATTGCAGAGGTCCTCATGACGCAACTTTAAAAAAATTTGAATGCAACTTTTCAAGACCTCTATAGTAAACACCGAAACCATGGTCCGTTCAAATGTTTATATATATATATATCTATATATATATATATATATATATATGCAATATAACGAAATCTTGTCACCACGATAGGGGCCGCAGTTCTTAACCGAATTGAACGAAACTTGGTACACATGTTGATATGGTAAATAGCACGGACGAGTTCGTAGATGGGCGAGATCGGTTGAGAGGGGGGCGTGTCACGCCCATTTATGTAATACAACGAAATCTTGTCCGCACGATAGGGGCCGCAGTTCTTAACCGAATTGGTTGAAACTTTGTACACATATTCAGATGAAAAATAGCTCAGCTGACTTCGTAGATGGGCGTGATCTGTTGAGCGGGGGGCGTGCCACGCCCCTTTATATTTTTCAAATTACGCATTGACAAACTTTTTGCATCTTTTTTTACTAGTATGACAACGGTAATAATCATAAGTATTATTTGCTAAAAAAATGTCCGCCATATTGAATCCGCCATCTTGAAATTCTTTAAAATTGCTCCGATTTCGTTGAAATTGAAAATGTATACTCGTTTATGGGTACTTGTTATAATTTCGCCATTTTGGATTACTTTAATATTACTTAAAAGTTGCATACAAAGGAAATCCACCTATCTCATGCGGCTGGTGCCGGAAGGTCTTTTTTTTTAGATAGGAATGCGGAAACTATTAATTTTTTAGTCAAAAAGTATTCGCCGTAAAAAATATTTAATAGGGTCACACCATATTTCATCAATGACTCGAGTTATATTGGCTTTAAATCCGACAATATTTGTCGTCTTGTCAGCATAAGCCAGTGAATTTACGTAGGTATCTCGACATAACCTTGGCCAATTTAAAGTTCTATTTCATGAAATATAAGTTATCTTATCACTGAGTTTTTATTTCAATAACTTGATAAATGAATGGCGAAGACGTACCAAAGCAGGATGAGATTACTTGGTAAAGAGCATGCACCAACTCATCTGCTTTAGAACCAGCTGCACTCTACTTGTGCACACCATCGAATATGAAATTGTTCTCTTCGGGAGCATTGGTGTTCATCTTTTCTACATTATGGAGCCATCACCTTTTCTCTCGAAAATTCCAAGTGCACCTTCATCTGATTTTGACGATTTCCATGTTTCTTCACCCCGCAGTAGGACACGGATGATAAAGGGTCTTTCATGGCGTCTCCTTGGTTCTTCTCAATTGCTAGTCGATAAGCTTGAATTCGTTTCCGGAGATCGGCTATATCTTTCGATGATCCAACCAAAGATGTCTTCCTTTTCCATCTTGACGTTGAAATATCCATGGTCCATCTTTACGTCATATGTTGGGCATATGTGAGGTTTTTTTTCGTAAAAACCTTTGTGGGGGCACTTTGATGAGGATCGTTATCACTCGCTAATTTATTGGCGAAAGCTCAAGACTTTTTGCCTAAGTATTTGCATCTAAACAGTTGCTGTCCCTTCTCGTGTTAGATATGGCAAGTACTTGAACATCCTTACTTACTTACTTACTTAAGGTGGCGCTACAGTCCGGGGTGGACCTGGGCCTCAACCAGCAAGCGTCTCCAGCCAGCTCGATCTTTAGCCAGCTGCCTCCAGTTTCGCACGCTAAGTTGGTTGAGGTCCCCTTCAACTTGCGTGCGCCACCTGAGTCGCGGTCTTCCTTTACTGCGCTGTCCCTCGGGGGCGGATTCGAAGATTTTTCGGGCCGGAGCATTGGTGTTCATCCGCTCTACATGATCCAGCTACCTCAGTCGTTGGACCTTCACTCTTCTGGCTAAGTCGATGTCGCTGTACAGCCCGTACAGTTCGTCGTTGTATCTCCTCCTCCACTCACCGTCTATGCAGACGGGAACGAAAATTGCCCGAAGAATTTTCATTGAACATCCTGTCCATCCAAATGTACTCCTTGGAGAATGATTATATCAAAGCATGTTGCTGGTTGCAACTTAAGCAGCTCAGTAAACCTTCCGCTGATGATCAAAAGTAAACTTCTACAACATATATTGTATGCTCACAAAGAGTTGAATTTTACAATTTCATCTCCAAGACACGAACTTTGCTCTGAGACTTTGTTGGAAAGTGACGATGTAAGACCGAGGTCTAATCACCATTACTTATTTTTTAAATCATATTCTATGTCCAACTCACTTTGCTGTCCTTTTGTTCCGCTTTTAATGCCACATTAACTTTACGACCTGATCTGCCATTTATTATGACAAATTTCAGTCAACTTTCGATCTTCTTGTTGCTAAAATGTGACTCTCGAACAAGGTTTATCTATAGCGTACTACTTAGAATTTGACATAGCAAATTGGTTCACTTGTACACGAATCTTAGGACGAAGTCTTACATCTACAGAGCCGTTGCCCGTTGTGGATCTTATTCAATGAATTTTCAAGCCTGAGTTTGACGTGAAATAAGATCCAGCGAAATGAGACCGATTTGCAACCTATTTAGCTTCTGAAATAAAAACAATGCCAAATTGGCTTAATTTCTTTTTGAAAACCAAAGGCTTGGAGAAATAAGACCACCAAATCGCTGTTCTGGTCCTTTAATGTCTTGGATCAAAACCAAATACCAAATTTTACATAATTTGGCGTTATTTCTACTTCAGAATGGAAATAATGCCTTATTTTACGTCACAGTTTTTGAGCACACCCACTGTAATTCTACGTTGGATCTCTACGATGGTCTTTGATGACCTACGACTCTCTGTAGAATGCTTGTTAGGAGTACCATGTCCTCGTTCATTACGTAACCCAACGTTACATACCTCACTTACTTACTTTTACTTATTTTTTTCAATGTCTGTCCAAGTTAAATGGTTATCCAAACCCCGAAATATGCCAGAGCCCATAATTTATGCCAAACGCCACAACGAAATGTTAATTTGAAATAAGGTCAAGTGGGGACATAACTTTCTAAACTCTACTTCAATCTCTTAAAGCCAATTAGCATTTTATGGTGTCCTTGAACTAAATTTTAAGGCTTTAATCAAAAATATATCATGTCCTCTAGTCCACCGTTCAACCACTTATCTCATCGTATCCAATATGTTCGCAGACATCTTTAGCAAACGGTCAGATCACTGATGCGACGCCCGCACAAATTTTCCAAATTGAAATTCTATTTTCATTCGTCTGAACATCCTTTTTCATCTTTTGTGCGCCACTAATGTTTTTTTTTTTTTTTTATTCCACCCTCATGCAGGATGTGTCTATTCTGTGCGACTCAAAAGAGGCCAAGAACAGGCAGTTGACTGCATATATCCCACCCACAGTTACCAGTAATGGCAGACAATGAATTCCACTCAAAAGAAGATGAAAGTAAGAGACAACTACGCGTACATTTCCGCCAAGCATTTCTATGCCTCTCGGCTTTTCTTCACTTTGATTATGGTCCCTTGGCAGCGGCAACAGCATCCCTTCGTGGGACATACAGCTCAAAGGAGAGAAATGAAAATTACGTTGCGTTGTGTTTTTTTTTTTTTTGTTTCTCTTGTCTTCCTCCTGCCTTGGCCTGTTTCCTATCTTTACAATCACAATAGTTGAAACTACTTCATGCAGGAGCTTGCAGTCAACTTGAACTCTATCCCTGGCTAGATATATACTGTGTGTGTATATCCTTGCAAGTTCCGCTGCGACAATTGTATGAATGCGTTCGCGATTAGAACGAGTTCACTCGGGGTCCCCTCTATTCTCCAGATGATGTCATTGCTTCCTTCGACATCAGTACCAGGGTCGACATTGGCACAGCGGACTTTTTTTTTATAGGGGGAGGGATGAGAAGAAAAAAAAAGTTTTTCCATTTACACGCGTTAAGCGAGGAATAGTAGTTTTTCTTTCAGGTCCCCCCAACAACTCCTGCCAGACTCAACTGCCATCACCATTGCTGACTCTGACAACTAACAAACAATTTTCATTGGCAGGATCTCACATTGTTTTCCATGCCGGCGAGGAAAGATGTAGTAGTATCGCACATGGGATCGAGTTGTTGAACACAAAAAAAAATTCAGAAGCGACATGCGAGTACAAGGACAGGATACTCGTACACAAAAAAAAAGGATAAAAGTGGGAACGTCGAAAACTGCTGAAAAAGAGTTTTTGTCAAAACTAAACTGCGGGTGTATGGGATATGAACAGCCAGTCTTTGTCGCTATGCTCTAGTGGAATAAGCAAATTCTTGTGACGCCTAGGAATCACGCGGGGTCGAACAAGGGCGACCTCGCTATGGAAGAACTTAATCCAGATTTAGCTGTCTCTGACACCCACACCAGGGAAAAGAATTCAATTCGGTGCCGATGACCCAAGGCGTCATAAAATCACGAATTTTTCTCTTTTATTCTACGTTACGCTCTGTTTGGTTCCTTGTTTAGCGTACGGAATTTTCATCAATGTCCTTTTGTTCCCTATTTGGCTTACTCGACAGTTGTAGGCGGCATTTTTTTTTTCGTTATTTGTTGTCATCTGATGCTTCGCATTAAAGGAAGTCTAGTAGTTCACTTCAAGTTGATGGAAAGAGGAAGAAGTGAGAGAAAATGTCCTTTTTTGAACCGATTCGATAAGAAGCGCATGATTTTTAGTTGAAAGAGAATAAATGGGATTTGGGCTTAAGAGAAACGTTGGGGAAATTAACACAGTTGGTACAGCTGTCTTTGGGCTTTTAACGGATTTTTCTTTTTAATGAAAGAAAAGAATGCAATTTGACAAAGATTGGGTGGTTTGAACCATTTGAGTACTTTCTTGGATACATTCGTCGTAAAGGACTTTGAATTGCTGGTCTAGTTTGGTCAAGTGGTGCCTATACCAAATTTTAATAGGCAATGCGGGGGTTGCAAAGGTAATTGGAGGGTTATCCATCGGAGGTACAAGAGTACAAAAGTGTAAACTTAAAAGCGCGCTAATATGCATTGGATCCATCTGAATTCTTGTGCAATTGCGAGAGCACTGTAGCCGTCTTTGTAAAATTCTCACTGGATCCTCCACGGTTCTGCCTACCGTGCCACGAGAAAAAGGAGAAGTCGAAGGTTTTAGACAATGTTCATCGCAAGCTATGGTATTTCCTTCCTCGATAAGCTGGAAGATCAACAAACTTAAAATTGGGCTGAGGATCCTAAGTTTAAAATGGACTGAGTGGGTCAAATTTGTGGTCACTAAACATCCATCTATGCAAGTCTTTTTCCAAATAAACAGGCGTTAGGCAAAGATTCTCTTTTGGGTCCTGGTCATTTAATTATCCTTTCAAAGAGCTCAGTAAAGGTATCTCAGTATCCATTGCAGACGTAAATGTAATCCTCTAATCTAAAGGATGTCTGTGGTTAAGAAGGCCTACTGCTTGAGCGTCGATTATGTCAAAAATCAAGTGTTTAAGCTGACAGTTGTAATCCAAACGCGAAATGATAGCATTTTGACTTAATCCTAGTCCCAATTATATTTGAATTTAAAAATTCAAATCCCAACGGACGTCGACAATTCAAAATAACCCTAGTACAAATCAAACAGGTCCTTCGAGCGACATTAAGTGCGACTGTGCCAACTCACTTTAGGGTTATTTTCTCTTTTAGACCAAAAAACTCTTCCAAAACTCAATCTCTTCATTCTCTTACTATTCACTCTCTCAATTGAATAACTAACAGGTGCCCCAGTGGAGTTTATCCTGACCATCATACCGGTACACACTCGTACTATTAACATGGAAATTCCATTCTCCATTTAGCACTCAGAAAGGATGCTTTGCATCCTCCCCCATCGTCATGAGTCAGGTGGTTCTTTGTGTACAATCCTGACACATTGAAAGACAGACACACTCTATCTATTGACACAATGTAAAAGAGACGATGTAACTGAGTAACAGTAAAGAGAACATCACTCCCGGACTACAACACAATATGCATTCTATGCAAGGAGCAAGGATATTTTTCCTTTTTTTTTTCTGTTCCTTCTCACTGTTTGTACTCACTGTCTGTGTATTCATGAGTAAATATACCGTTTCCTCATTTTCATTTTTTTTTTTTGTGTTTATCGGTTTGTTATCCTTACTCCAGAGTGGGTGGTATGGCTGGTGCAAATGCTATTCCTTATTCTCCGATATTGTTGCTCTTCTATCCTTGAAAACTGTGTATTTTCGTCCTGTTGTGTAAGTACAAGGTGTTTTGCTTCCGTCGAAAGTTTTTAGTACAAAGAGTTCCATCGAACGGTACGGATGCATAACGGTGATTTCGGAAAAAATTACACAGAATCGCAAGAAAATTTGTTGGCTACTATTTACAAATCCTTTTAGCCAGCTGAGAGCGATTTGTAGAAAAAAAAAAAAAAAAAAAAACAAGTTGTTGCGACACGGTCGGAATTTTTTTTTTTTTTTTGTTCACAATTTATTTCAAGTGATTTAGAGGGAGAGAGAGAAAAAAAAAGGACCTTTACAAGGTCCATTAATAAGTTTTAAGCTCGTATTTCGTGAGTGGGTAAAGTGAAAATATTTCCGAAGTATATCCTGAAGGCATTTCCAGTGAATTATAATTAATTCAGTGCGGTTATTATTCGGTGTCCTTTGAAATATTCTTTTCTTCCTTTTTTGTGTTCATTAATTTAACCGCGTGCCCGGAGTTTCATTTATAAGTATCCTTTTTCCATTCAGCACACTGCCACCAAAGCCAACAATTGACAGTTGATATTGAATTATCTCATACGATGAGCGTGTGAAAGAGAAAGTCCTTGCGGCTACATTTCTTCCGAATAAAATTAATTTGTATTCTCAATTTAATTGAATACGTGACATTAATGTATGTCGTCCTTCCTGTGTGTAGTGTGTGGCCATGATAATACATGAAAATAATAAAAGAAGAATTTAACTTAATTAAAAGAAAATTAAGTCGATATTTAATTTTTTATTTATTTTTTGTTGCTGCTTATTTCGCGTCGTTTCCTGTGTCGATTGGTGGTGGTGGTCGGTGTCGGTCTGCACAACAATTCAAGGATAAAAAGTATTTATTTAAATGTAAGTTTCTCCACTCCTCACCCCGTTAGCAATTTCAATTTTTTTCTTTTTCATTTTCAACACAATCGTGTCCTGTTGGCTTCAATGTGTTTGCATTTGTTTAACTCAAAATCGGAACAAAAACGTACTAAAGAGCCTAGGATTTCATAGAGAGTCCTGCCGTTGGCCATCGAAGAGAACAAGAGCGCACGACAAGAGTATGCCTCTGTTGTTTTAGTACGTAAATAAGTGTGTTCATGAATAGCTCAGGCATAGCTAACAATACAACCAACTGTTGTGCGGCTAGTTTTTTTTTTTTTTTTGTTTGTTATTGGGTATGTTGCCCCCCGGTTGTAAGGATATTGTCGGTTTTTCGGTTTTTTTCATCCCTTCGTCTCCGTCAGCCTCGTTTTATTTCTCGGCTTGAATACTGTGTGCTGATTACTTTTCTATGCTTTTTGTAATAGGATATTGTTGGTCGTATCCGGAGGGTAGCAAGGGACAAGCTGTGAAAGTACGGGTAGATTGGGATACTTTTGCAATATTTAAACAGTTGGTGTAAAATGAGTTTAAAAGTTTCGGTATTTGGTGGCTTCTAATGGTCCTCCTTGAGATGGGATGGGAGTTTTTCGGTCTTATTAAAGTGTAAATGAAATTGTTTGGAATTTTCTAAATGAAACCGTTGTGTTACAGAGTTTTATGGTGGTTTGTTGTGAAATGCCCTTGGCTTTGGGTGGGTTGTAAACATTTTGAGCATTTGTCAAAAATTGAGTAAATTTAATGCCGAAGGGTTGAAATTATTTTGATGTCAAAGGAATTGTGTAGGAATGCTTAAAACATGAGACAATGTGATGGAATTTTAGACCCAATTGCTAAGAGGATCACTGCATTTGTTTCGGACTTTGGTTGAATTTTTTGAAGTGTCTAATTTTTTTTTGTATGGCTTGGAAAGTGTCGTTTGATTAATCAGTTTTGTTTCGGTTCCAAGACAAAACGGGTCAAAGACGTTTTCAGTCTGAAGTCTGCATATCATACAATTTTAGTGTCATTCGTTGGTCATTTTGTGTTGAATGAAAATCCTTGAAATCCTTTGTGAATAATAAATAAATCTTTAAACACTTCTCTGTTTGTCCAGACGATTGTTTCGACAGAGCGCAACCGTTCAACATCGCTCGATAATATTGTCCTCAAATGAAGAAGCCATTCCAGTTCAAAGAATGGGCTGCTTAGACGCCTTGTCGTCTTCATTTTGAATGCATTTTTTACATATCCAAAAACTTTTGCTGACAACAACTTATTTCATTTGTATGAAATCGATCTCGTCGTTTAGAGTGTTTTCCATCGAAAATGTTAAGCTTTAAGGATAAAAGGTCTTATACTCGTTGAGAAGCTCCCCGTTGTGGCAGCTACTAATGGGAATAAGAGCCTTTGATATTGGCCATTTATTGTACCTATGACTGTTTGGAAAAGTTGACTGCTTTTACAGCTTTCGTTGAGAATCATCGAATGAACTTCAATGGTCTCCTCGTCTGGGAAAGGTTGAAAAGAACTATAATTGGTAGTGCCTTTCAAGCCTCACCAAGATCTAGAAAGTAACCTGCGCTTTCAAAAAATCAAAAAAAACAATCCATTAGAACAAAACCTTATGAAGACCTTGTTTAGTCTTATTCAGCTGGTTCTGTGCTGTAGCAGAAAAGCAGCGAAAACTGAGAAACGGAACGATTCCAAAATGACTTTTAGTACAGAAGTCGGACCTGGTGAAAAGAGAACAATTGGAAGTTATCTACTTACCTATAGACAATGAAGCTCGGTGAAAAGATGACTTATTTGCTCATACATTTTTCTAGCGTTAATGGTTGCCGTACGAGGAAGATCTTCATTTTACGCTGCGAAATACAAGCTGCAATGAAGCGAACAAAGCCTCCATCAAATGATAGTCGAGTGTATATTTATCCCTTCCGAAGTTGATAGGTGGATATGTAGCTTTAGGGCGCCTTTGAAAAACCTATGTTCAACTTTGAATCTTAACGAAAACCAGGCAAGTTTTCGACAATATGAAACTTGTAGATTCGTTCTGCTTTCTTCTGGTTGAATGTTCTCCTCCACTCTCCATCTATGTAAATGGAGGATTTTGTTCCTCAAAACAACCGAAAGCAACCTCAGCTATTCTTGTTTTTTTGATTTTGTAGGTTCAGCGCGCATCCTACATTGCCATCCTGCACTAATAGGGGAGTTCATTGCTCTATGTAGTTCGTCCCTACGAATGCTGTCATACGCTGCCGTAAAATCGATGGATCTACTTTGTTTTTTGTCTTTTTTTTTGTATGTGCCTTACTTATGATTATGCTCGAGCGATCTGAAAGAAAATAGCGTAGTTTAGAGGGTCTCCTTTCTTGAGGACCGGGTAAAAAACATCCAAGTTGGTGCATGCTTCTTAACCAGTCATCTCGCGCCGCTTTAAATAGCTCGGCAGCTAAGCTGTTAGCACTTGAAGCTTTATTGCATTCAAATAATAATACAGTTAGCTTGGCTCCATCCTGGTCGAATGGATGGAATTGTTGAATTCTTTCGTCCATATTGAATCAAGCGCCAATAAGCTTTCGATCACATTGCGGAACTTTCTCAATCTACTATCAAATCTACTCAAACTATGGGTATCACAATGGGTCTACATAGACTTTCATAAGTGTGATGAGGAGATATCCCAACCTCCTTCAACTATTTATCTATCCATCTTTCTATCTATCTATCCATCTATCTATGATTTAATCCTCCATATCTAGTGCATAGTTCTATGTTAAAAGTCGTCAGATATCGGATATTCCATATTCTGATGTTGTTTACAAAGCATAAGAACCAAATCGATCGTGCTTAATGGAAACCCCTTTAGAAACGAAGATTCACGTCCACTATCACTTTTTTTTTTTACTCATTTCTTTAAAAATGATTTTATCTTCCAATCCCCCACACAACTAACTACTTCCGACCCATCGCTCGATCGTATCAAATAGCCTCATAAAAATGTCCTCTTTTACTGTTTAAAACTTCTGTACTGTACTTCTACTGTATATCCTTCCATCAAAGGAAACCAAAACACTTCCTCTATTCCACACACACACACACACATACCAAAACCGAATCGAAATAAATAACAAAACTAGGACGAAACTAATGTCGACTTAATAACGACGATAATTGTCAAAGATTAGTTTTGTCCCTGTTAGTATTACAACTTGCCCTTATCGATTTCATTGAGTAATAGTTAGTTGTTATATAAAATTTAGCAAATTAAGGACAAATTACGAAGTTGTTTCGAAGCAGTCTTGCAAAAAAAAAACGGACACACACTAAATCCAATTCAATCCGATTTAGGGAAAGTTACTGCTATCGGTAAAGTTTTGCTGTAACCAGCTATTTTTCCATTTCTGTTGGTTTTATTTCCTCCTCCCCCACCACCATCCGCCAATTCCCTCCATTCACATAATTGAAGCGCAATATAAACTAATTTTGATTGCCCCGAGAGATTGAAATGACTGTATTAATGGCAATTTAATAAGGAGTGTTCGCGCATACAGATTTCTATCGAAAGGAAACACGCTAAAAATGGTGAAAATAAAAAAAATAAAAGTTTTCTTCCTTTTTATATGGCCCCTTGCCATTAAGGAGAGATACGAAACGAATAGTGTGCCTGCATATCTTTATTGACGCCTATAACGCGTTTGACTTTCGACATTATGCGGGTTTTTGTAGGCCGTCGAACTCAGATAAACCGTGAGTTTATGGTTTGTGCTTTATGCCTAATTAAAATTAGGATTCTTTACATGACGACGCGGCGCGGCGGTGGGTGGTATATGTAGGTTATTTTGTGGTGAGGACGAACGACGGAAGTCGTAAAAAAACGCGTCTCATGTTAACTTAATTGCGATTATATTCATATGCATGATGTGAAGGAAGCCTTACATGGGTTAGAGACGTCATTATATTTTGTTAGATTATACGACTAGATGGAAGGACAATATTGTTGGAAGACGTTAGCGTGGAGAAGGACTTTTTATGTTTTCTATTCCATTGCATGCAAATGAAATAATATGATCATAATGGTGGTGGTTACTCAACCACATTCATTGCAGAAGGTCAGTACGATGGTTATCATAAACAGGGTTATAGCTTAAAATAAATTTCTTGAGAAAGATCGTAAACAACTCGCCTGTATTTTTAACGCCCGAGCGATTAACTTACTTACTTATGAGGTCAGCTACCCTTGAAGGGTCTGAGTCTGAACTAATGTCGCTTTTCATCCTTCATAGTCCCGGTCACGCTGCCTCGAGTTTACCAGCGTCCGCGATTGCCTGATCTTTAAATGTAAGGTTCGGTCTCCCTTTTCTTCTTGAACTGGGATTCGCAGTTGGAGCGTTCGCATCCATTTGCTCGATGCGGCCGAGCCAGTACAGTGGACGGATTTTTGCCTTTTAGACCTTATCCACATCTTTATACAGCTTATAGAGCTCGCGATTATATCATCTTCTCCATTCGCCCTCCTCGCAGACAGGACCAAATATTCGACGCAGAATTTGTCTTTCGAAGGTTCCCAAAAACTGCTCCGTTTTTTTACTTATCATTCAGCATTCAGCTCTATGAAGCAAGACTGGCAAGATCTGAGTTTTGTAGAGCATGATTTTGGACTTTCGAGTTAGAAGTTTGGACCCTAGCTAACCGAAGTAGTAGCAGTTGCCTAAGGTTACCCTTCGTCAAACATCCATCAGAGATTGGAGTTTATATTTACCCTGAATTCCTTCACTAACTCAAAATTATAGCTGTCGATTGTCAAGTTCTATCATAGATGGTGGTCGACGGATAGGTTTTTGGTTTTTTTATCCTCATTCATCATAAAATCATCTCATTCCTCAATTCAATAATGCCACGCTGGGAACTAGCGATGATGTCGATATCATCTGCATACCCCAGCACTTGGATGGATTTGTCAAATCTATAGCTTGATGCCGACCGGAAATTACAAGATAGCGCGTCTCTTTATCGAAATGCGTAGCATGTTTGGAATAATTCGAAGGTTGTGTATGGTTAATTGGGTTCAATCTCTGCTTAAGCTGCACGCACAACGCACGATTAAGATCGATTCTTCCCTGTATCATCAGGCATCATCATCCAGCAGAAACTGTTCTCGTTCAGGGAAACAAGGCAGTCCTTCACTGCTCTGAATCTTATTTTGTTGTAAAAAAGGGATCTGACCACAGAAGGTGTCTCTCAGGGTAAGGGCCGCATTAGTGGCTTGCTACCTACAGTAAATGTCTATTAATAGTCAGTGTTTTATAGATTGTAACATGCCTATTAGAGAAGTTCTTAGTCTATCCATAATGCCATAAGTGTGGGTCGGTCTAACGATACAATCAGTGCAAGTTTAAGTAGACTTCAGTGCAGCTTTTCCTAGCTAAGTTGCTTGCATTGCAAGCATTCATGTGTAGATTTTTGTATCAATGTCTTGAATTGGACACAAATCGATGGATCGTAAAATATATCAAAACGCAGTTTCTATCAGTGAAACATTCACAGATAACATAACATTCAAGGACAATGCTCATTTTAAGTTGAATGGATTTAAAATCAAACAAAACTATTAAATTTGAGGAAGTCGTAATCCATAACAATCTACACAGCCCCTTGGGTCGTGAATATTTTAATCCGCGCATCCGATTAACCCGCAAGTATAAATCGAGATAACACAACATCCTATCCTAAGATAATATTGTTCCTTATATCCTTCATTTCTAAGAGAAGTTGATACCTTATAAACCCAACGAAGGAGTAACAAAAGGATGAAATTTGAATAGATTAGAATATTGTGTACATAAGATACACTATAGTCTTGTCTTGTTTATAGCCCTAAGGTGGAAACACTGAGAATTAAAGTTTGTTCATATTTTTTATTAAATTTCTATAAATGTGTCGGAAAATATACTTTTATGTGTAGAACCGTTCATAAAATTTGAAACTGATGCACCTAAAGTACATGTTTATCTGTTTGGAACATGAGTCTATAAAGTGAATAAGATGACTATCAGTTATTACCTTGACATTCTGAAAGATTTTATCTTTTGTTGGATTTTTCCAGGCATCAATTCCGATGCGTCAAGAAGGACGAAAGGAACGTAAAGTTTTTTTGTGATTGTATCCCGTCTGCAATGTGCCTATAAAAGCAGAATATTCTTCGAGACTACCCTTCAACATTTAGTTGGAGATATACGCTATGGGTATTGTCATCGACACAGAAGGCGCTATTGACAGTATGGCTTTTGATCGCATATATAATTCTGACAAGGGACATTGCGTGGATGATTCATTAGTTCTGTGGATCAAAGCAAGAACTTCAAGAAAGTGAAAGTAGCAAAAGCAATAGACCGTGCCAAGGTGCTTATGCTGGTCCAAAGTTTTAACACTCGATAGTTACAACATGGACGCTCAGGCATATGCGTATGCCGTTGCTATCTGTTGAGCTTTCCCTGTGAACAAGTATGGTTCTGGACCAATTTGAGTTTAAATCCTTGCGCTACTATGTGTCTACTATTTAGAGAGATATATCGAAAAAGATCACCTCATTGGGTCAGTTTGCGTCTCTCTTCCACGAGTCGTCTCAGCCAGAAGAGCCCGCTAGCTATTTGTCCAGCTATCTCCTCATTCCCTATAGAAGACACATCTTCTTCTGATTGGATCTACACGTGAGTCCCATCTTCGCATAGCAAAGCAGGAGGTTGTGGTCAAGAGAGTGTTTGCCATTAAGTGAGATCGACTGTCTCTATGTTCCACACTTACTCCCTCCCAGACGTATTTCTATGTCGTGAATATAAGCAGCATATTTAAGTTATGCTTTTGTTATTGCCTCCCCTATATTTATTATTGAAGCATATAATTCTACTTTAATCGAAAATAGGTCAAACAAATAATAAGTCCTATCAACCCCATTTATAAACTACAAAAACCTTTCTCTTCAAAGACTAGGTACTATTCAAAAACTAAGTGCTCTTAACTAAAATCGGCTTATTTCCAATTGAACACTGACAAATCCTTAAATAAAATGTCATAAGACGACATTTCCAATCATTCATCCTTTTGAAAAGGATTAAAATTAAATTCTTCCTTGCCTTGCTCTCATTAGTGATTGCTCTCAAACATAAAATTAACGAAAATCTCCTTCCCGGTTTTCCAACTAATAAAGCTTAAAACTGCAAAAAGGTGTAACCGCTAAAATCTTCTTAAAGAATTATAGACCCACACACAGTGGAGAATCAAAAAACGCAGAACAGCACTCCTTTTTGTTCGCGAACAAACCTCTCTTTTCCCGAAATAAAAAAAAAAAATAATAATCCTACCTTCAGGCTGTAATAATATCCTCAAATTGGCATTAGGCAGACTCTTCTCGCCCCCGAGGCGCTTTGGTGGGCAGAAATTCTTTCGATGCCATCATTTGGGAATAAAACTTCTCTCACTAAGAATGAGTACACACCCAACCGAATCGGAATAACCTTACACTTGAAAGTTATAAACCTCAATAAGGACTCGAGAGCCCACACACAAAAGACCATTAAAGAGTTATGGAACTTTAATTCTCAATTAAATCGGATTTCTCTCGGTCCTCGAGCGGGTGTCCTTTTCGCCTTCAGTGATTTTTTTTTTTGAAATTATTATTTGATGTGTTCGGTCACTTTTGTATAAACACATTGGACAAACCACAAGTGTCAATCGCAGTCATTTGATGTATTTAGTGCTTAAAATGTGTACATAGATGTATATATATATCTATACGAGAGGTCAGGGGTGTCCATCCGGTAAGCTATTGTAAGAGAATTAATTGAGCTGTCCCACAGGTAATATGTCAATCAATTGATGGAAACTAACCACTGGCCCCCGGACTCATACTCATACCAATAAATGTAATGGCATACATATCATGAAGGATTTAATCTGCATTCATAATGTTGGGTATAATTTGCTGAAAGATTTAAATGACAACAGTATTATCTCTCGCAAACAGTTCAAGTGAATTGTGTTACAAAAGAATGAACTTCTTTATGGATGAGCTGTAAACGGGATATTACTCTGAAATTGTGTAACGTAGCCAGGACGAGGTAATAAAGGATATCGTCAGAGTACGTTTACATTGGTGGGTATTGCCTTATTTTAATTAAGATTTAATTGAAAAGGTTTTCTGAATCTGTAAAGTTCGTAAGCACCTCTCAATGGTTTACGTATATTACAGCAGTGTTCGATTTTCACAGTCGTTAACCTACATAGTCTGGGAAGGGTTTAGACCTCAATCAATGAGATCTTTGAGTCCACTTTGTACCTTATTAATATTGGAGGCATCGATTGTTGAAGAATGTCCTTCGAAGATCCTGTCTTCTTCGACCTTCATCGAGCAGGCAGCTTTCAATTCGATCAAAATTCTGTAATCTGTGACGGTTTAGTTCTGCAGAGGGTTCGCTTCTGTTTATCGTCTCACACATTGTCAACTTTTTCTGGGAATCGATCACATCGGTACTAAAATATAAAGACCTACCATTTTTATTCCTAACTCCAAACTTTAGATTAAGAAGCTATTTTGGGACAAATTATACAGACGTAGGTTCATCATTACTTGATATTACTGTTTGGTTAGTTTTGCTAACTCGAAACTGTGTTAGCTCGTTTCGCAGTCTACTGGTTTCAGCTCGTTCGATTGAAATCTGTGGCTTAAGAGACTGTTCAATATTAAAAGTCGACGAAGATTTTTCCTGTCAAATGACACTAGGAGACTATTTAAAAAAAAAAACTCGGAAATCTTCTATTATTGTCCTCAAGAAAGAAATAAAGATCAAAGCTTTGACTGGTTCTGGAACCATTAGTGAAAATTCAACTGCATCATAAGAGCCTGATCTTAGCATGAGGAAAATCGACTTTATATTCGCGTAGTTATTAAAGTTTTGAAGTCATTGCATCAGCCTCAAATGATGTAACCGTATATTCATACGACATAAGTCAAAGCACACATAGGTCTTCTAGTTTAAACTCTCGTGCCGGCCCTTCTTTAAAATCTGAGAGCAGCCATTAACTGATGCATTTGAAAAAATTGCCATTTACATAGTCCGATTAAAAACAAAAACCATTTTATTGTATTTCCTTCTCCGTGTCATCTACAACTAAAGTCGTATTCATTGGTATTGGTTTCTCCACAATAGTTTATAAACTGTAAAAGAAAAATGGAATGGAATGGCCTTCTATTCAATTTACGTTGGGCATGTTGCTGCCAGGCCAAGCATTCTTGTCTCCTCGATTCTTTATTCGTTACAACCGAATTTCGGTCTTTCCGGTCATCTCGCACTGGAAGACTGTCATTTAAAGATTATTATCCATTCGCGGGATATGAACTACATTCACAACCTGGTATAGCTCATAGAGTTCGCTCCATTCGCCCTTCTTGCAAACTCGGCACCACATAACAGAACTGGTGCGATCCGTGTTTCTAATGGGTTTTTCAATGGGGACATAACAATTTTGTATTTTGATACAAACGCACCCTTACACTTTTTTTACGATCTGTTAAGGCAAAAAAATCAGTCGAGGTTTCCATTTTTACCATGGTGAAATTCACGAACGAGCAACGTTTAGAAATTGTTAAAAATTATTTCCGATATTCTGACTGGTGGTTGCAACTTTAAGAGCGGCTTACTCCAATTTTCGGTCGTAATAATCGTCCCACCAGAGAGGCTGTGCATGCTATAGTATAGTGGATACATTCGAGTCAACATCATTCACTTTTAAATGCTCATGTGCCAGTGAGACAACGCACTGGTCGAAGAACTGAAAATATAGCAGACGTAAGTGCTTCAAACGATTCCACACCGTTCACAGGAATTAGGAATCTCTTAGTCCATATTGTGGCGAGTTTCGCATAAAGATCTTGGTCTACACCCTTATAAGATCAAATTAACTCAAGAACTGAAGCCTCTTGATCATTTGAAGCGCCGAAACTTCTCCGATTGGACTCTGCAAAAGTTTGAAGAAAATCCTGAATTTCATCGAAAAATCATCTTCAGCGATAAAGCTTACGCGTTACTGGACATTAACAAACCCACATGTGCTTCAAGAGACTCCATTACATCTACAAAAAGTGACCATGGAGGTGTGATTGGACCGTATTTTTTCGTCGATGAAAATGACCGCCGTGTTACGGTCAATGGAGTTCGTTATTGTGCGATGTTGGGAGACTGTTTTTGGCCAAAATTGGATGGACCTGACATCAGTGATATATGCCACATACCACATAGCTGGTCAAACAATCGATGTATTGAAGGGAAAGTTCGGTAATCGTGTAATCTTGAGAAATGGTCCGGTCGAATAACCACCTCGCTCATGCGATTTAACGCCTTTGGATTTCGTTTTATGGGGTAACATCCCATCGTTAGTTTATGCCAACAAGCCAATAACGTAAGAGGAACTCAGGAACAATATCGAACGCGAAATTGTCAACGTTCCGGCCGATTTGTGTGAAAGAGTGGGCGAAAATTGGCTCCAAACAATCGATCGCTGCAAACGTGCTCGCGGTGGTCTTATGAACGAGATCGAATTCCATACTTAAATCTAATACGTGTATTATACCCGAAATAAATGTCAGCCCGATATCTCCATTCTGTGTTTCAAATAAATACAAAATTGATATGTCCTTCTTGAAAACCCCTTTATAGAGCATTATCCTTGGTTTGTCGGCATGGAAGGCACCCAATGAGTTTGATTGTCGAATTTTTAAACTGATTTTGACTGAGTGTCAATGTCACAATAATCTTCACAAAAAAAAAAAACTTTTCTTCATTAATTCAAACTTTACACTTTCAAATAAAAACTAAATTCATTCTTTGCTAATCACATTAACGAAAACTCCACAGAAGACAAAGTCGTCTACACAAGATGACTAGCTACACAGAATTTTTGAGACATTTTCCCCCTAAATTGAACTAAAAATAAACGTAAATCTTATCAAAAATATAAAGTACATCCCTAAATTTTTTTAAATAAAATATCAAAATCTGCTACATATAAAGTTTGCATTTATTAGCCCGGCTTAATAATCAATTTATGGCTTTTCATCCCTTGAGTTTTTCGGCATTTAAACTTTTAATTAGATGTGGAGCTGTTTGCGTGTACCTCTCACACAGTTTTCCATTTCTTTCTTTTCCTTCTTCTCTTTCTCTTTTCCATTTTGAAATTCTGAATTTTAATTGAAACCCCTCTACAAAATATCATATTTTATTCAACGCGGTCATGAATTATTTTGCATGTTTAAAAAATATAAAAAAATAAAATTAAAAAAAAATCTGTTAATGAGGCGAATTTAATTTTCTGTTAGAGAGAGCGGTAAAAGACATAATTTTATGATGAACAATCAAATCCTACAGCATAAACAGGAAAAGAGTTACCATGGATGGAGGATTGTTTTTGGAAAAAAAAAATCCCAAATCTAGCACATGAACATCCTCAAGAGGGTTAAGGATTTCGTGGAATGTATAAAAATGCCAATTTGAGATATTTTTTATGAGCGGTATCCGTCTTTTCCTTTTCAAAAATGTTTGATATTCCTTTTCTAGTCTTATGGCGGGCGATATAAGGAGCACACATATTACGACAAGGTTTCGTAATATGTACCACATTCTTAGCTTGAAGAAAGTATTTTTCATAAATCTTTCAAATATTATACATGTATGATATTGTTGTCTGGCAGTGGTTGTATCTTTGAATTTGTTAGAAACGTTTTCACTTGATTATATTGATAGATGTGGTCTCATCACAAGGAGTTGCTCTAGATGAAATATTTCCTTTTTTTCATATTTTCAAGAACATGTTTCAAATACCCAAGGACACTGTGGTTTTATTGAATTATTATATTTTTGGTTGAGAGGAATGTTGTTAATCTTGAAAAATATGTTCAAACATCAATCGGTTTTGTTGAAGAGATAAAAAATAATTGAGTGGTTATGTCTGTTTCTGGAATTTAAAAATATTTTTATTTTTTTATGTAGGAGAAAAAAATATGTATGATTGATACCGTGTTTGAATAGATTACTTGTTTTGGTATCTGTTTGTTTGTTACCACATAACGTCAAAACAGCTCGATGGAACTGGTGGAGATTTTTTCGCTTCAAATTGAAGGCGAAGTAGTAGGTGGTGGTAAACAGAAATATGACTCCAGAGCGGTAGAATCGCAGTCAGTGCTGAGGATATGGAATGATTATATCTGCAGACTGTATAATGGCAACGACGATATGAACGATGAGACCGAAGAGTTCTTTCTACCCGACCTGGATAGGATAAAGAAAGCTACATCTAAATTTAAGTACAATTAAGCTACTGATGCTGACGGCCTAACTGCCGAGGTATTTTAGGCAGCGGGAGATGGTTTGGTAGGGATAGAAGTGTGCCCGAAGAAAGGAACCTTAGTACTGTTCTGCTGATCCTCAGGAAAGAATAGCCTCTCATAAGTCTTCTTAACATCGCTTACAAGATCCATTCTGTTGTATCATATGATAAAACAGATGAACAATCTAATTCGTCCATATTAGTTTGGTTTTGGGCCAGGAAAGACTACCATCGATCGAATATTCACACTATGACAGATCTAGGAAAAAAAAACCCTGAAATTTCAAACCGTGTGTAACAGAATTTATAGAGACCAGCTGTACAGAGCAATGTCTTGCATTGGCATCCCAGCCAAACCCGTCTATTTGTACAGGATGACGATGGCGAATGTGAACAGCTCCATCAAAAAACAGTAAAGACCTTATCGAGGTCTCCGATGTCGAAAAAGGATTTAGACAATTCGATGCGCTGTTATTCGATTTCTTCCGCATGCCACCACCAGAGGCACAATCTTTCAAAAGTCCTTACATCAAAAGTCCATACGCTAATGATATTGACATAATCGAAAGAATGTAGCGTGATGTCAGTAGCGCGTTCTTAACTATTCAGACAGAAGCGGCAAAGGCGGATTTAACCGTCGACGAGGGCAAAAGGAAGTACATGTCGGCAACAAAAAAGAACTGGACTTTGTCAAGAACAGATAAGGTTGTCCTCGGTTGTTCTTTAGAGAAAAATCCTTCGGGTGATCTACGGTCAAGTCTGCCCAGATACAGACTGGAGGAGAAGGTATAATAACAAACTGTCACTGACGTAAGAAGAGGTCAGATATGAACGACTAAGATGTATAGAACATATATGGAGCGGATGTACACAATGTCTTCGAATCTATCCCGGAGGTACGGCGCAATTAAGAATGACCGCAACTTAGGTGGTGCTCGCAAGTTCAAAGGGACCCCAATCAACTTGATGTGCGAAACTTGCGGAAACGCTTATTGGTTGACACTCAGGTCCACCCCGGACTGTAGCGCTGTCGTAAGCAAGTCGGTAAGTCTGAAAGATCGAACTAGAGAAACTCTTAGTTCAATAGTACGGCCATAAACTGCAATACCAAACCAACTCTCCATTATTGATCTACCAGTATCAATACGTTGGTTGAGAGTCTCCGAACTTTTAGTCCTTCATGAAATCTATTGGAAGTTGGCAATGGGGACTATTCTATTGGCCAATTCTAGAAAAAGTAACAAAGCGAAGCTATAATCCTTGTATTCCGACTACTACTACCGTTGTCAAATCTTTAGAGTTCACATACTTCCTTTTTCCAAATTGATGAATAAATCCTCAAAACAACAATTGCGACTTCCATTCTTTTTCACATCTATGGCAGCAAAATTGGCAGTGGGACACATGCTAAATGTATAAGTATTTGGTGAAGGATATCAAAACACTTTGACATGGATCTTCACTTGTTTTTTTTTTTACAAAACTTTATGCTTCAACTATTCACATCGTGTGTTATGAAAAAAAAGAAAATGTATCAAGAAAATATTTACTGGCCCTGTCCACAAACTTCCACGCCCTTCTTGGCCTTCTTAAGGAACAACATTTGTACTTTTTTTTCCATTTTTTTTTTTAAACGTCAAGTGAACGCAAGAAACATCAATCATAAGTCTAAATGGATTTTCCACGTAAAATATTATGTCTACGAAAAGGAAGGAAAAATATACTTTGTAGTGTTTTCCACTTGCCGGGGGTTGATGAAATGTAAGACTATGCGAAATGTGGAGCATATCCATCCATCCATCTCTCGCCGCTCCATATGCCACCGGTCCATGGGGGGGCTAAGAGTGATCTAGAGCGTACACATATTGTGTGTACGCAGTTTTTTTTTTCTTGAGGGATGTTGTATAATATTTATTTTCGGCCCTTGTACCGTTTATGATACGTAGATACAGATATTACTCTGGCAAGGTTGTATGGAGTTTTTTTTTGCTCGCATTTACACGCGCGCCAGCAGTCAGTCAGTCATATTGCGCGCGTAGTTTCAAACAGGATCTCACCCCTGCGACACCCACCCAGTCGAGGGTTTATTTAATTTTGTTCGTTTTGTTGTTGGGACCGTGAAGCATGGTGTGTGTGTATATTTCGGACATGAACATGAAAGGAACAACCTCGGCGTAATAAGTTTATTATATTTGCTCTGCGTTCGCCAGGGTTATTCTCATGCCGGATGGTGGGAAGTTGGCATAGTCCTTTCGAAAGGACGACAGCGATGGCGGCGTGCGCTCTGGATTGTGTCGTGCTGAAAGGATCACCGAGTGTGTGCGGCAAAATATGATTGAATGGCATGGTTTAAATGAGCGAAGGGGGCGGAGGAGCAAAAATAAACTGGCGAAAAGTGAGACTTCCAAAATGTTCAATATTGTTCGAAATGCCAGAACATGTGTTGTTTACCACTATGCTGGCTGCTGCAAGGGCGAAAAGTTGAGTTTTTTTTTTGCTGTCCGTTGTTGGCAGACGAAAGATTTATAATTGCAAAGCAGGTGCGTTTAAGAGTGCGGTCTGCTGTTGATGGCTAGTGTTATTGTTCTGGATCCTGTAAATCACTGTTTGTTTTGCCGAAACTTTTTACTGGCCAGACAGGAGTGAAAGTTAATTGTAGTCAATCATGCGGGAGATTGGTTCTACTCCATAGTCTGGCGAAAGGTTCTATGGAAAGGTAATTCCATTGTGCTTGATTGTGATTGATCAATGATTCCAGGGGTTACTCTTTGAGTCTGGAAGAATCATTGGAGCACATGCATTTGAACAATTAGTTGAGGTGTTAATAGTTCACCATTTTGATGCACGATAGGATTTCAATTGAAGCCTACCCTACAGTACACTTTTTTTTCAAAAAGGAATTCGCATAATCGACTGAAGTAGTCAACTAGCATCTAATTGATTCCAATCCGTCCAATGAATTATTCCTTTGAGAAGCTAACAGTTAGATATATTGCCTGTTAACAACCAGCGACATCTCGGCAAAAGATTTCCTTAGCCTCTGATCGGCTTGAGACCATTCTTGCCGTGCTCTGAAGACTTTGCTAAAGTACGCTAGTGCCACAGAGGTATGTATGTACTTCAAGGAAGGAACCTTGTTCAAGCTTCAGCTTATCCCATAGTTTATGTGACTTACAAGTGTGATGACCGATGATGATTACTTACTTAAGGTGGCGCTACAGTCCGGGGTGGACCTGGGCCTCAACCAACAAGCGTCTCCAGCCAGCTCGATCTTTAGCTAGCTACCTCCAGTTTCGCACGCTTAGTTGGTTGAGGTTCCCTTCAACTTGCGTGCGCCACCTGAGTCGCGGTCATCCTCTACTGCGCTGTCCCTCGGGGGCGGATTCGAAGATTTTTCGGACCGAAGCATTGGTGTCCATCCGCTCTAGACCGATGATGAGTACTAAGGTAATTACAACAGTTTTTGGTAACGAAGTTTCTATGGAGTGTGACTAGCTATATGTTTCCGTCTCCTTAGATTTTTTTGAAAGAGGCTGATGCCTATCCAGTTCAAATGCCCTTCTTAAATTTGTATCTCGGCAGATAGACCATCACCTCTAACATCTATCTTCGTGGCAGGGTATAAGAACAGTGACACAGAGTTACATCGCATTTATGGCAACTTGATTGTCAGAGCAGCCGAAGAGGAATGCACCTTTCGATTTCTGGATGATAGCCCTCCGTCCGCAGAAACCATAGTGACCTTCTGTAGTAAATAGTACAAAAAGTATTAGGATATTTCCAGACAGGATTCCCTTATATTCTTCCATAATATGTACTTCAAGTCACCCCTACCATTTGTCTAAAACAAAACCGTCGTCTAGTCCTCATTGGTATGACAATCAACTAACCTACTTAACTCAGCTAAGACGTTATGTTTTGAAATAACCTGCTTTAACACGCTAACCAAGCTGCCGTTATGAGCTGAGCACATTTAAGCGCACAAACCGCAAGTATAAAGAAAGTCATTGCCTCGTGAAAGTATGATACTTTGGAACATTTTTATGAAAGCCAACTCCTCAAAATCTCTTCACAACTTCACGTCAATCCACCACTTAGAGGCAAAGCGTAGTGTCATACCTTCATCGCCGTGGGCTATAAGTCGACTTTATTAGGGTACTTTATGCCAAATTAGGGATTTCTTCCACTTTCAACCCACCACCACTTCCTTCGCCATCATGTTATGTCTCACATCACCGTTCTGGTCCTGTCGGATTGATGTTGAAATTACTTAGGCATCGTATACACCTCCACATTGACCCACATAGACAAAGAGAGAGTGAGATAGAGTGGTACTTTCACAGATTGTACATGTGCTAGATATACCTCAGAGCTATTAAGCTGTTAGGCTAAACGAAGGCGCAGTTGATCTCCCTCCCTATCGCATACTCTTTACGTTTTGTGTTCTCTGTTCTGTCTGAAGCTGGTGAAACTCCGAGGCAAAGATACTTTGCGGGATTTTTACCCACTTTGTGTTGAAATTTGAATCAAACCGACCAAGATACTCGAAAATAGATTACCCCACAGAGTACAGAAGCAGTATACCAATAGCAGACGAACCCAGGAGAATAGAATGCGAAGGCACAACAGCAAGATAAGTAAATAAAATCGTCCTGAATGCGAAATTGTTGTCTACTTGGTTTTTTTTTTATTTTTTGCTCTCAGTTTAGGGGAAGCATAACCGTCTGTCGACGACGTCGTAGTCATCGTCGTCGTCCTTGTCATCGTGGTGGTATTCCTTGTTGCTTTTGTCATTACTGCCGCGCCGCCAGCTTAATTTCACAGCCTTTAAATCAAGTTGTTATGCGTACGGTGTACATGGCAAGGACCTTACTCGCTGACGAAAAGTGAAGGGTGCCGCATCCTTGTCCTATATTCCCATTCCCACAAGTCACAGTGGCCAATTTATTTTTGTTAGTTTCTAAAAAAAAAATTCTTTATTTACCTGTAAATGGAAGGACTTCCACTTTTAGGAAAGGGCATTTTCGAATGTATGAAGGGTGGCCACTGTTTATGGCTCCCATCCCGCACCGCTGACGAAAAATGGTTCTTAAGAATGTTTCCCTCGATTATTCTATTAGGCCCGAGCAGATGGCAGGTGGCATTCAGGATGTAAATGTCTCTCTCTCTCTCTCTCCCTTTGCAGATACATCACATCCATAGGAGTAGAAAAAAAGCAAAAAATTGAAATAAATTACGTAACAAGAAGAGGGAAGTGGAAACGTAAGGAGTTAGTATCCACTTTGGCAGCACATGGTTTTATACACAATAGAAGTAGATGAAAACCTCAAGCTTTGCAACACATTGGCCCGGCTTAATGAATATTTAATATTCTCCTCTAGGATTATATCTGAGGCTAAGTTTATTCTATAAATCAAAGGCAATAGGAACTCCTAGTTTGCCTAATTCGAGAGATTAGCAATCGAGATGGAGAATAACGTGTTGGGACTAATCCACTTTCGTTGGTTCGGGAGTAAATAATTGATTTTCGAGATTTGTTTGTGTTTGGGTGAAGCCAATCGAATTGAATATTGTTTTGCTAATCGAAATCGATTGATTTCATTCAAACTAAAATGTTATAAATCTTTGATTGAAATTGACACAGCTAGAAACTTCTTCTAAAAAGTTCTGTCCTAGGAAGCTTTTGAGCACTTTGGTAAAATCTGAGACAAAATGCCTCCAGATAAACTCTTGAAAATGCCGATCCTGGGAGTAACGTAAGTAATCCTCTTTCCGTTGTTTTTTTTGCTATGGGCTTCTAGCGTCTAGATGGTCGTAAAACAAAAACTCTGCACTAGATCGATTCTATCAGAGTTTCGACTGGACACAGCGATATCATGGGAACGGACTGGATCCACACTCAATCTTTGGTTTTAATTTAGCTTTTTGTTAAAGTGAAAAGAACTTTGATTGCGAGCTTGTTATGGGCGTAAAGTACTTATAAGTGTTTGAGTAGCTACTTAATGGGCTCCCGACCCCTAAAAAATATCTGCGTTAGATCAAGCAGTTTTCCATCTCTTTCGATACCGGACATGTTGCTGCCAATTTGTTATCCCAAGCACCCTGGCATTGGCGACAGCTTGGTCCTGGTAACAGGGGTCCGGCCTGCCTGGTCATTTCGAACCTCTGGGCTGATTAAAGAGATTTTTTTAGCTGGATGACTGCTGTCTTATTGGTTGATGTACATAGTCCAGCCAATAGTACCGAATATCTAGCCCAGTATTTTTCTTTCGAAGGAATCCAGTATCTGCCCTGCTTCCCTGTTACTCGTCCATCGCTCGGCACCATACTGCAGAACTGGCAATATCAGTGTATATGACGAGCATCCCCTTTGTCCTTCGTGCTAGGAGCTTTGATCTCAGCTGTTTTACTTAACCAAAGAAGCAGTTATTCTTCTCTGAATCTTCACTCAGTTATAGCTGCAGGTAGTAACGTTTTTCCCTTAGTGGTGTACACATGCATCTTTGTTTTGTTGGCAGCAAGGACAAATACCTATAAACTTTCTTCGACGGCACGTTGAGATCGTGTGATGATGTCCCTGAGCTGTATTTGCTCCGGCACGAGCTTAACAAAATTGCAAGACAGCGCTTCACTTTGTCGAAAACCAGTATATATCCGGATGGTTCCAGGCTTGAGATATCGAATTATTTTATAGAGCTCATGATGATGAATGCAGTCTTATGAAGCTTTGAATTCGAGAAAGAGGTGGTGGGTTTCGACCTGTTGGCCACTTCCAGGCTTGGCCTAATTGCTGACAGTTTATGTATAGCTGATTTGCTGTTTTGGAAGCCACAATTGTACTTTCTAGGTCGTCCTTGTTTGAAGTAAATCGTCCATAGCTTCAGATAATGAATGCCCTTGATCTAAAGCCTCCGATGAAAAACTCGAGGGTTTATCAGAGAGTATTTAGTAGAGAGTACTTGAGTGTTTCTAAACCACCCAAGTGTCGAAGTGTCGACCAGCGTGAAGTACCCAACTACTTAGGCTTGTTTCTTGTAAACTTTTTCTGTTGTTTATTGAAATCTTTCCTCACATGAGGTATGCCGCGTTTTAGAAAGTGTTTAAAAATTCAAATGAGTCACGCATTACGTGCTCTTACGCCTTTATTTTTGTGCAGTTTTAAGGGCTACTGATTTCGATTAGATTGGCGTTTTGACAAATTCTGAAATTCACTTCTAAGTAGTCGTGGTTTCAATTTGAGGATGATGCATTGCGATGCTGGGTATATAAACTAACTCAGGTTAAAATTTCAGCCACAAACAATCAGCCGAAAAGATAAACTGCCAAAAGTGGAACATCTCACAAGACTCTTCTCACTCTGCATTTCGCAAATAAGCAAACATCAACAGTACTCTTAACCAGGACAAAAGACCTTTCAAGCATTTGTTAGATGAATGATATATTAAGAATGCCATCAAACATCTATCAAAACAGGTCTTCTATTATTTTGATCCATAATCTTTTCCAGGAAAAATCAAAGGGTATTTTCATAATTATTATCATCCTCACACGGACTTTACCCAAACAACCGAAAGCCCTACTTCGAGTTGCATCTGACAGATGGGTTGGCAGAATTGTCATGAACGAAATCCTTCTAACATTTGCTGTCATTACATATTCAAAGGCATTTGCCTTTCACTACATAAAAGCGCTTTTAGATTTTAAAATATTCAACAAAACTCTGCAATAGTTAGGCGTCTACTCATACATTATGCCCTCACCAGTCAATCATAAAACCCAATTCAACCACTTACCTAAACATGCATCCACATCCAAGTCGTTAAAAATGCACTAAATTGCACTCATTTATTCCATAACCATAATGGATCTATAAAAAAGCAAGTTAGCCACATGAGTGAAGGTCTAAAAATAGAGCTAGTTACCACGAATGTTCGTCATACCTTCACAAGCTCATTGCCAATTCCAAATTCTTCCGACTTTATTCTCATTTACCACATATCATTTTGGGAATTTGGTTGCATGAATCCTTTGTCCTGCTTCTAGTCGTTCTTTTTGATTAAAGGTTAAATGTATGTGAAGCTTTCTTTCTCAACCGTCCATCCAGGATGTATTCCTTTCTCCGTAAGTTTGCATCGGATTTCTTGTTGTATGTGCTTAATTTTAAAATATCTAGTGCCGACATTAAAGTGTTGCAAGAAATAAAAGTCTTCTACACACCGAGGGTGGGACTTGAATTTTCTATGAAAGTCAGCGTCTTAAAGGAGGATATAGGAGTATGTATGTACATGTGACTCGTTAGTTTGGTACGTCATGCACTACTAAAAGTATTTCGACGCCGTGCTATTGTATCTTTTACCACATGGCCCAGTCTGGATGTAGACATACATACATAGCCGACGCATACTTGAAAGCTTTTCATTCAAAAACGTGTTCACAATTTTTACGAGTTGAAGTGCATTCGGAATGAGTATTTTTATCTACGAAACATGAAAGTGGTGGGTACAGTGGCTATTAAAAGTTCTCTGACATTCGATTATTTCGAATTCGGAAAAGTCGAATTAATAAGGTGGGCTAGTTGTTGTGGAATAGTCTGGTATACTTTGCACACTCTTAACAAGGTTCAAAAGACTGTGTTTGGTTAGTAAGCACATACTAAAAAGTTGTGGTATCTTTACATAAAATCTTAAGTGACTTCTAATTAGGCGGTATGGATGATTATTGTTGGGAAAGCCTATCTTAGTCAAATGTTAGCCACCTTCCTACTATAGCTATATTCCATATCTCGATCTTCGAAACCTCTAAGCTTGTGTAAGATGCAAATCTCCGGTGGATTTACATAATGGATTAGAAACTACTCTTTAGTCGTTGTTCGGCATTTCTGGAAAACACCGATTTTACCGACACTGAAATCAGTGTTTCCAGAGAACAATATTTGTCTGGTATTCACATTCTTCGATAGCTAAGGCATTCCAAAAATAATTGAATCACTTGGTTAGAAATTAAAAAACTTGGTCTTATAACATCACTGTGGTCTTTGAGCACAAATAGAAGCACTTCACCTCACCTCCATCCGATCCAAGTCTGCAGTGAATTCACTGGAAACGATTAAGTTCTCATCGGTCTCGATGGAGTTCTCATCTCGACGGACGGGACAGAGTTTAAGGGTGCGATTAAGGTCTTGCTCAATTTTTGTTACTAGAAAATGCATACATAGTTCAAGAATGCAGGACTAGTTTGAAGTCGGTTAGAAGACTGAATCTACTAAATCTTGTCAGGGACCCCAGAAAACAGCGGGGTTACCGAGCTTGCTAAGCAATGTTCAGAAGGAAACTTTTCCGGGTTTTCCTGTATCTTCAGTTAAAGCGGTTGGGTCATGACTCTCCAGGATGCAGGCAGACAAAATTTCCTGACGTCTGTAAAAAGTCTCCGGCGTTCTTGCTACGCCTTTGCCAAATATTTCATCGTTTTAAGTGACAAAAACGGCTTCAGAATCCTGACTGTAATAGTCAGCATTGACTGAAAAGGCACCGACTTTTTGCAGACTCTTTCTTGAAATTAATAAAACCTCACTCTGGGAAGCGAATCGTACGTCGAACGAATCTCCTTAGCGTTCTCATAATTTATGTTTAGTAAGTTTCTTATTGACACAATGTCCAAAGTCCAAAAACTAGTTCATCCTCCAATTCAATCTAATGTCCTTTTGTCTCTTTTTCCCATAAGACATATTTCTGATGAGACATTTGTTCTAAGCATCAACCAACTGTCACGTATGTACATATGTGTTACCTCGGACCATGTCCTGTCCAAGGCGAGCAGGTTCATATTTTCTATAAGCCATCAATCCAAACTGAAATGTAAATACATACATATGCATGTACATATGTACATGTAATAGCCATCCTTTGCAATAAAATTTTGCAGAGTAAACAAATAACATTTGTTGAAGCAATAAATCCACCTTTTGGTTTCCATTTCATTCAACACACACTGCTTACACATCCCACCCACTGCAGCACAAACAATATTGCTTTATGCATCAGTTCGCATTTTTAATTAAAAACTCCTGAAGTACAACTACACATGCGTTTTGCATTCGTCGAAAATTCCAATTAAATCACAAAATCTATTTTCTTGTATCGAATCAAAAATTACACATCACCGAAATGCACAGCATGCCAAATGCTACACTGTTGCCACAACGCCGCCGCCACCATATTTTACCACACATCTAACCCAGGGACTAGAATAACAATAAAGGACTCAATGTGTGATGGATTCTATACTGTTGCTGTGTGTGGAGGGATCAGGGAGAGAGATAGAAAAAGAGAGAGAGAGAGACAATTTGCAAAACAATAAAATTCAATAAACCAACCAACCAACAAACAATCTGACGATGTCATAAATAATCAAATCCTCAATTATTTCGATCCGATCCACTGGATGCCAGCCGCTCGTTCGTCGTCATCGTCGTCGTCGTTATACATATTTCCATAAGGACTTGCTCATACTATTCACCCACTCATCATCGTATATTGATGCCGATTGCTCACTTGTGCGTTGAACTTAAACAATAATACAGACGTACATATAGACGACACGAGGACGACGCATCGTATACAGAAAGTACTACACACGCACACACACAGACGGAGCTGTATGCTACAAGCTCATATCATATGCCCATTGAATCTTTGGAATCCTTGGAGTTTGGAGCAAGGGGTGTTCGTCTAATACGCAATAAAACCAAAACTCTAGACAAGGAGATATCCACTACCCAGATACGCTATCAATCCGATGTATTGCAATAATTCAAAAGTTTACAACAATCTCAGCATGAGAGTCATTCGGGTACAGATGAATCCTTTTTACTTTTCCGAATCCTTTTTTGTTTGCTTCTGTTGTGTGTCGTTCAGTTCTTTGGCTTAACTTTCCCTTTTTGTGTCTATCCTTAGCCATATGTAAATGCATATCGGGAGAATAAATCAATATGAACGTACTCCTACTTGACACCACCGACTACCACCACCATCCTTCAATCTGGTTATCTCTTTGTCCGATTGCATGCGACGTGCTACTTATGGAAAGCAATAGGCTACCATCGTTGCATGGTGCGTACACATACTAGTGCATATGTATATCTGGATCCTATTGAGCCAGTTCCTATGTTTTGCGGTGGTTGTGGGCGTAGTGAAGAGGAGTGTTTATTATTATGTTCCTGGATATGCACATCCACTTGTAAATTTCCTTTACTATATTCAAGTATTTTGCAGACACGTAGAGTTGTGCTTGAATGTTTGCAGTCACATTTGGAATGATGGCATTTTCGAAATATGTCTTAAACTTTTGTTGGAACTATTTTTGGAAGCTCAGAGATGAATGGTTAGGGACATTGTGCTACGGAATACTGTTAGAAATTATGCATGTAGGGTGCTATTGCTGCTGTACTCTTCTTTTACCTGATTTTTAAATGTCCTCACCGACCTTCTTTTAAAAAGAATGAAGCTTATGATTTCAAGTATCTTTTTAAAAGCAAATAGAGCTTCACTCATTTCTGGGCGACGAACCACAAGATGTATATGTGGCCCACTATAGAGGATCGAGCACGGAATCCTTGTGTCGATGCATTCGCCTCCGGCTGTTGAGAATGCCATCAAATTTAATCGTCTACAATAATTTAATCTTAAACGTACTTTAATGTCGATTATATGGTCCAGTAGTTATTCCCGACGGTTTCTTATTTAGTCTTCATCCAAGATCAGCGGGTACCATCTATACTTTTCACCATATGTGGTCTGGAGCTTTTATCTGGTCCTTTCAGAATTTGCTGCCTATTTGCCTATTCGTTGTCTTTTCTTGAGACTAGAACTTAAGCTCTGCCTCTTGTCCTGAGGTGGACTACAATTCAAGCTTGTAATGAAGTATAGTCTTGAATCTGTTTTAAGGTCTCTGCGGAATGTAATGTGCAATGTTACGTCTCCTTCATATACGTGGTAGTAAGATTGGAAAAACATTTAACAGCTCTCTTGTGTTTATCCATTTTCAACTGAGATCCTTCCAACTTTTGTTATTGGAGCTAGGTATGCAAATACTATTGTAGTGGGTACTTCCAACGAATGTTGTATAAAGACATACTTGAAGCCTAAGTGGGAGGCAAATGAGAAACAATTTTTCAATTACTGCCTTCAGTTTCGCACGCTAAGTTGGTTAAGGTTTCTTTCCACTTACAAGCGTCACCTGAATCTTTCTCTACTGCGTCGACCTCTACCTCTACCTGAACTCGAAGACTCTCCAGGCTCTCCAGGAGTGCAGATGTGCATCGGCTCCACATGTCTCAGGCACCTCAGCCAATATATCTTGACTCTTTTAACTAGGTTGGTGTCACTGAAGAGCACTCTTAGTTTGCTTGTTATACCACCTCCTCCGCCACGCAACATCTATGCAGACGAAACACTAGAATTTCCGAAGGATTTTTCTCTCAAAACAATCGAAGGCAACCTCACCCTTTTTTGACAAAGTCCATGCCTCAGTGCGATGAAGCAGTACTGGGATTATCAGGGTCTTGTATAGCATAACTTAAGTTGTTCGAGAGAGAGTTTAGCTACCCAATTGCCATGTAAGCCCTAAGAAACAGCGATTGACATGAGTTGATAACGTACATAGCTTTGAGAACTACGTTGAACTTGAGCTCGACTAGAGGCGGTTATAGGTAGGATCAGGTATCTCTTTCGTCAAAAATCGTTGTCACAATTCACTGAGTAATTGGAATGTGGAAACACAATTTAATCACGTAAAGTTTTATAAATTATTATTTAGTCCTACCAATGCTAAAAGATGGTAAAACCAGTCAATTCCACCAAATGATTTTCCTCAAGATAGTCATGAACGTGTTAAGCGCACACAAGATTTGGTGACTATTAACACCTCCAAATTGTTACCAAGAAAAGTCCTATTCTCTTGATCACGTCACCCTTCCCTTACCTTTATATTATCTAAACAAAACTTATTCCTAACAAGGTGAACCTTCTATTATTTGCCACCAATTGTCATCTTACTTAATGAATTTCAATTGCAAATGTCACTATCTCCATTATTTCACTTGCACAAACCAATTTTGGATACATTCCCAACGAGCACACAAAAACCGGGCAAAAAGTACAAAAAAGGATATTCACGTCATCGTCGTCATCGGGCACGGTTGCAACGACTAACGACAACAACTCGAAATTTCAATTTAGTTTCGGTTCAGGGGTTTTAACTGCACTCATGATCCGTTAAAAAGTTACCTTTGCACCCATACCCCACATCTAGTATGCCAACACCATCATCAACTGCAGTAGCACTAGTTTCAACCAAATACATTCCATTCTCCTCCTCTCCCTTTCTCTATTCTCTTTTGATATGCCCTCTTGGTGTCCTGCATCTTCCACTATAACCTGCTTGAAGAGCAATTTGGCTTCAGTTGTTCAGCCATTACACGGATAGAAAATAAAAAGAGACCAACAATAACAACTGACATACAGTTACACAGAATAGTAATAAAGAATTGAAAGTCAGATTGTACTAGACATGTTCAGAAAACAAAAATATCCTCATCCTTTTTGGAATTACCTACCCCACAGCGGCGGCGGCGGCCGGAGCTCTTTTACTCGTTTCCCAGGAAGTAGTGGCTAGGGGCAATTGTAGCTAGTAGTAATATAGTAGCAGTCAAGACAGCGAACGAGTTGAATAAATAATAAATTATTCATAAAGGAATTACGGCTGCAGGATGAATGTCTTTCGAGGGATGAGAATCATTCCTTTGCCGGCTGCTGCTTGTCGCTATACTACCCCATATAGCCACAGCCAGCATCAACATTAAATTCGATCCTGGTGGTTGCCATTAAACCTCCGGTTGGTATGTGTTGAACTTTCCTGCTTTGTAATGTTGCTTTTTACCGCGAGCTCAATTGTTGCGCTGAAGGAATGTTCCTCTGTTTCGGTCTTCAATTCTCACAACGACTTTCGCCGACAACAGGGATGAAGTGCAATTTTACGAGAATAGCTTCGGAGATAGAAATAAAAATCCCTTAATTTTAGATTAAGCAATTACAGTGAATGGTTGATGGGGTGGTATTAATATTGAATGTGGTTGTTTTTTGTTTATTTTTCCTTTGCATCCTAAAGATGGGGAATACAAGGGTAATATTGTTGGAATATTCAATTTTTCACTTGTAAAATTGGTTATTTTAATGAGGATCTATGTACATAAGAAATATTTTGAAATTTAAATATTGAGGTTCATCATTGGATGAGTACAAGTGTAATGGTAAACAACAAACCTCTTAGTGTGATTGAATACTTAAGGTTTTCGAAACGAAATTCTTTGACTGTAGGCAGCTAGGATAGGTTAGATTAGGTAAGAGTGGCAGGTCGCAGGTTGCAACCTCACTTAGACCAGATAAGGTCCTTTGTGTTACCAGATGGATCTGTATTTCACCGGAAAAATACTACTCGCAGAACCAGCCGGAGCTTGTTATGAAGCGCTGGAGCCTACCTATGTTTATGTCAGCCAGTTCACTTAGGTTGTGTAAGAAGCTGGCTCCTAAGTATGCTCTTCTTCTGAGCCGAGAGGGCCAGACATGTACAAAGAAGGTGGAGAATCGACTCCTCCTCCGCTTCGTCCATGCAGTTTCTACAGAAGTCGTTGTAGAGGAGGCCCAGCCTATAGGCGTGTTTGCTAATCGTGCAGTGTCCCGTTATGACACCGACTAGGGTGGTTATTAGCAATTTTTTCCGTCTGATGTAGGCAACTAGGTGCCGATCAACTTCAGCGTTATGTGACAGCTTGACATTTAATGAAGTTGAGCTCTAAAAAGTTCTTGTCATTAATGGACCGACAAGGGACTTAAGGGACTCCAAAAGTTGATTCATTAGAGTTACATAAGGAAAATCTGAAAAAGACTTCATATACATAATCGGTCTTCTACCTTAGACTGGATACAGATAATAAACCCCGATTGAAAGAACTTTGAGTTTGAGGAGCACACATTGAGTACAGATATGCCTTTATATTTATTGACGTACAAAGGGTCGGCTTTTTTGTAAATTGATACTTGATACTTGATGCTTTCTACGAATATATTATGTCCTTATTAGAATAGCCTTGATGCAAAGCTAGTGACTTTATTGTTTTTAAGCTTCGGTTAAGATATATACTCCCAAACTTGGGGGAGGAATACTAAATCGAATGGAATTGGGCTTTCTTTCTGAACACACACACAATCTCTCCTCTCAAGATGATTCTTCAAGAGATGGAGTCATGCCAGTTGGCTTTGACAGAGATTGATTCCTTGGTTAGTAGAAGAGGGGCAACATTCACTCTCAACTTAGGCTTCCATTGAGCCCGTTGTGTTACACTCGAGTTTCAACTGTGTGGTTTTGCTGTGTTTTGAACAATTTGATGGTAGGGGATTGTGGGTGTTGAGAACATAAAGAGTAAAAAAAAAACTTAAAAAATGTCTACAGATAGCCTGAGGGATTTTATCGACCAACCTAAGCTGCATTAGAAAAATCAGCAATTTTTGCATTGATGTTCAATCTGGCAACTTTATAAGAAAGTTCATCAAGACTGACCAGTGCCACAAAACAGAAACGGTGTTTTCTTTCCCTTGACGACTCATAAAAACTTCGGATCCTTTGATATGAAATTATACCCCATTCTACAAACTTACCTGACTTGCACCTTCAGATTGTTTTCTGACCACTGACCGTTCGGCTTTTGAGACTGAATTGTTCAGTACCAGTCTCTTTTCCAATATGATCGTCCCTAGGTAGTTATCTAAACGCGTTTTTATTGTGTTCAATAGAGACGAGGTCAGGCTTAGAGGTCTAAAGTATTGTAGTGAACAAGCGCCTTTCATCTTCGCATTTTGGTATAAAAATAACTTTAGGTCTTTTGCAAATTCTTGGTATGAACTAAAGAGCTTAACTCCTTTTGATTGTTCTACGAAGGTGCGGCATGATTATTTGTTACTTTTTTTGTAGCAAAGTTGATGCCTTATATCGATTGTATTATTCCAAATAAAAATATTGCGAATTAAGGCAAATTTCATCATAATACTACCGCGCCCGAGTTTGTCCATTCATCGCATAAAAAGAATATCAATAAAAAAAAGTCCGCTAACTAAGTTTTTTCCAAAACATTTTCTTAGTTTTTCAATAGTTTAGTCCTTAGATTGTTTAAGTAAATTAAGTTAGGTTAGGTCGAAAGACATAGATTAAGAATTAAGTTTAGCTTAGAGTGCCCGTGTAGGGCCAGTAAGTTAGAGTAAGATAGTTAAGTTAATTAAGCTAGTTTTAAGCGTTTTTTTCGTAGCAATTAAGATTACTGAATTAAAAAAATAAAAATGCATTTAAAACAAACAAACAAGAATATCAATAACTTTCCTTCATCTAGAGAAACGAAAGCTGTAAAAAAAAAGAAGCAAGTTGAAACTTGAACAAGTTTATGCAAAGTCGTAAACCCCTTTAATGTTGATAGCTTCGATTCCATTTAAATACGTGTATGTGTGTAGTTCTAGATCGATGAAATCACATCATCAGGTTGCGTGCAAAATTCACCGCAGATCGATATTCTGTTCGCTTTAGTACTTTGTTAACCTCGTTGATTAGTTTTACTACTGCGGTGAACCTTTCCACACTTTCCTTGCGAATGGAAAGCCCAAACAACTATCCTATCACTCTCATCAAACGAAATCATCAATTAATGTCCTTGTGCCGTACTAAAAATTCAACGAACACGCCGAATAACAACTCAAATTAATTACCCCCATTTCCTATAGCACAAGCATTTTGGCAAAACCAACCGAAAAAAAAAACACGATAAGCCCTCCCCTTCACAATCATCACACCAACCGCCCATAACGATAACGAAAATAATTTTCGGTAACGTTACAATAATTTCCCTCGATTAGCGAACGAATAATTTATTAACAAGCAAAGATTAAAAGACAATAAACAAATCGGTATGCGAATATTGCATAAATCAAAATCTTCCTCTGTCAACGGCTCCGATTCCGTGGTCCCTCCCACACGGGTGCGCCTCGCACCCTTAACACAAAATTTACCCTTTCGCTGATCGTTGTTGAATTATTTTTATCGAAGGAGATTTTCATCGGAGAATCGAAATGAAAGTCGCGTGACAGGCCCAGGCGAACACAAGGCAAAAAAAAAAAAAACGGAAATAAAATAATTTCTTTTCATTTTCAGGACCTTGGGGCTGGCGAGGAGGACCTTGCTCAGCGCAGCTTTCTCTCTTAATCAAGTTAGGTAATCCTTTTGGTTCGGGTTCTTTTTTGTGTACAGGTAAACGACGAACGTGGTAAGGACAACGACAAAATCCAAATGATAGGAACTGCGAACAACAGAAGAGAAAAAACAAAAAAAAAAAGCGAAATCCTTTTTGTTTTTATGACTTGAAACACGCGACGACAAGAAATGAGTATTTCCCTAACAATGGTAAATTGGAAAGCAGCAAAAAATAGAACTTCTCACAAGGATGAAGGCATTTTTGTACGAATACAGTTGTTATCGGCCTCCTAATTCCGGTGGTTAACATCAAAGCGTTTTTTGTTTTTTTTTTGTCGGTTGTTTATTTAGTTATGACCCCGTCTCGTCTTGCCATTTTAAGAAATCATTCTTTTGCTGAACCTTAATGAACCCATACCCGATCGATAATAATGACAATGAGAGTCCACCGATGGTGTTCCAGTGGGAATACATGACACTGGACGACAAGAACAACGATGGTTACTAGCTCATCACCTGAACGTGAAAACTCATAAATCTTAAGCCCGCACAGGATATTTCCTCTTCGATATATACGAGTAGTGGCGCGCCTTGTTTTTTGGTCTCCATTCCGAAGCGCTATATTGACCCCTTAATTATTAGCTCCTGATGAACGGTCCGTCCTACATGCAAGTGAGATGGGAAAGTGTATTTAAATGAATTCACACTCTCTCCTAGCAGCGAGTGCAGCGAGCAGTGAGCGTCATGTTTTTTGGGCACTTCACACAAATCACTTACGTGACACATGCTCCGCTATGAATAATGAACGTTTGACTGTATTTATAATGCTCACACTACACGTGTTGTGGTGTGTGCAATAATTTATGGAGATTTGTGCGCCCGTAAATGGTGAGAGTGTGGAATGTGAAATGACGGCAGGATATTTCATTCGAATTTAGTATTTTTTATTTTTTTCGTCCTTTTCTGATGTTAAGAGTGTTAATGAATGAAAATGGCATATTTAGTTGCGGCGTTAACTTTTAGAAAATAGTATGGTGGCGGGGGGCTGATTATTACGGAAATATGACAAATTGCTTGGAATGTGTATACATTTTAATCACCTGATGTATGTGATTCTATAACAAATTGGTCTTGATGGTGAATGTCTAACCTTTGGTATGCAGCATGTATTATAGTTGAAGGTAGCGCCGAAATCGAAAATTTGTTTTTAACACATTGGAGAGTCCTTAAAAGTCGGTTATTTGGGAATTACTTTATTTGCATCGATTTTACGAGCTTCGTAGCAATGTTCTGCAGACTGGATAATCACAAGAGTGTTTACAAGCTTAATTATTCATAAAACTTATCTATTAAGTGTTCCTGATTCAATCTAGTTCTTTGGTTTCTCTTTGGGTTTAAGGGCAGCCACTGTGCTTGATATTGCTCGTCACATTCGTTATCCGGAGATCCTTTCCAGTTATAGACACTTTTCGTTGATAGTTTTCGATTCATACTTTTCCTTCTCAGGCTCGTCGATATTTAGGCATAGTTTGGATGCTTAGTTTCAAACTCTGCATAATCGCTTTCATACATATAAATGTCAAGCTGCCTTAATCAAAAGTTATCTTGATACAGCTACAATGCTCAGAAGGTTCCTTTTCTTCGTGAATGCAAGAACTCATTGAATTCGGTGGCAAGATTTAATTTTTTGCTTCCGATGAGATTGCTAGTCAATGCTCAGAGGAAGACTTTTCAGGACCGGAGTCTTGAAGTCCGTTAAGTCTTTCTGCATTTTCGGTTTCTACATCTATTGACAACTGTGTCTCCCACAGTGAATGCAGGCGAACTGAAAGAATGCTCCCGGACGTCTACTAAGAAATTAATATAAAAGACTGCAGACAAGTTATTGGCATTCTAACGGGAAACTTCAGTTTGGCCAAGCATCTCAATGTGCTACGCTTGCAGAGAAGGCAACGATCCATTTTCCTTGCAAGTGTCCTTCCTTCGTTCGTATCAGATGGCAGATCTTATGTGCTTATGGTGTAAACATGAGATTCGAATAAAATGGCCAATACAGGACTTCCCTTCAAATACAAGGGACCTGTTGTGTCTAAGAGCTCTTGATAGTGCCCGATGAAAAAAGAGGATTTAACCTTCGTATTGGTCCTATTATTCGCTTAGTAACGCATGGTCAACTGATTTACTGAAAGAATAGTCAGGAAATGTAGGCCGTCACTTCAAAGCTTATATCTTAAGGCTTGTTTTCTTAAGCACTAGCTCTTACACACGTTTTTTTTAGTCCTTTTTTTCTGATCACAGCATACACAGATTATCCATTCTGTGTCCATAATGATTTTAAAGAAAATAGTACTGGAACTAATTTAAACAAACGTTGCAGCTCTTCATTAGTTAGGAAAGTCTGAAAAAAAGCAAAAACTTTTCGTTTAAACAATGCAAACACTATAGCCTAGCTCAATTAATAACAACCGTGTATAATACATGTGAATGTGTGATTTGTCTTTCTCTCCTAATTATTTAATATATGCATATTTTTTTTTAACTAATTTTGTCATTTATGCAACTGAACTAACACCTAACCATTTTCCTCTTATTCAGGTCCAATCAGCTACTAACAAACACAAAACCCATCTGATCCCACCGCGGATTAGCTCATCACAATAAAATAAAAAAAAAATAAAAAAAATTGAATATAGTCTACTATATAAAGCGCGCCTCATCCCTGCACATGCATCAATTTTCAGGTAAACTATCGACAAACGCGTAGATGAAGTGGATGAAGCTAATCGAACCAACATAATACGAGCCCAACATTATTTAAATTTGTTACAAAAAATACGAAAAAAAAAAAAACAAATCAATTAATGCATGCTAATAGACATAATAGCAACACCAACATAACGTAACATAATGTTAAGTTCGCTTGAGGCATTAGCCGGTAAAATTTCACCTGGTTCAGGGAAAAGCAGTCCGTCCTCCAACAACAGCCAACAATCACAATCCCAGACCCAGCTTCAAAATACTCAACACCCGCTACAACATCAGCCGCAGCAGCAACAGCCAGCTTTGGCAGTGGCGGCAGTGCAACGCGGTGCTGGCCACTTTAATGCCTTGGATAGTAATTGCAACAAAATCTGCCACATAAGTCATAACATCCATCATCCCTATCACAAACAGCAGGATCATAGTAATTGTCTAAAGGAAAAGTAAGTTTTCTCAAAAAAAAAAAAAATGTATTTCTGTAGTTGTGGTGTTTTCGTTGAACGTAGATTTTTTTTTTGTTTTGGTTTTCCTTCATGTTTGTCTGTAATTTTTTTTTTTTTTTTTTGTCATGGCATGTTGTCCTTTTTCTTGTGGGCTATGGGTGGGTTAAGCTTACAATTTAATTTCGCAGATGGAGACACACATAAACATGAACCCACCGCCGTTAGTAACCGAATACAAATAACAAATTGGGGTTTAACTCAGGAGTTTTTCTTCTACAGTCTGTTATTTTGTTTTTGTTTGATGTTCTTTGTAAGAATCTGCAAATATAAATGTACAGTGGGGATGAAAAGTTAGGGTTGGCTTTTTTTAACATCAAAATTTTGTTTAATGGCTCTTTCAGACGTTTATACGAGTATGATAATGTGCTCAGGGGATGATTTCCTATATTTCAGATTCTATAAAGTTCGTCCCTACCTTTCCTATGCAAGGTCAAAATTCTCCATATTTTAAAAGGATTTAATCAAACAAATTTCGAATTCAATATACCAAGCTTACTGGCATTCGTGAAACGGTTTATTCTTCTTTGTCATCTCATAGACTCTTGTAGCATTGTTCAAATTCACCCGGATGGCATTTGTTCCAATGTGATTGCTGCTAAGTAACATCTAGACAAACTAACCTATTCCCTGGAAGAATTGGTTTAGATATATTGGTGGTCTTAAAAAAACTGGCACTCATATACCTATATACGTTAGTCCTCGTTCATGAAGAGCTTCGCAATGGCATGGCAAAGGAGACTTTATTCCTTTCTCGTTCCTGCAACTTCTGCACAAATCGTTTGTGAAGATGTTTAACCCTCTAACTATGTTTCTTAAAGCGCAGTACCATGTGATTATACAGACAAGCTTTCGAATGTGACTTCTTCCGAGAGACAGTAGAGTCATTGTTCTTGCTGCGGGTTTCGATGAAATGTATGTTCTATCATTATTTACGGTGACTGGGTCTACTAAGCGTTCCAACCTTTCCTGGCTAGTAAACCTGCCTTTTCATTAATTTCTACCCGAACGTAGTCAGACACCCGGTAATACAAAGCTAGGCGGTTATTGCTCTGAATGCCTCAACGTATTCACTTACACATTTCGATCAAGTGAGATTGGAGTCCAGCCCTTTGAGTGCTGCTCATACAGACATATGCTCATTTTTATTGCTGCAAGTTCCAATGCAAAGACTATTTGCGCCGATCCTCTAAATCAAGTCAATCTAAGTTAGAAAGACACTTCAGTGTATTGTAGACGTTTCCTACTTTGAAACTGAGGATTAAGATTTCAAAGCCGTGTTTGGTCTGCTGCAAGCTATGGTACGACATTCGCATCGGTTGCCTACCGAAATGTTGATTGTTAACTCTCCACATTTGTCTAAAGTTATGGTTTTATGTTGACGGCCTAATCGGAATGGCCATCAAGCTCTTAACTCTGTAAGTTCCAACAAATCGGTCGAGTGGGGTACTTTCTCAGTTGGAGATTCCAAACTTAACAGCTTGATGGCCACTCCGATAAGCCCATCAACATAAAACCATTTTTACACCGCCTCAGTGTCATTTTATTCATTTCTCATAATTTCTATTTGGAAAACACTTTCAAAAGTCGCGCCTTTCCATTTCTCAAATTAAGTTCATGTTCCAAAAACTCGCAACTAATATGGTTACAAACATATGTATGTAAGTCGACATTCTCTTTTATTAGTTTAATAAGCTCCCACAAGAACAATTACTATTCTTAAATGATGTCAAATAAAATGTGTAAGACAATAAATTCAAAAACCGCATACTAAGCCGTAAAAATGCACATGATCCTTTTTGTACTATAGTTTGAATGGTTTAAAACTTTTCTCCTCAATTGTATACGTACATACAAGTATGTATGTATGTGGATGTGTGTACCAAGGCTGTTTGTCCTGTCTATCTGCTGTTTGGGTGGTTTTGTCTTTATAGCTCATTAAATTTTGTTTCAAGTATTCAGCGCCCGGGCCCGCTCACAAAACCCATACAACCTTGTGTCTCACACGTGTACTCTCTGTGTGTGCTCTGTGCATCAAGGGATGATAGAAAAGGATAACCCAGTATGACGGGGTGACATCATCACAGCTTTAATTGTGGCAATTTATTTGGAAATTAAAACAAGTGTTAGATAACGGTTAGGGATGGTTGAAGTGATGTAGTGGGGTTCATTTTACGCACAGGACATAAAGTTTATCCTCACGTGAGTCGTAAGGTTTGACACTTATTTATGGTTGAAGCTTGTAACGTGATTGTCGCTTAATTTCCCATCTTGAGCGGAGGACACGTTTTTTTTTGTGTTTTTTTTTTCATTTTCATTTGCTGTTGCGTAGCTTATTGGGATTTATGTTCAGTATGGACGAAATGAATTTTTTAAGCTTAACTGTGAATGGGAATGAACTTGGGAAGTGATTAAACGTTTATTTAAACAAAAGAGGGGTTTTTGAAGAACATATGCATGGATTGTCCTTTATTTCACGCTTCATGAGATATTTGCCGACCTATTCGAGGTCGTATTCAATGGTTTGGAAGAGATTAAGGGATGGATACTTATGGTAAAAAACATACATTGTCCTTGTGACAATGGATCTGAAAAACGGAAAACCGAAACTAATGGAAAGGATATTCAATTTTCAAATGCCTCCATAAACTCGCCTTAAGTTTCTAAAACGTGCATCGCCACAGTAACTGATGTCCAACCATCTACATCAAACACTAGATTCTACATCAGCTTCCGGAAGCATAGACTATTAAGGATATGAAAAGAAATTGTTGTCGAACTACCAAGACCTTTTTATCCCATCAAGCAAACTTTTAAACATACCCCATCGCCTCTTCACTAGGCCCTGCCACTCACTTTGGTTCCGACGCAGATAAAGCACTCCTGAGCAGCTTCAAAATGACTTTTGATTGATTTGCATTAATGAGTCAGCGCATTTCACTGGCACACATCCGTGCCACTGTAGTGGGGTGCACCTCTATGCGAAACCGAATTGCAGCGTAACGATAGTTGCCGTGACACTGTAATTCTAATTACGCGGGTGGGGAGGTGAACGTCTCGGATATGTCTCGTTAGTGAAATTGACGCATGAATTATTTACTAATACGAGGAAATAAGGAGAGCACTTGTGAGTTTGCATCTGGGGGTGTGTGTAAGTGAGCTCGAAGGAAGCGTTTGCCATCATAATTTTCTCATTTGCTCTCGAGTTTTTCTTTCGTGATTTTTATTTTTTTTTAAGGATCTATCCGGAGTGATGTCACGGTTCATGTATCCTCTCTGGAACTTTATCCAATTAACTCGGAATAGAATTATTGCTTGTTCAGCAGAAATCTTCACTCTTGTTTTTTGCATCATCATCATAATCGTCATCGTCCTGTGGGAGAACCGGTATGAACGGGAGAAGTGCATTTCCAGTATATTATTTGGCTCCTTCGTTAGTGGTTTTAACGGTAATGGTACTGCTTGCTTGCGATTTTTTTTTTATCCTGTGCACACACTCTTCAGTTTTGAGAGCAAGCATTTGTAAATTTTGTTTTTGGAGCGAAATAAGGACTCGAGGATGGAATTTTGACGTTAGTTAAAATTATAGAGTGAAAGTACTTGAAGATTACATGGAAGAGAAAAGTGATGATTTGCAATTGGATCATAAGACTGGAGAGAGAGAGCACTGTCTTTTGACATTTGATTGAAGTTTTGACTCATAATTGGACTATTTATCTATGATTTGACACTTGTAGTAAGGTCTAGTTTTGCTTGTGCTTTTGCAGTTGTTTCCTTGACCTGGATTTGTGGGATTTCTTATGCTACTTGGCTTCTTTAACAGCAAAAAAATTTATGGAGAATGTAAGCAGGTTGCGTCGAAAGCACTCTGGCATTTGAAAGAGAGATGTAGAGCGGCCTTAAAAAATGACCCAGTTCCCGTGATATACCCAATGTTTGTATTTATATTTTCTAAGAGGTTCACTCGATATTTTTCTCGTTTAGACCTTAAAGTTGTTTTATTTTTAGTGATTCCTATTCTTCAGAAGGCAGATGCTGTCAAAAGTATTCTTGAAGTCGATGGTTTCTTCATGGTTATCCAAAAAGAATTTATCTCATCGATGCGAAAAGGTGCGAAGGAAATGTGCCTTTTCGACAACTTAAGCTGAATCTGCATACATATGTGTTCACTGGGTATGTTTAGAATTATTCTAGTTACTAATTACCAGAAATAGGCCTGAGACCTTCAACAGCATATAGTCCACCAGGGCGCGGGTGAGCTCACTGAAACCCATGACTTTAGTAAAAGTCCTTCGATTTCCTAGCTACCATTAAAGAATTGACGGCCTATACTGAAAGTCTGTCGGCCCAGGAACTAGCAATTCGTTTGGATTTCTCTGTAGTTCTTCCCTGACAAGGATTCTTCGTGTAAACACGAGCATCTTTTGAAAGATATTTGACTAATTCTTTAGGTTGGAATTCGTTGGCAGTCGAAAATATAATTTCATGTCTTGGCTTGTCCCCGACCTTCACATAGTATAAGTGCACTTGCCTTTTTGTCCATTAGACACAGCTTGTAGGTATCATCTTCTAGAAGACCTATTGTCATCTGATGGTATCCTGTTGCCTCATAAGAGAGTTTCGTCAGGGTTAAGGCTTACATCTTGAAACAGCGGCCAACCATTTCAATCAATATTTTTGCTTGTCTGCTGATTGACACGCTTTCTTAGTTTGATCTCATTAAGAGAGCATGTTCTCTACCATTCCTCTACCTAGGAAAGCGAATAGTTCAGGACCCAGACACTTCTTCACCTAGTTGTGTGTCTTTTTTTTTTATGCGCCTGACCACTGCTTAGTAATCCAATGAGAATAAAATATTTCTATCTAGCACCTGACCCTCAGACAAGTGGTCCAACGTGTGTAGCAGCGCCAACATTTCGGCTTGGTGTACTGAGGTTATTGTTTCGAGACTAAAATGGCAGCATGGATTTAAATTCTGCGAAAATATGCCTGCTCTCTACCGGCTACCAACTATCATGGATCCATCCAAATAGATCGTTAAGTCTCCTCACTCCCTATTTGAAAGCAATCAATCCCCGATAAAAGTTCTGTGGTACCTGTTAGCAGTAGCAAATCTCGGCGGTCCATACCTAAATCAGATATCGATAACCTAATGGACTAAAGTAACACTAGATTTGCCAATTCCAGGTGCTCATTATATCGTCGTTCGAATGAAATATCCTTCACTGTAAATAAAAATCAACTGCACCTAATACCTTCCTACAAGTAAAAAACTGTTGCTGTTACTGACACACCCATACATTCTTGATGATGATTACAACACACGAAAAAAAAACTTTGCAACCTCCATGTTTGGATTGTCCATAACAATAGAAATATTTTTTCATTACATAAATTAAATTGCATTCATTGCAGCAAATGAAAAACTAAAAAAAAAAAAAAAATATTTCAATCCCAGGAACAGAACAAAACAGCGTAAATATTTTTTCAATGTTCTTTATTCAATTGCAGTCGAATGAGAACAAAAAACAAAAAAACCGAAATCCTGCTCAGTTGGTCTGACATCAAAATCAAGGGATCATGGTGTTTTTCAGGTAGAAAGTCGGAATGTGTTGTTGGTCGTCGGTACTTTTGTAAATTTACAGAATGTGTTCGGTTTTTTTTTTTTTTGCTTTTATTTAATTAAATTATTTTTTATTTTGTTTTAACATGCGTTGTTAATTTAATTTTTAATTGTTGTATTGAGTGATAGGTGGACTGGAATGTTCTGAGTGACAGCCAATTAACTGTCGTATTGTCAAAGTCAATTTAAAATAAAATTTAAAAAAAAAAATATTACGTATACGCTAAGAGTTTTTCAACTTTGTTATGGTTCGCTGGTGGAGACGTAGAAAAGTCAAATGGGAATGGATCACTTGTGGATAGAAAGACAAGAATTATGATCTTCACTGATCTATTGAAATTGAATTGCAAAAAAAGGATTTAAGTATTCAAAGCTTTCGAAACATGAAAAGTTATTGCCTGAGACATTTTAGTCTACCATTACATACAACCCTATGTTTTCCATCTATACTTCGAAGAGTATGTGCTAGTTTAGGTAGATGCCAGCTAAAACCAGCACACTTGGATCAATGATTGCTTTATTGTGATACCATAGGGATCTTGACGAGATTCTCTTTACCTACTTATTGAATCAATTGTAGCTTCTGATGCAACGTAGATAGAAGGCTTTTTAGAGACATTTTTTTTTACGGAAGAGAGCTGGGCAGGTACAAGGAAAGTGAAGAATAGTTTCCTCCTCTTCTTCGTCCATACAGCTTTTGTTAAAGTCGTTTGAGTCTATACCAAGCTTGTTGTATGTCGAGTTTTTCTCTAGCCAAGATAATGCTTCTTCAATCTACACTTTCTCCACCTTTAATGCGGTACAATAATTTGAAAGACGGAAAAGGACTATAAAATTAAGTCTTTCAGTGAAGAAACATTCACCTATTGGCATAATATAGTGAATCGACTTATGTTCTAGAAAAACATCTTCCTCCCAAAATGACTTGAAAGAGATGGTAGCCTGGAAGTTGTTGTTAAAACTTAACTAGGGTCTGGTGTAGTCTGTGTTGAATGGGGAATTATGAGATTTTTTGGAATGAAGGCGTTGCCAAAACCTTAACTGTATGACTGTGGCATTTCTTTACGCTGATCAGTTGGATATTCGCAAAGTAGATGTTTGGCAGATTCAAATTCCTCATCATCCTTTGCAGCTCTTACAGTAGCCAGAGGTAGGTAATGGTTGTTTTCGTTTCGGTTTAAATAGAGAACGACATCTTTTTCTATTGAAAGCCGGCTTCGAAGCCTTCATAGTTGCACAAGAATAGTTTCACCATCGATTCGGTTGTTTCTAGCGCCCCCAATTGAAAAACTTACAATGGAAAGTGTACGGGAAGGTTGTAGTTCTGACCCATTTCTAATGAATTTGTTCATTGTCTGCTCTAACAGCCTTTTGTTGCAACATAAATCATTGCAATTTTAGGATGGATCAAGAGATAATTTAGCATAGACAAGCTGTTTTCAACTCATTTTACTTTGTTTCTTGATAAGAGACCTCAGCTTGTTCAGATGGTAGTGCAGTCATAATTCAAGACTCCCTCTTATACTAGTAGGCCTTGTTGGAGTTCAGTTTTTTCTACGCAAAAATTGTGTTAAACGACCACAAAATATATCTCAAGTATAGATTCCATACAATATTGCCTGTGAGTCAAAAATCAACACGCCTGTTATCCAAACCTTCCAATCAGCTTGCTGTCCAATTCCGTGTCATTTACATTCTCAAGACAATCCCACAATCCTCGTTCTCAATTTGCTTTACTTTCCCTTAAACAATCACTTCAATAGTCAGATGTCGCATGCTAGATAACACAGCAGAAATCCCAAAAGAAACAACTTGACCTCCTACATAAAGACCGTGTCTGCTAACTAACCGTCTGTCTGTGTCACACATATCCGTTTGTTGTCATCGTTAAGTTAATTATTTGGAAAAACCTTACAAAATTCCAATAGCCCAAGCAGATACATTTATTCAAATCACCACAAACCAACACAGCCATCATCACCACCCACCACCCACCATCATTATTAATCATCCCCTCTAAATAGTGTGGTAGAAAGTTTCCCTGTCAAGCCAAGAACACCAATCTTACAGCAAAAAAAAAAAAAAAAAAACTTAATATCTCACACCCAGTGCAGCACCATTTTCCATAGAAAGGAATTTATTCCTTTTCAGCTTAGCGCAAAGATTTCATGTGGTTTCTACCCTCCGTCATCACTGCTGTTGGATAAGGCAAACCAAGGATAAGAGGTTTCCAATTAGCGTGGTGGCGCGTAGATCAGACTCGACACCAAGGCGTAAAAACTTTGCAAAAGAGAAATTTATGTAAATAGCTGCCACCACCTTTACAGGATGAGGCTGCGAAACTTGACGTGTGTAATTGTGAAACTTATACGAGTACGACGTGTACTAGGGAAAGATAACAAATTTCGTAAAATGAAAGACACAAGGGGTTTGGGAGGATTCTAAACAAGACTTTATACATGGCTTACGATTCTATAATTCAGAGTGCTTTTCCGGTTTCGTGCACTTACCCCTGACGAGCAAGTGCACCCAACAAAAACTCCTTTGTACATCGCAGATGGTTTCAGCTTATATTCGCGCCTTTATAACCATTAAACGAACGACGAACTAAGCGTAAGGGGGAGATTCAACGGTCTCTTGGTCTAAGGTAGGCCTCTAAGTGCCCCGCTATAACATATGACTGTCATTGAATATCACCGGCGATGTGCGCTGTTGGCACAACAGGACAAAATGTTAAATTTGCCAAAACACTATGTAGCCATTAATAATAATGGAGGAGCCCTGTTTCTGTGTTTGTGTGTGTGTGTGTGTGTGAATTAGAAAATGCAACTTCAAGTGGTCTCGACTCGACTCGCCTTTCGTTGAAAAATTCTTTGAGCGTAGAGGCAACTTCATTCAGTCACCTGGTGTTGTATCACCCCATGCCGTCGTGCTTCATGTATTTGTTTGGCTTTGTGCGGTTTTAGTCACACACAGCAGGGAAAGCAGAAGTTGCTTTATAGAGAACGGATTTCTCTGTCCCCCCATCCCAAAACGGCTCCGATGCTGTTCACACACCCACCCATCACGTAGTAGAACCGATGTTTTGGCTTTGCTTTTCGGGATGAAAATGTCAGCGTTCCACATCAGAAGCTGTACTCCGGTCGTAGGCACCTGCACACCACCCGTCACGAGTGTACAGCTCATTTCACATTCGCCACGGTAGGCATATATCCCTTTTATAAGCGGAAAATGTATACACAAAGCGGGGGAGAAGAAGAACTTCCTTTTCTGCTTCTGTTAGCGTAACGGAAGTGATTTTTATTTTCCTTATTCTGCATCCTCTCTTAAAGGTGACAGAAATGGTGATGTGAATATGGTGGTTGTGGTTCTTTGTGTGGTGTATAGCGAATAATAAACGGAATCGAAATTATTCCTCAAGGTTGCCACAAGTTTTTTTTTTCGAGTTTCTTTGTTTGAAATCCCAAGGGTAGCATACCCTTAATAAGGATCTGTAGAGTGCGGGACCTGTTTAAGTCCAGAGTTGTGAATATATTTGTGACGAATAGGATAATAAAACTGTCATATGTAGCACTAATACTGCATTTCCTTTTACAGTGTGTGTGATGAAGAAAAAGTCCTGCAGAGAAATTATTTTCTGTTTTAGGAAATGATGTGTGCTATGTGTTCCTCCTGATCTGGATAGTCTGGGCAGAAAGGTGAGCTATCGTATCCATAAAGGTATAGATATTTGTGATAGCCACCGTGGACTGACAGTAACTGCGTAAGGTTGAAGTTGCTGTTCCCGTGTATTCCGTTTCCAGACTTCGATGGTCGGAATCAATTTGTTGGAAGTGGTTGTTGATTATGTAGTCTTGTCCTACTGGGGCTGCCACACAGCCATTGAAGCTCCTTTGATTATTTTGATTACTCTTTCCCATCGCTGTCTCGATGCCCTCTTATTGCTCTCTTATATCAGATGCTGTGTCGAATACCCCTTTTATGGGGTCAACGGTGTAGTGCGACTCAAATTGACTGTCAGAAAATGCTTCCTTTCTCCTCAGCTGCCGTATATAATCCGTTTAACTATCTTTTCCAATGTGTCTCGTAGGCATGTACGGCGGTATGATGGTAGTTCCAGCTTGTTTCCCTTTGATTGCAGAACCAAATGCTGTAGCTTCCGTGATTCCGGGAAAACTTCTGGAACAATGTACATTTTAGGTGGCTCTTGTTTAGAGTGTTGAAAGCACGACAAAAAATGATTCCTTATTGTGCCATGTCGCTGTGATACCATTTCAAAATAAGCTTGATCTCGCATTCGTATAGAAGACTAGGTTTTACGCATGCTCAGAATATTAAAAGTTTTGCTGACTTCGGTTTTGACGTGATGCAGTCTTGATAAAGTGCAGAGACTCTGGTGGCCGGAGGCTTAAATCTATTAAATTTTATTAGAAGCGCGCTGGGTGATATGAACGGACTCAGCTTCAAGACTAGTAACTCGTTTGTAGGCCTTTTGTTGCAAAGACTGTCAATAGTCTTGAGAATTTTTTTTAAATGTCTTCTTTATACAAACCTCCTTATACTTTATAATCTATTTGTTGTTAGCCTTGTGAGAGGTCTTTGCCGTGGTAACGAGAAACGATTAATGATCCCTCTTCAAATTCATTTTATCAGTCTTAAAACGGCTTTTGAAAGTCATTAGCCAGCTTTAAAAAAAATTAAAAATCTAAGCCATCAGAGGAACTTTTATACCAACACGCTTCACCCAAACCATAGCTCAGTGCCCTTCCTACAAATAATTTCAACAGCACACTTCTTGTACAGCTCACTGTTAAATCGGTTCAAAGTTGTTACTTCCACTAGGTATACCTTTCCCCATGAGTTACAACCTTTCCGCACCCTCAGCCGCATTCGCAAAACCCACACATTGACAAAGAACACCCTGGGTCTAATTTGAATTCCTGAAATGGCATAATTTTTATGCAAAATTAAATTTTATTCCCGAAGTCAACACATTTTTAACGCGATTCGTCGCTTGCCTTTTTGCCGCTACCATCCCCTGTGTACAGGAAAGGAAAAGGAAAATTAAAAAAAAATGAAAAATCCAATATATCACCCAAGGGGATTTGGTTATTTCACTTTTTAAGAGATTAACCAGCTCATGATGTGCGTATGTGTGAACCCGGTTAAGCTCCTAACTGCAGGAAATTTAGACACACTGAGGATTGGCAACTTGAGTTTAATATGGCCCTCCACGTGGTTCAGAGAATATGTGGGTGAGGGAGGAACGAATAATAAACTTGCCGTTCACAGAATACCTTGAGGGTGGATTTATTTTGCTTTTTTTTCTGTTTCTCCTTGCATTGCACCCCTTTTTGTGTAATGGAGTCATCTTAAGAACTCAAAAGAGGAAGAGACGCATAAAATGTCGTTAAATTAATCGCACACAAAGATAAAGAACAGACAAACAGAATGTAAGTGGGTGGGAGAGGCCAGTGGGTGGGAAGTTAATAATGATAATACTCAGGTGGGAAAGGTGAAAATAATTGAGAACGATATTGCGAATGAGCAGAGAGACACTGGGTGCAAAATGTTTACGGGGTATTTGTACAAAGAACAAAAGTCCTTGTAAGGAATTTCTTAAATTTTTTTCTTCTGTTCCCAACTGAATTGAGGATTACGCTCAGGTGAGTACAGTGCTGACAATTTAATGAGAAGGAGTCAAGATGCCCTATCTTCAGTTTAACGATTGTGCGCGGATCGAGAAGATTAACCTACAAATGGTTTATGTGCTCAAGTGTGTGGGTGTGGTAGGGGGTTTTAATTTTTCGAGGCTGAATTGAAAATGCAAGGATACGGTATCGGTATAATAACTTTCTCCGACTTTGCGATTTGGCTATGCCAGAGGGCAATTAATTAATCTCTATAGGAATATTATGGTAATATATGGGGTATGAGAGGGATCCCTGTATCCTGTGCAGGTGCACACTTTTAATTGCGGATTTTCAGAGGCAGAATCCGAAATTTGTGGCAGATAAAGCAACCCTCGTAGAGAGATGAAACGCTTCTGGGGAGGTTGCATGCCGCCTTCATTAGCAAAACTTTGACTTGTGTTGATTTCTCTTAATCATGAGTGAAGGAGGGTTTTTTGTTTTTGTTTATGAATCGTAGGTAGGTATGCTATAAGCAAACAATTAACATTGACTCAAGCCTTTTATGCAAATGATACATAGCTTGTGTACAATGCCATACAGGAATGTAAATGTGAAAGTGGAGGCACGTAAAGAAAATTGTTAACCAACTTTTTAGAAGCCTTATGGCACCCTCTTCTATTTTTCTGTTTGATGACTGGATGAGATTTTCATGACAGCAAATATGAAGTCTCACTTCGGTTGTCAGTAGGTACCTACTTTTCCTATCTGATCTGATTTAGACAAATTTGGGGATCAGTGGCTAATCACACATAGAGTCAAGTTTTATTGTGTCTTTTTTACATTGACGCTTTCGTTAGACCATCCTTTGCTCATCATCTTTTACATTTGAGCAGTTAGATCGTTTGCATAAAGTTTTAAGTCCATCCTCAGGTCTGGTCAGATGGAGACCGATGCAAAGAAAGTCGTAGTTGGTCGACTTTCTTTACATCAAGACTTCTTAAACTTGAAACCTTTAGAGTGATTAGCGATGATGCTCACCATTACACTACGGCCATCCCAAATTCACAGCCATAAAGTGTTCTTTAAAGTGGGTGAACCCACAGTAAAATTCGGTCCCATAATGACACTAATGACACTGCTTCGCGAAATACGTGTTTTTGACGGCGGACGTCATCCTTATTCCAAGAAATTTCGGACCATTCAAAGGAAGAGCAAAAAGTTGTCAAATCTGGAGGAAGGGCTGGATGAGAAATCAATTCAAAGTCTTACAGTTTCGTCCTTGCGATGGATCGATTTGTGCGCCTGCACATTGTCTGGGTGAACATTTTGTTCCTCTTCTCCAGGCAGTCGAAGAGGACGATTCTCTTGGAATTCCGAACAAAGGTGACTATCACTTTCAAAGTTGACCAAATTTATCAAACGAACTTTGTGATATATGTTGTATGTTACCCCTCTCGTTTAATAGGCCGTGTTTGCTGGTTCTGAGAGCCTTAAAAAATAATTTTATTATAAACTGTTGATTGTTGTGAAAGGGTTTGTTTGTTCGATCCCGAAGGTATGATTGCGTTTGAGCCTTTGCTTTAAAATCTGTCATTACATTGATCGAACTTTGAGTTATGCCTTCAATTGTTTGCTTCACTCTTCAGGTTATCTTCCAGGGCAAAGGCTTATAGTAGGATGATAGGAAGAAAGATTGAAATTGTAAAACTTAAATACTTATTTTTGAATGGGTGCCTGATGCAAATATATTATAATCATAAGTCCACAACCTAATCCTTTTCATTACCCACTTTTCCCGCAAAAGAAGCAAAACATAACCGTATATATCCTTATAGGTATGTCAAACAAATGCCAAGACTTTTAAATTGGATTTCCTTATTCCATTTCGTAGCTGGTAAAAAGCAACAGAAGCCCCAATTGCACACTTTCTTACGTAAACATATCCCCATGCATTCCATCACTTTGTAGTGTGAACCAAAAAAAAAAAATTTTAAAGAAAAGGAAGCGGAATTCCCAATAACGCCCAGAGTGCAACTAAAACCGTAATCCATTTTCTCATGGCACCCCGCGCCCGTCTCAAATGCAATTTTATTTACAAACACTGGAAAGTGATTCGGAAAATAAATATCCCCAAGGAAATGCGCACCATTTTTCCTTTTTTTTTTTTTCTTTCTTGCTATCCTTCGTTCTGCCTCGGTTTTCTTTCGCGCTGTTCCACTGCAACTGTTCGCTTTCGAACTCAGAATCCTTGCACATAACTGGTGTACATATCCCCGCAGCGAAGTAACTGCATGTTCGGGAATTTACGTTTCTGCTTTATACACTCTTCCGGTGTTCAGTGTTTTCAGGACAAAAGTGTTTAAGTTCAGCGGAAGGCGGAAAGCCCTTTAAATGCCAACCCACCAACGAAGAAAAAAAACAACAAAAATAGCAACGCTATACCGTAAACAATTCATCGCGTAGTTTGTCTATTAATTTTCTGACATTGACAAATAATTATCCTGTACAAGTTTTCTACGTTAACTTTTTGGGTTTTAGCTTGAATTCCTTTTTTCTTATTCCCGTTGTTATTTGAGCCTTTAAATCAAAAGTCTTGCAATATGTTTTCCCCCAGAGTCTAGATATCCTTGCTTGAATACAGATATCTGTCCGTGTGTAGGTATATTGTTTCTTGGTTTCAATTTGTTGTCGACTCACAGTGACTGACTGAAACCAAAACAGACAGAAAGGAAAGGTAAAGAAAAAGCAAAACGGACCGCATCACCCCGTAACGAAAGTCAAAGTTTTCCCCTCAACCATTTCTGTCCTACTTTTCTTATTAATGCTTCTCCCTATTTCCGCTTGTATCCGTTCCCGCCTCCATTCCCGCGCCATGGACTGTCGTCCTTTATTGCTTGCTTATTTGTAGTGATTAGTTCTTGTTAGCGCCACCTTCTTTGCTCAGGCCCGAGACGACTAAATCTGATTGTATACGCCTTACGGCGGCAAAAATGGGAATTAGCCTTCCTTTGGTCCCTCACATTCAGAACTTAGTATCGAAGGTGATTAATATCATCGGTCGGTTAGGACTACTGTTTACCCATTTAACTTTTCGCGTGGGACCATCGGGGACCGAGGGACGAGATTATCCTTTCTTACTTTTGGTTCACAGCTTGCAGCTGTGTGGAAAGAAATCCCTGCCTTGCCCTCGCTATTATATGCCGGAAAGTATCTTTTGCGAAATAAGTAAACAAGGAATCCTTAATCAGGATACTTTTCTGCTTCTGCTACTTCTTCTTCTTGCTGTTCTTGTGTATGTTTACTTAAGACATTGTCAAGTGGAGGGAGGTGAAATTTTTCTTGCCTTTGGCCAAAGCTGAATTTGAGATTCCACTTTTGACATGATATATACACGATGAGATGTGCCAAAAGGATTGGGGTAATTAAGACTGTAAAGTTAAATGATCATTGGCATGGGCAGGGCACTAAGATTGGGGTGTGTATCTTATTAAAGTTAATGCGAATGAATTAATCTCTATATGTGTGTGCATTATGAATGGTAATCACTTTATCAGGATAATAATGATGATGTGGGCGTTAAGGGTAACTTACTCTTGAAGTGTGTATAGTTATAAGATTAGTATCGTTTCGTTGATATATTTAGGGTCCGTTAGCAATGATCTGGAAATTTATTATCAAAAAGTTACAAGGGTCCATGTGTGTACAATAGAAGCCGTAACAACTCACATGACTGTCCTGAAGTGGGTAATAAAATGTCTTAAAATAAACAGATGGAAGAGAAGGGTTTATAGGTCTAAATTATAAGAATATTTTTTGTTATAGTGCTAAGGTCTTGGAAGATGTTTATTCAGGAGTTTGTTGAAATGCAATGTTTCTATTTGTTCTTATGATGTTCTAGAATTTCGAAAAGCTCACGGTGTAGTTATGTCTAACAACGAACCTGTCGAAATTGAATGAAAGCACTTGTTTTCAAACTTTTTGGCACCAGTCAGCTATTCATTTTGGAACAGACAAGTATTTCCAATGCCTTATTGAGATGAATTTTGAGTCTTCTGTCACCCTTATGTCTACTCAGTAGGCGGAAAACGTGTTCATCACCAAAGACATTTAAAAATATGTCCACTCAAAAAGCAACAAGCTAAAATGTTGCATGTATCCGAAATGAGGATATGGTAGGTTGGTGGCATGACAATGTTGGAGAACCCATCACTAATTAACTTGAAGACGTTAATGGTACGGTCACGTTGTGAGTCGACCACATGACAAGAAAAGTGCTGGTGACGAATTTCGCAAAAGGAGAATGCCCTAACTCACCTGGGCTTAAATTGTTCACAGGGACCTGAAAGATTGTCAGCTACAGACGCAGACGATCCAAAACATAACACCCTGGAGACACCTAACTAGAATAGTCGACCCCAAGTAGATGGGAATAAGTCCTCTTAAGTGCCGCCCCATCTGAGGCTTTAACGCTTCCAGACGAAGTGCGTAGTACCATCTTCGATACATATGTACGTTGTCACAGTCTTCGCAAAGCTGTGTACATTTAGAGGCCTTTCAACTCTTGTCTGCTAAGGGCAAGGTAATTGTTTATTTCTTTTGTTGTACGCCATAGTTTCCTTGAAAGGAATGTTTAATGATGAGAGTGCGATCATACCTCATCAGAAAAACTTGGGAAATTCATTCGTAGTATAGTCCATTTGGGTTAGAACTGACGACTGAATGGTAGACCAGACCATTTTAATCCTTTTCTAGCTTCCAAAACGTCTCGGAACCTAACTATCACTTATTAGCTGAAGATATCAATTGACGTTCTTCAAAATGTCTAAGATTTTCCTATGCTAGTCTGTCTAACTACTGTCACTCTTGCATTGGATATACCTACCCAGCGTTGATACTTTAGCCATGACTTTCCTAAAAGGAGAGGAATATCAAATCATATCTCTTTCTTTGGTAGTTTAATGCTCTCTTATTAAGTTACCCATTCTAGCTGGGGTTCTAGCTTAAACGCGAGCTAGGTGTAAGTATTGTTAAAAGCTGCAAGCCGAATTCTCTACTGTAGAGAGTCTTTAAAGGTTCGCCCTCCACCAATTTCAGAAGTAAATTTTTCAAGCTAAAGTTAGCTGCAAACTGTATAGTATCTAAGAATCGAAGTCATTGCCTAGGCTTGAGGTAAAACCTCTTACAAATTGTTGGAGAAATCTTCTCTGCTCACAGAAAGTAAAACTGCCGCTGATTTTCTACCAAAGTCATGTAACCTTCGATTATGTTCACTAGGAACCGAACCGTCAATGGAAGTTTTAACCGAAGACACTTTTAAACCGAACATGTGTTCAGGTCCTGATAAAAAGTCTTCTAAACCATGTCTGGCAAGCTCATCAAAGATCTGGGACCCAGAGAATATTCAGTGAGCTCATGCTCACTGTTGACGTATGTTTCCTTTTTCGCTGGTTTCCGTGACATTTCCCCTTAGATCCTTTTTAAAAGTAGTGACCATACTTGGCCTCTTAAGCTTTTTCGCTTTTATTTTAGCCACAGCCATCGAAAGGGCATCTTTGGCTTTTAAATCCTAGCCGTGGAGTTACGCTTCATCTCAGATAATGACAGCAGATTTGTTCTTGCAGAAATGTCCTCCTCATTCTAGTGCTACAATAATTATGTGTTGTGCAGCTTTATTCTGACTTTGTCAAGGTCTTACACTTCACAAGTCATAGTCAGTTGTTTGTCGTATTTCGTAGTGTTATCTTAGGAAGCATTGTTTGAAAAGAAAGCCTTCTGAGATCGCCCTTATTGTGTCTAAAAATTCAATTCAATTTGGCCATTCTAAGGCCAGTTGGCTAGCCTAATGCTGTAAGCTCTTACGCCTTAGTACATGTACAAAATGTTTCTAAAACGCATTTTTCTTAAGTAAGTCTTCTAGCTGCTTGCAAACACTGTTGATACGCATTCAACACCCCATCTCACATCAAAAGGAAAAAGAAAGGAAAAGCAAACCTTTTTACCACCCTCTCAAGTATCATTAAAGTAAAGCATTACAATATTATGCAATGTGTACACTTACCCTCTCTATTCCAACAAAGCATCCATGAGTGGGCTGTTCTTACACTTGATTCTATTCATTTACCCAAAGCAAAGCACTGGTCAAGTGGATAATGCATGACGAAACAAAACGAGGAGTAACGCACATCATTACATTCTTTTTGTCTGGGCAAAAAATTACTCACATCGTCATCCTTATAGTCCTGCTAGATCCTGGCTAAGAGCGTAGTTTCTTAGTGAAAGTATTTAACGCATCAATGGACAAAGAACCAAGGAATATACACTGAGTCACTTTTGAAATGTACTCCTCCTTGGCATGTTTCAATGAGCACCGAGTGCTGGAAGAAGGAGCGAAGATTTGCTAAGTAATTAAAAGAGATTTGAAAGTTTTTCCCTTTGATGGGCGGCTGCTGTACTGGGGCTTGACTCAGTCATAAGGAGTCAAAGAAGTGGAATGAATGTTTGCCTTCTGTGAGGTTTCCTGGGTGGAAATGTGATATGAGGCACTAGGCACTGACATTATCATTAATTACAAAATGTTTTTTTTTTTCTAACTCTTGGTTGTGTTCGTATAATCGGGATAATTGTGTTCTCGAATCCATATAAGTGTGAGTTGATCGTATCATATGTGAGATGTACTTGTTGTAGTGGTGGAATTCAAAGGAAACAGATGACACTTGACTGATAAGTGAGCATAGAGCTTTTTCTAACACTGATACGAGTATGTGAAGGATTCACGAATGGATGAGTCACCATAGGGCAGACTATAAATCTTGATAAATATGTAGTAGTAGAAAGGTGGGTGTCATGAAGAATAGTACTTGAGGATAGACAGGATTGCTTAGTGGTTTTATTCTGTTTTAAGAAGACTCTTGAGACGATTTCAGGACTTTTCTTGAAAATTTTGTTTGCCCCTGACATCTTGACAATCTTGAACTTGTGGACGTATGTCAAACAACTTGACCCTTACACAGGAAACCGTGCGTACTCTATATTTTCTAAAGAGATATGCCAGAGTTCGCTCAACTTCGCTGTAGAATCTGCAATTCTCGTGGCCCTTTGCAAATCTGGTTTTTGTTCTATCAAAGACTTTGGTCTGTCTAAGTTTAGCAAGCAAACACCAACGATTGTCCTCTCTTAACTACTCATACTTTCCTACCTCTTTCCTGTGCTCTGTAAAGTCTTCATCTTGCTCTGAGCATGCAGGTCCATCGATATTTAGGATTCATCGACATGCCACTTCACGATGTTCTATTTATACATATTTGTTGTCGGATACATACTTTTTGATCTAGCTTCAGCTTTTTCTGTTATGTTATCTACTCTCTGACTTTCAAAGTAAGGTAGACCAAGGTATACGGTGAAACTTTTGAAGCCTGTTTTAGTGTAAGTAGGAATAAACTTTGGACAAGACCAATGATGTAAAGAACATACATTTTGTCATTCGTCTTTGAATTTCCAGGACTAATTAGTTTCACAAGGTTAATCTTTTTTGGATTAGGTCTAAAAAGGATCACATGGGTGTCCTGTATAGGGCTCACTGCTTCCGAACTTAAAATTACCATTGTCAACGGTGACGGTTTATCTTTGGCTTCATTGTTTTAAGACAGCTTGTTGTCGGTGTTCTCAAAACCAACACATTTGCCTACTGCATAAAGGCTAGCCATAAAAACGTCTACAAAGACTTTTATAGGACATCGTGTGATCTCTGTGTTGTTCTGAAGGAATTGGTAAGTCCTTGGTAACATCAAATCTACTCACACAAAAACGAGTTTAAAAAGTTGCATAGCAGGGCATATCCTTGCAGAATCTTGTCAATGCTTGCAATAATTTGAAAGAAAAGTCTCATGTAAACTTTCCAAAGTTTGAATGAACTTTAAATCATATACATACACGACTACAATCGATTTCTTAAACTCGATGTGTAACCTCCTTGTTGTATCCTTTTTTGTCAATTTGCCTTGTGCGTGCAATTTACTCGTGCCTCTAAGTATGACTCTAAATTACGTGTGACAAAAATAAGTACAAAACCCACAACAGAACATATCGCAGGAATAACAACCACATATATTCGTATGTCGTACGTAACTGCGTATAAAGGGAAAACTTCAGAGCACCTCTGGCACAAACAGTCGCAAACTGTGATAATAATAATCATAATAATAATTATCATAATAATTCTTAATTGGACACAGACATATCTTGGTTTTTGTTATGTGTTCCTGCTGTGTTACCCTTAATTGCTTAGTCTGCATTGTATAGGCACCAAGTGTATCGGGCGAAAGAACTTCGCGCTGAGAGTGGGAGCAGCTTGCGTCTGCATGCCTGCCTCTGTAATTAAGGATGTGATATGTGTTTTTGGTAATTATCCTAGCTGTGTATACGAGTATATTCCTGGGTTTTGTTTTCTGTATGTGATGGCTAACATAACTCGCCGTGATACGAGACTTTTTCGGTAGATACTTCTGGGGGAGGATGGGAGATATTTCCTTTTTACTTTTCTTCACTTCTTCACAGTTTTGCTTTGTACTTAATGTCCTTTGAAGTCTTTTTTTTTTTTTTTTTTTTTGGTTTTGTTAAGTCCATTATGTGTCGTTTCAGTGTATTTCGTAGATACAGTGTGGTATAATTACATTCGTCCTTAAGGGTGGTGCAAGCAAAAAAACAAAAAAAACTTCTTTACTCGCATATGGGGTAATTGGAGTGCAAGCACATTATAATCCACTATACCATTTGTATCCCTTTCATCAGCATCTCTATTTACTTGGTGCTGTAGTGAAAGTCATTACCGTTCCTAGTATCAATTTCGGTGTCGTAAGTTGGGCAGAGGAGTGTGTGTTTTGTATACATTTTAGGGGTGTTCTTACTGGAGAGCAGGTGGTTGTGAGGGAAAATGTTTTCGTTCATAGAAGGTCGGTTGCTGTACCCAAAGACTTGGGTACATGCTTGATGTAATTTTTAAGCCACATAAAGAGGGGCTCTAGAAACTCTTATATGGAAACATTGCCCTTTTGTTATTCAGACTGTCGTTTTTCTACAGCCTTAGGTCATAGTTATGTGCTCATTTTTGTTATTATATTTTACTTTGACACACCGAAGGCGTTTGTCTGGAATTAAGTTTCCTCTTTGTCCATGCAACTTCTACAGTTGTCGTTGTGATTTTGTGAACTTAGTCCTGTGGGGTTTGTATTGAAATTTATCATATTGAAAGCTCTCCAAAATGATCTGTTTACTGTAGGTATCCAGCTGAAAGTCAACTTATTAACCCTTGATATACCATTTCAAGTTTGTTTACAGAGCTTCTAACGCATTTGACTTAAGTTGGATCATAAGTTCTCTAGATGTCGGATCTCGCAAAGACTTCTGTACCATCTATAAAAATTATGAAGAGGAATATGTCCGGCCTCCTCTGTTAGAAGAGAGCTTTACTTAAGAGCTTTAGTCGACAAATCAGCAATCGGCTTCAGCCCACTCTTTTCTAGCCTGTTCAAATTGCGTACCTACTCTTGACTGGCTTATGATCACATTCACAGCCATCAAGAAGCAAGTCTGCTTCTTCTGTATAGCCTCTCTGGAATAGACGAGAGCCATTTTAAGCCACAGCATCGGTTCTGATCCGATCTAATTTTAGGACTAGCTGGTTCCATTACCGAGATTGGCAGAAAGGCAAGTGTTCTCTACGTAGTTTATCAGTAAATCAAGGCTCTACTATACACACATATGTAGCTGATACCTGTTATAGTACAAATTCGGTTTTTCAAAATTCTTCTTCAGGATCTGATAGAGTATTCAAATGGTGTCCTAAAACCAGACTAAGAAGGATTAAACCAGAAAGTTTTAAGCTTTCATAACACCTTATGTTGTCTTCATAATTGCCATGTCAATGTAGAAATGATTTTTATACTACTCGTGTGCGTCCCGTACCCAAAGTTCATAATAAGTGCACACAAAATACTATACATGCTTAAATCAGTTGTTAACACAATGATTAAATTACAGTACAGTTTCTAGACCCCTGCTTTGTAACACAAACTATACAGGGATTACATTACCATCACTCAATTTCGTTTTGTTGCAGCGCCGCTTAACTTTCAATGACATTTCCAACAAACAAAAGCCTCGTTTCACTCAAGGAACTCCCAGCTCGCAGTCATAATTTCCTCCTCCTTGAGAAAAGCATCCACGGAATAAAGAAAAGAGAAAAAATCTTCAAGAAGTCAAATAACTGAAAAATAATTATGAAGGAGTAATTTAATCCTTTTGCACAACTGTAGCCATCCATTTAAACCATCTCTAGAGACGTGATATACACACACATATAGTTACAACTCCTTTTGTTCAATTACAACACAAGGATACGCTCTTTATATCCACTTTGTTGACGAATTAATTGTCCTGAACCAAATGGAGTTATTGTGAACAAACCACCAAACTCATACACATTCACAGTCTATCTGCACACCGGCTACAGGATGTATGATGTGCTGGAAGAGGTGGTTTGTATGTGTGTCTGTTATTAGGTATTTAACGACGGACGGGCGGCGAAAGTTAAGGACAAAGAGGCAAATTTTCTCGTCCCATAGGTCCCATTCCATGCCGTGTGGTGGTGCATTTCAAACTAATTTGTCGCTTTCATTTAAACACACTCAGGACATTCACAAACACACCACCATGCATACGCATACAAATGTGTGTAGGTACTGAACATGCATTAAAGTACGTGTAACATTGTAACATCCATATGTGGCGGCAGGGTCTGTACCGTTCAATTAGGATAATAGCAATAAAGTTTTTGTTTAGCTCCATTAAATTTTACCGTTACACCCGCCTCGGTCGGTTTGACGATGCGGTGAGGTGGGCCTCTCCGTACGCCAGCCGGTATGCCCTACAATTGTTATTGTTATTATCATTATCCTTATTGTATCGACCCACTCTCGTTGTACAGCGTGTCAGATGAATTGAAGGCAAAAGCATATTTCAGCTTCTTTTCTCTGCTATTTGCAACACTGAAGGATCCGAGCAAAAAGGATTTTTTTATGTCTTAGCTCTTGTGCAGGATGAATTCTGATGATTAGACGAAGACTACAACGATGACAACGATTGCTCTTTTATACGTTTTTTTTCTCGCGTATGTGCTGATTCATCATTCATCGTCAGCTTTCTATGCTGGTAGATACTCAAACATTTGCTAGCCGTGTAAGGATAAAAAGGGACTGTCGTTGAAAAAGAACAAATTTCTGCAATTTGACGGCAAATGAGAGTCAGCAACAAGTCGTCCTTTGAGTGAGTTCAATTCTGTCGACGATGAGTATGAAAAGGACTATTGTTATAGGCACAGTCGGTGAGGCAGGAATAGGAATCAAGACAAGGACATTTTCGTACTTAAAGGCAATCATTTCTTTCAGCGTTTTTTGTGGATTTTACTCTGGGGCGGTGTCCTTTTAATCTTCGGGTTCGGGTTCATTTTAAGTTTCAATGTTTTACCTTAATGCTTTCGAAAATGTAGAAGCCTAGTGTGGAAAGGCATCGTTAATGCAGCGTGAGCTAGTGTAATTGGGGTTACATCGTATATTTGGTTAATTAATTGAGAAGTCAGTAGTTTTACCAGAAAACTCTGAAGCCGGTAGATCCAGAGTCCGGAAAGTGGATTTTTCGAAGCAAATTAAGAGTTTCCCTGTTATTGCTAGTGAATCTACCATCTGAAGACAAGTCTTTTTTTGAGATGTGTTCTTAAGACATTTTTGCAGATAGCTGTGTTGGCTAGTGAGCGCACCCCGTCAGTGATGCCAACTAAAGTTTGTTTTTTTTTTTTGTAGAGAACTAAGCCTGTGAAAGATTTAAAAATGTCTTGAGGGATGTCCTTTTGTAAGTTTTCGGGGCTTTAGGCAAATACTTCAACTTCCGCCTTAAAAAAATGTAAACAAGCTTTTTCTTGGCAGCTTGTCTGTATATAAGCTTCGTTGTTCGACTTTTCCCAGTTCAGTCACAAAAAATTTTCGATTCCAAATTCATAAAAGGATAATCCTCCATTTCGTGCCGCATTTTGCCATCCATGCCGTTGCTTCTTTGTATACTAATACGCGTACGTCATTCAAGCCAATAGTTGGCTCTATACTTGCTCTCTGTCTAACAAACAATGGATGTGCGACGAATAATATGTGTGTTCCACTTTCCGGCTTTGATATCCTGTCCTGGCTAGTTACTACTACCACTACCAATGTTACTACTGATTCTAGCGGGAATTCCCTCGTCAGCATTTATGATAATCACAAAATTTTCATCCCGGAATGAGGGACGACGACGAGTGTAAAGGATACACGTTTTATCTCTCCACTCGGTGTGTTTTTTTTTTGTCCTTTTGATTTGGAAGCCTTTTTTTTCTACAATCCATCGTTCTGAACAGTTTCGAGGGCCAGTGTATTCGTCCTTAGGGGTAGAACACTCGTATGCTATATATGTGTACATGTGTGTGAGGTTAAAAGTTTGTGGCAATTGTGTTGACGATGGATTATAGTAGTTGGAACACCCAGAATGGTAAACTACACAGAAAGAGGATAAACCAAGGGAAAAAAACAAAGAAAACAGAAAAAAAAAGGAAGAGAAATGTTAATAAAGGATAATGGCCAAAATAGGTTGACGATGACGATGGTACGTTACGGACCAAGTCTATATATAGAGAGGACCCTTCAACAGAGTACACTTGAAAATTCTCTGACATTTCGCACGAATTCAGGTTTCACATTAGGAACGCCAACGACGACGAGGCCAGGATACACTACAAAATCTGTAAATGTGTGCTTGCCTGGCTGTGTGTGCGTGTGTGTATTTGACAGAGGTGTTGGGTGAAGGATGGCTTTCACAGTGCTGCAAAGCAAGCACAGGGCATAAGGGAATAAGGGAATAAAGTGAAAAGGTCTCTCCCGAGAGATTAAAATGTAGACATTACGTTAAACGCACACGTCATACGCTTAATTATTTACGTGACTTGATTGTCGTTGTCAATTTTGTGGCCACTGGTATAGACAGCATTGACTTTAGGATAACAATGACGCGGTAACTGAGAACACTGAAAGGACTTCAAGTGAGATCGGTTCCTGTCAGACAATTTATGCAAAACAATCGTTGAGTGGGCGTAGTCGTTGGTTCGTCTTTGGAGACACAAAAAAAAAAAACAGAAAACAAGGGCAGTCATTGAATTTTGTGGATCCTATTTACAGATGAAAAGATACACCAGTTATTTACAATTTTTTTTATATTTTTTTCTTTGGCAAAATCGATGGAAAATTTGAATTGTAATGGTAAAAGTTTGACTCACTTAAGAGGGACGCAATCAATGTTAATTGTCGTTCGTTTCGATTATTAGGGTATGAGGGGGAGAGCATTATTTTCAGCATGAGTAGGCATTTAGCTATCTGCCTCAAGTTGTGGGAAAAGGCAAAGAAAAAAAAAATTTGCAAAGAGATATTTTATTGCCGTTTAATGAATGCAAATGGTTTGTGGTTTCTTGAGAAGTTAACTGACTAATTGAATAAGTTCAGTACATCTAAGTGGCTTAAAAACTTTTAAACACCACTGAGGGAGGACTAAAAACATTGTTTGTTTATTTTGGATTGGAAAACTTTTCAACTTGCAAGTGATTTGTTTTATCAGACACAATTCAACATCGAACATTTTGTATACCAAAAAGGCTTTCACTTTTAATTTAAACTTTTTTCTTTTTCTTGGTACCTATCGCCAAATAATGCCATAAGTTCGATCCCACGTACAGGCTTGCTGAGTGGCAGGCTACCAAAGCCTGTTGTTTTTATGTATTTTTAAGCGGGCGTAGACGTCAATAGGATTTTTACTAGGCTCTGTGGTGCTTCTTTGAGCCTGAAAACGTTGCAGATCGATTTTGTTACTCAGAGGGCGAGATTCCATTAAGCCTCTTGTAACAAGCAGTGTACCTCTACTTCTATGCCAATGTTTGTCAATCTCTTGATTTTCTGAACACATTGGGCATAGATCCAAGCACATTGAGCCACATTTTCATCATGATGTCATTGCCTGTCGAGATGTGTTTGGTTTGGTTGTTTTTACTGACACCAATCTATGATAGCTCACATAGCAATCTAACCACTGAGCCACGACGAACACTTTATTTTTGGTCGGTCGCCGTGAAATTTAACTGAGTCTTCTATCAATTTAAGAATGGCCTTAAGCTCTCGGTTAAAGATTTGCCCATTAAAATTGTGAATACATAGCTTTGCTGGACTTTAGTGCCTTCATGGGGCTTAGACCTGAGTGTTCGGTTATTGTTTGCTTCAGTTCCTCCATCCATATCTGTGCAAGCTCTTTTTGGTTTAAATCTGGAACTCTAAGTTACATTCTATTTAAGCACTGTGGATAAGACAGCTCTGATCACGACTTGATAACCGATCTTAATGTCAAAACGTAATATGGATTGATATCATGAAGCTATGTCTTAAACTTTCACTTAAATCACACTTCTGTGGCTTGGAACATTCACCTTTTGACCGCTTAATGGCAAATTAGTCCCAGCAGATGACGTGTTGCCTGGTTTAATGATTATTTCTTCGCCCCAGCTCACGCTTAATTTGAGAGCGACTTTAAATGTACACATATATACACTATCGCCATGATGTGCGCTTCAGTGATGAAGGATACAATTAGAGCTTCACGGACAATTTTGATTTCTGCGATTCGTTGGAAAAGTTAAAGACGAATATGAATAAGAAAGTGACATCGAAACTATACACTTCCTTAACCAAATCCTTAATGTAGATATCCATTTCTGTCCTCGCACTTCTCAACTTTTATACCCATTCATTTGCTTAATGATAATTCAATTTGTGATTTCGTAAAAATCCGGAGATGAAAACTTCAATGATATTTTAACTCAAACATATACAAACGAATGTCCTTCATCCTTGCTGCTTCACCCGTGATTAATGGCATTCAATTGATAAAACTATAAATCTAAGTACATATCCTGTCAATATGCAGAATTCACTGCTGCTCTCTATGACTCTTCTGCTTTATCCAATGCACCCCAGCGTATTTTTATCCAACTAAAACCCCTTTTGGCAAAGGACACTCCACAATGGCATTGGAATATGGAGAAATATGGAATAATCATACGCAGCAGCTCCGCTGCGAACGTAGATCTATGCATAGCGATCTATTATTATTCTCTACTTCTATCCCTATTTCCTTTTGTTTTGCATTTTCCGCACCATAAAGCTCATCCAACGTGTGTGGAGGGAGGATAAAGATGAAAGAAAAATCGGTTACCAAGTCTCAACACGTATCCTTCCAAAGATAGGTGTACGAGTACAGCTACTCCCCGCTCTTGGCAGAAAGAAGATGAATCTCTTAGTGCGAAATGGGGTTTCCAGTGTAATCGAATCGTGTGGCACAGGACTCCTCTCGTTTCCTTACCACCAATCATCCATCCTCACCAGCATCCTCTTATCTACCGCTCCAACGGGATCGTACGTTACACTCTCGCTTCTATATGCGATGTGTCGCCACCCTAACAACGAACAAAAAAAAAACCCTCTTCGCGCACACTTTCACGAAAAATTTATTGATTCGTTTAAAAGTGATTTGCATATAAAACTGGTGGTGATGTGGCGGCAGTATAGCTTCTGCTCTGCGCTTGGGGTGCGATCCTTCAATCCCAACCCCCCACCGACCCCCACTACCACACACATCCCTCTCGATAAAATGCCACTTTGTAGATGAGGACGAATCTTATATTTTCATTGATTTGTTATGTGCTGAGTGGAAGAAAACACTGCACCCGGAGAATAAAGGGATTTTGCGGGACATACTAAGGAGGAGGGAAACAAAAAAAATAAAAAATAAAAGCACACTCCTCCTTCAACGCTGCGGATGTATGAATGTAGTACGTATGCATGTGTGAGAGTACATCCCTTAAAATTCAATTTGAAATTTTTCACTTTAAACATGAATAAATGAAATACGGAAGGTTAAATTTATAGAGCGTACTGAGAGCAATGTGTGGGTGTTTGTGTGCATTTCCCTTCCCACTTCCCATGGGTACGAAGTTTGGGGGGTGGTAACCCCACGCTCACACCTCAAATTGAAATATTGCCAGCTTTTGGTTTTTAATACGGTTTGGGTTTTCTAAGAAATTTCACAAATAATCGCAGGTGAATGGAAGGAGATACAGTACGTATACGTATATTCGAATGACAGGAAGGTCGAAGGAATTTAATTCATATGGGTTGCTTCCGTTAAGCTTCTTTCGCGGTGATTGCTGAGTTTTCAATAACCTCGAAGCACCATGCAATGAGAGGTTGGATCTATTGTTACCAAATGTACAAAGACATTAAATGATTTAAGATAAAAAGATATTTTGTCTATGAATTGTATGTATTCTAAGGATACGACTCAATTGTTAGAACATAAATGCGAAGCTAAGTTTGAGAACATGGATGAAGCATTTAGTTCAAGACAATAGAAGCCTTTGTTGACACAGCAATTATGTGATGCCTTTGTTCGGTAGACAATTTTTGTTATGAATTGAACTTTTAATGGAAACTCGAAGGGGATGCAATTGTTTTCAATAATTGGGAGCTAAACTTTCATTTAGGAGTTCTTCAATTTATAAGATGGTATCAATGAAAAAATGAATGAATCTCGTGACAGGATATCCCGCCTATAAGACTTAATAATCGAGTAAAATTCCGCGGAAGCTATATAAATACATATGGATACATTTGCGCACTTCAGTTTCTTTGTAACAGTGAAGTTAGGGCTTCACTTAGATCTGTGGTGCATGCCGACATTTTATTACTTTACCGCAGCATTCCACTCCAAATTAGCTACCAACACTCAATACCGCCTAGAGTCAGCTTGAAGTGCTCAATCTTAGGGACCGCTTCAAAACAATCGGAGGAGATATAGTCAGTCTTTTCGGAAGACCTTGACATTTACCAGTCCCTTAGTCCTCCTTATCACTGGAGCCTGGTTAGAGGTTAAATCAGCATCAATATTTAGTTTTTTTCTTCTGACTCAAGTAAGTCTCTTGCATATTAACTAGGTCTAACACTACATCTTACATATTTACTGGTGATGGCGCTTCCGTCCAGTGTAGACCTCTGTCTCAACTTAAAAGCTTTTTCAGCCAACTAACTCGTCTCCACTTTTGCACTCCAAGTTGGTTGAGGTTGCGTTTCACATAGTCTTGGTGTTTGTCTACAGTGCTGGCCATCCAAAATAGATGCAAAGTTGTTCCGAGCCGGAGCACTAGAATATATCCCATTCAGGTTCCGTCGATGTCGCTGAACAGCCCATACAGCTCGTCGTTGTATCTTGTTATATCTTATATAGAACCACTTTGGTTATTCCAAAAATGGCTTTTCTACTCAATTGCCTGCTTGGTTCAAGAAAACAACGATTAGCAAGAGTTCTTCTGCTTTTTATCTCAACGCTAATGTCGGTGTCTAAGTCAATATGGGAGCCTATTTCTGTGAAGGGTGGAGTTCTGTCCGAGTCGTCGGTGTTATGCGTCATATGTTTGTTTTGTTCTTTTAGATCGTTAAATCCATCTTCGCCACTTTCGTCTCAATACTCTTTACTGACATCACACTGCATTCTCCCGAATATCGTTCATAGGGGGACGAGTTTGACACAACTGTTAAAAGTAGGTATTGCTTTGCACAGCTCGTGTCTATAAACGCTGTCCTACGCGGCCCTAAAATCAATAAATATATAGTGAGTGTCGAATTTTCAAGGATTTTTTTTCAAGATGGTGGACTTTCCCATGCTAAAACCAAACTGATAAGGTTCAACCAGATAACCTGCAAAAGGTTTTGGGCCTTCGCACTATAGATTTAACGTTCATGAGACTAATGCTTTTGTAGTTAGCACTGTGTAGAGGATATCATTTCTTCGAATGGGGCAAACGATGCCGAGGTTCTATAAATCGGGCATACTTTCCTTCGACCATACTTTATAGATAATTTGGTGTATGCCATCTACTAGTTCATCTCCAGCTACTTTACAAAGTTCGTCAGGTAATCCATCAGCTCCAGGATCGTTGTTGGATTTCAGTTTCAGAATTCTGTCGGGCCGAATTATTTTCTATCATTGCCTAGGTTGGAATGGTTCCAGAAGTTGTTGCTGTATATTCTCAGCACCGCCTGTAACTCTATCGAAACTTCTATTTGCGCTTTATAGCCCTGCCATGTTTGTTTTACCTCTTCATAGAACTTCTGATCATCATTCCTACCTCGAAATTTTACAGTCGACTTGATCAAGCACTGCTCATCCTATTCCTTTTCTGTTATATGAAGCCGATCTTCTTTCTTCCTTCTTTCACCCACGAAAAGCAGCACCACTTTAAATGCCTTTTGTTTATCAGCATGTGGTTGCCTTCACTCGTCATTAAATAAAGGTTTTGTTGTGGCGGTCAAATGAAGCCCATCCATTAGATTTTATAAAAATCCTTTGAACTGTTTATTTTATTTAAAGATAAACTCGATGTTCCTATTGTGCTGCACGTGTATCAAAATTCTTTAAAAAAAAAAAATCTCATGTTCTTAAATATTTTGTTCCAATTGCTCTCGTTTCCATTAACCCTTCTTTTTTATCTTTCCTTAGAAATATTTAATTTAATTAGAAAAAAAAAATAGGAAATACTATCCTTGGGGAAATAATTAAGAAATGAAGCTTGTGAACCCTAATTAACCCTTTTCCAATCAAATGTAACCCCACAATGCAAGCTGACGGAAGTTCTGGTTTTTTTTTTTTTTCTTATCCAATTGCAATCATAACAGTACAACGGCATCCATTAAATTAAACTTTTTAATTAACATTGATGGTGACCTGCTGATATTTTTGTTTTCACTTTTTTTTTTTCTAGGAAATTCTATCGATCCAACCAACCCACTCAGTTTCATCGAAAGATTTCCTTCCTGGTTAGGTCGTCCGTTATCGGTCGAATTGAATAGCCTCGGGTCGGATTCAATCGTTAAAGACATCAATTGGATTTATTTGGATTTGTATATTTTAATTGAAAATTCCTTACATTAAGGATGTTCTATCGTGATGAGACAGATAATGATGGTTATGGGAAATTTTCTCCTTAGGGTAGATATAACGTTTAACGCTTAGAAGATGACCTTTATTTGCCTAAATCAATTTTGATGATGGAAGGTCATATGGACAGTTTTGTAAATTTTAATTCATTGGAAGCAGATGTCTTCCTTTTGTGGGCATTAGGCCAAATTAAACCACTAAAGCGTTAAGTGATATATTGGCTGCATTGAGTATATGTATAATGTGATTGCGGGTCTGATTTTGACAACTAGAAATCCGGTGGAAGCTGTCAAGCTGCAAGGCAAGAGTAGAAAACCTTTCAAAGTGATAAAGCATTCGCAATCTTCTTAAGGCAAACACAAACATCCTTACAACAATGCTCAGGCGATGTTTTGATTTCGACTTAGGAACCTATGTTCTACATGTCCACCCACAAAGATAGCGCATTGCAATAACAACCGACAGGTGCAACAATTGCTTGTGCTGCATCTAGAAACTTCCATAAGCATTTCGTTTTGCCTAAAACAATATCTCTCCCTTGCTTCATGCATCTTTTGCCTACAAAGAAACTTTTATCTTCCTCATCCCTGCAGTCTCTCTCTCTCTCTCTCTGTGTGTGAGTTTGCAGAAAATCCTTACCAAAAACAAGGAAAAAAAAACAATAAGCCTCGAGGACACACTCGATTTTCTGCATTTAGATGTTGCAAACACTTAAAACACTCACTTTCGGGGGTAAGTGGTTGCTGTAAGAGGGTTGGTTATTCAATCTGTCATCGTCAGCATGACCAAAGAAAAATGATTTCCATCATCCGAAAGGGAATTGCAGTAGTGTACCGTTTTTCCATCAGCATTCCACTATGGCTATCGAAATGTTGCACTTTATCCCGTTCTCTTTCCCTAAAGGAATTGCACTAGTAGAACGATCGGGGCGGTCTCTTAACGAAGAAAAGTCGAACATTGAGCACCACAATGAACCCGACCATCAAACGACCGACCTTTTGTTGCCTTTCAACTATACGGTAGGACTTGACTGTTTTCTTTCTTTTCCTTTTTTTTCTCTTTTATTCGATGTACGCATACATACATACATATACCATCATACATGTTTCATGCTAGTTGTTGCTGCAATTCAAGGGGGTTTTTCGTCTTTTAAGTAACTTCATCATTGGGGTAGATGGAGTGTCCTTATCTGTTTTTGCCCAAACCAACCCCCAGACCGTCTAAGATGTCTCGGATATGAGAGATACATACACACCCCCACATATAGAGGACAGAAACCATAGAGAAGGTATAGAATGAGGTCAATCCTTGACAAATGCTGAACTTTGAAGGACACTCGTGCATGTTGATGATGCGGTGAAATGGAGGAAAACCACCATCACCACTACCACTGATGACACCACCGCCGCCACACCACCAACAACAAAAATTGGGTTGAGACCAATGATCGGACTAAGATTATTTGTATGTCACCCACAAGGATTCACCAAGGTACACACACCCTCACCACTTGCCTAGCCCTGGAGTATAGTACTTCTTGAGAATGGGCGGTTGAGCAGGTTGATGGTGCACATTGCGGACACTCTTGTGGTTTATTGATTTTATTCGTTTGCGGGCTGTCATTTGGGTGCCTTTTGTTTTATTATTTCAACAGTTCCCGTAGGGCGTTATATAAGTTCTCAATGGTATTGGTGTTGGTGGTGGTGGTGGTGTTAGTGGGCTCCAATGGCAAAGTGTTCGAATCTGCAGTAGTTGATTGAAGGTGCTTCACACGTGAAGGGTTCAATTGAAAGTTACGATAACGACCAACGACCGTAGTTGCAAAAGTAAACAGAATTGGGACTAGTTTTCTTCGTGTTTGTGCTCGGTGAGCGTTTTTCTTGCATTAATTAGCCCAGAGAAATTGGTCGAGTTGGTTTGGGTAGGTTTAATGCAATGTGGACGTCTAAAAGGTAAAACATTAGCTCTACTTGAAGAGTTACAGTAAGGAGTTGTTCTTTTTGTTTCTGTGCTCCAGTACTATGAAGTGGATTAATTAGGGTAACTGGAAGTGAAATATAGAAAGGGTTCTCTACGAAATGATTCAAAGCTGAAGATACCTTAAAGTAGCTTCAAGGAATCGTGTTTAGAAATTTCGCTGTATGACTAAGTTCTTTAAGAGAAAATGCCTAGACCCTAGAGAAAACCGGGTGAATATATTAACTTAAGAAAGAAAATATTACAGCACGTCTCGTAGCCAGATTTATGGTGAATTTTAATTGCATACCCAATTAAGAAACTCAAAAATATCCCGTCTGAGATTGATCTATGGTCTTCTATTACGGCTTTGGCTTTTGGGTGTTACTTTAACTTGCCTTGTCCCGGTATATTATAATGACAAGGTTTACCTCCATTTTTTCCTATATTTCAACAATAAGTTTCGGAACAATATGACTAAAGCTGGTGGGTTATTGTAATAACTACGTTGACAGGTGCAAGGTTGTCTAATTCATGTCTAAGTTTTCTTTCGGAGACTGTAGCTTATAGTCGTACACCGGGAAGGAGTCGGGAAATATTTTTTATCAGGCGATCTTAGTAGCCACGACAAATCATTCAAAAACGGTGATAAAAGGGTGTTGGAATATGCGTTGGATCTGTTCTACTACAACTACAATTTTTTGTCATTTTTTCGGTACAAATAATGTGAAGATTCCCTCAGATTTTTGACTGACAATAAATGGATGTATGTGTGTGCGAGCCTGATGAAAGCCTAAAATTATGAATATCCAGGAATGACGCAGGATAGACTAAATACTATATCTGATTGATGGGTTCCAAGAATTTTGAATGGCAAGCAAAAATAAAAAGCACGTCTTCATTTTGTCAAATATTTCTTGGAAAAATTGAAAAAATTTCTAGTGTCAAGCTCATTAAAGTCGTAGCAGGTGATGAATCTTTGTTTCTAAAACCACAACCTAGAAAACAAGTAGCAGTTCCTGGTCCGATGAAAGGAAGGTGCCAGTCTCCCAATTTTTATTTTTTTTTTAATGGACTACCTTACTTAGGGACATGCTCTTTAGAGTTTATTATCACCTAGTTATAAAGAAAAAGGAAAGGATATGAAAGGGCATTTATTAAGAAAAATTTCGTAGATTATTTTTTTCAGGAAAACTTAAGGTCCGGTAAGTTCTTCCATATTCGCGTTAAGTGGTCAAAAAACAATCTTGTAAATAAAGGGTCTTTCATTTAGGGCTTCCTATTCTTAAATTTAAATTATACAAAGTGTGTGTGAGATATCATCGAAATTTTTTATTCGTTTGAAAGGCCATTATGTATGGAATATAACATCGTTCAAATGTCCGCTGCGGGTTCTCTGGGTGGCGCACATCCGAAATGTCCAATTTTCCATGACTCTGGCGCATAAATCAGGCTGATTTTGACCGATGGCTTTGTTGGCTTTGAGGGCCGCTGTGGTTTGTGGCTTATTCGCATAGACCTGCGACTTCAGAAAACCCCACAAGAAAAAGTCTAACGGAGTCAAATCGTACGATCTCGGTGGCCGATTCACATCACCTCCACGTGAGATGCCCATGCCCTCGAATCGCTCGTGCAGAATTTCCAATGTGGCGTGAGCTTCAGGCTGAAAGAAGTTGGTAATCATCGACCTAATGATGGCTTGGCCAACGTCGTTCTCAAAGAAATAAGGACCGATGACGCCGCCAGCCCAAAATCCACACCAAACAGGGACTTTTTCGAGATGCATTCGACGCTCTTGGATCTCATGTGGATTGGTATCGTCCCAAATTCGACAATTTTGTTTGTTGACGTACCTATTCATCCAGAAATGGGACTCATCGCTGAAGATGATTTTTCGATGAAAATTAGGGTCAGTTTTCAACTGCTCCAGAGCCCATTCAGCGAACACACGTCGTTGTCTATGGTCGTTTACATTCAGCTCCTGGGTCAGTTGAGCGACGCGAAATCGACTGCCTCAGATTCTCCTGTACACTCTCACGGACAGCGGCGATGTTTTTGGTAGATCTTGCGTTTCGTCGATGTACGGGTGTTGATTGATCGTTCCAATTTATCCACCACACTACGAATAGTCCTATCTGAAGGACGATTATGACGACCGTAAAATGGGCGAACCGCGCAGAAATTTGCCCGAACCGAACACCCATTTTGATAAAACAATTTTATTATTTGCACGTGTTGTTGAACGCTATATCCATCCATGGTGATTTGGCAAAACAGACTGAATAAATGACAGCCAATTTGACACATGTAGCTTCAACAATATGGCCGCTATCGACTGTCCAAGTTCGGAAGTTCCTATTGGAAGACCCTTTATAAGTGTTTATCCGAAATCAGAGTTTAGACATAATACTTCTTCCAGGTCAGGTGGATGGAACTCTTGACTTCCATCGTTCATATCTAACCGTTCATTCTGCTTGCCAGTGGAGTTTAGATCATTGTCGTCAAGATTCTACCACTATATTCCCTTGCTCGACTTTGAAGACTCCGGTTCCAGTTTTGTAGCCAAGTCATGTTCTTTGTAGAACTGGCGATCCTCATTCCTGCAAAAGTATCCTACTTCCTCAACTGCATGCTTCTCATGCTTTTTCGTGCCTTCTGCTCGTAGAGCTCTCGAGCATGTATTTTTCTGTAATACAAAACCGCTCTGTATGCCTCCCGTTCTTCAGAACTTGATGCAAGGGACCTAGGACTCTTTTCCGAGATTAAGGGACATTCAGTCGGAAAAAGCCAGGCCCACCCTGGACTGTAGCGCCACCTTAAGTAATTCCATCTTATCCCTCTTTAAACTTGTCAGACTGTGAATTGGTATACGGCAAGTTACTATCCAAAAGATAAAAATAAAAAAAAATTGAACTTCTTTGTCACAAAATAAATGGAACACCCTGTCCGGGCAGAAGTATGTAAACACTTTTGATGCTTGTCATCTTCTTTTCTGTATTATTAATTGCCACGTATGCACTTCTACAGTATACTTAACTGAGTACGATTACGGCTATTTATGGCCTTGAATTGAATTTTCCCGTTTCCCCTTCAAAACTCAACCGCAAGCCTCTCTCGCAGCAGCTCCACAAAAATTGTACCATGAACTTGGTCCAACAAATCTCTCGTGCAACTGGATAACAGTTATTAAACCATATTCAAACTCTTCACACTAGAAGAGAATGACCAAAAGCCAGATTCGTCCATTTGTTCGTCAACCGTAGTCGTTGTTAGAACTCGCGAGGACGTTATCCGTTTGATTGTGTCTTTTATTATATTTTTGGAATTTTTTTTTTATTATTTTCAATTGTACGCGCACAGTGTAGTGTTATTTGACAACAAATTTTTTTTATTCGATTGATATCAATTGAGTATTTATTATTATTATTTTTTTTTTATTAACTCTGTGACTTTTAACTGTGTTAGATAGTTCTATTTTGTTTGTCGTATGAACGGCTACGGTGATCTCACATTGCACAACATGCTTCGAAGTACCGCAAGTAGCTTTCTGGAAAACCGCAGATTGATTTTCGATTTTTCCGGTAAAACCCATTCATACCTTGAGTGAGTATTCAATTATTATTATTATTTTTTTTTTAAATGTCATTTGGGTTATTAAATGCAATTAATTGTACACCCACACACCAGGTGTGGTGTGGTAATGGTGGTGTGTCATTTGGTTAAGACCATGACCGGGTGCATGTGAGGATAGAGAAGTAAGGATATACACGTGGCAGGTGAAAGGAAAGGGCCATTATCCATGGGTATATTGATTTGCAATTATTACCTCTTAATTGCAACGGTAAATGTCCATCCATGGCGTTCAATTCCCATGGTGAAAATTGATGGACTGCGTCAATAGCGGGATTAAACGTTTGGCAACTCTTTGTGCTGTGTTTGTGTGTGCGTGGAAAGAACCGCTATGGACCGACATTCAGTAATGGCTTTTCTATTCTTCTACGTGGGTAAAACGATGGTGGTGATTACGATGGTACTAGAGCTCACGTGGCAATGGCCGCCATAAACTATTGCGTGGAAGTTGTAGTCTTTCACGGGACTATTTAGGGGAAAATTGCAATTAAATACAAATTGCATGAGAAGAAGAGGAGAGGGGGTCGGAAGAGTGGATGGCTATTTCTGGTGGTGACTGTTGAATTTTTCCGCACTTTTTACACACACTGGAATAGACATTTTGGATTTAAGGTTATGTTTGACGCGTTCATTTTACAATTAATGTGTAATTTGACATTTCAAGTTGATCAGACTCTTCCAAGACGAACTACGATAATTTTTTTCAGTTTTTATTGTTTCTGTGTGTATTTTTTTGAATATTTAAATAAAAATATGTAAATGGTCTCAATTCAGATATTTAACTTTTAAACCTTTTCCTGGAACTTGCCGTTCGTTTCAAATGATCTAGTCTTTAAGCTAAAATAAGTGGTATCCTGCCAATCATCAGCCATCGATACAAAAAGCGCTGAAGTATGTCTCATGTACTAAACCTTTTTCGGCATCAAATCAAAATTAGACAAGTTACCCTCTGAAATGCTCTGCAAGCTGGCTAAGGTTTGAGTTCCAGAAAAACCAAACATTCTTCATTTCATCACACCATGGAAAGACAAAGGGGCCCAACAATTCTGGTCTTTCTGGATACGACCAAAGCACATAAGCCTAAGTCATGTTTTTCTCTTTTCTTTTTCTTTGCCTCTTTGACACTATTCATCCAAGCAGCCTTAAGCCTATAAATAGGACGCTTTATTTGTCCAAAGGGATTGAGGGAACTAATGAGAAGGTTGTGTCATTCTTGTACAAGTTAGTTAGTTACTTTGGAGTGGTCCTCTAGAAAAGAGGTACACTAAAACCAAAGGAAAGTCCATTGTGATACCACTGTGGGAACCCCAGTCTACTCCTGAAACCAAATTGGTTTCTTATATCGAAGAGGTTGACTACAACGCTTATTGTAAAGTCTTGGATTAGGTAAGGTTAGGTTGTAGGGGTTGCATTTATGTACAACCTCACTCGGATCTCAATGGATCCATTGTGTTCCCCGATGTGGTGTGGGATACCTAAAATAAATGGAATAGATTGTTTTCAGTTGGTCTCCCTGAACCATCCCGAGTTCCGAAGGAATTGTAGGATAGTTCTCGATGGCTTGCTTGACAGTTCGCCCAGATCACTGAAGAAGTGTTCTCCGAGGGTTATCTTTCGGTTTTTGCTAAGGCTTGGGCACTCGCATAGGAGGTGGAATATGTCCTCCTCAGCGTCTGTATCGCCACATCCGCATAGTTCTGTTGTGTTCAAACGCATTCTCTTTAGGTGGGCCGCCAGCAGGTTGTGACCTGCCATAATACCTATAAGAAGTGATAGTTGACTCCTGTTGAGTGCGATGATTTTCTTTGTTTTTTTATTATTTAGTTCGGTCCAGAGTGTTCTTGAGGAGCGGCATATTGTGAGTGATGTCCATCTCTCGTTCGCGAGTTTTCTGGATTTTGCGATGATGCTGGACTTTTGAAGTTCTAATGGGAGAAGGACTGAGTCATCGGCGATTATCAGATCCATCTCCGAGCCTGTTCTTGCGATCTCGTCCTTTTCATTCCAAGTCTTGGATTAGGGAAGCCATAATGCAGCTGACATTGAATCTGAAAGAAGGAGAAACGTCTTTTGATGGTAAAACTGACAATTTTGCTAATCAGCACATCATCATAGAGCCCATCTTCTAAAACCAACTGCCACCCATCATTTAGCTCGCTCCACATTACAATCGATTCAATTTGTATGGAAAATAATGCTTACACTAGCCACTTATGCATGAAAAAGAAAAACCTTCCACTGTAGCATGTTGTTTGCTTTCCTTGAATTCAATCCCTATTAACACCTCAATAGACCTATTATGTGCCCTAAGGAAATGTATTTACTAAAATTTGTTGTTTTTTTTCTATTTCTAGTGCGTTTGGTATGAGCGACAATACCAGCAATAACGATAGCCTACCGAACAGTCCAATCAATAATAACAATAGCACCCTATTGAATAATAACATTAGTGTATGCAACAATAATAGCGCAAGCAGTCCGAATAACAATAATAACAACAATACAAGCAATGCGAATAAAAATGTCCCAACGGACGCACTTATCCGTATGGACACATCGGATACCCCATTCGATGAGGAGCCGGATCCGGATAACATAAAAATGTTTGTTGGCCAAGTTCCAAAATCAATGGACGAACGGCAATTGCGAGAGATGTTCGAAGAGTTCGGACGGGTACATTCGATTAATGTCCTCCGAGATAAAGCGACCGGAATCAGCAAGGGTAAGTTGACATTTTCAATTATCTAATTAAAAGTAGATGAGTTGGGCGGGGACATAGGAAATTAGTGGATTTATAGTTGCTGTAATGGTGTAAAGTGAATTCACTTTAGTGGAAGAGTGGTGCAAGAGGAATTCAGGATTTAGAATACATTTAAACAGACGAAAATTAAGCTTTTATTGGGGTTTTTTTTTTGTAAAGGCTTGGAATGAGTTCGAAAGTGGAGAGCTTTGTTTAGAAGTTTGTAAAGACTAATTATTGAGAAGAGATTTGTTGTTGACAAGAAAGTTGGTGTTTAATTTGTTGAGCATAGTCATTAAGATAAAAAAAAGGACGATCTTAGCATGCAATCATTTGTAGAACTTTTAAAGCTTGTTCTTTACAACAGAAACATGAAAGTCGATGCAAACAATAGAAAGAATCATTAGATGTGGTACTAACTCTTAGCTTTGATCCAACATCTTACGTTGAAGAAGAAAATCGTCCTCCCTTCTCAACGAAGGCGAAATATTTTCGTTAATTTGAAAAGAAAGATTCCTTTCACCGTTCTTGGACGTCAATAATGCCTGTGACAAGTTTCAGCTCACTCACTTAGCATTTATCCCCAGTGACAACGGTGTCTCCTAAAATTGTCTGTGTAACGTATACTTATAACTGCCCACTCTTCTGCTTGACTGGCTGAGTGGATTCCATTACATTGTATACTTCCCACTTCTATTGTCTATCTGTCATAGGATGTGTCCAATCTCCTTTCCCATCCTTTGGTGTATTGTGATGTATATTGGTTCTTGACCGGAGGAGCTAGTAGTTCTAGATACGGTTCAACCAGAAAAGACACCTTCTCACTTTGCACGTGCAACACCCCTAAAGAAGTAATGTCTTAACGTTGGAGCAGTTTTATTTTACAGATTTCGGATAGAATTCCCAAGGCCGCTTTCATTTCCTTACCACCGCAGGCAAAGACCATCCTTTCTCGATAAAGAAGCAGTCTTGAACTCCTGTCTTGCAATATTTAGTCGCCGATCCGAGTTCGAGAGAATTGTCAGAACATCCCACCTTAATCAGTCCTTTTTCGTCTCTCTGCTAATAGTTTTCCTAATCAGAGGTGCCTTTTGGATTTTTTCACCGTTCTTTCCTGACCACGATTCATTAAAGCTGACATTACTTTGAGTTTGAGTCCATTATCAACTCTTCTACTAGCCATACTGTATTTGTGCACCTGTCTCTTCGTTCACTAGACACAGCCTAGAAGACCAATCTTCTTCAAATGTCGACAACATTACTACCCGTTTGATAGTTCTTTGTGTCAGCGTTTGTACTTTTCTCTTGGTGCAGCCGGCAGACATTTCAATCGCCACTTTGGCTTGCCTGCAATTTGGCACACGTTTCCATCTTTTAAGACTTTCATTCGTGGCCAACTTATTGATAACAATAGCTTCCATACCCCCGAAGACCAGTGGTAACAAGCACATGCCCTGTCAAATAATTTATATTTATAGTACATAGTTTGTTTCAAGAACAGATATTCATACCTACGCATGTCACTTTCTAAAGCAGAAAAGAATAGCTGACCAAAAAGAATCCTTGAACCCTTATGACACACTTACGATAAAGCTCCATTAAGAGACTCGTGTGCTAATGGTAATTTCTTCAAAAACGTTGTACAGAGCAGCACAGAAATGAACGTATACATACTTCTCCATAAAATATCATGCGACATCTAGATACTCAAGCTAAGCGCGTCCATATATCATAAAAAGATGGCCTCCAAATGTATGTCACTGGTTAACACATGAGTAAGCCCAAGTACACCTTCTTACTCCTTTCCTGTTTCCCAGCTAATTGTTCTACACGGACACGATGTATAAGCATATTTCACCATCATTTCTATTATTCTCAATTTGCGCCACACAAATAACGCCTTTCAGCAACACATCCAACAAAAGCCCATCTCCTCCACACAAACCGAACCGACCAACGATGTCCGCCTGGAAATGTCCTTTCATTCAACACAAAAATATCAACCATAACTCAAGTGACAGATATCCCCTCGGGGTCACAAACTAAGTGAACAATTAATTATACACCAAATGGGTGGGCAATCACACTGACATTAACCCACTATCAGTCTTCCTCAATGGACCCTCCAGGGTATACAATTTTCCTTTCACCACTCCTGCCGAATGGTAGGAGAGACAGAAAAAAAAAAACGTAACAAAAAAAAGAAGGGAATCCCAAGACAACCACATTGAGCTGGAAAAAAGGATTTCAACGAGCCGTAAACATTCATCATCTCGGAACAGAATAGCAAGGACACCACCAATGTATTGTAATACAATATTGTGACTCAAATGGCCCGAAACGAAATAAACGTCAGAAACATTTTGATTGCTTTCACATTAGTTTACTGTTCCACAAATACACACACATATGTACATGCAGATACATTCCACATATGCCGACAAGTACAATGAATTAGAAGTATCTCAACCTACATGACCTTATTTTGCCTCATCTTTCTTCTGTATGCTATTTGCAGGACGAAACAGAAAAACTCCAGTATTCGAAAGGATATAAGGAGAACAAAAAAAAACGTCCTTATAAATCTTCGAGAAAATAATAAAATGCGTGTGCATATGACGGCCCAATTGTTCGCTGAACAAAACAAAAAAAAAAAAAAAAAGTATAACAAGATGGAGACGAAACCAAGTGGATGGATATCCTCCCCAGTGCCCTATTTCCTAACCACCGCCCTGCGCCACTTTTGTTTTCACAATTTAGAGGGAACAGAAAAGAAGTATCTTCTTCTCGGCGTTTGTTCATTATTTTGGATAAAATAAGCGAATTTCATTATTTACGACTTTCTGGTTCAGAGGTCACCAAATGTGATCAGATACTTTTGGGCTCGAACTTTCCCATGGAATTTAGCCTAGTACATGCACTCCTCACCCGAGAACTTCTCTCCCTCTCTCTAGATTCATTTCTCCTCCCCTTTGTGGGGAGACAAAAAAAAAGTGGAAAAACAATAAAATTTATCTACGTATATCTGCAAAATTTAACGAATAACATTACGCAGGGAATGTCGTCTATTGGGAAGGCAGGACTATGCAAAAAAAAAAAAAAAATCGACGACGACGACGGTAGGAAAGTTTATTTCAAATTGTTTTATCCTGATTTATGAGTTCCAGTTCAGTCCTATTCACTGCTCAAGTGTATGACAGTTGGTCGGGCGATTTACGAAGGTAGTCAAAGTTTTTTTTATTGGGCACACGCAAAGTACTAGGTAACAGTAGGGCTCAAAAGAGAAAGGATACGTCATTAAATATTATTAATTTTGAAGTAGTTGTTCTACTGTGATCAGGATGTACAAGCTCCTTTATTACAACTGGCTTACAGCTAGTTTTGCTTTTGAAGATTAACCATTATTGCCTTGCAGGTTCGAATAGGTTCAGATTTGAAGTCCATCATGACGAGGCGGGGCTCAGCATTTGACAACTCACTCGCGGAAATTCGATATTCTTCTGAGTACACTCACACTTTCTATCTTTGGCCAACGTCAGGTGTAGAAGGTTTAACCATGTGGCCAACTAATAATAAAAATATAACCAAAGAGCTCCTTAGCAGAACTTGCTTGGATATAGCCAGAGTTGTAGCGATCACTACAAGTCATTGCCTAGGTGGGGGTCATGCAGCAAAACTTTTAATCCCCCATCACACTGTCGGATCTTTTTTCTTTCTTTTATAATTAGCGCGCGCTTAAGGGATTATGACTACCCTTAAACTGGAGCACGAGCATTAGAGGAATATGAGGAGAGACGAAGGAGGTACCGATGCACGTTGGTTTAAAATGCTTGTGGGTTGTAGTGATGAGGAAACATAGAGCCATGTAGAGCATTCATGTGGTATGGCTAAAGAAAGAATCTCTATATTTGACAGAACGGCCGAAAGTCGGGTTAAGGGTAAACTCATGTGCATTCGAGGCATGACGGGTGAAATGTTGCAAGGGAATGCAGCTGGCTATTTCGCTAGAGGACTTCTTGTAGCAGAATCGATAGAACAGCGAGCTGTGGGGATGTGGTTGATAAAGAATCTCTCGTTCAATTACTTTCACGTAAGTGAAGCTTAGCCTTAACTTTACTGGATGGATCTGATCACACTTTCTCACACTGTCACTTGAGATATTCAATCGATATTCAATTCTTAGCCATGGGGTTCTTTATGGACATCCACAGTACCGTAGTACCTACTTTGCTCTTTGGATCTCTGTAGTGAGATTGGCGAATTTCCATTATCGAAAGCTTTGGAGGTATTTTCTTCCAATGCCCAATAGTTGACTAACAACACACTGATTGATCACACACCTTTCATCCAAGCAGATTCCACATCGTCGAAATGAAAGTGATGTTTAGACATTTTTCCCACTCCCTAGATTATTGTCAACATGGACAGCCAAAGGGGGATGAGAGCAGATCTCCAGGTAGAAGGCATCTAGATTTCACAGCGCAGTGGTCGAAATAGCAGTTGACAGATCTTGTCCCGATGAACTACCCTCACACAGGGCTAGATGTACTATAGATCCTTGAAACTCAAGTTGGAATTGACAACCTATCACATCGATTTTTAAGCTGCATGTGGCACCAGTCGGTGTCTGTATGTTGACAGCCAAGCAACCATTAAAGCCTTTGAAGGCCCATTAGGTGGTCGCTGTGGCTTAGTGGTTAGTACGTTGGACTGCTAAGCGAGAGACATAGGTTCGATTCGCAAAAACCACCAAAAGTTTTTTCGCGGTACCACCTCTTCGCAGGCATGACAAACCTGCAAGAATACAATCTGTCATGAAAAGCTTCTCAATTCGTCGTTTGGAGTCGGCATTAAAAACTGTAGGTCCCTTCCATCACACAATCAGTGTGAACAAGGACTTTCAATTAAAACTGAATCCTAAGCGTCACTTCAGCGATGCTACTGTAAACGATCGAATACATTTACCAATGCTTCCTTCTTTCACAGCGCTACTGTCCTATTTGTTTATGGAATTCTCTGGTTCAATCTCATCCGTACGGAAAGGGACTTCTCTGTAAAGAAGGATATCAAAAATCCTTCCTGCAAGACAAAGAGGAACAAAAATTCACTTCCTAATCTCACAAAACTTCAAGCGACATTGATTTATTTCAGTTCGATTAATTCGTTTTATTTGTCGCTTTCCTTGATCTCCTGACCTTAGTCCGTCTTGCTGGCTTGTTCTCGTTTCCGTGTATGTGTGTGTTTGTATCTGTTTCTTCTTCTACAGTTTTGTACTTGTACCTACACACTTTTTATGAGTGTGTGCCTGCCGATGTGGGGTAATGCTGGGTTGAAGTTCATTCGCTTTGTTAAGTTGGAATTCTTGTTCGACAGCAGTCACTATTAAATTGGGTCAACAACGGCCGATACGGTGGGCGGCAGCGGTAGTGAGTTGATATACCAAAACCCCATCGACTGCAGCAAATCGACCCCTGTGTGGTACATGATGCAGTGTATGGGTGGGGAAGAGAAATTGATAATGATTTCCTGTCGAACTCAGGAGAGAAATTATCCGAAAACAATTTTCCGACCCGTAAGGATGAACCGATTTCGACATGATACTAAATTGGCGTTAGTTCACTTTAATGTCGAAACGTAGGCGGGTGGAAGGAGAATGCCCAGTGGTGGTGGAAAAGCCAACAGTACCACTGATATGGCAATAATGCATAGCGTTTTGTTGTGGTCCGGTTTTTTTCTCCCTCCTCCCTTGTCTTCGTCGCTCTCTGCTGGATTCTGCCTCAGACTCAGCAATTCCATTTCGGGGGCGAATTATGCTCAACAAATCGATGGCAGAAGACAAAGTGATTGTAGTAGAACAACCGTTTGGAAAATTAGAGAAAATTAAAATCGAGGGAAAATTGCTGAGCTTAATTTGAAAAGTGATGTTTTTTCCTGTTGTTGAATTTTCTAGTAGGTGGGGGAGTTGTTTCCCGGTTTTCCCCCCTCAATCACTGGCATGGATGATATTTTTTTTTTTCACCACTTTCCTCTGTCTCTGTATTGTGCTCATAGAGGATGATGAGGTTCGTTTTTAGTGTTTTCCCAGGGAAATTGGGTTGGCTGACTTGATGAGTCATACAATGGTTAAGTAAAGTGCTTGCTGCTGCGTTTGGCTTTTCTAATCTTTTCTTTTTCTCTTTCTGGTCGAGGGCATAGTGTAGCACAGTCTGTTCATTTTGTGTGTGTGCATGGAGTGTTAGTCGGCCAGGAAAAGGAGATTTGTTAAGTGCTTTTGTCCAACGTCGTCATACGTGTTCTAGTTTTGTGCGTTTTAGGGCTTTTTTTTAAGTGGAGTCACATGGTTTTTGGCATACATAGGTTTTAACTTTTAAAATACGTTGCTTGTCGACGGTGGGGAGTATATTTTAAGTTAGTTGTATGGGTTTTAGGTACTCATTTTTTGTAGCCTTGAAGCCATGAATTGACCCACATTTGCATATTGAAAGTGGAAGATAGTCGAATTTCATTGACGTTTTGGCAAGGAAGTTCCAATTCACACAGTCAATCAATTTCGTCTAAAAATAAAGGTCCTTGAGGCCCATAAAAAGATGGGTCGTTTCAAATAAAAGCTATTTTAAAGGTTCATTGTGAAGGGATACAAATGTATGTCATAAGAGATTAAATAAATTCTATAAATAGATTTCTAAAGCATAATCTCACCTTAAAAGGGTCGATTTTCAACCTATTGTGGGTAGATTCATACAATGTATGGTTGACTTTTGGGTATAAAATGTCCTGCTTTATCCGTATATTTTATTTCTGAAACGTACGTTGTTTCCATGTCGTAGGCGCTCGCTAAATTTGTAAATTCCTTTGTTGAAGTAGTGGTTTTTCTTATGGGACGCCTACATAAATCTCAAAAACTAAAGATGTTACACACGTAAAACTGGAAATCTACATTTTTTTAATGTAAAATTTGAAAATTTGATGGTATTCATAAGACCATCTTCGTTAATTTGCTTTTGCAAAGATCGGGAGTTTTCATAGGATTCGTTTAGCTATAGCGTCCTCTGCGATCTAAAAGACGTGACAATGGATCAAATAGCAACGTTCAACCACTTGATTTCGGCTCTTTACGAGTCAAGTACTTCACGCGCAGTGTCACTGTTATCACTGTTGGAACGGTGTGTCGTCATAAGTCCATAACGATCCGTAGCAGCTACAAAACCTAGAGTTAAGGAATGTCATTCGACATTTTTTCATTTACATTATCAGGTTCCAGAAGTACAGTGCGACGATGCATCGATCTCTCACTCAACGATCCTCTTCTGCAATTTCGTCTGCTCACCAAGCCATCAAGTTGAAAGTGCGCCTAACCGCTGAAGATGATTTTCTTTACAAAATCGTTGTCATCCTTTTGGTTCTCTTTGACCCCAACAGACGAATCGTCCGCACTTAGAATTTTTTAAGAATTTGTTCTACGGCTGACCATGAGTCACTGCGACCGTAAGGTGGCGCTACAGTCCGGGGTGGGCCTGGGCAACCTACATACACGATTTAATGTGTCAGGAGCCTGTTTAGCTGGGATATCTTCGATCACGCTAATAAAATTGCGGATATCTTCAGTCGAAGGGTTTCTTATGTCTTTAGAGACCAGGATATCCTTGAGAAGAAGGCGCCTCCTAATGTAGCCATATACTCACACAGCAGGTGTTCTGCTGTTTTGTCGTCCTCTAGTCTAGACAAAGCCGACATTAAGTTTCTTGAACTATATTTAGTTTATGTGGATTAAATCTGAGGCTACAGTGTCAAGAGAGGAAACTGGCAAGCCTCCTGATATCGTTCCTTTTGTGATTAAGAATGAGTTTAGTTACCTTTTGCATACATACATAATTCCGTTTTTCTCATCTGTCTAGACTTATTCTAAACGCGGATCTTTTACCTTTCAATGCTTCCTTTTCCAGTCAGTTGGTCAGCGATTATATTGCTTTCAATGCCTGTGTTCCGGTACCCACCAGCATTTAACTTTGTTTTACTTTGACAGGTCTTGGAGGACATTGAAGCAGCCAGCAAAAGCTTTTCAGTGTCAGAATACATTGATGGTTGTCCCCTTTATGCCAGAGTAAGGTTTGAGGTTGGCGCAAGTATCAATGGCATGGAGATCGGCCTGAAAGACACTAGGACTCATTCCAAGCCCTTGAAATTTTATGATTAGGATCACAAATGGTTCGATATGCCAACCTTACAAAAAAAAAGCTTTGTGCTCGTACATAACTTGGTCAGTTGTCCGACCCTATCATAAATTTATTCGATATCAATCTCGTAAGTTCTATAACAAAGTCATAAAATTTGAAATATAGGTAGGTAGGCTTAGGTACACCACATGTTTGCACTATTTCTATTAACAATTTTTCAAAACGCACGCACTCATTAATCTTTGCTTACAGCCTATTCAAACTGGTTTTTCCAACGCGAAAATTGTACCTTTACAAGTTGGCTTCTAGAACCACAATGTACTCATATTTATTCAACACACATGCTGCTGCACACATGTGAGTGTATGCTCAGATAATCCCTGTTGCATGCAGCACGATTCTATAAAATAACTTGAAACTTTAATAATAGCCTGAATACCTACGTAACTAATGACCCATATGTAATGAAAACATACGGCTTACAGGCTACACTGTCATTCTCTTAAGCTCGACAACAAAAAAAAAGAAAGCTGAAATAAAAATTCATAATTCAATTGTCATTTCTCTAAATGGAATGCTAATGGGAAATAGAATGCATAAAAGCGACTCCCCGCCGCCATTTTTGTAATCATAAACCGCCATAAAACCAGATGGTTAAAACATTCAAAACAACCTTCCCATTACCGGGAAACCAAGTAAAGTTTGTTTACAAGCTCTAGCCACACGTCGACATTGTTGCCGCATTCACCGTTGTTTGTCGTCTTAGCCAGCATGACACAACTCAAATATTTATTTTATCCTTTTTTTTCCTCTCTCTCTCTGCGTGTTGTTCCTTTTCATTCCATTTGGTGTTTTTTTTTTTTTCTTTTTTTCAGGTTGCTGTTTTGTGACATATTACACCCGAAAAGCTGCCTTAAGAGCCCAAGATGCCCTACACAATGTGAAAACCTTAAATGGGGTAAGTTATGCTGAAAAACGAAATTCAAACAGTTAACGAGAATTTATTTGAAAACAAAAAGAAAAAAAAAATTTAATATTTTCAACTGTTCGCACGTTGAACGGGGGTCTCTCTAATTTTATACGGTTAGCCTTAATCCTTGAATGAAAAATGGCCACGTATAGGTGATTAATTCAGAGCCTTTACATTCGAGAGTGATATGTGTACCCATAGACTGGTGCGACGTCCTTTAAGTTTGCCTTTAAAGAAAAAAAAACCGGAAAATAGCGCGTTTTATCGTCCTGCACAGGGGTTCGAGGACGAGCAGCTTTATTGCACTTTATCCTAAGTCCTTTCTCTTTTTCTACGAGCCACTAATTAAAAACCAAAACGGAGAAGATTTATTGCCTGAAATGGAGAAACCGACATAAGTCACGACATGAGCATGACACACACTCACACACGGTGTGTGTGCTGTTGCGAATATTCCGTGCATTGGTTGCGGAAAATCCAAGGATATCAAGGATATCATTCATTGTTTACACTTACAGTCTGTGTTGTTAGCATTATCGAATGAGTTAATATTAGTTTTCATTTCTCAAACAGGACACTGCCTACCATGTATGTCATGTGGTATAGCTTAGGTTTGCTGCTTTTGAAGGAAATGCATTTGCAAGGATAAAGGACTGCATAATGCAATTGTATCATTGCAGGGAACTAGCTGTTTAACATAGGCACGCAATGGGCTTTAGAGGGTTTGGGTGTAAAATGCATTTATCGTTGGCCGACACAATAAATGGGAAAGGACTGAAACGAACGGACCTGAGCTAATGCATATAATTTTCTGCGGCGGCGGTGGCCAACTGGGCGGAGCAAGAGGAAATGTAAATTTATGAAGGAATTTTCGCAAAAGGATATAAAAATAGAAAAGAAAAAAAAGTTTAAGGGAAATATTTTGCTTCGGGGTATTTTAATGGAGTCAGTAGCAGTAATTGCGTTACAACAAGAAAATTGCTGATAGTAGGTACGTTCTTTTCATTGAAAGAAGGAATGCAAGGACCTTGTCTGTGATTTGTTATTGTTATGCTTGGTTATTTTTCCATTTGCAGCAGTTGCAGGAAGAGTTGGAGTGTAATTGCATCAAGTCCTTGAAATTGATATTAATATTCCAAGTATAGTTGACGGTGGGGATTCTATGAGGGTGAAGGCTCATGCAATGCCCGTGCAATGTCATTTATTTTCTCGTTTTACCTTTTGATGACATTTTACATTCTGACATGTGTCCAGCGTCCACTTGTAGATAATTTTTTGTTTCGTACTATGATTTTAATTTTTACTTGGACTTTGTTTTTCATAGATGCCTATGTCGGAGTATGACTTGGCGTCTGAGTGCTCCAGCGTGGTGTTCCAACACCCCGACAGAGAAAAAAAAATATTACTTGGCTTGGCTTAGTTGCAATAAAATATCTCCTTGGAATATAAGCATTGTCACAGATAGTCAGGTATAAAGGGTCTGGCATCAGTCTCTGTAACATCAAAAACAGTTTGATAGCCACCCGTCTCTCGTAGAAATGGCTGAGCAATTTAACATACTCGTCTGCTGGCTATTGGTTCACAGAGACATTCCACGGAACTGTAAGACCAGTGAAATGTTTGGTACCATCATACAGTATGGAGTACCGAGTACCACTTGCTACATGCAAGTCAGTAAAACCAGTCAAAGGTGGTATAACTTTCCAAACCTGCAGACTAATTTGGCCTTAATAGACAAAACGACCTCCAAGAGATTGATTTCGTTAGAATTGCTATAGGTGCCATCACAGAACATTGCCCTACATGCTCCTCGACTGGACCTCCCCACAATTTTTTTTCCGCGGAAGCTGCAAAGATGAAGAAGAGGAAGCAATTCTCCATCTCCTCTGTACCAGCGCTCTCTCTTTAGAGACGGAACCATCTCAGTTCCTTGATTTTTTTGACAATCTTGGCGATCTAGTACAATAAGATGACAAAAATCTGGTTCGCTTCTTCAAAGCCGCCACTACTTCAGGGAAAAGGTGGATGAGTTCCTCCCAGATCCTGAGGTATCACAATGAACTTCTTCTGGTATAAGTGCGTAGGCGGTATACACCGATTTACCTTTCTAGTCTAAGCATAACTACTAAAAAAGATATGTATCTAGCTGAAAACTAAATGTTTCCATCAGAATTAGTTGCCATCATAATATTTTGGTTGTGAGTTCGGCTGATTTCACCACCACCACCACACGAATGTGGAATAATCTACATAGTTCTGTGTTTCCCCATCATATCACCCCTTAAGCATTTAAAGCCAACGTGCATCGGTACCTCCTTTGTCTCTCCTCTAATTTTCCCTAATGCCCGTGCTCTTGGTTAAGGGTATTCATAACCCCTTTAGCGCGCGCTTATTATAAAAAATAAAAAAAGTTGTTCGACTTGAAGTGTTCACAGTTTTCCTTTGAATTGTAAGTTGAAAAATGTCGTTTTCATATTAGTTGCATTTCTGACTACTGTAGGTACCTACCTCATAGATTAAAGGTAGAGTATATCGCATTTTACGTTACAAATAATAAAACGAAAACATACTGTGATGTTGGAAAATTCCCAAAAAAAAACTGAAATTTTTTCCCATTGCCCTGCGACATCATGTTCTCAAAGCTGATTTTTATTTTTTCCCATTTCCATCGAACGATTTCAATCGAATTTGATCCTTTTTTTGGCAACCGTATCATCGGCGGCGTTTAGAAAAAGTTTAAACCAAAAATAAAACAGGAAAATCAGCAGAAAAACAAGAAAAAAAAAATTTGTTTTACAATAGTCAGTTCCGGGGAATGATTTCGTTTTTTTTTTTGTACAAATTTCAAAAAAATACACTTTAATACTGTTCATAGAGGATATACATTTATACATATGCACCTATCCAATATTTGGTGTAAGAAAAAAAGAAAAGGGAATATGAACTCTGCCTGCTAATATCGTTACAATTTTTTTTAAAAAGTCAGCTACTCTCTCCCTGTACGTACGTACGTTTCAGTGTTTGATGTTTGGTGAAATTTTCTCGCATGACATGTATTCTGTAACAAAATAATTTCCACCCTATAATCCTGGCATTTGTAGCATTTGTGAACTAAACAAAAAAAAAAATGAAAAATGAAAACCAAACAAAACTCTGAACGAGAAAATGCTGCCATAAGCAGAATAAAGGATACGACAGATACTGCTGCAGGGGAAAACATCACATCGATGCTGATGTTTGAAGCTGTCATCTATTTGTGTTGCAAATTCGATGCAGCGCTAACAAAACACATCAAAAAAGGATTCACGTTTCCAATTTTTTATTTTTCGACAATATTTGTAAAATCAACAAAATATTTCTCGAACGTTGGAGCTGGAGAAATGTGTTAAATTCTGGAATTTGTGGCAGACTTTGGGTGGGTTTTGTACAAACCAGAATGAAGTTATGTGGGGATGGACTTTGAATAGTGCATAATATGCGTATTTATATTCAACCATTATATGACCTGTGACATATGTAATCGATGATGTTAGGGGATTTGGATTTGGATTATAGCCAAAGAACTGCTGACGAATGCTGTATACAGCAAAGCATGATCTCATTGTTCATTGTATAAAGGGCGACTATTTCCCCATGAGAGTTGCACTTCCATTTTGCACTGCGGATACCTATGATGCGTAAGACCTGACACGAGAATTTGTAAGGCACACCAGATAAAATATCGGTTAACAGTCTCAAAAACCTTTCCGATGTCGAAAAAGCTCATAACAGTGACCGTGGTATAGTTGTAAGCATCATGGATTGTCATGCTGAAGTTTCCATGATCAAAACTTCGAGTGTTGTCAAAAAGTCGAGCGGTGTCAACTAGACATAACACTGGGACTAAGATGGTCATATTGCTTGAAGAGTTGATCGTACTGAGTAATGATGATGACATTTGGACCGGATCTTGTATGAAACTGTGATCACCTATCAGTTTCTTGATGATACCTTACAGAACCTAGACAATTTTTCGGGACCAATTCTTTGTGCATTCTTTGTGATCTCTTAATATTGAGAGAATAGGAACAACGATGCCCTGGTCTTCCAAGAAACGGAAAAGCCACCTTTGAAACCATTGTACAATATTTTACAGCCTTAGAGCTGCTCAGATGTCTTTATGTAATTACGGACGCTGAAGGTCGCCGTGCCGCAGTGGTTAATGCAGGGTTCGAATTTTGTGGCGTTACCTCTCAGCAAACAATGACAAACTGTTCAATCCGTCAGTGTTATTTATCTTAGCCAACTAGTCCTAGTGGGGACGCTCCAGTCTTTACTGTTCCATTAATTTACCAGTTTTAATAAATGATATTTTGGAAAACCTAAGAGCACGAAAAGAAGTATTTCTTTCAGTGACCGTGATCGATAAGCCTTCTAAGTACACCGAATTGGAAAAGGCTCTTTCTGTTCACGAATCACCTTCGGCCAGTTCTTCCTTTATAAGAACTGTAGGACATTGCAAAATCTAAACTTTTTATATTAAGGATCTTAGAACCTTTTTTGGTGTCTTTTAGTGAGAAAAGAAGCTTTCTATCTTCTTCTTTTGTCCCAAGTCTAGGGCCCTTTGTTTCTAATGATGTGTTAGTGCCGGTTGAGCATAAAAGTTGAAGGGTGTTCTTACTTACTCCTATAACGGAGCCCTGAAGTAATGATCTTCTGTCAGATTTACGCTTACAACTTTCAACAGTTTCATCCAGATTTGGACTTGGACTTGGATATCATGATCAATTATCAACCTTTTCCCTTATAAAACGTCAAGGGACAACCAACAAAAATACCTTAAAGCTTCTATTTAACCACCTTTCTTTCTTAAATATACATTTCACAAGATTTAATAAATTTATTTTTAATTTTTCTTTTTGTATCTTTACAGATGTATCATCCTATACAAATGAAACCAGCGGATAGTGAAAACCGGAATGGTAAGTAAAACCACCTCTTACTTCACTCATATTGGCTAAAGCGTTTCCGAATGAGCATTCATCTAAATACATGGGATGCCCGTTAATTAAACCACAAATTGTATCCCAAATTCATTGGTGATGTCCTCCAGCAATAATAAAAAAAAAAAAACTGTTACAAAAAAAACAATATAGGGTGTAAAAATTCTCATTAAATTGTTCAAATATTAACGCTTAGTGTTTCCAATTTGTGGTTAACGCATAAATCTCCCTGTTGCTCAAAATTGTAGTCGGTTTCGGATCTTTTTTTTTTCTCTGGCCTTCCTCTTGCCAGTTTTTCCAGGACATAAATAAAATGAAAGTATTTCCAATTTGAAAACTCATCCAGGACCCTTGGTCAGGTTTGGAATTTGTATTTATTTCACGGGAATTGTTTGGTTTTTTTTTTCTTTTTTGGGCATGTGTGTCCTGTCCCGATATTGTTTGTGTTTGGTTGGTTGGATCGGATAGGGGGCATGTGAAAACGAAAAAAAAAAAAAATAAATGAACGAGACTGGTCTCGTTTCGATGTAAACCAGCGACAAGAAAAAGCCCGAGAGATGATTTTGCGGTTTGACGCCTCTCCAGTCGTGAAAGGGGGGGGGGGGGGTGAGCTTGTGAATTATTTTTTTCATACAAGCATGGAGGTTAGCGTAAATGCAATTCCAACCAACAGAATACTCTGTATGTGTCTACTGAAAATATCCCGCATTCGCTTTCATTATTAATTCTCTCTATTCTGGATACAAGGGATGAAAATAACATTTCTCGGCGGTTCGCGTTTTGCATTTTGCATTGATATTCGGTTTTGATGAACGAAAAAGGAGTGCAATGTGAAAATGAACATCGCCATGGAAGTACTCTCGTAGTTCAACACTGAATATCCTTTTCTGGCTTTGTATTACTTTCACTATCAACGGGCGCTGTAGCTCAATTCTATTAAAGTTTGCATTCGTTTCATTTTGATTGCATGTAAAGGATGGAATGAAGAGAGATCAACTTTTCATTGGGAATGTTCATTCTATTTGAAGGCTGGCTGTAGCTCTTTTTCTTTGTTTCTCAAGCTGAGTTTTTTTTTTTTTTTAAAGAAAGCCCTAGGGAAAAATGTGAGCCTTTTCAAATGTTCATTTGAGTTTTTCAATTTCAGACTTAAAGTCTAGACTTATGTATCAATTCAATCAAAAGGAGAATGTTAGAAATAAGTTTCTTTCCATAACCCTACATCCCATTACTCACCACTGGGCAACTAGATAAGACAAAACACCGTCTCCTTTGCTTCTACTTTAGGTTAAGCTAGGCTGGATGGAAGTTTTGAAGCGAGCTGTCGTAAAAGATTTGACATCGAATTGGCGTAACTGCTCACTTGCTTATTGGTGCAAATAACTTTGTAACATACATGCCAGAGTCGTAGAATCCAAAGAAATTCTCTTCAAAAGCCTATAGCCAGCCGAACTCCTGGATTCGATTTTGGATAGAAAAATGAGCTGAAAACCTAACATCCTAGAACATGTCAAGGAAACTACAGTTGCTTTGTTACTTACTTTGTATTGATGGGTCTACCGTTTGGGGTGAACAAGGGCCTCAACCAACAACTCTATCCAGCCAGCACAATCCTTTGCCAGATGCCTCCAGTTGCACATGCCACAGGGAGGGCTTCGAATATTCTACAGGCTGGAGCATTGGTTCATCCGCTTTACATGGCCTACCTATTTAAATTGTTGTACTATGTATGGATCTTTTTGGCCAAGTCGGTGTCGCTGTAGAGCTCGTATAGTTCGTGGTTACATCTTCTCCTCAATGAACCGTCAACGTAGGAAGGACCATGAATCGTACGTAGAATTTTTCTTTGAAAATTCCAAATGCGCTTTCATCCGGCTTTGATAACGTCCATGCGTCCGCACCAAACAGCTGGACGGGGGTGATGAAGGTCTTGTGTAGCATCTCGTTGGTTCTTCTCGATATGGCTTTGCTAAATAGTTGTTTCCTTAAGCCATAGTAACAGTGATTAGCGAGTACTTTTCTAGGTTGGATACACGTGATAATGTCATTGCCAGAGTTGAAAGCAGGGCCTACGTACTTCCCCTCGAAGTTATATTTATCCATCGTAACATTCTGGGTGATGAATTCGCCTGACTTGACATTAAAATGTTGCCGAAAACGGGCATTCGCGGCGTGCCTCAAGTGTTACTTAAGTTGAATGCGATCAGCAAACCCAATGGGAAGAATTTCGCGAGATGCCAAAACTGTACAGCTAGTCTCGATAAATCCTGTCATGCGTAGTCTTGAAATCGAAACAAAGATGGTGAGTATCAATTCCTGGGTTTTTTTCAAGTTTTTTTCCTCTTCAGTCGGCATAGTTAAGAGGGTCTCACTTCTCAAAGATCCGGCAAAAAATGCTAAGGTTCCATTCGTCAGGCATGCTTTCGTGCAACTATATTTCACAAATGAGTTGATGCATGCTACTTACCAAGTCTGCTCCCGCTGTTTGGACACCTAACTCGCCAAAAAAGCAGTCAGCACCAGCAACTTTATTTGAACTTCATAATTTGTCTCGATATATCTACTACCTTATCCAGGATGTGTCTCCTGCTTATGGCATGTCATATACTTAACATCTTTGTTACAAGCATTAATTGGACTTGAATACGTTTCATCATAATATTACGCTCTTACTGCATCGTTCCTTCTGTCAAAACACAGCCACCTTCATCTGACAGAACTCCTCTAAAACGCTGAGTGAACAGACCCCTTTTCATCGCGTATTCCTTCTTTTTTTTTTATTGAGGTCATCACCCAGCCACTACGATGGCCTACTACGTGCACTCACTTGTACCCTCACTGCCATGCCACAAACTTAATTCAACTTGAATTAACCGTGTAAATATGTTTGTGTATGCATGTACGCTCTGCGAGCAATTAAAACATTTTAACCACTTGACACTGTTTGCAGTTATAAATTAATGTTATACCGTGTGTGTAGATGTGCATGATCCTGTGCGATGGTTGGAGTTAGGGGGGTTAATTTAAAAAACAAAAAAAAAATTAATTCAACATTCTTCCATCTCTCTGAGTACGTATGCCTACGTAAAATAGGTGCTGAATAGAGTACAAGTTTCCTTCCTCCTTTCCACCCACTGTTCCTGTTTCTGTTACTATTTCTGTTGGAAATACGAGCGCATAAAAAAAGCCTTTAATGGGAATGCTTTGCCCGCAGGACTGTTTATTCCAACGGAAAACAAAATTACGGGTTAAGTGCTGCGCTACTAAAGTATAGGAACTGAAATCCCCCCCTCCCACACACACACACACAATGAAGGGATGCTTGACACAGTTTCAGTGCAACGCCAAGAATTGTGTCCTATGCGGAAGCGTCTCAAAACCATCTGTGAATTATTGTGAGCCGTCCTTAGACTAGTACTAATTGCCACTTAAATAGACACCTTCTTTGGCACGCGATCTCCGTTTTGTTTTTTATTTTCCATTTTCTATTTTCTTTTGCGATGACAGTAGTTGTCTTGGCAAAAAAAAAACTAAGTAATGCTGCATTATGTCCTCTTTCGATATTGAAATTCATTTGAATAGTTGTCCTGGACAATTTCCAAGAAATGTCAAAGGATGCAGTCGTGAATAAGTTTTCATTTTTATATGCAGTCTTGTGGAGTTCTGTAGAAGGAATAGCGAGCGGACGTCATGCAGACATTTTATTTCATAGTTTTCATTGGCTTTGGCGCGAGGAAGCCCAGCTAGACACACATTCATAGAGTGAGAGAGAGATAGAGAAAGAATAGAAGGATAGACAAAGTTTGTGACGCTTAATGGTACTGAAAGTCAACGAGGATGCTTTTGAAGTGGGATATCCGGTTTGAATGAGAACATTCTTCGGCGCAGAAACAATTGACTTTGAAAACTTATTTATTTGTAGACTTTGAAGCCAAAGGGTTTATAATAACAAATTTTCTATAAATAGATTAGAGTTGTGTTAATTTGTAACATCAGTTAGACAGTTGTTTGAAAGTAGGTTTACAATATGACTGTCGGTATGATGCAGCTTTGTTTATGAATTTCTTCGAGCGCTTGTGTCGAACTTCAGTTTCGCTGTGGTCCTTGCATAACCTGAGGTGAGGTCTTCCTTCATTGCGTTATCACTCTAGGGTCGATTCTCTGTACAATTTGTTCAAGAATATTGTCAGAAAAATGCACAGACATTCCGGCCTTTCTTAAACTTTAACGGCATTAAAGGCTGGCTTAGGTGCAATAATTTCAATAACACGTCATATAAGTCCACATACAGGGCTCTAAACAATATGAACATATCCACCACAGTCTGCAGATGGATTATTTCCATGCTGAACTCGAGAATAATACAAACGAGTATTGACGATGTGGAAATCTCGGCGCTTACAACTAGAGGCTGCCCTCAAGGAAGAGTCATCTAACCTCTTCTCTTGTCTCTCGTGGACAATAGCCTCCTTCAGTCTCTGAAATCTCAGGGCATTGAAGCGATGGGCTACACGGATGATATTTCGATCATGGTCAGAGGTAAATTTGAAAGCACCCTTTCGTAAGTACTACAATACGCACTATCTGAAGTACAGAGATGGGGCATTAGTGAAGGCCCATCTGTAAACCCTAAAAAGACAGTAATTATTCCTTTTGCAAATAGAAGAAAGCTCAATCTTCTCACTCGCCCCTCTCTATTTGGCGGAACTATCCCATTCTCAGAAGAAGCTTAATATCTGGGAATTATCTTGGACAGCAGAATGTCCTGAAGCCCACAGATCGAAAGAGTAAGCAGCAGAGCTACCATATCACTATGGACCTGTCGCCGAATCTGTGGGAAAAACTGGAGAGTACAACCCTAGATGATATGACGGCTATATAAACTGATCGTCAGACCAATGATCACATATGCCACCGTTGTCTGGTGGACAAAAACTAACGAAACTACCACAGTTACGAAATTAGAACGTGTCCTAGCTGAAATCTGTATGTCAAGATGCTTTCGCACAATTCCAACTGTTGCACTCAATGTCATCTTGGGCTTACCACCACTACGAAATTTTATTTGAATTGAAGCTAAATTAGGCATCCATCGACTTTTCCACTCAAGCAACCTTGACCTGCTTGAAACATTGGAGCAAGCATGCTTCCAGACGACATGCTACCCGAATACTCCATCAACAAGAATTTTTCAATAGTAATCGCTTCAAGGGAGGACTGGGAGAACCATAAACCCCAAACATCACCTTCCGACCTCGTCTGGTATACGGACGGATCCAAAATGGAAACAGGAACTGGTTCCGGAATTTTCGGAGAATCAACAGGTGCGTCCATATTCCAAGCCGAGGTCTTTGCCAATAATCAGTGTGTGAGACTCAATCAGTCCTCTCACATTATGGGGAAAATCATATTCATGTTCTCACACAAGCTGCCCTAAAAGCACTCGACTCGCCTGTCATTAAATCCTGACTAGTCCTAGAAACCCGCAAAGTAGTTTCGGACCTTGCTAGGAACAATATGGTCATTCTTCACTGGATTCCTTAACATAGTGGATTTGTGGGAAATGAAAGAGCTGACTCACTGACAAAAGACGGTGTATCAACAAAATTCTTTGGACCCGAGTCCTTCTGTGGGGTAAGTAAATCACTCTTCACAAGACACACAAAAGGTCTTTGCATGCAGGAATCTAGGGAAGTCTGGCCAAATCTACACCGACAGTGTAGAATATGCTTCGGTGTTTCTTCTATGTCACTTAAGATCTACTTTTTTCCAACTTTATTCGTAGGTAGGTACACCAATTCGTATAATTTTTTTTAAAGTGCTCTCCACCACTTGTACATCAAGATAAGTCTCATCATCCTGCTGACCAGCCGAAGCATGTTTTCACATAATAGCCAGAATCATCATTCAACTACCTTACCATTGCTCATAAGTCATAACCTCGGATATGTACATATATAGTGCTGAGGAATTTTTATTTCATTTTTTTATAAATCACTTCTATTTCCACATGAACTACTAAACTCAAACAACTTTGTGTGCAAATATCTCATCATAGTGCATATGTGTAATAGAATATTCACGTTCTTGTCGCCACCTGCAATTTCAAGATCACCTACAGCAGACCAGACCATACAGCATCTCCATTAGACACTTACCTTCTCTCGACAGTAAATTACTCATGCTCAAGTGAACTCCACTCAAGATGCACAGAATAAAAAAAAAACTCTCTCTGCCTATGGGGCAGCTTATCACAAAACCTATAGAGGCGTGAACTCATCAAGTACATATCTAGATGTGCGAGAAGTATCTACATATGTTGTACATCTTTCACTAAAAACCTTTTCGTAATTATACGATTTTAGTTGCAGCGCAGACGTCAATCACTGAAAAAGCGTCGCGCGATTCGCAAATGTGACATTTTTCGTATCTAAATCCAGTGAGTTACGATTTTATTTTGTTTTTATTTCTGTGTGCCTCATTCATTTGTTTAGCATTTATTTATCCCATCCGAAGCCCCCAAACCGAGCGAGCTCGCATACCAAACAATTTGAAAATAGATTTATCACAAATTGCTCGCCGATCGATTTAAGGCATTTTTGCAAAATTGCCTCTGAGGACCGAACCGATCAGAGACTGTTTTTTATCCTTCACGATAAAATGGCAGTGCCGTGCCATCACTTTGTTTCAGGCAACAACGACAGCGACAGTATAAAAATGCATTTGTTCAACACCGATCAATCGAGGTCCGTATTTTTAGATACAAATACCGTATCAGCAGCGGAATATTTTAATTGAACCGAAAGAAATAATAAAAAAAAAACGCCACTTGATTGGGGCAGAAGCACTGAAAGCTGCAACAGAGTGCGCTTGCATTTTGTATCCGTCCGTTAAGAACGCCCTAAAAAACCAACCACTCCACCTGTGTGTATCTTTTTTTTTATTTTTCTACAAAAAAAAAAAGCTCGTTTCATGCTTCACGTAATATTTCTGTGTACTTAATTAAAAACTCTATGTGTTATGTGTTAAAGAAAGTGTTAATTGCAACTCTGTGTGTGTGTTAAAAAAAAAACTCGATTTGCATAACCAACAAGGCAGGACAATTCCCTACGAAAAATAAATATATATAAAAAAAAACCGTAGCGAATAAACTGTAATAAAAGAACAAAAGAGTCGAACACAAAATAGCCCTTGAAAACTGCAATGAAAAATAACACAACATCAGTGACAGAAGCAACGACAAATGACAACACCAGTGACAGAAGTAGTGGTAGTATCATCATAGGTGGTGGCAGTAGCTGCAGCAGAAACATCAGTCAATTAATGCCAGTAATTGGAAATTTATCCAATAGTAGTAGTTCAGCGAAAACTTATCCGTCCATTAATTCAGCGTATTGGCAACCGTCACCGTATCCGACGCCGTACGTTGTGCCAGGTACGAATATAATTCACCTCAACTCACACAAGTCACCCGTGTCCCGCCTCCCCCCCTTTTTTTTTTAACCAGTTCGCCCTTCCTCGGCACTTCTTTTCAAAAAACCAAACGAGGAAATAAATTTTTAATGTTATTTTAAATTTAAATTTAAATGCGAAAACCAATTGAGAAAAAAATTCACGCCAACAAAAAAAAAAAAAATTCGACCGATACAAAAGTATACAAGTAGATATCTCTGAATCGGTTTACGTTGGTATTATTTTTTTTTTGGCTCGATTCGGTGAAGTTGAAAGATAAAAACGCTTGTCACCACTTCCGCTTTTTGAATGGTCACTCCGGGTCGGGATGAGCGGCTACCAGAGAGATACGTAATGTAAATTGACTTTTTGACTTTTAAGCTCACACGTACTACACATGCATGTGAATATTTTATAACATTTTTCGGTTTTTTTTTTTTTTCATTTTTTTTGGGTCAAAAGTTTCAGGAATCATGGATAACGTAACAATCGAGACAAAAATTTAACACCCTCTCAATTCTCGGTCCTTTTTAATATTTTTCTTATTTATTTATGTACTTTGTGTGTTGAATGACAAAAGGACTTTGGGATATTATACCCGAAAAAGTTCCATCCGTAGATACATTGTGGTCGACAAGAAGGGATTCGTTTATTTTCATGTTGGGTGACATACCATAAATAGAAAGTCGGTTTCGTAAATGTTTGTTACTACTCACACAAGGTTTTGTTAATAAGGTTCGTAAAATCACAACACTTGACCAAAATGTATTTCTTCTGTAGATTCTGCAGTCACTATAGCATTTACGTGTAAAATCAATAGAATTTCCCTAATGCCCGTGTTTTAATGCTAAAGGTGAGTGTTTATAAAAAGAAAAGAAAATTGGCTATTCCTCTAAATTTCCAACCACTTACCTGCCATCTTCTGTTAGCTTGTTGAGTTAGGCAAACTTGCCGTCTCCTCAAACTCTTTCAGGCATAGTCCGCATGATACTACAGAGAACTTCTTTTTTTCCGATGGTATCTGAAATAACCACATCCTATGAGCATCATCATTTTTAGGTTTTTCGATCCATGCTGGTAACTGTTCTTCCACCTAGCAATTTTTTTAACTACCCTTTTGGTCTCTCTCCATTTGACTTGACTCTTCCGTCAAGTTCATTAAGACCATCACTTGTGTCACTTTTCTTCTATTAAGTCTAGGAGACGGACGAAGACTCAGGATATTCTGTAGTTTATACCTGATTTTCTAGTGAGTCCGTCTTTCTTTCGAACATTTCTGTTGATTCAATTCGAAATGCATATTGACTTTTTGCCCACATTCAAAAGCCTACTTTATGCACCTAGTCACTGGTTGCTGCTTGTAGCATATTGGCGTAATATACTCATCCAGATGTGAGTCTACGTTGAAATCTTTTGAGATCACATCCATCATCGATCCATCAGTAGAGACTGCTTCTTCTCTGGAAGTGATCCATTCTATAGTACTGTTTTTATTTCATCCAGATCTTTAACTTTATCGTAGGTAGTTCCGCACTTATAACATTTATCAACAGAGTGCAAATGAAAGGCAATAAAGTTGAGGTAAACCCTTTACTTAAAATGGGAATTACGTAAGGTTATATCTGACTTCAGAATCTCAACAAAGCTATGCATATCAAGGGTTTAAAACCTCCTGCGTGTATCTACCGTGGAACTTCTCGGAGCAATTTCAAACTTGAATTTGAGTTTTTTTTTAAAGAACCAGCTTTAAAAACGCACTTTCAACCCTTCCTTGGTTGCCCCATGCTCTTTGTAAGCTATTCGAAAGTCGAAAGAAGACCTGCCTTTTCAATACCTTCTAATACTATTTTGCAGACAATGACACTCTACGATTCTTCCCGCTGTACCTACCACGTAGGTCTTTTACAAATTTGGAAGAAATACTTATATATCTCCGTTCCTGTCATTCGATTGGACACATTTATGTTCGTATTCTTTTTAACCCTACTGTCTACGATCAAAATGAAATCGAACACTTCATAATGGTTTTCGATGGGTTGAAAATATTTTTTTGTTAACCTAAATGAATAATAATGACGGTATGACATTGATAAACTTTGCGACAACCTTTTTTGTGTGCTGGTGTGCACCCTATCTAGTCCCCCATCCACCACCTCCCTCCCAAAAAAAAGGGGAAAATTTCCACTCGCATCGTATCCTGCGTGGCATTTGCATAATTTTCTAGCGAAGGACACTTGCCCCTCGTTCTCTGTGTATATATATTGAGTGCTTCCTTGGAATTCCTTGGGTTTGATTATACTTATCAATGGGCATGATGTATGCTTTTTTGGGGATTTGTTGGGTTGAGCTATATATGGCAGCTACTCCCAGTTCAATGATGAAGATTTTTTCTTCTTCTTCTTCTGGTTAAGGTATGGGCATGGTTCGTTCTCTCTCTCTTATGGGTTCAGGTTAATAAATCGAGGAATAAATTTAGGAATAAACGCAATAACGAGGTCGTTTACAATGCGAAAAGTTTGGTTTTCGTTTTTTTTTGTGTTGCTTGTCCTTTTTTTTTTTTTTTTGTTGGAAAGGACCATTATTCTTGTACTCAATATCAATTGGACGTTGGGTATTTTTTTTTTTGTTCTCCTTCGATGAGAAAGGATAAAAGGCTTTAGAATCATGGTGCAAAGGGAATGTCGGGAAATAAATACCAATACAGTAGGAGGGGGGGGGAGAACTTATTTACTTTAAATTTATTGTTTGAGTTTATATTTGTAAAAAAGAAATAAATAAATAAATTTAATTTTATTTAGGGCGGTTGCTGTTAGGGATATTGTTGTTTAGCCGGATTTGCTTTTTTTTTTGGGAAGGTGAGTGTGTGAGAGTTTGCTAGGTTTGGGGGAAAACTTTGCTACACTGACTTGGCGTATTGATTTTCAGTTTCATATGCAAAATTCCCTTTTAGCTACTAGCAGGCATCATTGGCTCTCCAGAAAGGTATGGTTTGTCTTATGTTCAGACCAATTCGATGGAGGTACCTACTTTGATTTGGACAGTGCTAAGGGTGACGAATGCAATTATTGTCTAACAAGATTCAAAGTGATCATGGGTGGCTACAAGTTCGTGGAATAATTTTTGATTTCTACACGAAGTTTATCAGTCTTTTTCAGCATCAGTCTTTGGCTTGAAGAGGGAATACTTCGTTCCGAGCTTAAAACCTCACTGATATCGGCCTTAAAGCAATTTCATAAACTGTAATGAGAATTTATTGACATTTGCAAACGTCCGTCCGAATAAGTGTGAAGACATAGTCTACAGTTTATGTCGATTAATGTGGAACAAAGTAGATGAAAGCAATCATGCCTTGATACGTTGCCAGATGCTTCAATGCATCATCATTTATCCGTATACGATAGTGCATCATGCTTGGATAGCCGATGAAAGAAAATCAATCAAAATGGACTTCACAGTGAACCCATAGTCAATTTCCTGTTTAACTCGACCACAGTCCAAACAACATCATTTAAACTTGTGTTACCCCACAAATCTAACATAAACAAAGGCTTCAGGTGACACTGGCTTTCAATGTGGTCAGGTTACCTATCTGTAATTGACCAGCTAAAAATAAACATTGTCCGACCCCAAATGCGATTGTTGCTTTCGCATGAGATTACAACCGCAGGGCAAAACTAAAACTAAATCAAATTGCCATACGTACCCCAACTACCTTCCAATCGTACAGGAAGGAACAAAAGTAAGCAAACCTCAATGCGTTCCAAAAATTTATTGCACCATGAACCCAATCGATTTCAAACAGCGAGAATCTAATTTACACGAAACTCTCACATGGTGAACTTCCCAAACCGAATTAAATTCATATCCTGTGGAGTCCTTGTTGACACAGCCGCTACATGCTGTTGCCACATTAACGTTTAAAACTGAATTAGTTTCGGACCAAATCAAATTCAATCGAATTAACAACTAATAAAAGGTCATATGCCAGCGAAGAGCGCCCGCTGTCGCGCACAATAGTTCCTCTCTCGTGATTTGTTTGCACGACTCAAATTAAAGGACTCCACGCAGGATTTACTGCGCCAAATTAGATCTCGTGGTGAATGTGAAAAATATATTATGCAGTATATTTGTGTAGTGTATGTATTTAGTGTGTTATTTCGGCACACGGATATAATAAACTAGATTGGGGTTCGCGGTTGTTTGCAGCGTGGTGCAGATTGACCCGAAGGGGTTTTTGGTGTATAATCAGAAAATTAAACCAAGACCAGGCAGCAGCAGCAGTATGCTAATTTTAATTAAACGGAATCTGACTTTTGGTCTAACAGAAGTGGTGGGAAAAGTTTATTTTTTTGTCGGTAAGTGGGAAAACTTTGTACACAGTTCCTCATGAGTGTAGAGAGAGAGGGGGTACAATAGTGAAGGTTAATTGGTTGAATTTTGAGAAACTTCTGATGGGGAATGTTGTACAAGTAGATTGGAGTGCGTGCAATGTGTTTGAAATTAACGTAACTAAATTTGGATTTCCGGTTCAGCCTAAGCCGGCTCTGTGTGTGTTAATTGACAAGGGCATACGACATTATCCACGGATAACAAGTTTGTATAGTCCTACAAGGGAAAGCAATCTCTGTTAATGGGGACAGAAGGGCGATCCAGTTTTTCACGTGTGTGGTTTTACTGCTAGCTGCAGCTGGTGCTATCTGACATCGTTCTCTTCTTAGGGAATCTCCCTCCTTTTACTTACTTACTTACTTACTTATCAGGACAGCGACCCTTGGAGGGTCTGAGCCTTCTGCCGCTTTCAATCCTTCACGAAGGCACGCTGCTCCCAGTTTACTAGACCAAGGTTTCTGGCGTCCGCGATTGCCTGATCTTAAAACCGGAGGTTCTGTCTTCTTCTTCTTCGTGAAACAGGTGGCTGGGATTCGAAGATCCTCTTAGTTGGAGCATTCTCGTCCATTCGCTTGATGTGGCCGAGCCATTGCAGTTGACGGATTTTTGTCTTCCGGACTATATTCACATCTTTGTACAGCTCGTAGAGTTCGCGGTTTTATCTTCTCCTCCATTCGCCCTCCTCGCAGACTGGACCAAATATTCGACGTAGGATTTTTCTTTCGAAGGATCCCAAGATCTGATCCACTGTCTTTCTTATTGTCCAGCATTCAGCTCCATAAAGCAGGACTGGCAAGATCAGGGTTTTGTAGAGCATGATTTTGGCCCTTCAAGTTAGGAGTTTGGACCCTAATTCTTTGAACAAACCGAAGAAGCAGCGGTTCCCTCCTTTTTTTGGTTTCAAAATATCTCGCGAGAAAACTTGTTAGTATTCTGAGCCTTGAATTGATACCATTCCTTTATCTCTTTCGCTTGGAGATCGATGAGCATTACTTCAAAGGAAGGTTTTAGCGATCACTATCAAGACTTCTTCTGGAGTACCATCTGGATCAGGGACCTTTTTGCTTGCTGCGAATATTATTAGCTCTTCCTCTTTCTCGGAGAGATGTTTTCTCCTTTGACTTGTGAAATTACCAAAGCAACCAATCCTTGACTAGACTGGATATATTCTATGTAAAATCAAACGCGTTCAATGTTACTCTCAGTCATAAAGAGATAAGTTTCAAGAATTGTACGTACATTCAAGTACTCATTTCAAAACCAATGTCACCTCCAACAGTGGTATACCTCCTTCGCTTTAATGTGTCTGCCTCCCTATTTCACCTATTTCAAGTTCTAATGCCTGTGTTGACACTCAAGTGTGCCATCCACATAGATGGATTATCATCGCTTTCCATAATTCTCACAGCTGTCACCCTGATGCCTCAAGGGGAATTCCACACCTTACAATAGTTCTGAGGAAGTTAACTTAATTTCCTCCATTACGGTTACAAGAGATGTCAATTATTATGGCGAAAATTCACTTAAAACCGCCAACAGAAGATCCTAGAAGCAGCAACACAAGACAAGTTTTCAGAATGAGTGAGTCAATAGCATTACCTCGAAACGATGTAAGCCGATACTTAGGCATCTGGCAAGTGTGCTGTTGTCACTGATGGCGGTACGCATTAATGTTAATTGACATTGATAATGAACGAATAGTCATCGACAACTATGACGATGACGACGACGACGGCAAAGTTCCCTTGTCGCCGAGGTGCAATATGAGAACACCTTTCAAGCCCTCTTCCGGATAACCCTCACCACAGTGCTGGATGTGAGAGAAGCTCGGGGCAACAATAACAATCATAAACACCATCACTGCCATCATCATCATCATCTCCATCCACCCGCCCAGTCCCTCATCTCTGAGTGTGCTTTGTCTGCTTGTCATTCGTTTTCAAGTTCACATTCAATGGAAAGACAATTGGATTGTATGAATGCGAACGAGTATCTCACTTATTCTTGGGTACTTCCATACAGCCTCGAGGGTGCGTATCATATTGACGCATTGAAGATACAATGTGAAATTTTACACTCTCTTGGATGCGGCAGTAGCACAATTAGTAGCAGATATGAATTAATGTCAATCAAATCGAGGATGATAGCTGAAGGGTGTATTTGCCCAGCCGTTAGGGGTGAATGGATTTTCGTGACAGAAAACTGCCAAAGGGGTTGTATGTAGATGTCGTTTCTCTAATGACATTTCAATGGTATAATTACATCCTATGTTGCCGTTTTTCCCTGGGACTTGTGGTGTTGGCATGCATGAATGAAGGCAACTCAAATTTGTGTCTTCATGGTAAAAAGTTTAATAATTTACGATTTTCTTGATGGTTCTCCTATCAGATAGGGGTGAAGGGTAATAAGTTTTGTATCAGTTAGCGACGTTATTAGACTGCTAAAGTTTGTGCTGCTTGGTAAATTCAACGGCGCATTTAATAACACCCTTAACCTTTGCTAAAGACGCAGCTACAGCGAGGGTGGTGCTGAACGTGTCTAGTCAGTTCGATCCGTAAGTAACTAAAGCTAAAGTTTCGCAAAACCAACTTAAATTGAAGGAGGTCTTTTGTCACGCGTGTGTGTCACACAAGGTAAGGTCCTCCTTTATGGCACTGATTTTTTGAAGTGTATTTGAAAAATCTTCGAGTGTGTTTTTGAGTGTCAGTAGAAGCTACATTTTGAGTCATTATAGGGCAAGAGTGGTGCCAAAATTTCGTCACAATATTTTTTTTATCTTGAGCAGGTTTGAGTCAAGCGTCTCAGCGACCCTCAGTTAGACTTTTAAAAAATACGTTATCACCAACAACTTCTAAGATTTTTCGTTTGTTGAGCGCATTTATTCATATTTCTGACGATGTAAAATCATCAGATGCCTCCAAAAATCACAAAGTTTCTTTTTATAAGGACCGGGCTAGATAAACATATTATTTTGATTGGACGGGTGGACATTTAACCCTCAACAGATCCTCAAAAGACACAATTTATTCACAGAAAAGAATGCGACTAAGGCCTATGCAAGTGCTGTGGTCATATGAATGCAGAAGAGGAAACGACATGCTTTCTCTGAGACTGTCCAAGCCTCGGCAAGAGTACAGCCCTAGGCGCATACTTCTTTGGAGACTCAGGTGAACAGGATGGTTAAGGGAGGCAAACAATAGTGAACTTACTTACTTGGATGGCGCTACAGTTCGGCGTAAATCTGGGCCTAAACCAACAACCCTCACCAGTTAACCTGGTTCTTAGCTAATCGCCTCCAGTTACGCACTCGAAGCTCGTTGCAGTCCCCCTCTACTTGGTGCGCTAGGCAAGGCCGTTATGGTGGCGATGGTTTAGTGGGTAGTGTGTTCGCTTGTGATCCGACCTGTGCAGGTTCGAGCCCGGTCGGTGAATAGCAACAGCCACCCAAAATAAAGAGAAAAACAAACAAAATCAGAATTTCTCAAACAACTGCACCAAAAAGGGGTTTCTGCCTGGGAGTACAATGGCCCGAAACGAGTTTGAGTGCTCCTGGAATTTGGAAATTTCCGTCCTCTAAAAAGCTAAACAATAGCAACCAATTTGATCTCTCTTTATTTCCACGGAGAAACACCAAGAGGAACACAGTGGATCGACGAAGATCCGAGTAAAGCGGTGCCGTCTATAACGCTGCCATTCTTTTAACCTTAGTTCACCCTTTAAATCTCCTTAGAGTTAGAGTTTAAATTTTGTTGAAACATTTATGTTCTGTAGGAACTTTGAAGGATCCATCGCAATCTCTGACTCAGTTCCAACTGTAATCCAAACCTTATCATTCTCGAAGCAATAGGGCCTTTTGTCGACTCAGAATTCAGATTGTCCAATTGAGCTGTTTTCGATTAATTTTTGTTGTGCAGCCACAAGACTTTAGAATCCCTATAACCTTCCATAGTTGACCATCGTCGCTTTGTCATTTAAGCACCCCTTCCATTAATTATCGACGCAGCTAAGTCGTTGTTCCAGTCGATCGTCAATATGTGACTTCGATGAATTCAAGAAAGTAGTTACTCTCATTTTATGGAGAAGACCCTCAGTTTAAAAACATAGCCTTGCATAACTTACTCAGCAGCTTATTGAAGCTTAGTTCAGTAGATAGAGTCCTACAAACAATTCAAAAGTAAAAACACATCCTATATAGGCTAGAGACAATGGACCAGAAATTGAGACGTGAAAGTCATCCTATGCTCACCCTCCTTCTCACATTTTTTCAATTACCACAACCAAGTTACATTGATTTATGTACACTAAGGCAGCCAACGATATAGTGCCACAGGTGGCGCTATCTCATACTTATATGCATAAGCTTGTCTCTCAATTATTCACAAAGTTACATTTCATTCAAATGGCACGCTACTCCTGACAGCAAATACGAATTCAAATTTAATTTCAAAATGCCACCAGTGACACGAATATTCAACCGGAAACCGATGTCACTTCCTTTGTGGCCTGAACCCCGAACGAATTATTTATTCATAAATGTGTTGCCACTGCATTTATTGAAATTGTTTAGCAACATTACCATTCGAACTGAATAAATATGGAAATCATCAGTGAAACCTATCCACTGGCTGGTTTGGAGCTGTATGAGTGCCACTTGGCCACAGTATAAGGATATCTTTTGCCTTTTGTTGTTGTTACTAACTTGGTTGTTGTTATTGTTGTTGTTGAGGTTTTGGATGTGTTGGTCCAAAATTCAATGAATTTTAAATGATGTAGATGTGCATATGTATGTGTGAGTTTCGAAACCGCATTGTACACTCTCAATCGTTTTGTAATTTTACCATCGAAAGCTCAGCTGTCTCGGTCCTCTTGTGTTGTCATTCATTGTGGCAACGAAAACCAACCGTACTATGTATATGCAATGGTACTACTACTGCTGTTGTTGCTGCTCTACTGGCACGTATCCTTTATCCTTTGGATGACATGGTGAATTTATAAAACATATGACAGTCCTTCTATAACGAGACAGGACATCGAGCAAAGGCATCTACCGAAAAAGGAAAAAAAAAAGAAGTACAGAACAGGGAACAAGGAATAGTTTTAAAGTTAAAACACTTTCTTCGTGTATCTCTCTCTCTCTATGGGTGCGTATGTCCTGTACGATTGCGATGATGAAATTAAACCACTGAACCGAAATACCAAAAAGGATATGTATCCTAAAAATTTGTGTGCACTTCTTGTTTGTAGTATCTTTCAAAAGGACAATATATCGCTCGTCATTTTCTACTATATTCCAAAACATCTAAAATGTGAAATTGCGCTTTCCCAAACAAAGGATGTGTATTATCCAGTATCCACCCTCCTGGTCAGTGTGTCGTCGTCGTCGTCGTCGTCTGCATGTCGGTGATGTAAAGTCGAAGTGAATGCAGTAGGGATAGTTTTCAAATATTTGCTAGAAAGTGGGTGGCTTAGAAGAGCGGGGACATGCGTTTAGTTCAATGCTGGGATCCCTATCAGTTGACCAGTCAGTTTCTTGCACAGACGGTTGTTAATCAAGTTTTTTTCGAGCAATTTTGCAAAAAGTCCGTGTCAGGTTTTGAGTTTCACAAACCTTTTTTGCACTTTTCACACCTTTTTGCTGTAAATGCAAATTAGTTTCAGAAAGTATCAGACTTTTGTCTACCGTTTGAGGGAAAGATAGATATCTTTTATGTGATCGAATATCGAAGTTAAGTTGTACGTTATTCAGAAACAAGTGATTAGCTATGAAACTTTTGTTTTAAATCCAAAATGTCATTCAGAACAAAGCTTTGATACTTCACTGTCAACGGGGTTAAACTGTTTTAGTTTTACGGACCAAGCAGATACAATTTTTGCCTACACTAAGCTTCAAAATCAAATCAAACTTATTTTTCTAAAGTCACTCCGTCTAACCATTGTTAAGCGTTCCATACTGCTGGGCCTTTCAAAATAATTAACATTCTTTTTTTTTTTTTAATATTTTCAGAACGAAAACTCTTCGTTGGCATGCTAAATAAGAAACTGAACGAAAACGACGTTCGTAAATTGTTCGAAGCCTACGGGACAATCGAAGAGTGTACAGTGTTGCGTGATCAGAACGGACAGAGTAAGGGTTGTGCCTTTGTAACATTTTCAACAAAACAATCTGCGATATCAGCCATCAAAGTAGTAAATATATACAATTCTCATTTTATTTTTCAAGTTCTTCTATTAATTTATTTATTTTCTTTTTATTTCCGTTTTATCCTTGTTAGACATTAAATCAAAATAAAATCATGGAAGGATGTACCTCACCATTAGTTGTCAAATTTGCTGACACCCAAAAGGAAAAAGAGCAAAAGAAAATCCAACAGATTCAGGCTAATCTATGGAATTTAGCTTCAAACATAAATATTCCGTTGGGCCAGACGGCGACGACAGTATCAACTCCAATTCTGCCAAATCCACCGCAACAAGCGAGTCCTGTGTTGGGATCGGACGCTATAACACCATCATCGTTGCAATTGTTGCAGCAATTGCAAGCTGTTGGTTTACAGCAACAGATATTACAAGGTAAAGCAGCATTTGTAGTAAAGCTTAGCGTATCCTTTAAGGAAGCTAAGGATTCGTGAAATCAATTACAAAAAAAAGTACCTTATTTATGTTTTCACTTTTTTTCTCTGTGTGTTTATGACAGGTTTAAGCGCACAAACAAGTGGATCTGATGCATCGGCAGCAACGGCTGCTGCAGCTGCCTCTGGACTTTTACCTCCGATGACTGTACAAAATTTGGCCGCAATTGCAGCCATGACCCAACCATCACTAACCGCTAGTGCCGCACAACCGGGTAACGCGCAACTGACAAATGCGGCCGCACTCTTATGTAAGTGTTATTTATTTCCCTTTTTTTTTGCCAGATTATGTGTGTGTATGTGTTGTTGTATTTTATTTTTGGTTTTCATATTGATTTTCGAATTTAATTGAAGCGTAGCCTAAGGCCTTAGCTGCTCTGGCTTAACAGCTAAATTATAATTTTAATTATAATTTAGACATTCAATAATAATAATAATAATTGAAGCGAATTTTGTTGGAATACCTACAACTATATTCGGTCAAGGGCACTCTAGAGGGAGTAGACAGAAGGGTGAACTTTATTGTGTTGAGGTTTTAGAAGCAGTGCTTGTGTACGAGTACATTATGTACATAAAATGTGTCAAGTAATCTGGAAATGAAAAGTTCTGAGGATCGGAAGTTCTTTCATAACTTCTCGCAGGCGTTCAAAAATTCTGATTTGTGAACCCACGCGTTGCCGACTGCGTTCTACATTAATCTATCATGTGCCCGTGCAATGAGACTAAACGGTCTCGAGACCCTTTCGGTCTGAGACACTGCACCCTTTCACCCTCTTTGACCACTGGCACACTGTTTTCAGTTCAAGGGCTCTGGTAGCTGCGATACCTTGGTCCTTAAAACGGATGCCTTATTCTCTAGAATAGAAGGCAACCTCACATGGTCCAATCAAGATTCGGGGAGTAGACCTTATTTCATCGATTTAATTTAATTACATCTAAGGAAGTTGTGGGAAGCTAGGCCTTGGCTCTCCATGAGCTGCCGTGCCAAATATACATGTACATATGTACATACAATTACATCTAAAAACTTACTGTTGCGAATGTTTAAGCTGGATAGCTCCTCTCATTGGAATGTACATAGAGTACGCTTTTACAGCTCGTGGTGCAAGCTTAAGGTATTTTAACTTGCTTTCAAGAAATATTCACATAAACCGTGATCCCTGTGAGCCAGTCGTTCGTGCGTTGAAGTGCTAAGCAAGCTGATATACATATGTTCGAATGACAAACCTTCGAGAGTATAATTCGTCATGAAAAACCTTCTGCTGTTCGGAGTCGGTAAAAACGACCGATGGTCTCTTTCATTTGTGCAGAAAGTATAGAATGTTTCGAGAAGGTAGACCTTGGTTCCTCTTCGAGCTCTATCGCGCCATTTATTTTTCATAATCATTTTATCCAACTTTAATCCTTTCTGACACTCTAATCTGCCGACTGCGGTCATATATTCAAAAGGTCCAACAAATTTGCTGATCGAAAACTATTTGCTTGCTTATAATTAATTGTCAACTTACCACACAGATGTTATCATTGAAACTAGTCTCCCATTGAGTCATCAAATAAACTCTAGAAATAACGTTTTCATCCCGATTGTCCCATATCTGGAATACTTCACCATAAAAACTACATTTTATCGCGTGTCACCCCTTTCGGGCGGCGCCGCTCCATTCTTTCAATATAAACTAATTTTATATGTCGCACATGCGACCACTGGCTGCACTAATACTCTACTCATCGGATTAATGAGTCTCTCAGTCTAACATTTGTTTAAGGCGAGATTCCTTTTACGTTTCCTTTGTTTGTGTCTGTCTGTTTCATCGATTTTTGTCACGAGGTTTTCATTTTCATTTCGGTTTTGCTTTTCGTTCTCCTTATCTTGTAGTGACCCTAATAATGGGAATTTAATTTAACCCAATAACAAACACACACACATGCATAAACACAAAAACACTCACAAAGTCTGTCGGTGAAAATAGATATCCTTCAATTTATCTACCCTAAGCTCTTCCATTTGAACCCACTTTCATTGTCCTACTATCTACTATCTTTGTTCGGAGGAACAAATTAGTGTGTGCCACCCCCAACCCTTGTAGTAAAAAAAAAAAACATCTGAAAACAATTTTCAATCAACCACTGACAAAATAGACACTCAGTTCATTATTAAAGTGTATGTGGCTGCTACCTGTGCCAACACCCCCCCCCCCAAAAAAAAAAAAACCACACCACACTGATAATCTCACCCTTCCACTCGGTGTTTCTGTTTTGTTGCCCTAAAAATAGTCAACCAGTGCGATGATTGTGCTGCTTAGTTCCATTGGCCGTGAGAGGGATGATTTTACGGTTTAGGTTTCGGGTGGCAGCTGTATTCAAGGGGGATGATAAGCCATCATTATCAATGTATGTCGTTCTCCCTTTGTTTTTCTCTCTCTCTTTGTGTGTGTGTGTGTGTGTATGGTTTGTGTTTAGTTGGAGCATTTTATTGATTTTTCTGTCACGTGCATCTGAGCACCGGTCGGGGTAGTCGTTCCTTTATCTAGCCCACTCGCCCTACTTTTAACCCCAATTAAAATAAAATGAAAATAAAATCCTTTTCTTTTTTTTTTCTTCCTGATATGTAATATTAATCAAATCTCTATCTCTATTGTGTATTGTGTGCAGGTCTATTAGGAAAAACCGCCAACTCAGGTGAGAGCACTTTTATACTCATAGTCTACGTTACGTTCACGTTATGAATGCATTTGGCTTTGTTATCCTTTTCTTTTTTTTTTTTTAATCTTTTTCCTTTGTTGCTGTTTGCTTTCGACATTTTGTTGCAATTACGGTTTTTCATTAGAAACTTATAAAGATTGTCATTTCGATTTTTTTTTTCTGCTATTTTTTTGATTTTATTTTATATGTTATCCTTTTCGTTGATGACGTTGTTAGTGTATACGCTTGTTGTTTTTTTTTTTTTTTGCAATTTTTCGTTCATTTAATCTGCTTCAGTTGCACCAAAAACAACAACTGCAAAAAAAAAAAGTAGAACATGATTCATTTCAGCTTTATCCGGTTTCATGTCCTGATTGCAATGCTGCAGTTTTCTGCAATATACACACAATCAGAAAAATAGAAGAAGAGAAAGGATATTATCTATGTGAATGTTGTTTTTGTACCGTTTCGGTTGTCCTAATAAAATAGCTATTAGCGTGGAAAGGGTTCATTCGCAATTACTCTCCATTAAAAGTGCATGGCCATGATATCTGCTATAAGGCTGTGGACGATACGGCGTATAATACTGGTCCCGCCGTCATCGTCGCTCTCAATAAATGATGCAAAGGCATAGGATGGTGGATACTTGTTCTATGCAAGAAGATCCATCGAATAAGAAGGGGTTTAGCAGCGTTGTATGCTTGGGTTTTTTGCAGTGCGATTACATTTTTAAATGGTTATCGAGCTTCCTGTTTAAATGTTGCTGGCTTTAGTGGTAAATTGCTTTGCATTAACAATGGGGAAGGTCTTCCTTATTTATTTCGGTTTTTTTTTTTTTAATGGAAAGTGATATAAGAATTCAATGTTATTTTCATGTTTAAGTATTAAACCGATGTATATTTTCTTTTAATTGCGGGATGAAATGGAAGTGAAATGGAAATGATGGTGTTGATGACAACTATGTAGTTGGGAATTTATTTGTGCTTTGGAAATCTATATGCGATTTATTTGACGACCGTCGCCGATGCACAATTTTAATGAAATGGGGCATCTTTTAAAGAGGAAGTGCGGGCAGTCCGATGGTGAAGAAAGGTACTTTCAAATATGTTAATTGAAACTTTCTTTCCTTGTTGGACCGTCGTCAAGCAATTGTACACGATTGTGTTTGAATCTGATTGCTGTCATCTGTTGTGTAACCAATATCTTCTCTTATTTTTTGACGCCTATACGTGTCAGCCTAAATAATTTATTGTTCACTTTTTCGGAAACCAGCGTACGTACCTTCCTTTCCCATAGGTGACATCTCAGTTAAGATATGATGACACACATTTAGTTAAACGATTGCTTCTTCATAATCATACGTGTTTCAATACTGCTCGACTGAATTATTCATTTGTGTCGCTTGCTGTGAGTTCCTGGCAAAAAGTTCAAACCACAAATAACCTTTACTTGAAGGCATCCTTCTAATTTGTTAACTGTAAAAGAAAGCCTACATGGCTTTCAGCTTAGATAACTATTGCGAGCTTCATAATCTAGCTCATGGATCAAATTGTCTTCAATAGTAACACAGCAACTAACTAACAAACTTTCCTTGAATTGGAATCATCTGCAAAATGCCAAATGGTACACAGTTCCAACATAAACTCCATTCTGACAACTCCAACATTTCATTACTCCAAATATGTTGCAGAAACCACCCTCCGTTCACCCTCTTTTTAATCCGAAAATTCCAATCTAAATCGTTTGCAACTGTTCAGCTGATGCCAAAAAAAGAAAAAAAAAAAAACTCAACGCCGACGAAAAGGATTTAACTAAGATGAATTTTCATTTATCCTTTGTGTAAACTTTGTGTACTCCTCGTATTCAAATTTTCGACAACTCTCCACTGCGCTCTCTTCACCCATCATGTAGAGTGGCACAACTCTTGTCGTCGTCTCTCCATACAAGTACGTAAGTAAAATTGAAATTGTAAATTACCAGGCACAGCGTCGAACTTCCTCGTAGTGACCATTCGGGACTATGGACATTGGCTCCACAAGTACAAAGTGAGAACATGTACTCTACGAGTATATCTACCGAACATTACATCATTTCATATAAATCTTAATCAAAGTTAGTTTTTGAACTTTCGACTTTTCTCCTATAGTAGTGCCCAACATTAAATGTGAAAAGTTAGAAGTTGAAGTATTACAGTGGACCGTTCAGTCTACGAAAGGTTGAAAAAAAGAGAGAGTATAAATGCACATGGATAGCTATTGTTCATCTAGAATGGATTATGTCATACCCTACTCTCAGTCTACGGATGTCCTTGTTGAATTTAGGTAATTAGTCTGGAAGTGGGTCAACCGAGTTTCAGTGGATTTGGTGATAAGTTGGAGCTTATCTTAGATCAGAATTCACTAGTAAAAATAGGCACGATGTTGGGGGTTTTGCAACGCATTTGGTTGTCTATTCGATAACGTATGGCATTGACATCCTTATGATGGGACGATGGCATTTAAGTACATCCCACAGACTGTACAAGTAGATTAATAAGGACAATGGCATTCACGCGTTAGATGTTGGTCTTGAGCTCGAAAAATATTTGTGATTTGCGGGTATAAGCTTGAAATTTCAGAAAACACCACAAACGAAGTCGCAAGTTGGCAAATCGCGCGATCTTGCTGGCCAAATTATGTCGGACCTTAGTTAAATGAAGCGACCTGAAAGATATTACTGCAAACAAATCAATTGCTTCTCGCGCAGTTAGACAGGTCAAGTTGTCCTGCTGGAACCATATGTCGGCGATCAACAAAGGTCACAAGAACCCGGTTATTAAGGTCCGATAACAAATGCCATCACTCTGCCTTTTCGATGATGCATCAATGTCCAATGGCTCACTAATAGATCCTCTGTTCCGCCCCCGAGCTCTACTGACAAACCTTTTTGTTTCAAATATTCAAATGTACAAATATTTTTCACAGCATGGTCTTGAATGGTCGTGGGTAGTGAGCTCCTGATTGTTGCCTCCTTTGGCAAAGTTGACCCCCTATTTGCTGGCACACTGAGGGATCCTTTGGCTTGTCGTTGGTAAACCTGGGCATTCTAATGTTCAAGTACAGTCTGTGAACGGATGCTGTACGTTATTCGATTGTAGTTACTATAAGACCGCGGTCTCTTGTCATCCTTTTGTCGACCCTACGCCTGTTTCTGATGTCGAAAAGATTAATCGAAAATATCGAGTGATTGTCAAATGATCATTTTGGTTGGACATTGCTTGCCTGTCAGTTCGTTTCCGGTCTTATGTCCAAACATGATGGGCTGTCGAATATTATTTCTAGCATTATCAGCAGTCCCACATAATTTTTCCTTGAGTTTTCGCATGGCTTTCCGCAATAACTCAGCACAGTGCTACGCGTTGAGGATTGGTACTGTACCGTATCTTACCATCTCACTTCCCTTAATTCCATGTAAACCCTATCAAATCTCTTTCAAAATGGAAGAATCTGGCGTTCTTCGGTCCTCCACTCCTAGCAATAAGGAGCCTTTTTAAGTTCGAGAAACCACTCTTAGTCCAGGTACGATAGCGAGAGGTTTGAACAGTCCTTATCCAAGCAGTCATGTCAATTTCGAAGGCAAGTCTATTTTCTGTCACATATTTCACTGTCTGGAGTAAGTCTCTTGACAACTCGTAGTAGTGACCGGGGACCGATACAATTGCGAAATTGGTTGTTGTGTAGAAGAGTTCAGATGGAGATCTACAAAAGCCTCAGTTCTTGCGAACACCGAGGACTTGAGAGAATTGGGCTGTCGTGCCTATTTTCGTAAATGGTACCGAGCGTTATGATGTAAAAAAAATGGACCCAGTTTTTTGAAATTTTCCAAATTATGTCGAATAGTGGTTTTAGTTCGATGAGCATGACCGATAATTTCAGCGAAAAATATCTAAGTGTTGTGGACTTTTGCACCGTTCCATGATAGGTTCCATATCATGCAGCCTTCACTCGGATCTCCAGGGATCCATTGGGTTTCTCTTACGTGGAGTGTGGAGTCTGAAAGAAAGGACAAGAAGAAAGGCCAGTGTTAATTGCTTTGGTTGGTTGTCGTTTGGCGTCCCCGAACCATGCCGAATTCGAAATTAATTTTAGAATAGTTTTTGAAAGCGTCTTATTAATTAGAGCGCTCAGATTGTTGAAATAGCACCGTCACCTTTCCATAATAACTTGCCCTACTTTACTGATGACTTGTGTCAGGAAAGGACAGCGTGTATCCGATCCGATCTATCGTCGTTATTGGAAACCTTTAACTTAGTTTTCTCTTTTTAGAAGTAATTTTTGTATTTCGAAAAAACGTCGGTTTTCCTGTAACGATAAAGTCAATTTTGAGTAAATTTTATAAGTTTGACATTTAGGTATCTATAGGTACAGATGGCCTTTATTAACTTCAATCGGCTTCAACGAAAAAATGCACACGGATGCACTGCACACCCTATAAAATGTCTAAATAACCTTTTTAATGAAACTAAACACTGCAAAAAGGACTTCAGCCTGTCGAAACTGTCGACACTACTACATTAATCCAATGTCTAAGCTGATCTCTGTGTAAGCATAGCAAATATGTAACTTTCCATTCAAACATTGAACATTTTTGTGCTGAAAAATTGCACTTGATGACGAATTTATATTCGTGAAACTGTTCATTTAGAGTTTGGTTTCCTTTTTTTTCCTGTCTGTCGTGTGTGAATGTGTGATGCTTCGTACAACTCGTGCATGTTGAGGATGTCATGGATTTCATGAGATTAAAAAAGTTCCACAAACATTTTTACCATGTTGATGTTTGAGAAATTAATTTTGAAACTTTACTTGTTTTGTTTGTCAGTTGATTTTTTTTCATAAATTCTCACTCTGCACTAATTAATGCATCCTGCTCCTGCGACGACGGGGGGATAAAAAAGTTTCACATTTTTACATGAAATTCAATTATCCTTTCAGAGTATCAGACTATCTGTGTACAATGTATGTAGCTGTGTTCTTGTTTCTGGTGAAATTGTAAAAATATCAATTCACTTAGGGATATCGTCAGTGTGGGGATGGTGAGAGGCTCTTAATATAGCTTGTGAAAGTGTGCAACAAATGAGAATAGAAAAATGTACACGTAATTCAATTTCAGTGTTTTTTTTTTTATGAGCGAGAATTTTCCATTTTCTAGGCGGCGCACTATTGAATGATGGATGGTATCGACGACGGTGTCTATTCACGCCGACCGTGGCGAACGCTCAGTGTAGACCATCTTAGTGTGCTGGGATGGCAATTCCTATGATTGAATAGGAAATTACTGGAAATTCTATTTTCTGATTAGATTTGGAGCACTTTTTTTCTTGTTCTGGAAGATGGAGGACATTAGCGGTATCTGAACATAGTCGATGTGCACTTTAAATCATTGAATGGTTTGGTGGTCATTAATTTCCAAGAAGTTCTTTTGCCTTTCATATAAGTAAATGAAAGCAACAATGTGAATCTTACATTATTTCGTTTAGGGTATTTATAGTTCCAAAGTAGAAAGTAGTGTTGGGACTGAGAGATTCTATTGGTTATCTCACGCAAGTCTCTCGGTTAGACTTGGCACGTTCTCCAAACCATTCACAGACGTGGATGAGAAGCCCTGCACTTCAAAATCGTGACAGGATTACAACTTTTCTATCGTTATGTCTCTAACCTATGGTTCAGTCAAAGATAGTCCGACTTAGTTTGGCAAAAACTGGTTGTTCTTTGCTAGTTTCTTGCCCATAATAGACTGAAGCAAATGACTTGTTTGCTGTGGAATCTGTAAGAACCATTTTTAAAGCCGGATCATAGAGCTGTTCAATGACATTTTTGCCGTACGCAGTAAGAAATGTGATTTGCATGGAACTGTAGATAACGTCTTTGATTCAATCAAACAAATTATTCCCACCCACCTATGAATGCTTTAGTGAAAAATACTCTTCTTGATACTTCCAACGACTGTTCAAAGTACTTGAACCCCAATTTCCAGTTGAAGGCACCTACATTCAGATCCAGTCTTCATGACATACCACCACCACTCCTTTCTACGTCTCGACTTTAAAAGATTTTAAATCAAACGAACCTCTCCCTGAATTAATGTGACCATGACCTTTTTCTTTAGTGGGAAGTTCCTCCCAAATTCAATTCGATCATGGGACATCCTTGTTTACAAAACAATGAATTTACCCTTTTCAAGCTTTCCCATGACCTGACTACAAAGAAATACCGCTTAAAACAAAACATCCGTATAATGATTTAAAATCCTCCCAAAAAGTTCTTGAAAAACAAACCGGTCCCATCCTTGTGTTTTTCTATATCCCAACAGTTGACTTGCTTCGTAGGGGGGAGTTTGATAAAAATAAAAATAAACTAACATCTTGAGCAAATTACAACTCCCAAGCACGCATTGTAAATTCGCTTTTTTAATTTAGTTAAGGAATTCCTTTCATCCCTCACTACTTCTACACAACGAATGATGAGGACCAAAAGAATAGGAAACCGTATTGAAAATTCCTTGAATTTCCCAAAGGATATACAAATATGAACAAAAGAACAAAATCAGTGAATTGTTTTTCGCCTGAACGAATTGTACTCTGGCCAAGCGCTCCAAGAATTTAAAGTCCCCCACTCAAGGATCTTTGAGAAGAGAAGACATGCACACACACAGAAGAAAGAAAAAAACATGTTTTCCTTATTCTCAGGATGTACTTCAGGCACCAATGGATCGACCACTTAATTTAATGAAATATTAAAAATTCTTAGGCACAATCAATGCGGTCCGCATTTTGACCCGATTTCAATTCACTCGTCCTTTTTTTTTTTGCTTTACAACCTGCCCTCCTTGAACAAAGGAAAATCGTTACTCATTCAGTTTGCACTAGCAGTCATGGAACGGTTCGGTTTCCCTCCTCCATTTAGAAAGAAATGAAATCTAATAACAACTTAGACAGGACTGATGGGCGAAAAGAAATCAGAGAATAGGAAAAAAAAAAAGGTAAAAAAATACCGTAACTTTGCTTCACATCCTTTCAGCTCAGATTGCTACTGTCTTCAAAAGAAGGAAGAGAAAAATCCTGAGTGGAAAATATTGGACGATTTTTATGAGAATATAAATTCCATTTTATGTGCTTCGATACACTCCTTTGACCTCAGTCAGAGAAAAAGAGACAAACAAAAAATCCTGCATGTATACCTTACGTATCCTTCGATGGAGCACACAGACAAAAAAAAAAAAGAAATATAAATGTAACTCACCTGGTTTTGGTGGCCTGCTAACAGATTGCCTCATCCGGCTCGTATCATATCTCTCATTCATGTGTATATGTGTCCCTGACTCGGAACATAAAAGGTGATATCATGAAGGGCAGTAAAAGGATATCCATATGTTCTCCATTACTCGTGCCTTGCCGAGCCATTGCGGATCCTTTTTTTATGCGTTTTTTGTTCGCTTTTCAGTGCTAAATGATGATGAAGCTTAATCCATTGTTACATTTGTATGAGTGGATCTGCCAGCTTCAAGGATATGCGAAGGACCTTTTTCCTGCTTCAATTTTATCGTCTCTTATTTATGCCTCTTGTCTGACTGTGTATGTATGTGTGTGTGTGTGGATGTGCAGTTGCAAGTGCAACTTTTTCTCATAGCTAAACTGTCGGTTGCATACTCGTCTGATCATCGACATCGTCATTGGAATTCGTTCGAGGTTTACCCCTTCACTAACCAGAACGGTTGATTGAACACGTGAATTGTTTGCACTTTTCAAGTGGAACTAATTGAAAAGTTGCCACATCATCTCCAAAGACTGCAAGCAAAAAAAACGTCCTCTCTACTATGTAGGTATATTAAAAAAAACTAAAGGAAACGAAATGGTGTTCAAACGCTCTAGCGAAGGGCGAAAATGTTGAAAATTAAATTTGTAACCCAATTTCGGTGCGCATTGAAATTATATCCTTTTCGCTTCACAAAAATAATTCCAATTCGCGCGCAATTCAAGCTGGAGTTGGCTGATGAGATTGTTTTCCATTCCTGGCAACCTCTACACTCGTCCTTCCCAGAAGAGCTCTTCATTAATAACTTAGAGTTTAATCTTCTTCGTTGGTAGTAATTTTTAAAATTTCAATTCCTCTTGCAAAGGATATGCTGCAAGAAAATTTCGGAGAATCACTGAGAAGAAGATTAAGAAGTGCTTTTACTGCATTTGTCCGCACAGTGGGACCTTGCAAGAGTTTGAAGTCATTTATTTTTAAAAGAAGAATGTGAGTGCCTTGCATGAGGCATGTCTTCAAAAATTGATGCAGAAAAGAAACAAGTACTATAAAATGTCCACAAGAAGATAACGAATTTCGGGGAGATCTTTCACAGTGGACCAGCAGTTGGTGATGGAAACGAATGACGGCCAAGAGTCGAATGGCTAAAGAAGATACACACTTCAGTAAAAACGTCAGCAATACTTTAGACGTCAGAAAAGTTTTGAGAAAACTTGAAACGTTATCATGTTGATTTCTAGAACATGGTTCTTGAAAAGATTTCATGAAACTCAGCAGACAAAGAACCCTTAATTGGAAGATTGGAACAAGGTATCAGGGTCCGAAATGAGTGGAATCAACGTTAATTTCTTGTGAAGAAGACAAAATAAAAACCGCTCTTTTGGATAACTTATCTCAAATGATGATTTAAAAACTGAGTGAAACCTAGACTCCGCAAGATGGTCCTACGCGGTGAGCAGCACAGAAACAGGCACGTTATCAAAAGCAGATGAATCTATCAATTAGGAATGAAAAAAGTATATGATGGACTGTAGAAAGCAACATATGTACATATATCGACCTTGTCAAGAAGATTCCTTGAATTACAAGGGCATGTAGGAAAAATGCACGCTAGTACTTCGGCCTCAAAAGTTTTAGAATTAACCATAGAGGAACGCACTTCGAAGCAAGACGTGAGGCCTTGTGGGCATGCGAACAGGCTTTTAAACCAATCTGTTGCACACAGCTGACGGATTCACATACTTAGTATCCTTGTCAGTACATCATCCACAAAAGAATTAAAATACAAGCTTTAAAACTCGTTATGACTGTCAGCATGGCACCTTCAAAGCCAACGCCTTGGGTCTGGCCTTAAATAAGTTTCGAAAATCGTTTTTTTTTTCATTTAGCAAACAAGAAGGAAGTCGATTGTTACTGATTAATTTTAAAAATGTTTGAGCCTGATCTAGCCAACTCAAAACGTTTCAAATGTTGTCTCCTAAGTTGGGAAATTGGAATGAATGTCAGTTTGTGTCCAATTTCACAATAAACAAAATGTTTTACCCCTTCTTGACCGCACTGTTCGTACACACAAACATTTGTTTACTCACAAGACTTCATTCACAACGATGCATGGTATAGCCTCGTTCGTTTTTTCTCATTTCTTTTTTTGTCGGTAATCAGTCCTTGAATAGTCTATCTGCTCAAAGCCAAAGTGCTTGCTTCACAAAAACCCCGTTGTAACTTCCTTGTTTGGTTCCACACAGCCACGTTTATCTTTTGCTTTCTTATGTCTGGCTGCTTGCTTTAGTGTGGTTGCAACGAGTTGTTCTCCAGCTTGAGCATGTTCGTGATGCTAGTGTTGCATGAATAGCACAACGCCTTGTATCCTCTCTAGCTTGTATTATGTCTTTGATGTTGATTTACGTAAACAAAACGCTATTGCGGAAGTTGATGTGTTAACCGGCAACATGTCCTTGCTTTTGGTTCGTTGACCATTATTATGTTTGCATAGTTCACCGCTTAACTTTCTAGCAATACATTTTCTACTTTTTTTTACACATATTAACGGATTTTACAATTTTCTTTTTTAACTATTGTTTTCTCTTTTTGTTTTTACGCGAATCATTTAGGGTCGGATGCTAATTCATTAACATCAGCGTATATGTCAACGGCCGCAGGACTACCACAATTTGGTAGCACAGCTCTGTCCACATCACCATTGGCAAGTGTGGCATTAACCACAGCAGCAGCAGTTGCAGCCGGAAAACAAATTGAAGGTGAGTATCCCTATTCTCCTAATCATTTTTATCTCTGCATGTTTATGTGTATATGTGTGTGTGTGCATAGTGAATATGCATTGCATTAGGGACAAGCGGAAAATAATCCATAGTAATTAAGCAATTTATATCCGCGTGTGTACATCAATCAATCTCGTTGATGCTTTAGGTTTATTGGTCCTGCGGCAGGCATCAGAATCAGGAGCAGCATCAGAAACCGCAGTAGAGGACAACCATTTGCTTGCATAGAAAAGGCCTGTTTGGTTCGTTCATTGAATTAATGTTTTATCGGGGATTTTGTGTAGGCCAACGAGGCTATTTGAGCGTACTCGCAGATTAAATAGGATGTGCATGTATGCAGAAAGGCTGGGCATTGTGTGTGCGGTTCAATGATGTTAGGTTGACGTGATTTAGTTAGATACGATGTAAACTACTGGTGCATTACAATAGAGATGTTGACGGTTTTCAAATTAACCGGCAACTAGTACAGAATTCAATCTTAGTTAACGGCTTATTAACTCGGGCAGAAGAATTATTACATCAACCCTGTTCCGATGGACAGTGGAATTTTTCAAATAATTCAACATTCGAAAATGTTGATGATGTTTAACATCAATTGTTATATATTTTAAAGAGAGTCCTTTAGAAAGTCACCATGAGTCGTATTTTTCTCTTTTTATAATCCAAGAGCGTTTGTTTTATCTTGTCTTCTTCTTAGGTATCCTTCTGGAACCGTCACATCTTTATTGATCGATCTGGTTCTTGTGAATGCATAGATCAATTCGCTAAAGAACAATACCCTTTCAAGGAACGTGGCCCATCTACATGTTTTTCTTAGACATTCCTGGATAAAGTTGTTTACTTGAGGGAAAAATACTTGAAATATCACACTCGTTTTGCTCTCGATTGATTGCTCGTTATCAGCTTGTTCAACTCGATCCATTAAATCCTACGATATGAATCCTTGATTTCAATAACACCACCAACAAAGCAAATGTCATAGTTAGGTTAGGTTAGGTGAAAAGGTGTCCCGTGGGACCCACTTAGGCTGTTAGCCCATTGTGATGCCTATAGAATCTCTCTTAGAGAGAATTCTACCCGCAGAACCATTTAGAGTTGTTTAAATATGAGAGGATTTTGCGAAGGGGTATTATCATTGAAATGATAGTGCCCACGAAATCTTCTTCTGCTATGGGAGAGCGCTGGACAATGGCAGAGGAGATGAGTTGTACTTTCCTCCTCCTCCTCATCCTTACAGCTTTTGCAAAAATCATTGAAGAGAGCCCCTAATCTTCTGGCGTGTTGTCCTAGTAGGCAATGGCCTGTGATGACACAAATCATGGTGCGAATTTGTATTCTGTTGAGAGCAATAATCTCCCTTGACTTGTGGTCGTCAATTTCTGGCCACATAAGTCTGGTGGAGTGACACGTGTGACCGTTTTTCCACCTGGAGTTAATTTCTCTAGTTATGTTTTGTTTGATTATGAGTTTCACTGTACTGTTTGGTATACCCAAACCTTTGTTATGAGAAGAAATCTCTAGGGTCGTACCAGATCTGGCGAGTTCGTCGGCTTCGCAATTACCAGGGATGTCACTATGTCCAGGCACCCAACAAAGGTGAATGTTAAACTGCTCAGTCGTCTCATTAAGAGACGATAAGCAGTTGAGGACCGTTAGAGAGTTATTGGTGACATTCGATAGAGATTTTAAAGCTGCTTGGCTGTCGCTGAAGATACAGACATCCTTAGTAGATACAATGTTCCACTTCAGCCATGAAAAAGCTTCCTTTATCGCCATTATTTCCGCTTGGAAAACACTACAGTGATCAGGGAGGCAGAACGCCTGGTTTATGTTAAGTTTGTGTGAGTGTAAGCCGCAGCCCACACCTTCATTGGTTTTAGAGCCGTCTGTATAGATATAAATCTGTTTATTAACGGATTTAAGGAATCTATGCCAATCCTCCCGTGGGGGAATTGTTACCTTAAATGCCCTTTCAAAGGAGTTGAACGGGAGAGTTCTATCAAATTTGTTTGGTAGGTTGTGGAATCCGTGTAAGATGCGGGAGTTCCAAAGCGAAGTTGCTTTCAGACGGGCTACTGCGTTTACCGCAACTTGCTTGGCTAAGGAATCCAAAGGTGTGAGGTTCAGGATGGTCTCTAGCGCAGGAGAGGGGGTTGATCTTAGGGCCCCCGTGATGTAGAGACAAGCAAATATCATACAGCACGATCTTTCTAGACCTTCTGATGAAAGGTATTGTATTGACCATGTAGCTTTTATACAATTACCAACATTTATGTTTCAATGAAACTGTTAGGTTCTGGTATTTTTGAGTAAAAGCCCTTGATGCATAGTTGCAACTACCGTCCAATTTTTTAGCAAAATCAAAAGTTTCGAGCACTTTTCGTCACCTGAACATCGAAATACACAACCTTCTAGGAAATTATGAATGAGAATTCAATACACGCATTACCGCAATTTGTCGATTTCTATAAAGTCCTTCCATACAAAAAATGTACATCCACCTCCTTACGTGCATCTAAATCACGTATGAGTAACCTCTCCTTACAGCCAACCATCTAATCGAATTTGTGGTTGGATTACTGAAAGCTTATGGTCATCATATCATTTCCACCAACCAAACGATCATTTTATCCTTCGGTCCACTTCGGATGCGTTCAGAACAGACATGAATCCGTAATAGCTTCCCGAGTTTCCCCCCGGTAATATTGGAAAATTATCCAAAAGACAGAAATGAATTGCAAAAAAAAAGAACAACGGGAAAATATATGCACTTAAGATCATATACCATGACCCAGCTTCTTTCTCGAAACGTTATCAAAGGCACGATTCCGGGCTTGCCTGCCGAGATGCGATGACATAAGGACGACACAATCGAAACACTGTGAGTGCAATGGGGCAAAAGGCGCAGATAACCCACATTGTGCTTGCTCCTTATATCCTTGTTTTTTTCTTTTTTTATTCTTCTTTTCGTTGTTCGTTCGTACACATCCATTCTGTGGTTTGCATCATATGTGCACAATCATCGACAGCAACGATGAGGAGGACGGTGGTTTTGGATAACCCAGGACGATGCTGCTGCCTCCAGTTATCATTATTTTTGTCATCAAGCATTGCAAGGACACCCACACAAATCCATGTGTGTTACATCCTTGGGATGTGTACCTACATGCGGAAGAAAACTACTTTTCCCAGTCATCTACCGCACTCACACACACACACTTGAGAGCCGCGACCTACACAACGGATGCAACGTCTTTTTGAACGGAAAAGGAAAATGCAATATAGGAAATCGTTTCGGGATAAACAGGAAGAATGCGAAAGACGGTCGCTCAATGGATGTGTGTATTTGCCACCATCATCACCATCGTCGGCACTCTCGTTCCACTGCTTTATCTCCTGTGCGGTTGAATTATTATATTTTTCATTTTTTTTTCTTCTGATTTTTATCCTTTTTTTTCGGTCTCGGTGTTTGGTAGTTTGCCGTGGGATTATCGCATCCTGTTTTCTTGGAAGCGGTTTTGTGTGCTTTTGCTTTAATGGTGGATAATAAATTTCTTAAAACGGAAATTCACGAAGGAAATTGCGGGAAGGGGTTCGGTAATTTTATTTTATTGGCAATAATTTCCCTCGAAATTTGATGACGCGTTGTGGGGAAAATAATGTGATTTGATTGTATTGGTAATCTGGTTACGGTTGTCGCCTGCAAAACAAGAGACAAGGGGGCGTATGAGTAATCTTTTTTTTTTACGATTTTTCCTTTTCGTGGTGATCAATGGCATTCGCAATGTGTTAGATATTCAAAATTTTGTGTCAGATATTCCATTATTTTTGAATATTTTATGAATAAATGTGTGCATCTAGCTATAAATTTATTTATATTTGGCAAGTGACGATGCATAACGCTGAATAATCAATTTTTTAGTGAAAAGATTAAATACATATTTTTGTATTGACGCCTACGTGTCGGTCGCTGAATTAAATTTCAGAAATTTCATTAAATTAGTAAAAAGGAGAGACAACTGGAACAATGCACTCTTTGCAATCGACAGGTGTTTCCATGATTGTTGACAGTATTTTTGGTTTTAGTTTAATTTTATTTTATAAACTGTTTAACCCAATGGTTAATTTGTATGAACCAGCTGAAGGCAGTAAACTTAGGTTAACTACATATATGTACATTTGTATAAAAGAGAACATGTACAAATATAGGCTCTTTCATTAAGCGCTCCTATCTTTCAATTTAAATAAAACGAAGTGTGTGTGAGATATCATCGAAATTATTTATTCGTTTGAAAGGTCTATTGATGCCATTATGTATAGAATATAACATCGTTCAAATGTCCGCCGCGGGTTCTCTGGGTGGCGCACATCCGAAATGTCCAATTTTCCATGACAATTTCCAATTTGACCGATGGCGTTGTTGGCTTTGAGGGCCACTGTGGTTTGTGGCTTATTCGCATAGACCTAAGACTTCAGAAAACCCCACAAGAAAAAGTCTAACGGGGTCAAATCGCACGATCTCGGTGGTCAGTTCACATCACCTCCACGTGAGAGAACCATGCCCTCGAATCGCTCGTGCAGAATATCCAATGTGGCGTGAGCTGTGTGGCACGTAGCGCCGTCCTGTTGAAACCACATGTCGTTGGTGTCCATATCATCCAATTCAGGCCAAAAGAAGTTGGTAATCATCGACCTTTAGGCCTGGCCATCATCGTTCTTAAAGAAATGTGGACCGATGACGCCGCCAGCCCAAAATCTACACTAAACAGTGACTTTTTCGGGATGGATTGGACGCTCTTGGATCTCATGTGGATTGATATCGTCTCAAATTCGACAATTTTGTTTGTTGCCGTACCCATTCACACAGAAATGGATCTCATCGCTGAAGATGATTTTTTCGAACGGAACGTTGCCCGACAGAACACCCATTTTGATAGAACAATTTTATTATTTACACGTGTTGTTGAACGCTATATCCGTCCATGGTGATTTGGCAAAATAGACTGAATAAATGACAGCCAATTGACAGATGTAGCTTCAACAATATGGCCGCTATCAACTGTCAAAGTTCGGAAGTCCCTATTGGAAGACCCTGTATGTACTTGATTCTAAAGAATATTTTAGAAATTATTCAGTCAAACCTAGACAACAATTCGTATATAGAAGAATACATTAGGAAAATGTCATTTACCTCCACCATGGACAATGGTTTTAAAGAAAAACAGAGAAGGCGCTACAGCGGTCGTGTTTGTAGATACAGTCGACTCGCGATAACGTAAACACTGGCAAACGTGAACACCGGCTAACATGAACACTTTTTTTTTTACATTGACTACTCTAAAACGTGAACAAACCCAATGCTCTATAGTGTGAACACAAATTTTTCGGTTATAATCACAAAATAACAATCAATTTTTCGATGAATTCTTACAAAAAAATCATAAAATAACAGTAAATTTCCGCTGTATTCCTACACAAAGAAAAGAAATTTTGTTTGGCTATGTATTTCGTGGAGATCTCCGTCTCTGTTCTGTGTAATTGTTATCAAGTTTCGTGCTTCAATATGTCTGTCCATATGAAGTCAACATGCTTTTCGTTCTAGGATAAAGCTGAAATTATTGAACAATTTTGAGAAGGCTCAACTGTGACGAGTTTGACATTGAAATATAACATTGCAAAGTCCACAATGTGTAGTTCCGAGTAGTTCAACCAAGTAGTGTCTCTAGGCTGCACCATTTCTCTTTATCAGACAAGATGGAACATCGGTCAAAAACAGATTGCCATATTTTCTTACAAAGCTCTTAGCTCCCATCTCTTCAGCTCAAGGCTTGCCGATGAACTCACCAGACAAGGAACTCAATTAAAGTTTACTTATTTGAGGCTTTTCCTTCAGCCACATTAAGCTGGCGCTGAAATCTTGGGAGCGTCAAGTGAAGTTCTCAAACTACAGACCTTTTTCTATCCAGAAACTTCAAAAATCCCTCAAACAGTAACAGACATTACTTACTCAACCACCATCTCAACAAGGTAGGCATAAGTCAGACGTATTCGTGCGAACAGTTGAAAGATCGAAGCACAAATTGTGCAAATGTTTCGCCATAGCTCAAAGCAGTCTAAAACACTTCTTTAGCTTCTTCTATTGTCATTGTAGGAAAACCTTGTTCAACACAAAAGATCTCTCTGGTCTCCGACCCTAATTCTGCTTTTTCATATGTACCTTCCGGTTCAATCCGAGAAGATAGCAAATCTGTTATAGCTGATATTCTTGGTCGCCATATACGATTAACACACATATAAAATCAGGAAAATAGGGTCTTGCTATTGGTCTTAAGAATTCTTAAATTCTAAATTAGCCTCAATATTCTGCGCCTTAATATTCGTAAGTCAATTATTGTGAGGAATGTTACAAAACAGCCGTTCTGTTGGAGGGTTCTTACGCAATGAAGAAAAGACTTTAAAACCTTTGATCATTATATTCCTTAAATTTGACCACAGATTTGTGGTCCTTTTTTTTTTTTTGTTGGTACCTGCCGCTATTTGTCCTTATTCATCGTTTCTGATAATGTATTGCAGATCTAATGGATCGCACTTGTATCTGTCTAATGTGTGAAGGCATACTCAAACACTTGGGCAGCACCGGGCGTGCACAGGGTGAGTAAACTCTTCCAATCCGTTCTTAATTATTTAAAGGTGTCCTTATCAACACCTTTTTAATTCGTTCGTTCTTCTTTTAACTGGACACACTACACATAAGTGTTTATTTTCAATTGATACGCCTGGTGCACAATGTAAAGTAAATCTCTCTGACTTAGATGGGTATTTGTGGCCTAATTCCCATGACAAATTTACATTGGTGGTTCCCCTTATCTCAACTTGTTGATGCAAATTTTTAAATTCCCTTTAAAGGCAAAAAAAAATAAAAAATATCTATTCATCCACAACGCTGGTTATAATATATACGAACGTCTTTCATATGTTGGCGAACCAAGAGAGTATACATAGGATGCTTCACGGTTCACTGCTAACCTAAATTCTTTACACATGACGTAGCGTTCCATTACCTTGTGTAAAACGCGTTGATGGTGGAGGCCGAGCAAAGGAGTGAACTCGAGCGACAAAAATAATAATATGACGCTAAATGAAGGATGTGTAGAGCCAGGTAGTAGCCATACTAAGGTGGTATGAAGCGGAGGCGGCTGGTTGAATGGTTTTGATGTCGCAAAAGAGCGCGCGAGGAGAACGGAATCGCGTAACAAAAACGTGACTAAAAATGTAAAAAAAATGAAAATACCCGTCACATGCATGCATGGATTCTGGTAAACACACTTGGAATACATTTCCATAAAAATAGAATTTATATTTTCTACACCCTATTTGCGTGTGTTTTCTATTTTTTTTTTTTTTTTTGCATCGCGTTGTCCTTGTATTCGTTGCAGAATTGCGGAGGTTTTGGTTTCATCTGAACGCTTAGGTGAATGTACCGGCAAATATTGTAAGGGTGTCACTAGGATATGTATCTGAAACTGAATATCACTGACTGACTCCTCATCTTCACCCAAAATGTGTTATTCACTGACTTTGTACAGAGTCAGTGAAGGAGAAGCAAAAGAAAAGTGTATGTGTGTGTGTATTTTGAAATTTTACGAGATTGAAATTTTCCTTAAAGTGGTCGTTAAACTAAATTACCGAAAACTTTAAATATGCAATGGGAATTTTACACCAGCATCCTGTCGAACATGAATTCCTCAGCTACTGCTGCTGTTATTAAAGTGAAAGTTGTGAAAATTCCACTCCGGACTCATAGAGCAGAGCTCGATGAAGTGAAGTGGCAGAGGGTGATTTGTTTTGCATGTGAAAGCCAACGCCATTTTTATGGCAAAACATTTTCGATATATACTCAACGTAGCTATCGCACAAGTAGCGTTTTCGATCGCTTATCGCAATTTACACAAATTTGGAGATTGTTCATGTGTGAGAAATTTGTTTTTCCCCTCTTCCTTCCCCCGCTCCGGCACACGGAAATTGACATTGATTTTGACTGAAAATCGATTTTATGGAGATTGAAAGATAGCGGAATGGAATTTATTAAAAATAAAAAAAAACAGATACATCAATGGAGAAGGAAGATGACAAAGAAATTTGTAGATTCACCTATCTGTAGAGAACGTGACAGGAATATAAAAAGGACTCATCGAGTATTTTCAGTTCAGCTATTCGTAGTCAATCCTTCATTTGGCAGAAAGCTTTGTTGAAATTGGTTTCTATCAAAAGAGAGAGACTTATTAGGGAACAAAAATCTGTTTAGGATGACCTTGCCTTTACGGATGACCTGACCTATTTGTTGACAAAGTTTATAAAGGTGTGAATAGATTCTTTTAACAGTATTTTGAAGGGGTTGCAGAGATTAACCATGAAAAAGTATTGATAACCGTAACTTAAAGTGGTGTGTACATTATGGCATTTTTTCACTTTAACTTAAAAGTCTTATTGTGCTGCTTTTTGAATATGTTCGTACAGTCTACAGGATATTGACTTTTGGAATATCAATAACCTTTAAGAAGTCCCGATAACAGAAGTCTCACAAGTCTCTCTCTGTCTACTCGGATTCCCTTTAGCATTTCCTCCGAAAGAGAAAACATCTGTAAACGTTGAGAGTTTCCATTTGTTTAAATGTTTGAGTAAGGCTTCAAGATCAGCCTTTCCATAAATGTTTGACAACAGTTCGCCACTTCGCCACTCTCTTCGAGTCATCTCCAAGCCCTCTAGGGTTACCTTACAGTGTTGGTACTCATCAGGGTTAACTTTGCGAGACTTGGGAAATAAAAAAAGGTTCGGATGCACACAGTTTTTGAAAGATTGTGAAATGTAATGAAAAGGAACAACACAGTTTTGTAAAGCAAACTCTGCGTAAACACAAAAACATTTGTTGTAAATTAAATAACTATTAGTTTGTTTATTTATTCGTAATTTATCCTTGCTTTCAAAAGTTGTTTCGTCCTGTCTTGCACTGCTTTGATTTGATTTAGTTTAAATAATATTTCTTGTTTTCTATTTTTCAGGACCTGAAGGATGCAATTTATTCATCTATCATCTACCACAAGAATTCACCGACACAGACTTGGCTTCGACTTTTCTACCCTTTGGCAATGTGATTTCCGCTAAAGTTTTCATCGATAAACAGACAAATCTCTCGAAATGCTTTGGATTTGTTTCGTTTGATAATGCCGAATCAGCCCAGGTGGCAATAAAGGCGATGCATGGCTTTCAAGTTGGAACAAAACGTTTGAAGGTTCAACTGAAAAAACCAAAAGATGCCTCGAAGCCATACTAGGTAGGTGTAGAACCATATGCTGACACGCAATCCCATTGGGGCAGAGAACAGCAACCCAGCTTATGTTTTCTTTTTTTAATCGCTTCTACCATTTGATTTACTTCATTATTTAGTTGTTTTACTATAACATTGTTGTGGATTTTTGTTGTTTCCTTTTTTTAATTTTTGCTTAATTTTCTTTACAAACAATATTTTTCTCTTTTTTTCAATATTATTTTTTAGATTTTAGTTGTTAATTAATTTTCTGCAAATATGACGCAGTTTGAAGTTTTTCTATTTTTTTTACGTTACTTAATTTGATTTTATCAAAACATTTGCTCGAGTTAATGTTAAATGTAACAAATTTTAAGCGTTAATTTATCTCTAAAGTAACATACATACATATAACAAATGGTACATAACATGTATCGAACGAATTTAAAAATGGAGCAGCATTGTAATAACAGGTTATTTTTAAATGCGCTTCGATTTTTCTGTTTCATGTATCTCTGTGGCGAAACAAAATCTTGAAGATTTTAGTTGTTAAGTTATAAAACAAAAACTAAATTGAATTTTAAATGAAGTTTTACAATAATTAACTTAAAATTGTATAACATATCTACATGTTTCAGCTCTCAAACGAATAATGAATTTTTATTGAAATTTGAATTGTTAATGTGAGCATTGTAATTTTTTTTTTTTTGGAACAGTGACACATGATTGATTCTGTTTGATTCATGTTTTATGAAGTTTTTTTTTTTTTTTTTGAATATTATTTTTCTTTGTTAAATATAAATATATCGACATGTTTAAAATATTTATACGCTTATATGCTTGTATATACATGTTTGTTCGTCGATTTAAAAAAAAAATAAAAAATAACAAAACATGAAGGCAGCTTTGAAAGCTAAATATTTAATAAACAAATAAATGCAAATTGTATAAGTTCTTGTTTTGCGTTAAATAATTTTATATATTTATTGGCTTATTTTCCTTCTTCTTTTTGCTATTACTTTGTTGTAATTTTTAAGCTTATTTTGAACGTGAAAAAAAAGTATGATGATGAACTACTCGTACATATTACTGTTCTCTATCCGTAATGTAAGCAGATATTTTTTTTTTCTTGTAGTGAATTAATAAAGCTTTTGTTTCTCTTGTTTATATTTGCATTTTCTTTTTGCTTTTTTCTTTTATTTATTTACCTATCTTTTTTAATTTATTTTTTTATTTAACTTTTTAAGTTAGAAAAAAAGTCGAATTAGACTTTAAGCGTAATTATTAAGCTACAGTCAGGTGTGGCCTGGAGCTCAACCAACAAGACTGTCCAGTCAAGTGGAGCCTATCTGCCTCCAGTTTTACACATTAAATTGGATGAGGCCCATCAATGCTTTAAAAGTAACATCCCGTCCAGTTAAATTATTACACACCGTGTGCGTTTGACTACAATTTCGCTTGGGAGTATCAAATCTATCAGAATGGCATCGCACACTAATGAAGGTTAGGATAGGTTAGGTTTGTAAGTAGGAGAATGGGAAGTAATCCTCTATGCCACACTCAGGTCAATATAGATTCATTGTTATACCCATAGGTGGGAAAAGATATCCCTTGTTAGTAAGCATAACTTGTGGTCGAATAGCTCTCCTATATCCTGAAAGACGTGTCGTCCGAGGAATTTGTTTCTTTGGTGGTAGAGACTTGGGCAGTGATAAAGAAAGTGGGTTATATTCTCATGAACTTCCTCATCACCAAAATCCCTACAGAGGTCTTATTCCATAATTCGTATCTTTTGGTGTGGAACCGCTGAGTATTATGCCAAGTTATTACTTCTATAATGGTAGATAGGGAATATAGGACAAAGCTTCATTAGGTTGACACAAAGATCTAAAGACCTCCACAAATTGTTAGTTTTTCTTTTTTCCTTCTAAGAACTTAATTGAGGAAAGCAGTATGTGCATCAAGTGGTCAATTAGCTTGATCCGGGCTCTTTTTTTTTTTTTTTTTTCTGTCGGGGTGTTGGAGCACCACGCTGGTGTACCCAGACACAGATTAGTGTCGAACTTCTTCTTGACAATTCGTCAACATTTTAATTTCATGGTATGCCCTCGTGTCAAGTGACCCAGCAGAGCGCGGTTATTTAAAGATCCCCAAATTGCAGTTTCAGTTCAGTTCAGTTCAGTTCAGTTCATTTCCAGCTTCAAGAGAGCTTGGGCAATTGACTTCTCGAAGTCATTCTGTTTTGGCGTCACCGGGCTAGATGACTTTTGGTCTAATCATCCTAACCAGCTGTTTTTGTCCTTCATCTACTGCGCTGTTCCTCTAGGTTGAAATCGAAGACAACCATCTTAGTAGAAAGATTTAAACTTGCCGGGCTATGTCATTATCACTGTAGAGCTCGAATAGTTCGTCAGTGAACCTTCGGTTCCACAGGCCATCAATTCTGACGGAATCAAAAATCAAAACTGAGAAGCATGCGCGCAGAATGCAACTGACTTTAGTAAGTAGGAGATCATGCTGCTTAATAGGGCTATGTGCCAGATTGAAAAGAACGCTTCAAATATTTTCAAGACCATGACTATTGATTCCACATCAATCAAGTTTTCCTTCTCGATGCTGGCACTAAAGTTAAATTAAAGAATCGTTCTCTTGATAAATTTCGTCGACATGGTTATAAACTTCATTCGTGTGGAATGTTAGCATACCGATGAGCCTTTAATGCTTAATAGCTTTCATATAACTCTCCAATGAATTTTTCTAGCGAATTAAGCCCTATTCAACAATTTAATTAGCTTACTTTTGTTTTACATAATTATCAATTCAAAATCGGAAAAATGTCCACCAATCATAGATAATAATGTTACACCTTTAATCGCAAGCAACCAAAACATAATTAATTCGTTAAATATTTCATAAGTGACTTTGCTGTCCATAAAATGACAGCAGTCCAATGGCACTCAATCAGAGATTAAATCATAAAACCATAAGGACCATCAATAAACTAATACATTATTAATGTGAATCGATAAAAAAAAAAAAAACATACAGTAATCATATTTAATGCCAGAGATCCTTGACTCCGACATTCACAATCCTTGTTACGCTTCGCAACACATTCACATTTATAATGAATCCCAGGATTTCTCATATGGGTTTACGTAATTAGGTGTCGTGTAATATTTCGCATCGTCAGCTTATTTTAACTGTTTTGTGGTGATAAATGTAGTAAATTTAGTCGGCACATAAAAATTGAATAATAAAATTAAATCAATAACAGATATGTATGTATGTATGTACATGAACATATACAGTTTTTTTTAAATAACTTTCACAAGGAACTATATGAAAGTCGTCGATACAGACAGATTCAGAACGTTGCTTTTAGTCAATTTGCTACTATTCTTGTGTCCTATCAACAAAACTGCATTAGTTCTTGTGTCAAGTAGAGAGCCTTTGTTTTGGAAAACGAAAAGAGTTGGGAAAATTTAGATGCTCCTTCGCCCTGTTCCTTAGTGGAAGACCCTTTATATATCCATACCCAAACTTAACCTAACCCCTCAAAGTACTTAAGTTTTCCAGAAGTTTTACTCCAGGGTGTACACGCATTCATTTATTAAATAACAAGTGTTAAATTTCACTTTGATTAAGTTTGTTATCTCTATACGCACACACACTTGCATAATTAACTATAGTTCTGTTGAAATGAATACAAACGTTAATAGAATTTTCATATCTTTTCATTTCTCAGTGAAAGATATTGAATTGACACCCCATTTGTTGAGTGAGAACTCACCCAAGCCGAGATTAATTATAGCAGCTCGTAATTAAGGGTTAATACACCTCCCTGAGGCCAGACACAAAAGATTAAGTATCCATTCTTGTTGGACATACTCTCCACAATGGTTGTCATTAATTAATTCCATAAACCCGGTTTGCATATAATTAGAGCGCGTTGCAAAGGGTACTCGCACCGGGAGCCAGGTGTCGGTGGATGAGTTTTTCATAAATCGGATCCTTTTCAGGTTGTATTCCAAATGTTATCCTTTCCGCTGGCGCACACACCACCCATTACCGGGTTCGTGTGAAATATTTTCCTCGAATTGGAATTAAACCACGCGCAACAAGCAATTATGAGCATCGGAATGATTCTCGAAAATTCAATTTTGAATGCTTGCTGCGTACCGTAAATATTTCTTCTTTTTGGCTCCTCAACTTCCGTTCGAGCCCGAACAAAACTTACCTTTTATGCGGTAGTGGTGGTGGTTTTGCCCGTTGATAAGGTGGCATGGTAAAGCTGTAATCTAATAAATTGCTGGGGGTGTAAAATTTTCACACACAATACAACGCAACACAACGCAACGGGTAGCATTAATCAATTGTAAGACACCTACTCGAAGTTTTGAAAATTTAATTACTCGCCTCGGCCTCTGGCATTTCTGACATTTCTCATTGCGGTGGGGGGTGGTTTGCAGCAGCCCACCCTCTGGTTTTCTGGTTCTAATAAATTTCACGTCTAATGAAATATCCGGTGTAACATCAGCCAGCGGTGGGCAAAATGAAAAGATTAGGGATTCTCTGGTTGGAGAGGGTAGTTTTTTTTTGGCTTCTTTTCTCCATTCTTTTATCCGCTTTCAGAATCAGAGGGTGTAAGAGTTTTATTAATTCTAATTTATTTTCCAACTGTCCACAGAAGAATGGAAAAATGAGCGGATTGTTTGATAAGATTGACGCAAGGGTAGAAGGAAATGAGGAACCACTTTTTTTTAAATTAATTTTTAAACACGTTGTGTTTAAATTTTGTTTCATATTTATTTTTTCTCTCATTTCACAATCTGGTGTGAGGAGAAAAATCGTAGATAAATAGGGATTGATTGGAAAAGTAATTACGAGACGGAAATTGAATGGGGTATCTCATCAATCTGAGTTATTTGCATCAAATTCAATGGATGGAGATTATGATGGCGATACTTAATTAAAATTTATGACTGAGAGGTGGATAGATGTTTTTATTTTTTTCGAAAAGTTTGTTTTTCTTTATTTAGAATGAATTGAGAGAAAAGCTTTCAAAGTTTTTAAAACACAAATCGTGCTACTTAAGACTAATCACGTAATTTAAAGTTCTAATTGTTTTTCCATAAAAAATCCGTTTTGAGAAATTAAAATGGAAGCATTTAGGACTTTTGAAATAGCATTACTTTACTAATTTTTTTGCGAGTGCTTTTCTCATGTCCTAAGAACTTCCTTATCCTGAGAAAACTCATAAGATCGTCTAATATCCAAATGAGTTTCAGGGTTCAGTCAAGCATGGAGGCTGTCTATGCTTTAACACCCCCACATTTAGTCCAAGATTCGACCCAAATAAACATACAAAACCAACGAGCACCAATATCGCTTACGTCTCTCCTCTTGTCTCCATAAAGTCGTGGTCTAGTATAAGGGTTATTCGTAGAAGAAATGCTTCCCTAGGAAATTTTTTCTTAGTAGTTGTTCGATGGGAAACACTCGAAGCCATCATTTCAACGTAATAGCACTTCGGATTGAAGCTCAGAAACGCAGTTTGTTTCAAGTTTTTTTAAAGCCCTTTCTCTGGTCCTTATTAATTTCTGTCGCACTTATTCTAAGTCTTGCTGAACAACTTTCAGGTGTCAGTTAAAAATTGTCAGGATATAAATTATGTATTAGACACTTGTAACCCGCATTTTATGTTATTAAAACATCTATTGCACATGAGTATATAGGTAATTAACACACCACTACTTCTTTTCTTCCTTTTCTTTAAAATTCTTATATTCTTTTATCACCCCTTCCATTCTGTCCCCAACTGAAAACAATACTTAAAAGCCCAATGATTTTAATCAAGCGACAAAAAGTTTCTCAACAATGTAAATGAAAAAACAAACTCCTTTTAAAAACCACAATCTCGAGAAATCTTAAGAAAATCTTTACTCCTTGTGAATTCTACGTTACGTCCTCGGCGACTGCTGTTTGTCTTTCTTTTTACTCGACCAAAGAACGTGACCTCATCAAAGATCTATCTCCCTTTTAACCCACAATCTAGTACTTCTTTGTAATGATTTTTCACAATATTTTTCCAAAGGCACCTTCCTTAAAGGATGAAAAGGAAAACAATGATATTAACACATTAAAAAAAAGTACGTCCTTCTTCTGCTAACATCTTTTTAGATCATTCGCCCACTAAATGAAATGAAAATTTCTTAATTAATCTGATGAAACTGTCCTAGCACTTGAATTGGATTAAACGATTTTCTCAAGGATTCTTCACGCGCACTAAATTGCATCTACGGAAGTAGACAGAGAAAGAAAAAAAGAAAACAGAATTCGAAAGAACACACCAAAGAGAAAAAGAATTTCTCTGTGCTTGTCTTCTGCACAAGCTTCCTTCGTTTACAATAACATTCCATCCTTTGATACGAGTACAGAACTTAAGATTTTCGACTTTATAATACGGAGAGTAGTGGCCGATTTTTCGCTTTATCCTTTTTCTTTTTTTGTTCCTTCTTTGCAGAATAAATTGCAAAGGCAATGTTAATTCGTTTCATTTTAAAAGACAAAAGTAAAACATTCGTTTAATGTATTTGTTAAGTCAATGAATCGGATTTCTACTTAATGAAGAAGGACTAGGAGGAAGGAATACTTGTTTGCTTATGCCCAAGATTTTTCTTATCCTTTTCTTTACTCTACACTTCCTTTCTTTGTGCACACAGTGAAGGTTGGTCTGACGTGGGAATCTTTTGGAGTTTTGTTGCCTGAGTTAGATTTATGGTAGTGACTACTTAAAATAAAATGTTTAAGTAAAGAGTTGCCTTTGTGGTACGAAAATATTTGTTCAGGGATGATCTGGGAGAGTGAGGATCTCTAGGAGGTTATGACTTTTTGCTGTGAGGTTGAGGCAATGACTTCACCCGAATAAAGACTTTCGATTGGGCGTTTCAGTCTTGTCTGCGTTTAAGAAAATAATTTACAAGGACGTTCTCGATATCCTTCGTTAAAGCAAGCAGATGAATCACACTGAGCAAAACTTAACTTGAAACCATCAACCTTTTACATGAAAAGATATGAAATATTTTCTTTTCCCAACGATGTTGTAAGAAAGCTTAGGATCCCAATTGTAAGTGGAGGCATAGGATCTGGAACACATATTCTGCCTGCCAATGTCCAGAAGAGTAAAGCTGCCGCTAAAGCTATTACTATCAACATTGATTCCAAACTAAAGGCATTTTAGGCTAACAACGAACAAGATACTGTTGGAAGGTAGACGCAATGCTTGTATCAAGTCTGAATCAGATCGCAGTGTTGCCTCTGGACAGTTTAAAAAATTGGACGGGAGCCTTATTTTCGTTCCGATTTTGACGCCAATAAGTTTGCTGACTTTAGCTGGCAGTCATTTTAACCTAATCAATCTACGATCACCTCTTCATCCAATATGACTACCCTATTGCCAGTGTTGTGCCTATGCAGTAGAGATATTTGAAGAAATAATTTAAAAAAAAGGTGTGAGTGGACAACGCAAGTAAGTTGTATTTGAATTTTTATTTTTTTTTATAACTAGCCCGCTGACTACCCATAAACTAGAGCACGGTCATTAGAGAAATTAGAGGAGAGATTACAGAGCTATGTAGATGATTCCTCATTCTTGAAGTACGGCTGAGGAAAGAATCTCTATATTTAACAGTACGTCCGAAAGTAGGCTTAAGGGTAAACTGATGTACATTCGAAGTATGACGAGTATTGCGGTTGATATAACCAAAGTATAGGTCTAGTTCACTTGTAGATTTTTTTTATTTTAATTTTATTTTTTCTATTTTATCTCACTTTTCATTAATTTGTTTCTATTTTAGTACCATTGTTACCTTTTTCAATATAATATTTCAAGGTACGTTTTTCTAATAAAAAAAAATAAAATTGTTTTTTCTAATTTAGCATTTGCCCTCTAAATCGAATCACAAACGGATCTACGAGCAATTTAAAGAGATGCTACAACTCTGGAAATCCTTGAAATAGTAAGTATCATGTTTATTTGCTTGATTTTTTTTTTTTTGATCTTGATCCTTTGCTGACATTTAAAGAAAACAAAAATAAAGCAAAGAAGTTCAAGTTATACTTCCTAAAAAAAAAAATGTAGTGATATTTGAAAAAAGAATTTTTTTAATTTTTCTTTTCCAGAAAGCATTCCTCATTCTCGGTGACAAACTGTAAAATAATTTTGTATAGAAACCAAAAACAAACATGGAAATTTGTAAATATTTTTTTTTCTTTTTTTTTATTTAAACTTAAGAAATCTTTAAAAAAAAATTGGAAAATTTTTTTTAAAACGCGCACTGACAAATCAAGTTCTTAAAAAAAAAAAAAACAAGAGAATATAAATGAAGACAGTAAAAAAAATTTTAAATAAAGTTAATGTGTGATTAAAAAAACAAAAATATTAAATAATTAAAATGAAACATTGTAATAATGAAGGATGAAAATGTAAATAAATAGAGATTCATGTTGATTTGCTCTTAGATTGGACAACATTTTATAAGACTTTTCATTAAATTTGCGCCAGTAGGACTGAAGACTATATAGTTTTTACTTTAGGTTTTATGATAATAAGGTGTGGAACCGTATTCTGATTAAAGATTATTGCGGACAAAAAATTTTGTAAAAGAAACAAAAATTATTTCTTATATTTCTATGTGCAAAGCTTATGAAAGGAAAATTATTAAAACTAAATTTGAATTTTCAAACTCATTTCCACTGTTTTCGGTATATTTTCGTTCCTACTTTTATTTTAATATTATTTTTGAGTTTAAAAAGACTTTTAACATTGTTTTCATAAAATTACTTGCTGACTTTTAAACGTTGTAATATTGGAAATAGGACTAAGGTTCGGTTGGGTTATCTTAAGGGCAAACCCTGTTGGACCGGCATCCAGTACAAGGCACCAGGATACAAAGATAATGTCGGGAATCGAAAAAAAAGGACGAACTTGCCTGAAAAGGGTCGCCAATTCGCAGCGTGTATAGAGAAAAAGATGCGGGAATCATAATCGGGGCTAGTAAGCGATGTTGTCATCAGCCTTAAATAGTAATTATCCCAGCAATTTCTTGGAAATACGATTTGTAGCATGTATCCTCACTGAGCACTGCCCAAAAGGAGTTCTCTCAGAAAGGTTTGAGCTATTCTATACCGACTACTGTAAGAAAAGGACAGGGACGAAGAGAAAATAGACATCGGGAGATCGAATACCCTCGGTAGTAGCTTCATTGATGGGTTGGAGGACCTTCAAATCAATGATTTCAGAAAAATCCCAAGATTCCTATGCCGTTTTGAAATAAGTCTTATTCATACTTGCTCTCATGAATAATTTTTTATAAGTACAATGGACTCTCCTGTGGTTCAAATATTGTCTCAAGACACTCAACGACTCAACTAACCAATCATCCAATATAAAAATACTAAGTCTTGGAGTCCGGTTGCTAGCAACTTGTAGATGACATTTTCGAATATGTTGCCAGCTCGATAAAATTCAACTGATTTTAGATTTAGTTGTGAAGTTTCTTCCTCTGTTTTAAAAGATCTAATTTCCCTAATTTTTTGCATTAGAAGGCATTTTTTGTAGTTACTGGTACGTTAGCCAAGTTTGTCTGTTTCCGTCTTCAATCTTGGGCTTTGCTGGATTCCAATCTCCACTTGAGGTTTTCTTTTGAATACTTTTGTGTCATCACGTAGTTGTTTCTAAAAAATATCACTTCAGGATATGTTAGGAAGTCTATAATCTTTTCAGCTAGATATATGAGTATGTCAGTATGTAGATAAATCTCAGTGGGCATAGTACCTTTATACGGCCAAAGGTTAAGCCTGAAGAGATGCTCTTTTGGATGACAATCACCACTTATTACGCCCGCGATTCTTAGTTTCATCAGAGATTTCGAATTACAGAAAACATTTTGTCTGTGGCTTACCAAAAATCTTCTATGTTGCTTTGGAAATGGCTTCTTCTAACTCTATAGGAAGGGTCCTAGGTTCTGTAAATCAGTTTATAAATATTTCTAAATTTGATATGCAATCAAGAACCTTGTGAAGACACAAAGAATACTGCATACAAAATTGATCAGGAGCCAAAGAAACTCTTATTATTACTTTCCACGTTGTCTTATTTCTGAATTTTAATAAATAAAAATGTTACAAATTAAATTGAAAAAATAAAAAGAAATAGGTACTTTAAATTTTCGAAAATACAAAACTCAAGCAGTCTGAAGTCGCAACTAATTTTTTTTCTCAATTGTCTCACTAAAAACATTTTACTTGTACATATAAAAAATTGTGAAATTAATATCATTTTGCATTTCTAGTTATAAAATGATAGTATAAAAAATTATTGTAAAAAAAAAGAAATTAATAAGAAAAATTGTAATAGATTAAGAAATTTTATACAAAAAGGCTGTGTGTACTGAAATGTATATTTAAAAAAAAAGTATATATTATATAGAAAATAATAATTATATTATAAAAGAGGAGAAGAAAAAAATGAAAATATAAGTAAATGAATTATATATTGATATACAAAAACAAATTTCGCGAAAAAAAAATAAAACTTTTTAACAAAACTGATTATATGAGATTTTTCATTTATGTTTTAATTGAAATCAGAACTTGTTGAGTGATAGATGGAACGTAAGTGATAGTAATGAATAATGCAGTCATGTGTTCTGCCTCAGTCGTAAAGGTTTTGAGGACTTTTGGAAAGCTGCGTGAGAGAGGTAAACTTAATACGAATAAGCTTCTTTGTGCCCGCTATGACCTGATGTTGAAAATATTTAGTTTCTAAATGCTCCGGTAGAAACGAAACAGACCTTTCCAGATTTTTTTTTTAACTTGGTTTGAAGAAAACTGTTTCTCTTCAGGCATTTATTCATCAGCTGTCGTATACTCCAAAGCCTTCTGTTGACATCCTCTAGTGTTTAAAGAATTTATGAAAGCTCTTCAATTGTCCATAATGTCTCTTCGCCGCAGATAAATAAAATGTTTCTACGTTAAGTTCCTGTTGATTGTAGACAAGGATTCTAGTTAAGCTGCCTGCGGTCTTTTTAGCAGACAGACAGCATGAATAAACCTAAAGTAGATTAAAGGTTTGGAGAAGTTTTCCTGTCAACCCTGCCTACGAGGCTCATCGGGAATCTCGTTTCCGGTAATCCAGACAAGACTTAGCAAAATGAGTATTTCGACCGAATTCAAACCAGTTAAAGGAATATGGATTTGATATTTGGCCCCATGATTCTATATTATTAACTTTCTAACTTGTCATTTTTCGTGTCGCCATCGACTGAAACAAAACTTTCTAGATGAGGCTGCGCTATACAATTAATCATTCAAGACCGTGGTCAAATGCTATTTCTTTCTTCTGTGGTAATCCTTATTCAATGTCAGCAAGTAGCTTTCTAGACTCTTGTTGATAGAGAGTCCAACTGCCGAACCATCTCATTTCACTTAGTCACAATATGTTGAATTATCCTTCAAGTTGGAGTTCTGACAACTATCTCAAAAAGCCTATCTATCACTCGAGTATAAAAAATAAGTACGCGCTCTTGCAAAACAAATAAGATAATACAAACTCAATTTTGGAACCTTGAAAATATGCTCTAAATGATCTCAATTACACGATGACACAAGCCTTTCATAACGACAATGATCTCCCTAAGGATGAATCGCGATCTGTATTACAAATTGCTTTACATTTGAGCACAGATTGCGTGGGCCAATCATTACAATGTCCACGTGTCGGTAGACGCTCTACCCAATCCCACAAACAAATCTTATACCGTTGTAAGTTTAGTCAGGTATACCTATCTGATTTATCTATATTGCCAAGTCACGCACACTCAACTTTAAGTCAGTTTTTAAGTGACTTGGAGAAATCTCGTGCAACAAGCGATGATCACTCCATGGACATTTCTACGACCGGTAATAAACCGGTCCTTAAACACTGCTATAGCGCTGGATAAGACAAGCAAAATTGTACCATAAAGCGAACTTTAAGTGTGGAAATTCTGCAAAATTTATTACAGCCATTTGAAGATACTTGCTCCTTGCTCCTGCGTTGTCGGTAACTAACACTCTTGTCGAGGTGGCCCGGAAAACTGAACCATGACAAGGATGTAGGAAGAACTATATACAACAAAAGGTAGTCACTTGTATAGTAGTATGTAGAAGCAGTTTATGTCTCTCGGTTGTGACATTTGTCTTTTGTCCCCATGTATTCTTTTATTGCGCGCGAAAAATAAATTATACTAAACTCACCGGGGAAGCGAAACGAATGAATGAGGATGTCGAGGATGCGGATGAAGAAATAGAAACGGAATGAGTACGCGAACTCGCATAATGGCCTCACTTTGCATCGTCGCCAGCATAGCGTAGCGGTCCGAGGCATTGCTTCCTTCTGTCTTCGTTCGTCATCAAGACGCGATACCCCAGGAGGTTTCAGTGAATTCAGTGAATGATTCCCGACTCCTGTGACGATGAAAAGACACACACACACACAGGCACATAAGTAAACCCCTGCACCCGATGTGGGCCGAAAAGTATTTCAATTTCATGGTTTGTTTCTTTTGTTAAATTCTGCTCGTTGTCATTTTGATTGAGGGAACGTTCTGTTCATAATTTTCCTGTTCGTCTTCCTGAAGGCACACGATGAAGATGGCACTGGAGACGAAGATATAGATGACGATGGTCCCGATGATGATGATGATGATGATGAAGATGATGATCAGGATGATGGTGTTGTTCCGTCTGAGGAAAATTGATGGGAAACTTGGAATATTTAATATTTTGTTATTTGTTTTCCAACGTTGGCCTTATGCATTGCCATCTGGGATTTTGGAAGGAGTACGCAGAGCAGATTACATTTCTTTTTTTTCGTTCGTCCTTTTCGTGGGTAATGAAGTTTTTTTTTTTTTTACTTCGCCTGTGTTGTTCTATTCCACGAGGACAACGTAGCGAGGTGTGGGGAATTCAATTTTGGATGTTTATTTTGATGAAAGTTAGAGGCGAAGTGAAGAGGTTGAAGGTTAAATTGATGACTGAGGTGCGACGTGACGAGATGGTGAATAAAATTGCAAACAATAAAAAGTACTTAGCCAGTTCAGCAGGTTGGGAATATTTCAAAGTAAATAAAAAGCGTGTCATTGTGAGATTTTGCTGTGCAATTTCAATGAGACGGGAGTGCTTAGCAGGATACAGTCAAATGCAGATGTCGGAGGATTGAAAAAGTTATAAAAAGATGGGATTTGCGACACCATTAGAACAGTTTGCTGTTAAGAACGTGTCAAATGTTATTTTCATCGTGAAAAGCTTATGCACGAGGCAACAATTTCTTTTCGTTTCTATTAATGGTCGCTCTTCAGACAAAAAAGTCAATATTTTTGGGGATAAGACTTTGAACCAGATCTTTCACGAGCCCTCCCCCTTACTAGTAACTATCTGCAACACTAAGTTGGTTTGCGCACACCACCTTTTGTGTAGTTATTTGTGTCCTTGCGCAAAACTTGTTATTGCAATTGAACACGGAGAGCTTGGCATCACTACACAGAACATATAGTTCCTAATTGTAGTAGTTTACATTTTTATTCGCAATTGCATGATTTTAGGCGCATGATGCATGCAGTTGTCAAAATATTATTGCCTTGCATCAATTGTTTTGCAGTTTTGTGATTTGTTTAGAGTGTTTTTGTCTTTTTCTTTTATTATTAATAAAAATGAAAGAAAACGGATGAGAAAATGGAAAAAAGTTAGTACTAAACTATAAAATACATCCTGATTGCAAAGTATTGGGAAAGTGGACACAGAAGAGCATCCAATTGGTTACTACCCACGTGACGAACATACGAAGGCTTTTCAAGGAAGAAGACAAGTATTTCACTAAACAATTCGAAAGTCAGAGAGGTGAGCCAATAGATTTATTGATCACATTGCGTCCAACACATCGAGCGAATGAATATATATAAATGCTCAGGGCTAATAAGAGGTATAACAGCAGGTCTTTTCTCGGAGGAACTTAGACTAAACAGCTTCATAGGATTCCCAGACCACAGCAGCGTTTTCCAAGAGGAGGTCCTAGCAATGACAATATGCTAATAATATCACGGGAGGATATCACAACTTACATTGACAGCCAGGCGGCCATAAAAGCATAAGCTGCTACGCAGATAACATTGAAGCTCAGAAAGTGTTGCCGCGAAGAGCTTAAGCTTATTGGCAGGCAGCACAATGTAAAACGTTACTAGGCCCTGGTCACAGCGGAATAACAGACAAAGAAGCAGCGAATGAATTGGCCAGAAGGGGTTCAGCCCAGAACAAGCAGATGGTACGCTTAAACCTCCATTTTGTAATCTAAGAACAAAAATCACTAATGGTAGCAAATAACAAGTGGAAGTCACCAACCACCACCCGTGAGGTATCAAGAAGACTGTGGCCAGAATACGAAAACCAGTAAACAGAGTAGCAATCATACTGACCACAGCATGCTTATCCAGATATCATATGAAAAACTACGCCCGAATGATGACGATATATGCAGAGGATACGGTGATTTGGAGGCTTATGAGGATATGGCCCATTTCCTCTGTCACTGCCCAAACCTCTGTCAACTGAGCAACAGAACCCTGGGCAAATTCTTCTTCGAATACATCGACGAATGGATCACCATCAGATCTGCTCAAATTTGCCAGGGTGTCCAGATGGATGGAACCAAGGCACTAACACCACGGGGGAAAGCATATCATGGTTATCACAATGGGTCCACATGGACCTAAGCGTGATAAGGATGTCACTATTCTCATCACGCCGCAAACCGAATCTCACCTATGGCCAGACTTCAATAAATATTGTTCTAACAATCTCACCAAGCTCAGTCGAAAGGAAATACGAATCATTTCAAATGAATTTTTTCAATTTTTATTTTCCGGAAACAATGCCGTTTTAGGTTGCTCCCAAATTAGAAGCTCCCATTACCATTTTGGATGTGTGCAATGGGTAAAACTCCGGACACTTAAAAGCCAACCAACCAAACAATGCTCTAATAATACTTCGAATTTCAACCCTAAAGTTCGAGAAGACAAGGAAGACCGAACCTCCATTTAAAAGACCAAGCAATTGTGAAAGTCTGAAGGTCTCGTCGAGCGATGTAGCAGCAACGTTCCTTCGTTTAAGAGAGGAAGGAATTCTGCGGTGTTGAAATTATTAACATCAACTACACAATTGGTACTTACAAGGCTCCAGGAGAAATATTCAAATGATTGTGTAGTTTGTGTGGTCAATCTCGGTAATAGTCTGAGATAATTGAGATTTGAAGATACCGAACCAATATATCTCGATTAAGGAACAATAGGCTACATACTAGGACAGATCCTAAATAACGGGCCACTAAGAACAATGCCATTGTTAAATGCCGTATCTTCCCTGAGGCGGGACCTTTATAAAATAAAAGTTTTACGGCGGCAGAAACAATGCAATACATGGAGTATTTAAATACATGGATGACAATACCCCTTCATAATTCTGACCTACACATCTCAAACACATTGGGTGTCATAAATAACAGCAGCGAGCGGTTGCAATAAACACACTTTATGGCACTCGGCGGCAAGGTGCCACTTTAATGGCAGGACGACAGCAAAACAACGGCGAAACAAAAGAACTGTTCAAGAGTCATAAACTGATCTATTTGGATCTACACATGTACCTGCAAGGAATTGTCCTAGTCGGTCTGTCTCTGTGATGAAGTGTCATAAATGTCTTAAACTCATATGATCCTCGATGCAGTAAAAAAGGGACACTCCACTAATCCACCGTTAGAGATTCAGACGTTGTGCAAATCGTAGATCCTCACCTCCGTTAATCCGTCGTAAAAGTAATATAAATCCACGATTTCAACAGAACTAATCCTCACTAATTACTTCGATCCCTACAAGCACGGTCACGTCATATTTCTCGGTCCACCCACGAAAATTAAATCGGATGCCGTGCAATTATGTCGCACGATTATATAAACCGTGGACTGTTAGTGACATCTCTAATTTCAAGTTCAACTCAGAAAGAAGACGCACGCAACTTTTTAAATTTGTTTCAAGATGATAAAATCAGTGCTACAGAAATCTTCACGGTTACCATGCCGTCCGTCATGGTTCCTGGTTGAAGTTCAGGAAGAGACAACAGCGGAGCTGTACAGCATACACTTGGCAGACATTTTAGGCGAAAGTATTGATGCATACGTTAGTAGAAAGGTGCGCTTCACCCTAGACAGAAGTGAACGCACCGGGATCGTTCGATTTGCGTCGGATGATCCCAAGAACATAGAGGACGAGCGGAGTCGTTTATTGTCTGAGAAATCAAACCTGGAAAGCATACAAGAGCCTTTAAAGGTTGACTTGTGGTGCTTGGTACGGCAAACGACAGACGAGAACAAAGTTCGCTTAATAACTGTCAGTAGCAAAAGACTAACTTCTGTCGAGAGCACTGACAGTAGAAGGAAGCATTTCCAAATGCTAAAGGAAGAGGCACGCATCCCTGTTATTCTGCTCCACATTATCGATTCGGAGCAACATTTATTCTTCGAGATGTCTTTTCTGAATGACATGTTTCTTCAGAACTACCTGGTAAGTTAATCAAAAAACATTTTTACACTTTTACATGTTTATTTTAACTTTTGTTTTTTTTTTTTCTTTCAGAATGAAGAAAAGGACCAACACGTGGAATTGTGGGGACTGGAGAAGGCCTTCTTCCTGGTCCAGTACTTTGAGGACCAATCAAATCTCATTTACACTATCGTGCGGTATAAGGACACTATATGGAAGGATCAAAATAACTATCCTAATGTGGTTGCCTATATCACCGATGGTAGTACGGTGAGTCAGAGTATTGATTTGCGGAAGTCTTACGAAGTGGAGGAGTTAAAGGCTCTATTGGCACAGATAAGGAAGTCATGTGACAACATGAACTATCCTCTGCTGCTTTCAAAACTTAAGGTTTGTATTTTACATCGACATCTAGAGGCAACCAAGAAGCAGTTTCAGGAAGCTTAGTTTCTCCATCAGCCACAGGCAGTCCCCAAAAGCAGTCATGGATAGGGGACAACGGCGTGAAGTTTTTGTCTAGTGTAAATAATTGTGAAAATTTAAAATTATTTGAAAAAATTGAAAATAAAATATTTTTAAAGAAAATTTCAAAAAAAATTTCATATTTTTTGCAAAATTTTCAGTTTGGTTTGACATTTGTCATTTGGTTTTCGTATTTCACTTTTAGTTTCGCTATTGATTTTTCAGATGTTTGACATTTGATGTCTTATGACATGAAAGTTGACACAAAAAAGTGATACATGGTGACAATCTGGATTATCATCTAGTACGGTGAAAACTTAAGGTTAGTACACACTTTTTGACTCTAAATTAAAATTCATTTAATCATATCTATTTTTTGCTTAAATAATCCTCACAGCTGAAGACAATCAACCTGGCAGTCCTTCACATAGAAGTGGTAAAGGAAAATAGACATCACCAACAAGAAATCCCTGAATGCCAAACAATGGATCAGTTTTGTTAAACTGTAAATAAAAAGTATTTAAATGAACATTTATAATCTCTGTTTATTTTATGTAAAATTTACAAAATGGATCATTTCTTTGACGTCTGTCACAACAAGTTTGACTTTCAGCAGCTTTTGTCATTCGTTTTCCACAAGAGTCTGTTTCAAATCAGTTGTCAGTTGGGAAAGCTGCCAGTTAGTAAGTTAGTTAAAGAAGAAGAATAACGAAGAAAACGAACACGAAACACCGACACGAAGGAAACCAAAGAAAAAGAAGAAAGGCGACAGTGACTGTAAAAATCAAAATCGCGTTTTCTTTGTCCAACAATTTTCACAATTTCCAGTAATAGTTTCCAGGCGGGTAGTCAGAGTTTTCTGATGCATCTGTATAGTTTTCTTTAGCTCTGCGACCTTGCCACTTTATTTTTTTTAAACAGGTTCATGTCGCTGTAAAGCTAGTATAGTTTGTTGTTAAATCCTCTGCTCCATATACCGTCAATGCATAAAGGACCATAAATCGAAGCAAGATCATTTCTCTCGAAGATTCCAGGTGCACTTTTTTGCACCATACAGCAGGATGGAGATGACGAGAATCAGACGTAGGCACTCCGTCACTGCCTTTTTATCGTTATAGGTGTTAATTATAACTTTCTGATAAGGACAACGTATACTTTGGTTTCTCCTCTTTTAGAACCATGCCTTAATGCCAAGCTTGCGAAGATGTCAGTGACTGTCTGCTTCGTTCTGCCGATAATGTCAATTTCGTCAATGTAAGCAAGTCGTTGCATTGGCTTGTGGAAAATTGTGCCAGATGTTTTGAACGAGGAATTTCGCACTGATATATCCAGTTCTGTGTCTTAAACTTGGTGCGGGTCTTCCGACATTGACGAAGCGGAGAGCATTTTTCACTGTCCCTTTAATGCTCACTACTTATAAATCAGCAAATTAACTCTGTTTTCGGTGTCCTCAAGAGTCACTGACTTATACGTTCACATGCTAAAAAGCTAGGCGTCTTTTCAAAAGTTGTTTGCAGGAGAGGAGGAAGGATTAACCCTCTATTCACTGTATACCTGTCCAGCCATTTCCAAAAAAAAACAGACTGTTCCACCTGAGATCTGCTTCCTTCCATGATTTTAACAGTCTGGTGCGCATTGGCTCCGACTGGTTCAATTATCCCGCAAGTAGCTGGAATACCGATTGATTCAGTGATGTCAAAATGGACCTCTAACCCAACCATGTGACTATTGAGCGCTTAGCTAGAAAAGGCTAACTGGATGACTTCTTCAATGATCTTCAAAGAAGTAGACTCTTCAAGCTTTAATGATTCTGCTGAGTCTAAGTGTAGGCAATCATTAACAGAAAAATCAAACCAACCACCATAGGCCTTAAGAATGATACAAATTCTTAAACCCCTCAGCCCTTCATTCTCAAGACTTTAAAGGAAACTCCCACTTCATATCAAGAAATCTAATCGTTCAGAATCGTTTGCCTTTTCATTCCTTTTATCATCACCTCTTCTCGCGTCACAAGAAAAAAAGCCTTCTTCACATTTCTTTCACAACATTTAATCCACTTTAATGACAATTATCCTGCTAAAATGATTTTAAATCTACAATAAACTCTTCCCACCCCCTATAAACTCACATATACGTAACAGTGCTGTTCACACATCAGTAGCAACACCACCCCCCCCCCCCAGGCGAAAGTCATAGCGACAACTAATGCTTTAAGTCAGCAAGAACGAACGAATCAAAATGAAAGGAACGCACAAAAAAAAAAAACGCCTTCATCCTTCAACTTGTTAACGGTTTTTAACATGAGCAAAATCATTATCCCTCTAATCTCTTAATCCAGTCGAGTGAATTTTCACTTGGTTTCGAAAGGATAAGTTTGCCGCTAGCTGTTTCAGTTTTTTTTTTGCTTTTTCCGTTTCCTTGTCACGAAGCCGGCTTTTTTTTCCACTTCTCCTCAATGGGAATTATTCTTGAAAATTCCAATAAAAACAGAATCTCCGGAAAACATATGACATAGCACATCGTTATGTGAAAAAGAAGAAAAGAAAGCAAATCACAGTAGGTACACCACAGCAGGTCAGTTGTGTCTATTAGCGTTGATGGAATTGAGGCTTGAAACAGGACATTTCCACCAAAGGTATGATGAAAATTCATGCAAAAAAAAATGAAAAACGACGAGTGGAACTCTGTCATGACTTTGTATCACATAAACCAAAATGGACCACCCGCACATATGGGCAACGTAAAATCAATACCGGTGCACCATAAGCCGATTAGGATTTACCTGTGGTAGAGTATCCTTTTTTGCGTCAATTTTGTTCCTCATATCCGTTTTTTTTTTCGCTTCCTTTGCTTCACCTGAAATACTTTTAATTTAAAAATAAAGAGAATTGGGTTTGCCGCAAGCAGAAAAACCAAAAAAAAAAAAGCCCAGCCTCAGTCTTAGCGTCGTCGACATCAATAGCGAAAAGGATTCAAAAAATCCTCGTGTCAATCCATTTTAGTTCGGCTAAAAGCTTTTCGGTTAGCTTCTGTTCGGCTTTGACAAACTGTTTTGCAGGCGGATTCAAACGGAATAATGATATTTCGCGCACCCAGTGTAATGGGTGTTTGCGACAATGCGTAGAAGGAGATCCTTTTTTTTCAGTTAAAACTCCATCCAAGCCTAATGCTATGCGGCATGAATCAGAAAATTGCATTAAATCAAACGACAAAGCAGCAATGAGGACCGAAGCCATTTATCAAATCGACAATTGAATTTACGCCTGGTGATATTATTCCAGCCTCCTATGCCAGCGCCAGGAGACGGCAGCAAGGATCTGTCGTTTGTTTGTATGTTGAGTTGACTGGCCTTCCTTTTTGCTGGGCGTGGTGCGATATTTTTGTTACAATTCGTTATGTTTTTCCTTCGGTGAGTGAGGTCTACTGATGGGGGTAATTCGTGGAACAGAAGAAAGGTGTGAATTGACGATAAGGAGTAAAATTGGATTTATCCATCCCCACTTCCATGCGATTTAGCTTAGCTTAGAGTATGAAAAGCGGGAGAAAAGTTGGGGATTGTATGTGGCACTTAGGGCAAGGACTCATATACAATGGTACTAGAAATAAACGACCTACATTGGCTATTTACTGCCAACTATTGGAAGGGTGTTGTGTTGCTTCTGTTTTTTTGTTTGACAGCTTCGATAAAGGTATACGTTCCTCGGGATCAGTAAAGGATTTGTGCCCATGACTTTGTTTATTTTATTTATTTCCCTTTTCTTCTCCCGGTCGATTCTGATCCCTTTCACTTTTTCTATAATCTTTAGTTTGTGTGTTTTCTTTTCGGCTTTTGTTTGGCAATGGAGTTGAATGAATTTTTATAAGAAAAAAGAAGAAGAAAGGATTGCTGACGATATAGTGGCAGTAGATGTCAGGGATATTTACTTGTGCTTGAGTTAAAGTCCTTTAGTTTCACCTTGGTGAGTGGTATATTTCTATTGAATAAGAAGATGAGATGTTTTTTTCTTTTTTTTTATGGGAGAGAACGGGGAAAGAACCTTTGAAAATATTTGCCTACCTACATGTGATGTAAATCGTGACGATGTTGAAGGCAATTTTCTTTTTACTTTTTTTTTTGATGAGATTGATGGAAATTGATACAAGGATTTCTACTTTATGGGTTATTGAGTTGTGAGGACTTTGAATTTGAATAGTTGATTCCAGTGAAAAGAATATTGTTTTTCTGTTTTCAATGATTTACACGTGGCAATAAAGTCTTTGAGCGTTTTCAACTTATAAGAGTCCTTTCGAAGAATACTCTATTTAACAGTAGCAAGAATAGCATCAATCAAAAGGCATCATACATATTGATTTCGGTATATCTTCTTTAGCTACCTCAGTCTTTAGTACAATTTAAAATTGTATACATCTCTTTAGATGCAATCAAATATCCTTCGGAATCCTTCACTCCTCAGCGGAATGAACTGCAAAGTTCACTACAGCAAACTTATGGAAATTGCAGGTGATCTAACTGCAAGCAGGTAAAGACTTCTTACGCATATTAATCTTTTGTATGTCTGTGAGATCTGGACCGATGCACTCAGGCAAGAGGAATGAAGGAAACAGATGGCAGCAGTACAGGGACGTGGAGCCCTCCAAGTAGTAAGCTCTTACCGTACAGTGTCGGCTATTCTCGTAATCGCGGGAGTAAGACTAAGTTCGTCACATAGAGCTGAGATAGGAGTGGAAACGGCGACCGCAGAGAGGAAAGAGCTCACCAAGCAACAGCAGCAGAAAAAAAAGAGCGATGGAGTTCTGAAACTCAATACCGGAAAACGCCTTACTGACAGCCTGATCTGTTCTTCCAAAAATGTCAATGTCGTCGGTGTATTAGAGCAGCTGGGTAAACTTTTGAAATATTGGACCTCTGGTTTAGCTCAAGGTATGCGCATCGCCTTGTTTTAATCCGTTTTTGACATCAACAAATTCGGTAGGTATGGTTTTTCTCAATATCAATGGAGCTGCGTGCATTCTCCCTCGTTTAGGCAGAGTTAGGTAGAATTGAAAATAATTAATAAACCATTTAGTTGGCCTAGCTTTTCGCAACCATTCTTGTTGAAAAATGCTATATCGCCGGCGGAAAACGGAGGCAGTGTGCTCGGAAGAAGATGGCAAGGCGGCCTTAGGCTCACAGCCATCTACTTCTCCAGCTTCGAGTGCAGCATCGCAACACCCAATCAGATATCTGGGCGCAGTTTTTCTGGAAAACACTGCACAGTAGACGCCGATGTTTCGGAGGTTGAGTACTGAACTTGTTATAAGCGTACTAATGCATACTCTAAACGTTAACCATCCATTGAAACATGTTTGCAACGTGTGCGACAAACTCTGGTTCAATAAATACTTGAGCCTCATCTTTGCAAAGTAAGCAAAGGACTGCGACCAAGAAAGTGTTCGCAAAAGACCGTAAAATCTCGACATTTAACCTTCCGTCCAAAATGAAATAAAGTATGCGAATGTCAAAAACTGCTCCCAACAAATTTGTAAATCACGGTATTAAAAATTCTGATAAATTTCTGTCTCATAAATTTAAATATCAAATCACCAATGAAAAAAATGTATAGCAAGTCTTTAAAAATGATTTTAATAAAAAAAAAAAGCGTAAAAAAATTTTAAAATCTTTTAAATTGTTAGCGAGAAACTTTTATACATCCGTCCATTTAAATTTATTTCAATAGCTACCCCTATTCGGTGGGGAGCTCACACAAATATCCTCGACCACCAACTTTCATTTTTATCACAGGATCTACGTATAAGAATTTATGTCCAACAAAATGTTTACGTCCATCTCCATTCATATTTATTTATATCTAGGGAGGCACAAACAGCAAGAAAAAAAAATCACCCCTAGTGCTATAGTGAACATATAAAACTCCCCCTTTACTCCTTTTTTATTTGCTTTTATTGTAGCATGAGCTTCCGAGTTCTCCGAGAAGAACTCCACCAAACCAGCGAATATCCGTCGTTTTTTTTTCTTGCGTTTTCACTCTCTCTCTCTCTCTCTTTCTCTGTCCCTCTGAAGTTTTTTTGATATAATTTTCCTGCTCAATATAAATACATCAACTGAACATTCAACTGAACCCATCGATCAAAAAATAACAACGGACCAAAGAGCATAAAAAAAAAACTTAATTCTGCTCATTTTCCAAAAAATTAACTTGGAAACAGCAGTTTTTCATGCCCCGTCTCTCGCTCTATAAGTTTTGCTTTCGCAGGCGGAGAGAAAAGAACCATCCCAGGACTAGAGCTGAAAGGGTAGGCTACTTGAAAGGAAATCGTTTCATATGCCATAGACGGTAGCAATTTGCATCGGTCATAAATGTGTGAGCCGAAAACGGTTTTATTATAATGGGCACGTTTTGGGCTTACGCTCGACTCGAACTGAGAGGGAAGTATGATAAATGAATATGAATGGGGATCGGACAGCACTGAATCGGGTCAAGTGCCGGTCAAGGGTTCAATCAAATACAGAACGGGACGCACTTCATTGAATTTTCGGTTATGTGTGTATTCCCATGGGGGGGGGGGCCCACCAAGAAGACGAAGACGCATTTCTTTTTCACATAATTCCCTTCACTACTCATCCCTGTGGTGCCAAAATGTCAAATTTAATTAATTTCTTGATTTATTTGAAAAAGTTTTGCAGTTTTCCAACACACCAACAGTAGGAGTAGCCTGGGTTCCAGTGCCGCCACCCATTGGTTTTGGTCGTAACCACAGTTGAAGAAAACACATAGAATATGAAAGTTGTATCTGTGTGTGCTCTCGAGGACTAGCTTTCGAAGTGAGAATTGGTTGTGAATTTAGAGGTTTTGAAGTTTTTCAACGCCACAAAATGGTGGTAGGAGAACCTGCGAGTATTAATGCCACTTCAGGGCGGGGGGGGGGGGGGGTGGACGTAAAAGTTTAGTTTCATCGTTAATCATTTTCACTGGAAAGTTAAAGTAAAATTCGTGAATTGTGGTATTGAATTGGTCGGAGGAATTGTTTGAATAAAGGACTTTCGTCATTTTTCTTCTGCACTGCCCAAGTGTAGAAGTTTTCAAGAAGAATTGCGCTTAGAAACAAAGTTTTGCAAAGAAGAAAAATAGGTTGAAGGAACAATCAGAGGTATTCAAGCTCAGTGGTTGTACTTTTCTTTCTTGTTATTATCAGTCATTGATGAATTTTGAAAAACAAAAGTTTGAACATTTTTCATTTTTCAAAGCTGCACTTGACATGGCTGTGCATTAGGGATTTTATTTTTATTTTTTGTGGAGCGTGGTTCAGTGGGGATATAAGAAGGTCTACAGTGTTTTTCAGTTGTTGAGATACTTTGAGTGGTTTGTTAGAAGATTCCCCTATTTTTTATTTTTTTTTTTTTGCTGACAAAACATCGAGAAACGTCAAGTCAAGTGGTGTAGTTAGCATCATCGCTTGTCTTACTGAAGGTTTCTGATGTCAAAAAGTAGAAAAAAATAAAAAATAATTAAACAACTTTTAAAGCAAATTCAGACCACCAGCTGACATCAGATACGTTTCAAACTAGAACTAATTGCTACGATGACGTACGAGTAATATGTCGCCTTTTTAACTCCAACCCCCCATTATTTTCTTAGCACTTAATTACTTCCCTTGGTAGTAAACACCCCAAAAATACCTTACTGTTGAGCATTTAATTGGTACACACACAAGCACATCGAAAACAATTTTAACTCCATTGGGACTGGGAGTCACCGAACGACAGATCTCTCTCCAAGGACAATGAGACAAACAAAAAAAAAACATGATTGCTCATCATCATCCGGCTAGATGGTGTAGAAAATGAACCAAGAAAAGTCGACACACAATTCATGGAGCTCGTATCCAGCAAGAAATTTAATTAAGTAGCACAGCTCCCAGATATCACCTGATGATATTAAGACATAATTGAAATTTTTTTTAAGTTAACCCCTTCCAGCAGCCCTCCAAAGGGCACCTCTCCGTTTGCCATCTTTGTCGTCATTGTTCGAAATCCAACCACTGTCACAAGATGGTTTCCCATTCACTATTCTCCCAGGCATTGTGTGATGTCGTTCTTTGATATGCGTGGAGGTCCTGTCGATACTACCACTATTGCTGTTGCTATTGCTCCCGCTGCTTTTGTTTAACTAACTGTTCCTTCAATACAAAGTAAAAGAATTTCATTAGACTAATCGACAGCTTGAAAATATCTACCCTTTAGTATCTCTCTGGTACTTTATTTCTCAAAGGAACACGACGAATTAAAAAGGCACTGCTCCTGTCTTCTACCTCATCGCTCGGTGACAAAAGCATCCATCGAATGGTCGTCGACGTTGCGTCGTCGTCTGACTATACGTATAATATATCCGCCATCCTCAGAACAAATTTTATCAAACGAATTTTATACCCTCAAAGGGATAGGACGACGATGATGATGATGTTATGCTGCGCTGTGTTGTGCCAATAATGTTGATTTCGTTGTCGATGTTGTCCTAGCAACAGTTCCATATTCCGCGTAATATCTCTGTCTACGATTGGAGGTTGCCTGGTTGCTTTAGCTTGGCGCATCCTTTCGACGTTATGACATAATTAACATAAAAAAGGAGAGTGCAGTGATTTTTTTCGCTCGCTTTTATTATTGTTTGCCTTTCGTGCATCTCGGAAAAAAAAAATTGCCACTATCGATTGGGAATAATTGAATTTTAATTAAATTATCAGAATATCTGAGTATTACCGAAAGTCGAGGGTGAGCACGACAGTTAATTATCCCTCGTGGAATTTATCTCGTTGGTGAAGAAACATTGTAGTTGAACTTAATGAAGCTACTTGTGGGAACAAAAGTCGATGAAAATATGTCAGTACTGAGGATAAGTAAGGAAGTGAAGGATAAACGAAAGGGACTTGCATTTGCATACAAAGCCGAGTGGATATTTTGAGTAACAATTTCCTCTCCCTTCTGCTTTCAATCGGACCATCTTGCATTCTCACATTGCCAAAAACATGTGTCGCAAGAAGTAGTTGCCCGTCGATCCCTGTAAGATGGATATATTGTAGTTCATGACTACAGAGATAAGCGTTGTTTAAAATTAGGAAGCATAGTATTTTAAATCAGCTTGCAGTACTGGGATAGAAGGCAGTTTTAAGTAATGATATTAGAGACATAAAGAGCAAACTAGACCAAGCATCTCCTTTACGAAAAAAAAGCTGAAATAACAAGTCTTACTCAGGCAGCACTAGAAGGCATCATTTTCACTCAGTATCCAGCTCTCCAAGGAAACTAAAACTATTAACATAAAATTCTAGATAAATAACTTGCGGACCAATTCACACTCAACGTGTAACACTTTCAATATTTTTGGCAAAACCAGGGAGCTTCTCCATCGAGCAAATGGACAATAATTCTCAAGCCAAAAGGATTTTCGCATCGCAGTCCCCAGGTTCGAAATGACCAGGAAGACCGAACATCCGGTTAAGGCACCAAGCTGTAGCGGATGCCGTAGCGCTTGGTCTGGAAAACTGCAAAATGCGTGACCGGAATCGAAGAGGCTGTAGGGTCACAGGCAGAGGCCTTCCAAGGTTCGGTAAGTAAGGTAATGAATGAATGCAGCAATGTAAGAACCCTACTTTCATACGTTAATACGTTATTGCTACCTTCGCACCGCTCTCAACAAAGGTAAGTCTAGGCTGCTGGTGACACGCTTTGTGCGTTGGACTGGCAAGCAAACTGATATAGGCTTTAGACCACAGAAACACTTCTGAGTTCGGTAAAAAGGGTAAATCTTGTTTGGGTTGGGGTTGTGGTTGTGGGTAAGCTGCTGGTCCTTGGTTGAACCAGCCTGTGCTCTTTACGACGTGGAGCAAATGAATTAATGAAACTCTTGTGAGTTCATTTAGTCTCTTAAACAGGCTGTCATCCAAGAAGCGGGGTCAACGATTTGATGCTACTAACGTCAGTATCAGCCAGATCGCTGAAATCGTCGAAGAAAGGAACTCCCAGGTGGGGAAATTTTCTTTAAGACAGCTCTGGAAAAGTGTAAAATAAGAGGATTCCTCCTTCTTAGTAGCAACATTATCCTACTCTATCACGAGCGAAAATTGTTGTTGCCGGAAACCTATAACAATATAAATGCAAAAACATATCCGTATAAACTTTCCAACTTAACTTGATTGAATCCCCATTACAAGTGGTACGTACATAAATGAAACAACTGGTTTATGGAAATAAAAAATTAATTAAGTTGATTAATGATGTGGAGATGGTAAATATATATATTTGCCCTAAGGGAAAATTTCCTTTTAATTCTCTACACAGAGTAATTTAAACGAAAACAATTACTGGTATATCGTATACCTATTATTTTTACGATAGTTGTAAGTGTGATGCATCCCAGCCAATGTCGCTGACAAGCCATGGTGTATGAGGTCAAATTCTTCGAATACCTCATAAGGGTAATAACATCAGTTATTGATTATTAAAGTATTCATCCATGTCTTTGAAGAGCTGATGAATGTTGTTGGTACCCACGGTAGATTTGCGGATTTCGTGAGTGATTGAAGAATAATCGGTAACGTAAGAAAACTTAAGTTCCAATCAGTATCCCAGACAGTATCAAATATCCAGCAAGTCTAGACAGAAGCGATTTGGAGTTATCTTCACGGATGGCTCTAAAACAGCCAAAGAAGTCGGTGCCGGTATTTATTCAGAAGGCCTTACAATTTACCATTCCTTCAGTCTCCCTATTTCAGTGTCTTCCAAGCCGAGGTCATACCTATAAGCCGCCGCTTGACTGAAGATTAACCCTGTATCACGCACAGATATTGTTATTTATATCGAGAAAATCTAGGGCAGTGAAGGACTGTCGCGTGTCACAGCCACATTCCAGGTAACTGTAAGACTGACGAATTACCCAGACAAGGTTGAAAACATTAGGATGCTCGACCATGTCAAAGCGCCTATGCCATTTATTAAACATTTGATTGTAACATCACTAGGCTAATCTAGCCTGTCCTCTATCCTAAGAGATCGAAAGCGTTATTTCGACTAAAAAGAGACCAACTTTCGAAACTAATTAACGTCCTATCCTAGGCAGGCATGCTCAACGTTTGGGTATTGTTTGGAACGATTTCAGCAAGAGTTGCAGAGATTAGGGAGAGGCAGAATCTATTATGCATTTCCTCTGCACGAACTCCGCTCTTGGAAACATCGCACCTTAAGTGAATACTTTTTCAACGATTCAAATGATCTGACCACCCCCAGCACTGCAGATCTAAACTGCTATGCTATGCAAATCTAAATGGTTTCACGGAAAGACTGGAGTCCAACTCTAGCGCTCACAGTGGTACCACAATGGACCTACTTTTCTACCTCTAAGTCAACCTTTTCTAACTTACAAACTAAGGTAAGAACTTAATTGTAACCTTCAAAGACCGCACCAAAGGTCACTGATTGTGATTGTGGGTGCATGCATATTTAAGAAGCAACATCTTTTCGGTTTGCTCTGTCTTTGACCTTTAACTACACCGAAAACTCACACAAATATGTAGTTCGATTCATTATTTTTATCCTGCAATAGTGCAACCCCCAACCAGCCTTGATTACCATTGACAATTTCCACTTTAAACTGCTCTAGTTAAACGGTCAAAAGCCACAACAGTAGATTCCTTGTTATGACTTAAATCCCACTTCGTTGGTAAATAATCTAAGCCTCTCTCCATAACAATTGATTTGATCCAACATAATTGCCTAAACAAACTCCATTGTGTGTTGTGTGTGTGTGTGTGTGGTTTCCCCAAATCAAGTGCACTTCTTCTATCCTCTCACACACAACCCCTTCACTATGCAATGTATAAACTCTTCTCCCATCCACAGGTATTCACAAATCAACTTTTTGAAATGTCAACCAACATCTTGAGAACTTGACTCTCCCTCCAACTCAATGAATATTATCCTCGACATTCTCAAGGGTAAACATATATCGGCAAATAAATATTAAAACAAGCACTCCTCGGCTAGGACACTATGCTTTGACTAAAGACACTGATATTCTGGTTCGTCACCGACCGGTGCCGTAGGTTAAATGTCAGATTGAATGTAGAATGGATGCGTGGGTGCACGTGTGTGTATACCGATGTCCACTTGACACCGACACTTGAAGCTGCATTCAAAATTTTGAGGACAACTTTATGTCCCAAGGAGATCCTTGAACTTATATCTCTCAATCGATAGATATGCAAATTTGTCGCTGCATGTGTATGTGTGTATGGAAATATTTTTACCAAATGAATTTTTCGAATGCTGAACCCGAAGTTTTGTCAGAAAAATAAAATATTGGTCGGGTTTGGATTCCATTTTTTTTTTTTCGGCATCACGTCCTTGTGTGAAATACAGGAAATGCCTTCCGGCTGAGTTGGGTTTGGGTTGCTATGTAACTTTTTATCGGGATATTTCGGACTTTTCCTCATGCCGAGAGCAGGGGAATGTAAACGAAAATAAGAAACAAAAATATCTTCGTCGCATATGTTTCTGTGGTGGGTTTTCCCTGCCTTTATCCTTTGGGGATGGGAAATAAAAACTTTCTTACCGGTTCTCGACGCCGCCGACACACTGGAACGGGATGCTCGAATTGGGGTGAGAAAATTTATATTTTTCCAAGAATGTGTTTCCTATAGCTCTTATGCAAATGTATTTCTTCGTTATCGACGAAGATTATACGAGGAAACTTTTGCCATTGCCCTCTCAATCCCATGCTGCTAGTGTTTCAGACACGCTGAGACTCCCGGTAGAAGTTTGTAGCTGAAACTTAGAGCATCACACATTCGGGGTTGGTATGTATTTGTGGCGTCTACATTGCGCTAAGGTGATTTTTTACGTCCGTAAATTGGTGAATGAGCGAAATATCCGTCGGTTTTTGTTTCTATAGGCGGAGGCATTTTTCAGTGTCGGACTTGGGGCAATCTTGGGCCTCAAAGGTGGTAAATGGAAAAAATAATGCAAAACTTGAATATTTTCAGCATTTTGCTGCTGAGCTTGAAGATCTGGGAACTTGTTAGAAAGATTTTTCAAACGTGAAAATTATGATCCGGCTTTGGGTTCTTGCCAATGAAGCAAAGTCTCTGTTATTGTTTTGATGGGCATTGTAAGTAAGGTAAGGTAAAAGAAATGCTACCCCTGATTCTAACTAGCTTTAACCACATCTAGAAGAGTATGCCGTTCGAAATAAAAAAATAAACTGGAACAAGATACCATTTGGAAGGTGTAGAATAGTGCTTGAAGGCATCCTACACTTTTATATGAATCTTGTTCCAGTAGATAGTTAAAAGTGGGGGTTCGAGTACTCCTGACAAGGAATCCAATTTATAAACCATGACTCAAGTGACCTGGTTCTCAAAAGAGTGTGACTTGTTGTGCAGATTCTCAAACCTAAATTCGAAAATTCGAAAGCTTGCCGAACATCAACACAAGTAGTAGCAGATGGTTTTGTGTTAATTTGAATCTTTACAACTTCGGCACTAGGTGTTGAAGTTAGGCTGCCTGAGTTCCTATTGGCTAGTGAACCATGCAATTTGCCACAACTTGGTGAAGTCCTGATTGAATTTCTACTGTTTTGGCCTGACTGTAGGCGTAGTTGGGTGAGTTGTTTCATCATTGGTTTTTGACAGAAAGTGTGAGAACGTTTTACCCTCTACAGCACCCAGCTGGCCATGAACTTCTAGTTCCTGGTTAGTCCAATACCTTATTCGTTTTCCCTAAAATTTTTGTGACTAGGAACACTGGGGAGATTAATTTTGGACCGACATAGCCTTAACGGACTCCTTAATGCACTAAGCTACCAATTTGGAGGATAAGATTGTCGAAACTAGTCGTCTTGACTGCCATTGAAGATATCTGGGTTTGGTTAAGGTATAGGTAGTAGGAGTGGCTGCACTTATGTACAGTCTCACTCGAATCTTAAAGGATCTATTGCGTTTGGTTTAAGTATAGTATTTGATGGCCTGGTACTCTCCTAGAATTGCCAAAAAATGCGTCTGGATGACACTGGATAAATCTTAATGTCGGCAGGATTAAGATATATTTAGCGCTACTGATAAGATTCCCGTATCGATCTCTCAGGCTATCCGTTATTTTTCAGCCTTCGATTCCTCCCCGGAAGGAAGAAAGTCTTTTGCAATTTAGCTTGGATGTGATGTCGTTTGTCGTGGGTGCTGCCAGTAAGGACATACCCTCATAACCTTCATAGTGCTAAGATTTTTCATATTGAAGGGTCTACTCTATAGGTCGCTTAGATCTTGAATTGAACAGGACGTGTGAATCTATAATTTCAAGATTTTCAAGATTTTTCAAGATTTATTTCCATTTCAAATAACAATTCATTTAACATATTATATAAGAGTGTTAATTTGATACATTATAACATAATATAATACTAAAGTGTGGTTAAGTTTTAAGGGCCGATGTTGATTATGAATAAAACACAAATTATTTAGGAAATTACTGTCATTTCTTTTTATTATGATAATATTGGTATAATTCAATTATGTATGGAACAAAATATCGGCCAAATGCCAGCCGCGACCTCGGCGGCACACCTCCATTCGATGGTCCAAATTTTCGATGACGCTGAGGCATAATTGAGGTTCTATGCCGTTAATGTTAATTGTTAATTGTTGCTGGCTTATCGACGTACACCTTTTCTTTCAAATAACCCCAAAGAAAGAAGTCCAACGGTGTCAAATCGCATGAACGTGGCGGCCAATTAATATCGCCACGACGTGAGATAACACGGCCATTGAATTTCCCCCGCAAAAGAGCCATTATTTCGTTAGCTGTGTGGCAAGTGGCACCGTCCTGTTGAAACCACATATCATCCACATCCATATCTTCCAATTCGGGCCATAAAAAGTTCGTTATCATCTCACGATAGCGAACACCATTCACAGTAACTGCCTGACGGCACTTCAGCCACACTATTGCGAACAGCAGCAATATTTTCTGCAGTACGAGCTGTACGAGCAAGCACTGGTGTTTTCACATCTCCTACAGACCCGGTTTGCTCAAATTTTTGCACGATTTTTCCGATTGTACGCACATTTGAACGATTAAATTGACCGAAAAAATCACGAAGTGCACGATATGCATTTTGATTTGAACGCCCATTTTCATAATAAGCCTGAATAACTTTAACGCGTTGCTCGATTGTGTATCTTTCCATGGTTCAAATTGCGTTAGTCTGAAATTGAGAAATGTCAAATGAAATGCAGAAAAAAACTTGACGTTTAGGTGTGGTTCACATTCAACATCGGCCCTTAAAATTTAACCACCCTTTAGAATGGCAACTTTAAGTGATGAAATTGGAAAGCGGCGCCCCAGGAATATCTCATTTACCTGCCACTCAACCAAATCCACTCCTGCACACTTACATATGTGATTCAAAATGAAGATGACATTTTTACCTCACACCATTCCCTGTGGCATTTATGAATGTATGCCACTTTTATTTTTATCAAATCAGCTTTTTTTTTGTTTTCTGCATTTTGATTAATGCAACTTTTAAATCACCTAAAAGCAGAACGAATAAGAAGTTTTACAAAGAAACAAACGAAAAAAAGAAAAGAAACGAAAGCAGATATGGAAAACTTTAAAACAAATTTCGAATATTTTATCAAGAAGTTCCCTTCTTTACTTTGGATTTCCACGCCACCACATCGTGGTCGGTGATGTTTGAATGGAAGTTTGAAATTTTATATTTTTTCTTACTGTGATGCAGCCAGTCTCATGATAGCAAAAGGTAACTTATTTGCATAGAAGGATGACGCGTCGTGAAGTGGAAAAACAAAAAATGAATTAAATTGACTGAGTGAATAAGTTTTACATATTCGTGCAGCTATCCTTTTTTTTGTCAAATTTGTATTCTGTCACATTGGACAAAGTATGTCCTGTTTAATGGTTCATGTCAGACCTCAGGGGGAGATAGTCTATTCATGTTACATGTATTTGAATATCAAAACATTAGTAAGGACATCAACCGAAGAATAAAAATGTCATGATATCTGTCATTTTTAAATATTATCTTAAAAGTTTGAATAATGTATTCTTTATACCCTCGGTTTGCATTAGCATACACACATTATAATTCTAAAAGCCTTTCATACATTGTTTTTCCATTTCAGACAACCTAAGCAAGTTCTAACTGCAGGCAATGTCATAAAACGAGATGTGAGTGACCGTCGTAAAGTGGTAAGCTCTAGGTTTCAGGTTCAACTTTTGATGTCAACTCAAGTCGATCAACTACAAAAACACACATAACACTGGCAGTAGGGTGGTCATATGGCTTGAAGGGTTGATCGTACTGAGTAATGATGATGACATCAGAAAATCGCAATGACAATGACCACCCTCGGAGACAAGTCTGAAACCGAATAAACGTACCACCAAAGTTACAAAAACCTCTACAGCAATACATACGCTCGAACTTGAGGCGTTAAACGCGAACGAACAACATCAATTCTTATTACGATTAAATTTGTAAAGATCAGCATCAGCACTTGAAGCTAATGACGATCTTTTTCTATCAGGGTGTTGGAACACAACGTTGGAGCACTAAGAAACACAAACAGGTCAATTGTGCAACCAGCAGGTACTGTTTTTCCATCGTCTTTCTAAGAAAGTCGAGTAAGAGCTTTAGTGATGAGAAGCTTAGGTTACCAGCACTCATAACATCACCCTCAAAAATCTGCCACCTATTACGAGCAAAGGCAGGACAATAACATAAGAAGTGTTTTGAAGTGTCGTCTCCACAAGCCTCACAGATAGTAATGTTACTTAAGCCTAACACGTTGAGTTGTTTGTCAAATGGGTAGTGTCCCGTAATAACGCCAATAAGTTATCTGTAATCTTTTCTGCTGAGAGACAGCAAGAATGCTGCGGAATATTTACAGACGTCGGAAAATATCCTATCAGTAGCTATAATTGCATTCTGGAGAGTCATGCCACCCACAGTCGTGTTTGCTAGAGACCCAACCATTGACGGAAGCCCTAACCGAAGATACGAGTAAACCTAACGTGGGTTCAGGGTCGGAGAAGTTCAAATTATTTTCAAATCAACAAATTACAACCAAACTGCTACCCTTTCATTAAAAATCTAGTAGCACAGACCGTGAGTATCAATTTTTCTGGATAAGATAATCAAAGTCAGCGTGATGTGCAATTCTCCCCTTCCAATGGAATGTCTAAACGTATCAATAGAATCATACTTGGTCTAGTCTGGTCATTGATGGCAATTTTTTTAATTTTTTTGCAAGGACGACTGGGATGTCAACTTGAAGTATAACAATTTCTTACAGCACTCTGACTCAAAATACTGGAAAGGATGTTGCTGTTATATGCAACTACAATAAGGATTGGTAAAGCAATATTACCTTTAAAACATGTCGGTTCGCTCTGTTTGTTATAGATAATGTAAAAGATTACAGTAAAAAATTGCATAAAGATTTAACACAAGATAAAAAGCTGCTAATTGAGCAGCACGTGGAACGATCCTGTGCTCATTTATTAAAACCTCATTCCATTGCAAGCGGAGGGCATAAGTCTTTAAAAAATCATCTCATCCTCATTAGGGAAGCCACGCCAGTATTTCCACCTTTATTATTAAAATATAAACGTTGCTTTATTAATTTTTTGTATAATAAAATCAACCCCTCCTTGTTTCCAACACCCACAAAGTGATACAACACACCGGTATACTCGTACCACTAGTCAAACATTTGCATATTATCGCACAATGATACGCAAACAAAACATTTCCTCTTCATCTCTCGTTCGCACTGAGTGAAATCATTTTGTGCTCCCTCACCGCAAGAATGAATATTTCTTTTCATTATCAAACCACAAGGACTATTCGTCCGCAGCAGGCGTGAGACGGTAGGAGCAACTTGAGGGTGGAAAATCGTAAACTGTTTCCTTAATGTGCCGAAAATTAATGTTAATTTCATTCAGATAGCAAAAACGTCGCTACTTACAATTTCAAACGAGTAACGCTACAGAGCAAGGACTTCTTTGCCGGTGTATTCCCTTCCAGGATTGACCATTTACATTTTAAATGGATTTTGGCAAAGCAGCACATGGAGCCATACTTTGACGTTAGTCATCGTCATCTTCATCGTTGTTTTTTGTAGAAGTCGTTGTCGTTGTCGTTGTCTTCATTGCTCGCATCTGTTGACGGTGTTAGCTGCACACTGTTGCGGAAAAGATACAACATCTCGTGCTTACTGAATGTTTTCCGGTTTTCCGTTTTTTTTTTTTTAGCAAAAACCAAGACAAATATGTATATAATAAAATTTGAAAAGAAATTAAAATGTAAATTTTCGATGTAAATACACGTTGGAAGGATAAAAGGATGTGGCTGCGACCTCATTACCATCGGATGCTTTGAATCTGAAAGATGAAACGACACTCTTTCACGGAAATGTTACAGATTATTGTGCGGTAGAAAAACCTCCCACTTGAATGGAGTCAAATTTCCGGCCACAACAACAACAATTTGTTATCCAACTCAAGTACAGAACCAGTCAAGTTTAGCCGTTATGAACCCTTCCACCTTTTGTGACCTGTTTTCCTTAAATTTTTCTCTTCTCTCTTTATCTTCTCAAATGGGGTTTCTTTTTTTTTCTTCTTTTTTTTTTTCTATGATCCAGACCATAGGCTACTTAACCTTGCATCCAATTGAAACTTCCTACCCAGACACTGTCAGACAGATGGAGAACGGAACTCATAAACAGAAATAAATAGCAGAAGCTTTTCTTCTTCATCTTCTCTGTCATCGTGTCATTCACCAATTGGTTTGGTGATTCCACTTTTTTTGTTTGTTAATTTTTTGCAGGACAAAAAGCAACAAAAGAAATGAAGGAAAGATCCTCCATTCAGAGGACACATCAATGAATGGCCATCATTTTGAGATGAAAAGGAAGGTCGATGGGTTGGAAATGCAAATAGTTGGAAACGGGATTTATGGCATTCCATGGGATGACATCAATTATTTACAAAACTCAACGATTAAGCAACAGAAAATATCACTCAAAGCTTATGAATATGCAAGTGGTACGAAGGATGTTGGACGAATATCTATGATAACGTAGGCGTAACAAAAGACTTTTTTTCTTTTTCTACCATCCACAAGGACCACTACAGATGAGGTGGAAATTCGAATATCCACAGCGTTAACAATATTTTGAGGGATAAACATGGACCGTTCTTGAGAAGGTACAATCTGATTATTATTATTATTATCATTTTTCTGTCTGTGGATATCCTTGAATAGATTGCACATCATTTGGGGACGTTGCCATAAGGACTAACGAAATCAATCTTATGATGAATGAAATGGCGAGGTGAAAGAAAGAATCCTTGAAATTGGATTTTGCTTTTGAAGAACATGCTTTAGTGAGTGATAAAGTTATGATGTCGCAGATTTTCCTTCAAAAAAGGACTAATGAACATGTTTTGTAAAGAACCGAAATGTACATGTGTCGGGTAATTAATCATATTTTGAGACAAAGAAGCTGAAGTAATACAGGTTATGGTCTTAAGAGAGATTACAGACTGGCTGATTGTGTGCGTCTTTTGTGGAATCTAATTCTTTTGTAGAATTTTCCAGATAACGTCGATAGCTATAAAAGAAAGAAACCAGTAGTATCTGTCGACTGAAATGTGAAAAGATTTGATAATCACTTCCAGTTAAGGTAACATTAAGAGTGGTGAATACCTGCAGATGGTACTTTCATTAGATGTCTGGAGGAGACATGGATTAACACATAAATATACAAGACTGCCTACGGTGGTCTATCGTTCTCTGCCGAGTTATGGTGACATGAACGACTTGTTGGTTGTTGCTGGAATACGAACATATATTCAAGTTGGTCAGCATAGCAACAGCGACCTTGACCAACATTTTTCATATTCATGGCTTTACATGGGTACACGTTTTATGTGCAGAATAAAACGATTGTTTCGTGATCTACCATGACCGACCACATAAATTTCTTAGCTCAAGGAGATAAACTACATTCACTACTAAAGGTAGGTACATAAGAAGGTTGAGGTTATGGTCTAAAGTAAAACACAATAAGTGCTAGAATGCGCCTTTTTGAGACCACAACTCATGTAACACCCTTTCCGATCATTTCCTCGGATATCTCTTGGAGGTCTTCGAAGAAGGAGAAGTTGCTAGAAAGTGTTGTCTCAGCCTCGTCAGGGACATTTGCATAGAAAGTGTAACAGAGATTCCTTTTTTGCAATTACGCTTGCAACTACGGCAGAAGGTGTTTTGAAATATGCCCAGCTTGGCTGCTTGGTTTCCTATCAGCCAGCGGCTACGATTCTTGCAATATATGGTCAACCAGCTCTTTCCAAAAGTTCTAGTCCAGAGTGATCGCTTTTACATTTGGCAAGATCCAAGCTAACACAACGATTGTAGAAGGAAACAATAACTTGGGGAAGGTGAGGTGGAAGTGGCTGTCAGCTAAAGCCAGCACACTTAGATCAATGATAAATCCTTAATGGCCTCTGAAAGGATGCCAACAACGGCCAAAGCCAAGACACAAAGTCAGTTGAGTTTCGGCTGACCGGCAAACAAGCTGCGAAACATGGACCAATTGAATCCAAGAGCAAGCCGACATCGTAATGAAAGGTGATCACCATCTTATGGTAGCTTACGCAGTTGAGTTCAAGTCTCAATACCGCCAGCACACGACAGGAAATTCATAGTCACAGCTTGTCTCAATACCAGGTAAAGAGTTTAAATGCTTCTCTTTCGGTTTCAGGTCAGGCAATATATAGAATCCACTGAGCTTAAATGGAATAAAAGCGTTTGGTCCTTACATAACTCGGTTTAGAACAGTCAAAGTTGATTCGGCAGCTAGAAAGCTTCTCAAAGTATCAATATCTGAATGCAAATTATGAATATTTGGTTCAATGCGTTCACCTTAATCCCCAAATTATCATCACCGCCATAGTCCAGTCTAGTCCTTCCAGTCGCGTCTTTTTCCGAATCACGAAACCTTAAAACGCTTCCTTCAATGAATGAATCCATGTCCATAAGCAACCATACAGTTGTGATCACGTGCCGTTTCCACTTTGCTATGAAGCATTATCACAACACAAACACACTCTGGCAAATGCATAATTATATGCAACACTGGTCATTGGTTCACTTGAGTGTGATAAGTGGATTAGACATGGGTACCCGCCCCAAACTCTGACAAAAGTCTATCTATTTCTACTTAAAAGAACCAAATTTCTTTGACAACTGCTCCAAACGAGCACTTCCCCACCAAATCTACGAATTGTACGTGGAATTTTGAAGATTCACTAGCACGCTCCTTGAGGATTCCTTCAGCACCATTAGCCACCTAATGAGATTGAAAGAAAAACTCCCTTGTGGTAAAGTCTTATTCGTTTCCAGGAAATTTATTTTCCGCTACTGGTCACATCTGTGTTGTTGAATCCTCAAATTGTTTTTCTATTCATTCGCATCGCACATTCGATTGGAGTGAACTCTGGCCTACCGCAGAGCAATCCACAGAGGGAACTTTCAATAACCAAGACCATTCCAGTCGGCACCGCACGCTCTAGGATTTGCAAACATCATTGTAAATCAATTTTGACAGATGACATTTCGAAAAGATGGCAGGCGGGGGTGGGGAATGACGACGATGACAAATTCCTAATGACAACACACCCAAGTATTGATCAATCAATGTCACCTGTCTAGTGCAAATCTATAAACAATGTGATACCATAATTCGCCAAAATAACACACACACGCACACACACACCTAGAGTAGTCTGCAGACCTAAATACATAAATCCGTGCTGTCTCTTTGAGATTTTTATCCTTTTTTTTTTTCTCTTGTTTCTGTTGGATGAAGGCCGAAAAAGGATAACGTTTTGCTACGATTGAAATCAAATTTCCCCAAAAGGGTTTTCATCATTTTTACCATGACTGATGGGCATTAAAAGAGGAAATGTTCTGTTTGTTAATCGGGCGCACACAACCGAAGATGGATGTGATGTGTAGACGGTGCTTTATTGTTCTTTATTTTCGTAGAGAGTTTGGGCAGGTCTCGTTTAAATTGGCGAGAGTCCCAGGTTGTATTGTGAAAATTGCGCTGTCACTTTCATCTGGTGTAGACAACCGACGCCAATGGCTCAACATTTCAACAATCACGTAGTGTGTAAGGATTCATAGGGCACCTGTGGGTATATAGTGGGAACAGGTGAACGAGCAAAATCGGATTGCATCTCTGTTCGTTTCGTGACCATGTTGCTAATGGCCACAGTGACTGGCTGAAAGCACATAAGTACCATTTAGGATGTGTTTTGTTAGTGGTCAGTACATAGTATTAAGCCAATGGCTGTGTTCACTTAAAGGATGCGAATAACACAATTTATATGAGAAAAAGAAGCAACATGTGGTTAGGTAATCACTAACATTCGTTGAAGGGTAACGAATAGGAAACCTTGCGTGTGGGTGCATTTTTTAACGTATTTTTATTGCAAAACTGCTGATGCACTTTGGAGAAAACTTTATGTGATCCTTCGTTAGCTAAAGTCCATCAAGGTGTATACTTTTGTTTTAAGAATGACAGTGTGACATTTTTTAAGAATAACAGCATATATGTACATCACCAGTTCAGTGATCATCAAAACTCCAAACGCTTCTATTTTGTTCCTCATTGATTAATTGACGTCAACGCTGGTTTACTTTAAAAAAAAAAGGATTTCTTCAAACGAAAACCCGATTACAACTTTGACATTTGAGGTTAGAAATTCACATGTTTACATTGAATTTTTCTTCGGTTAACATGACGGATAAGGAGTTTTCAGAATCACTAAAGCCACCTACCCCAGCGCACGGATTTGCTACAAAATTCTTGGAAAGCAATTCAGGAAAATCAATATAGAAATTATAGATTCTAAGAAATCTTTAGCATCATACGAAAAGTGTAACTGGTACATCGGATTTCTTCAAAAGGCTTTATTAACTTACTGTAGGCTGTGTTGGTGCAAACATATGTACGTGCATACATATATGTATATGCCTTTCTTGAGGCTATATATTGAGATTTCCTGTGGTAATCGGTGATAATGATAGAAAAGAGGTTTAGGAATTCGATGTACTCCATGACATGCTTACAAGTTGTGAAGCATACTGACGCTAACATCTTAACAATAGCTTGAATCAGGTCTAAGTAGGCATTATGCGATATACTCGTAATACAGAGAGGCTTAAAAACACAAATCCTTGTATTGTATCTTAAGAAATTAAGGGCAATATTCATAGTGACGTTAGAACTGAGTGGGAGGTCGATTGGTGACAATGTCAAGAAAACGAACATAGATGAGCCAACGATTCTAATCGATGTGATCTCAATTTCGTTCCACACCCTGTGATTACTTACTAACTTAAGGTGGCGCTACAATCCAGGGTGGACTTGGGCCTCAACCAACACGCGTCTCCAGCCAGCTCGATCTTTAGCTAGCTGCCTCCAGTTTCGCACGCCAAGTTGGTTGATGTCCCCTTCAACTTGCGTGCGCCACCTGAGTCGCGGTCTTCCTCTACTGCGCTGTCCCTCGGGGACGGATTCGAAGATTTTTCGGACCGGAGGATTGGTGTCCATCCGCTCTACATGACCCAGCCACCTCAGTCGCTGGACCTTCACTCTTATGGGTAAGTTGATGACGGAACCGAAAATCACCCGAAGAATTTTCCTTTCGAAGCAGCCAAGGGCACCCTCACCCCTCAAGTCCATGCCTCCGCGCCATAGAGCAGGACTGGGATTATTAAGTTCTTATATAGGGTCACTTTTGTTGTTCGAGAGAGGGCTTTGCTAGTCAATTGCCTTCTTAACCCAAAGAAGCAGCGATTGTCAACAGTAAATCCGTCCGTATCCGAGGCATGTTGTTACTTTGTAACAATGGTTTTTTTTCCATGGCCGGGCAGTTACTCCCGGGCCACAATCCCCAACCTGGAGGGCCAGTTTCATTATAGAAACCCCTAGGACGAGGGGTCGGTTAAACTGAAGCCGGTAGCCCGTTTGGGGATGTGAGCGCTGCCGTTAGTCCATTGAGGACTCATCCGCCACCATCTCTTTTCCAAGACCCTGACTTAGTCTCGGAAATCCTTACCGGCCTGATCTCCAAATATGTTGGAGTATCCCGGATAGAGAACCCTGTGATTAGTCGACCTTTCTGTCTTTTTGTTACATCTGTAAGAGTATCTAATAAGGAGGTGACAACGTGTACTGATCTAAGTGGTTTCGTAAGTTGTAAAGTTGATGAGTGGCTTAGTGGTTAGTGCGTTGGACTCCTAAGCGAGAGACACAGGTTCGATTCTCAAAAACCACCAAACGTTTTTTCGCGGCACCACCTCTTCGCAGGCATGACAAACCTGCAAGAGTACAATCTGTCATGAAAAGCTTCTCAATTCGCCGTTCGGAGTCGGCACTAAACTGTAGGTCCCTTCCATTCGTGCGAAGAATATAACACGCACAACATGAATGGTTGTGAGAAGCTAGGCCTTGGCTCTCCATGAGCTGCCGTGCCAAATATACATACATACAAAGTTGGTGATCTATAGAGATTGCCTCAAGATCGATATAAAGGCTGAGGAACTAGTAGCTATCATAGTATTTTTCCTGGTAGTGACAATAGTCACTTGAAAGGTGGGTAGACCATAAACAATGTTGACAGGAAGATTATAACTTTCCTTATTTAAGAATCGTTGTTTCAGTTTGAAGCACCAAAACGGAAAAGGAAAAATCGCTTCCAAAAAGGAATAGAATTATCCATAGCTGGCTGAAAACGAGACTAAGATGCATTCAGTTGCTTAAAACGAAAGCGAAATTTCGAACCATTACCTAACCATAAGTAAGTACCATGCATTGCCGAAACCGTAAGACTTCCCATCATCTGTAGGTATGCCCGTTAATGATAATCGTTGTAGAAAGTCGTCAAAAAAGCCCTTTGCAATTTGGTTTCAACCTATAAGATGTTCATTCGCACAAAGCTCAAGTACAACGCTCACATCTGGCCTGGTTTATAATGTAAGAGAGTGAGTTTCTTGAAGGCCATATGAGTATCCCTTTGCTGGACAGATTTGTTGTAGATAGAACTCGCGTTAACAGTCCAACTGATCACAAGTCTGGTCGGTAACTTACCTTATTAGAGAGGAACATGCCAAGAAAAAGTGAAAACTCAAAAAGTTTATGACTCAAGTAAATTGGCCTTCGAACCCCACTCCTACAGACCTCATTTCAAAAATGTTGATACGATCTTTCAAACACTTAATAGTTCATTAAACTAAAGCCTTCCGTTTGCGGTAACACAACTTAAAAAAAAATATAAAAATAAAATAAAAAAGTCCGTGTGCTACGAGCTACATGCAACCCACATGTGAATGGTGTTTCTCTTTGACTTAAATATCTTCCCTCAGGACTAACTAATTAAAACAGAAAACGATTTCTTATTTAATTTTTTTTTTTAGAAAAAATCCTTTTCAATTTCCAACATATATCACTCAGGACAACCCATTCATAAATTTCATTACCGTAAGGGATCCCTCTTCATTTCAAAACAGCAATAAAAACTACTTCTGGACCACAAAGAACCAGAAACATACTCTCCAAGTCATTCAAGAAAAACTGAAGAAAAAAAAAATAGAAATCTCCGTCCATATTTACTCGGTAGATTTTCAAAAAGGACAAACAGGACATATGTACATGTAAAATCTTTCAGCACACATTGCTTACACAACTCACCAAAGTATAATACCTTCAAATGCATATACCCGATGCACTTTGTAGTAAGCGCAAAAATATCACATGCCAGCTGTTGATGTACATAAGTCATTTTCAGGACCTTCCACACTATCTCTCCACCCACAGGCACATTATACCCTTGTTCACCCATACAGAACCAAAGGAGAGCGTGAAATGTGAAACGTGAAAGGAAATCCTGATGAATAAATAATTTGTATGCATTGAAAAGTTTATTATACCCCCGCCCTTTGTGGGCTCCAGCAGGAGTCAATTTCCTTCAATGATCCTTCACAACATTCTCAATGCATTTGTCGTAATAATATTTGTTTAGCCGCACACATGCACCGCACCACACTCAGTAACTCATATTCGAAGCAAACGACACTCATATGCGGTCTGGGCTATACACGCTGGGGGTGCTAGTGTGTGCAATGAACTGTATTCGGAAGTAAAGAAAATTCTAGGGTTTTCCCCTTGGTAAATTATATAACCAGGATGCTTGGCACTATTAATTTACGCCAGCATTTGGGGGGCGCAACCGGGCGACCTTAGCTATTCAATTTGGCATTTTACATCGGAAGTTGGGGGTATATTCAACTCGTTCCCTATTTCAATTCAAAATCGAAATGAATGCGACATGTGCCATGCCATGTATGATGATGGATGGCGAGGGGTTGGGTAGAAAAAAAGTTTTCAAACTGTTTCAAGCTTTTCAAGTGCTAATTTGAATGTGATAACTGGAAAAGTCTCCTTTGTCGAAGTTGCACATGTGCTTGATGGTAGTGTGACTTCAAAAGTCCAGGGCCAAGTTATTACGTGATTATCGAGCTAAAAAGATGCCGAACGAACACGCTTTCCATTTGAATTCAAGGAAAAGCCACAACTCGAAGGGATAAGTTTAGCGGCTACAGGACACGATCTGGGGCAAAAAGTCATTCCGACGAAATGTAAAACATTTTAGCACACCCAATTCACATGGATGTGGATATGTTTACCTTCACTGAGCACATCTTCTGCCCTAAAAAACTACTTGACATTTCCTTTTAGGCACATCCACACCTGTACCTGAATTGGAAAAGTATCAAATGGGAGGGGAAAGCTACAAAAAACAAAAATCCAAATGTCATTCACGTCCTCTCACTGATGACAGAAAATGAATCTCGTTCTACAATTTGATTGCTTTCGCCAACAACCCTCCCAAAGACCGACTGGGTTTCTTCTTCGAGGGCAAATTCCATTAGCAGTGATTCTCAAAAAAAAAAAAAAAAAGCACACAGCCCCACCCCCTTCGGCTCGTGACAAAGGACACGATTTTAAGCTGAGTTATCCCTTAGTCTTTTCCGTACACACTCCTTTTCTATGAGTGTCCTCCTCTCCTGCAGGACGACTTGTAAAAAAAAAGAAAAAAACACCGAACGGCAAATCAATTATTCAAAACACGTTGTCCTTTTTATTGTGACTACAATAAAAATGACTGAGAGGGTATACGTTAGCCGGTGTGTATGTGTAAAGGTCCTGTCTGGAAACCGAGTAGGCACGCTTGCTAAAAAGTGTCGTATTGCAATAAAAAAGAGGCAATTTCTATCGAAGTATGGAACACCGGTGTGTGTAAGTAAAGGTTTTGCAGGGGGGTGAACTTTGTATTTATAGCCGAAACATCAATGACGTGTTTTTTCGACTTCAATGGTTAGGATTTCGTTGTTTAACTGTGGACACATTCTATTTTTAGAGAATCATGTCCTAAATTCAGGATGTTTGATTGAAAAAAAAAAATTAAATATCTTGGTCTTTGGATTTTGCGTCTTGACGTCTGGATTTGGATGTTTCAATTCAAGGAAACGAGGAGAATTTAGGCAACTTCAGTGCTTACCTTTGAAGCGGAATTGAAAAAAAAGCATTTCGCTCAACTTATTAAGTGTATTGACGTTCTTTGCGGTAAGTTACGAGCTTTATTCATTCCGACAAATGCAATGGAGTAGATTGTTGTTTCGAAAGAAAAGTTCTTCGGGTGATCTATAGTCCTGTCTGCATAGGCGATGAATTGAGGAGAAGATACAACGACGAACTGCGTGGGCTGTACAGCAACATCGACCTAGTGAGAAACGTTCAAACACGCGACTTAGATGGCTGGGACATGTAGAGACCATGAACCTCAGGACTACAGATCGGAGATTTATCGAATATGCCTCGGAGAAACTACTTAGTAAAGGGAGAGCGCGACTCAGGTGGTTTACGCAAGTGCTCAACCAACTTGGCGTTCGGAACTGGAGGCAGCGAGCTAAAGATCGGACTGACTGGAGACGGTTGTTGATTGAGGCTCAGTCTACCCCTGACTGTATATATTGACATTGACATTGTCAAAAGGATAATCATAAACATTCCAGAGGTGGAGAATTTGGAACGTTTTGAATCGGACCGTATCTTCAAGTGAACAGGCCCTTATTGACTATACGACCATTAAGTGTCAAAGTTTAGTCGTTGTTTAACATGTGCAAAGGCCAGAGTTCTAAGAATTTCCTTCCATAATCTTTACTGCTCAACAAATAAGACAGAAAATTCAAATCACAATTCTTCGCCAACAACCCCCACGAGGGTAGAAACTGTTTCGAAGAGCAATTTATTTTTTTTTATTTAAACCTTCGTTTGCAATGTGCTAACGAGTCTCATCGGTTTGCCCTTTCATTTTGCTGACTGTGAATAGGATCTGCACCATCTTGTCACTAAACACACTTCGACAGAAATTAGGATGTGCCCTGAATTTGAAATTCACAAAACAAGAAAGTAACATCGATAACAGCGACATTTGATTCATGCAACTTGTTCTACATCTATATGTATTCGTGCAATATAAATCCTTTGACACTCGAACAATAATGCCCAAGCGTGCATATAAATCCCGTCCATTTCGACAAGAAACAAGAACCCAAAAAGGACATCACGACCCCAAAAATGAGAAGATGTGAATCCGTAGAGAATCCTTCTATTACTACAATCACTTGACTACTACTACTAGTCTGCACGTACTATGCTCCACTATATATCTCAGCCTCTAGCGCGAAATAGGAGACGACAAGGCAGAACCCCGCATTGCAAATCCCAACGAAACAATCTTCTTCGCAATTTGAATTCAATAATAGAGGTAGGAACATTGAATTTATTCGGATACGGATTTCCAAAGTGACACTTTCGAAGGGCAAAAATAAAAAATAAAAGAGATGTGAAGAGAAATCACCACCAATCCTACCATCACCACTTTCGTCCTCCCGAACCGGAGCTGTTCAGAATGTTTGATGATGACGATGATGATGATGATGAGGGTGATGGTGATGGCGACAAGGGCGATGAAGAAGCAGACAAGACGATCGAAACAATGTCGACGACATTGCCGAACGATAACAACGATGATGATAGTAATTTGATTTCAGGACATGATTCATCGCTTTTTCGGTATTAAATTAGAGCAACCACCCACCCCTAGAGGGCGGATGCGGCATGTTAAATGGTGGAATGCTGGGCGAGACAAAAAGGCGGCAAATTTCTCTAAATAAATGAAAGATGCTAATTTTTAACCCAAACAAACATTCATTGTGGCTCAACCTATTGTCTTAGGTTAAAATCCCCCCTCAACCGCCGGGGGGGAATCGAAAATAAAATAAAACAACTGCCAAATCGCCCATCCCCCTGGAGGCAATTTGGCTTCATTTTCGAAAACCATTCAAGTGTGAATCGAAAGAATGGAAAGAATCGAAAGAATCGAGGGAATCTACACCCCCCAACCTCGACCCGAATGAAGAGGTGTGAAATCGAAATTAGGAAAAAGAACAGAAAAAAAAAACAGGAGCGAGTTGGGTTGGGTACACCATTCGTCGGAACACGACGGAAAGGGCAAACACTTTTGGCAGGCAAACCACGTACCATAGCTGTCATTATTATTATTTTCTTTTTTTTTATGTATGTGTGTGTGTCCTCCCTTTCAAACATTTTTAGCTTCTGTGCATTGACGAACGTTGAGATTTGTCATTTGTCGAATTTAAATTTCAATTTTGCCAAAAAATTTGGTGTTTTGGGTCGCATTTAGGAACAAAATGCGTGATCGTGTGATACAGGAGTGTACAAGGATGTGTTTTTCTGGAGGGTGAGCTAGACTTTGTTACGCGACTGACAGGTGAGAATTCCAACACGCGCCAACGAAAATCAATTTCACCACCACCAAGAACGCAATTTTCACAATCGTGCCGATACTACCGCCACATCATCGATAAGACCGAGTGTGGATTTTGAGAAACGATTTAACGGAAATTGGATGATTCCGAAATTGTTTCTTAAGGATTTCTGCTCCCTTGAATTTTTGTTGACAAATTATCTTATCTGTACAAACAAATACAAACAAATAAACACACGTGTGTTGTGTATGGTTGGAGTAAATAGGGTACAGTCGGCGGCAAGGACTTATAGTTAGGAATTGAGTTTTGTCGTTTATTATTTTGGACCGGTTTGTGATTTTTCATCAAATTGCAGCAGTCATTTGAGAGCACTCTTTTCAGCACCAAATTCTTTGCAAGCCCAGGCTTAGACTTCAAACATTCTTATAGAATGATTTGACATCGATGTAGCCTTTATTTTCCTCATGTTCTGTATCCTTTTATAGCTTTTAGAGACTCTACTATGCGATTACTGACGATGTGGTTCAAGCTTTTTCAACTCTTCCTCAGTTGTCTTGATTCCCTCTCAACTGTTCTGCTAGATGTACTTCTTGGATGGCCAGGTCAGGATGGCCTTTGATCATCTCACAATGGATCTGTCGCCTTTCTGAAGTGTATGTCTAGTCCAGTTATGTACGTCGTCAAATAGTGCATAGTGGGTATAGGTCCTTGACGCAATCTCTGGTGAAGGTGTTTATTCGAGATAGGGTTTGGCCTGAAAAGCCTTAAAATATTTTGCAGACACCAATTCACATACGAAGGCGGCTAAAGATATACTAAGTCGATTCGAGACCAAAATTCTTTGTAAAATACGTGGTCCGTTTGAGTTAAAAATTTGGAGAAGATTCAATGACGATCTATATGAACTGTACGAGGACTTTTGGCGAATATACACTAAAGCTTCGGCTCGCAGAGTCTTCGAATATGACCAATACAGTAGGCTACGGCACACCTTAGGTGATGCGAACAAGTGAAAAGGGATCTAAACCACCTTGTAGTTTGCAATTGAGGGCTACTTATGACCGGGCTATCTGGTGGCTCCACATTAGTAAGAAAGGTCTACAAGGTGTATTATTGTTTTCAGTAAAGCTGTGACAGTGGGACTGTCCTGGAATATCTATTTTCATTTAAATCGAAGCCCACTACGAAAGCTCTCAGGTTTTTGCTGTTTGATCTACCTCCGCCTTCTTTAGTTTTGGCGATCAATTCGTTAATGAACATCATTCTCGTCAAGGTTTAACCAATGCCAAACTTTCCTTATTTCGATTCGAATTTTCTAATTTTCCAACTTCCAGCTACCTTCTGTCAGATATGCCTAGAAGCAAAGCCGAAAGCCTATCATCTCGACAATCATTTTCCTGAGACGTACCATAGATCTGTTAATAATTTTCTGTCTAGCTGGTGCCAAACGTCTTCAAAGGATGTCTATATTCCAAATTCCCTTCTCATTTTGACATTTGCAATTGTCTGTACTGCGGCTTGAAAAGGATAAATAATTCCAGTCGGCCAATTGTACGATTCCGACAATATTTCGTCTCAGTTTTGTTAACGAGTTCATTAGATCCTTGTAAATCCTTGCCCATTCCGATTTCGATTAAACTTATGATTTATTTCGCTTGCATATGTTGTTCAGACATAACCAACAACCCTTTGCCAGAGTTTCGTCCTACATTCTCTGAATTTTCCCGACAAAGCCTTCTGAAATCTTTCAATTTTAATCCTTCACAACGGCCAATGCCCCTACTTGACGCTTACTGTATAATGTAGCCTCACTTGGAACTTGGAAAGAAAAAAAGTTTCTCCGGTTATATTCTAATCTTTCGACTTTCTGTGTGTGTTATGCTTGCCAACAAAGGAAAATAACAAACAACGATCATTCGTATGGGGGAATTGTTTTCCAACGAAAATCCGCTTAAGGCTAACACGTGAGAAAATGCGTATATGTAGGTACGAGTACAGGAAAGAGTAGATTTTCGTTATCGGTAAAATGAGTGAATTGCTATGGAGGTATTTTCTTGAAAATCTCTCCATACATATACTGTACGTGTGTAGGTTAAGCTTTTATAATGGAAGCAATGAAGGAAATTCCTTCTGAAGTGGAAGTACCTGTTGGCACTTTGGCATGAGTAGGAGTGTTTCGAAAATAGCATTTTGCAATAATTTTGAATTGATATGACTGTTTAGAGAATGAAGTGTTATATTTCTGATGCTTGCCAATACGAAATTTCGGTAAATTGTTTTTGACATTAAATGGTTATATTTAGATTTGTAAAAATTCCCGACGGAGGATGTGTTAAAGGGGTAGTTTTGTTATTGGCTCATTGTATATTCACTTGTCGAATACCTTTGAAAATGCAAACTTAGCTATGCTTAACGAGTCATTTTTACTGTAACAGTTGCATTTATGTACATCTAGATGGGAAATATATTCCTTCAAGTGACCTAGATATGTGCGTGCTTATGAAGACGAAGGTCTGTGCCAGAAAATATGTTAATTAAACGAAACCTTTACCAAATGTTATACAAACAGAAGCATCGCACTCAGCTCAAGCTTTGGTGGAATAATTTGAATATCTTAAAGCAATTACATAGTTGCTTAAAAAGAAAACCGTAATTTGAATTGGCTTGTAGGCTGTAGCTATAGAAGGTTAGGTTGTAGGGGTGGCTGCATTTATGTACAGCCTCACTCGGATCTCAATGGATCCATTGTGTTCCCCGGTTGAAGCTAAAGAAAAAAACATGATAGCGAGTGAACTAAAAAAAAGAAAAGCGAGATTTCACTTGTTCACTTACCAACTACTAGCGATCTTAAGCCAGAACTAAACTCTTGAGAGCTTGCTTAGGACCATCGTTTGGTCTGTATTGAAAAAGGGTAACAAATTTAATTACCTCAAGCAGACTGTAAGGCGTATAACTTTAGGAACTGCAGACTAACCAAAGAATGCTCTTGAATTTTTTTTGTATCTGCGTCGTACATCGGGTGCTTGACGTTTCAGGTGAGGGACCTTCAGGAAAGATTTTGCTACTTGTCTTTCGATCAAAGGATGTTAGATATAAGCGATTTTAGTGTACAAATTTTGCTTGCTGGCGCAAAGATGAGCTAAACTAATTTCAGACATTTTTTCCAAAACTACACAGTAACGACAAAGTTCTATCGTTTCACGGCCTCTAGTGTTTTCTATTCAGAGTTGCAAGCAATCTGTACAATCCATGCAGCATCACCTGTTTAAACTGTCGACAACGACCATGTCCAGTGGTTAAAAGTAATTGAATACCTTTCCAGCTCCTGTCAACCACAATATTTTTGCCGGAAATGAATCTCCGACGAGGAGAAAAATAAGACCCTTATAATCTTAAGATGGCTAGGACATGTGAAGCGAATGGACACCAATGCTCCGGCTCAAAGAGTCTTCGAATTCCATCTTGCAGTGATACTCCCAAGGAAGTATCACAGTGAACGCGAGCAGCCACATATTTGCAGAAACGCACAGAAAAATAGGTATAAGAACATACATACATGCGCACACAGCAGCACGCAGACTCATACAGAGAAGCAATAGAGGCTACAAAGGGAAAAACTAGAAAGTTTTACATACGCATACAAACACGTACACAGATCTTTCGTGCAATACACAAACATTTCCAGACGTACAGACGCACAGAAATTTGTCGGCAGGAGACAGCTAGTCTGTCCAACCCGGATGGATAAAGCTGTAGAGGAAGATCTGGCCCAAGGTGGCACGCACAAGAAGAAGAGGAACCCAACCAACTTGGAGTGCGTAATTGGAGGCGGTGAGCTATGGACCGGGCTAACTGGAAAGGCTTGATGATTGAGACCCAACTTCACTCCGAACTGTAGCTCCACCTGAGTAAGTTAGTTGTCATCTTTAGACCCTGCAAATCACTGAATACGGAGCACATGGTGTTCTTCGAACTGTCTTGTAATGGTTTCAAACTTCAGTGCTAGTTTGGTAATTAATTATATATTCCAGGAGCTGTAAGTTCTAAAGTTTCATTTGCTGGGACCGTTTGCTTTACTTAATTTATCAGGCTTCCGACCCTTGACGGAGACAGCGACGAATTGTTTTTTTTAAAGTAGTTTAAAGAGTCAAAAGAAAGGTTAGATCAGCCTCTTTCCGCAGATCTTCAATTTAGCCCGTTAAGTAAGAAGTTTTAAATTCATTTGTTTTGCCAAACCGAAGTAGCAGCGGTTTTCAAAGATCATTCCTCGTCGAATCTTCACAAGGGTTTAATTACTCCGAGTGAACTACTTCCATTCTCGTTTGCAAGAATTGAGTCCCAGATAAAATGAAATTAAAAAGGAGAGAGTACTATGCCGCACTACAGGGAGCACCAGCTTCTCTTTTGAAACAGTCTTGACTGATGGCATTAGACCCTCACATTCCACTGTCCGAAGTTATCAGCAACATCAAGAGCCTTGAACTTTAAACAAACAAACTAGCTATTTTGCTGTTTTTTCGAAAGTTTCGATTGCAAACATTTTCACAGCAAGAAGTTCCATCTTTGAAAACCAAACCGATTTCCATGCTAAATCTGTCGATTTTTCAATGTGACATAAGAAATAGGGGCATCGTTTCTAACTTCCTAATCTAACCATGCTGTACTACTTTTACATGTCTCCATCCTTTCCCATTATTTCCATCACAAAATACATACACCCACGTTCGATTGATGTTTCCACCATCTAACCAATGCTCCTCGACTGCAACAATTTCTACTTACAAGCGCACGAGCGGATGAAAAAGTTAAAATTGCCAACACTAACCCAGTTTCGTTATTTACATGATTCGTGATTCTGAACACTTCCATTTGACACATGAACCAAATCACCGAACACGATATCGATTTCGGAATTTCACCCAGAATCCTTTCACTGAAATACGCTTACCAGCAATCTCCCAAAAGAAGTGCCCCTTAAATCATATCAAGCATCTCCTCATACGTACACCGAGCACACCAACTGTACACCATGTACCAGAAAATTTAAGTGTAAATAAGAAATTTCAGCATGATATGCACGTCCTCCTGAGAAAAAAAAAAACAGACTCTCCGAAGTCAACCTTTAAAAAAACCCCTCATAGAAATTCGATTTTTTTTTTCCCCTTAATCAGTTCCAATGTTGGCACGTTGCTTGAAGGACTTCGCTTCACTCTTTGGTTTGTAATGTTAGCCAATTTCTATTAACTTTGTTAACCAAACACAACGAAATCAAGTCAAGAAAGGAAACCACGAACAAAACCGACCCGACCCACCAGGCACCGACCGCATCCCCAGTCAACCATTCTGACCGAAACAGAAACGATATCAAGATTCTGATAAGGGAAATGAAAAACGACACTCAATTGAATATTCCAAAACAGTTTTAAGACCAAGCACTGGAACCAAGAAGTCGAGCACCGTACTGAGAGAATCCTTACTCAACCATCACCACCATCGTACAGCCATCATCAGCAAACAGCAAACAGCAACAACAACAATGTCTATGTTTTGTAACTGTTGAAGAATCGAAATGCTCAGCACGTTTGCTCTTAAGCTTTCTAATGAACAACAAAATGGAGATAAGGTGCCAGTGGGGTGAAGAAAGGTGCAAAAAACCAATTCAAACCCATCACTGTATCCTTTGATGGCAGAACGGGGTTGGTTGGATCTCCTCCGGTCACCACTTTGTACAACACGAAGGCGAAAGCAGTATGATAAACAACATTTTTCAACCATCGTAAGCAGCAGAACCAGGACGAGGACGAGGAGTACGGCCAGAGCTAGGGCCACTCGACTGCTGGTGAGTGAAATGATGCGATACGATGCAACAGATACCAACTACGAGATACTGCAGTCCGACTCCAGGGATGCTGAGTTTATGCTAACGTGGAAGACCGCTTCGGACTGTTTTTTTTTCGATTACTCAACACTGGAAATACATTCAGTGTTTTCGCTTTTTGGATGAACTTGGGAAAAATAAATGCGAATGAGGAGAGAAAAAATCTGACGAATGGTACGAGCGGTGTACTTTTACCGAAATCAAACAAGAAATGCGGTTTTCTATCCACGGTGAACCCAAACTTGGTCAGGACTGCCAGACGAACGAATGGGGCAATTTCCATTCATTGGCAGATTATACGAAGGACCAGAAGGAATCAGGAAACTTTACCCAAAAAAAAAGAAGGAGACTGCGAGGTTGGTTAATGTGTTGTTGAATATCTACCACCCACACACAGAAATCCGATTGATGCGATACCTATGTATCTCAAAGTTTTCGTGAGTGTTTTCTTTTCAATATTTTTTCATTTTTTTAAGCGAAAACAAATTTTCATTTCATGTTTTTCCAACCATATAACTTCTGTTTATAACTTTGTTACGAATATTTTTTTTTATTCGCTGAATAAGTCTGAAAAAATGAAGCCAACAAAAGGGAACTGAATGGAGGAGGTATGCCACAAAAAAAAAACAAAATCGCAGAACCGAATCAAATACTCGGATGAAAATGATGAACAAGTGTATCAAAACGCAAAACACTTCAAGTGCGGTTAGACCGAGTTGGTTTTCCAGTATATTTTCTTTACTCTTTCTTTTTTTTCCCCCCTCTCACCGCTAAACCACGAAATAAACGAAAGAGAAACCGCACAAAATATTATTTTTGTGAACAAAATAAATAAATAAAAAGGTTTTGAAGTATTTGATTTCTAAAGTGATGAAATTATGTTAATTCGAGTTTTTTTATTTTACAAATATTTAGTACACTTGTGTGTACCTAACCTATAAACTTGTTTCATGCAACAGGATATGCCTGCCTCGCCGGTTGACTCTTTACGAAAAGTTAAGGGTTTTAGAGTATTGGAGGACCAGATTAAATTTAATTGGAAACAGGATTTTGAGCGTCAATGGTAAGCAAAGCCATCCTTACGTAACCCAAGTCTGTCATCCTTAAATGATGTCTAGGCAATATGTTTGAAACAATACTGTTGTATAGTTTTTCTTTTTGTTAGCATTTGTTAGCAAAATCACAAGAAGGACTCTTCTTAATTCGATTAGAAATTTAAAAAAACAAACAAGTTCAGCCCATTTGATATCCCACATAGATAAAGTGCTCAGGGACTCAGACAGGCTAAAGGGGCTATCCGCTGAAATAAAACCACTAAAAATATTCTCAACCATAAAAGAGACGATATCAGAAGACTTGCCGACTTCCTCACCGGTAACTGTAGCCTCGAATATCACTTAAATAATCTAAATATAGTTCAGGAATCTGAATGCAGACTCTGTTTAGAGGAAGACGAATCAGCCGAACACGTACTATGTGAGTGCGTGGCGGTCTGCAGGGTCAGGAAACGCTGTCTCCACAAAGAATTCCTAATGCAGGAGGACATTCGTAATGCCTCGACTGGAGATATTCTCAACCTCATTAGGAAGATAGAGGATCCCCTTGTCTAACTGGCTCCAGGCACAATAGATCTTTTAGGTCGTAGTGCCATATGCGTTAAATAATATAGATAAAAAGCTTAAAGACCTTATTAACTGGGAATTTTCAAACTAATTGGAAGCTAGTTGGCCACCTTCATGATGCAAAGACCATTCTGCGGTCTCCCACCAAGTACAGCAAAATGCTGTATAAATAATTGGCTAAAAGATAAAGCACACCATTACTCGACAGAAACGAAAGGTAACAGACAAGCTTAAGCTTTTATACCAAAATCTTCCCAAAAAAGAACGAAACAACTTCTACAACTAAGAAGAAGTCAGATTCGGATCGACACATGCTTTCTAATCGGACATTGTCGGGTTAAAAAAATATCTTATGACTATGGGAACACCACAAGACAATACATGTAGGATGTGTAACGAAGACGAAGAATCGGCAGAACACATACTGTGTCACTGCAACTGTTTCACAAGACCACGTCATCGTTTTCTGGGTAACCACTACCTAACGGCGGAAAATATAACCACCAGCTCACCCAAAGACATCGCTGGATTCATTTTTCACTCCAGCATTATGGAGGAGCTTTTAAGAAGAAGACATCACAATAGACCCATTAGTGACCGCAGTGATAAAGGACTATGTCCTACCACATTTCATAATCTAATCTAGTTGCAACCAAGCTCCTTTGTTGAATATGTATGCATATGGCATCGATGTATCTCTACATTTCAAATCAAGTTGTTTCGGACCGTTTCCTGTTTGGAATTCACCATTATAAATAAATTGTCTCCGACTCTCTTCTCATTTTTATAAATGACCTCTTGTTTGCAACTTCTAATCCAATCCATTCCTTCAGTGATGACAGTGCCTTCAGATTCCAATATTCGTTTTTTAATTCTAATTCTTGTCCCCGCAATTCGGGCCAAGAAAAGGAACGGTGCACAAATCATTTTTTTTTTATCTCGCTTCAATCTATAAGACGTTCATCTGCAAGTCCAAAACTCGAGTACAACATTCACATCTGGAGCACCAAAAATGTTTTGAATATACGGTCTCGTATAGAGTCGCTTTAATTGTTCGAGAGTGGGCTTTGCTACTGCACAGCTAGCGTTTGGAAAGGGTTATTCCCGGTTTTATCTCAGTGCAGGTTTCGTCGTCTGAGATTAAAGCAAAGTCTAGGTACACAAAAACCCTAACTTCCTTAACGTGCTGTCCGATTTGATGCATTTGTGTCCTTTTTGTTGACACTATGTACTTTGACAAGCCAAGCTACTGACCAGCCAAGAGAACGCAAGCAGCGTGTCCGTTAAAAGATGGTAGGGAATGTTGTAAAATGGACTCAGGTCGGCATTGGTGCGACAACCATTTACTTCTTCGGCACCTTATATTACCGTGCACCACAAGCATATAGACGTTTGTATAGCAGCGACGGACAAGGTATCTAAGCCAAGTGTATGGGGCAACAAGGCGAAGTGGACGTCGATGAAAAAGACGTTCAGCATAAGATTTTCTACAAGCTCACGTATGACACATTCTAAACTATAAGTCAACTACCCTTATATCGCATGACAAATGGCGGTATTCTACATGTCGCAAGGCGCTAAACAGACGTAGTAAAGCTGTGCTTCTGTCGCTTTTTTTTTTTTTTGTTCTTGAATATTATTAGTGCAGGTAAGGTGCCTTTCAACTAAATAAGCCTTGTGGGCATTGACCTGTTTTCTATGAAACTAGTTACTTCTCTAGATAAACCCATGTCCACAGCTAGAATGTGATTTTGTTAGATCCTTTCTCTGTAGGTACCCAATTTCGAACGTAGGTAACTACCATTCTATTTGTGTAGGTATTCAATTCTAATTAATTATGTTGTCCAAGCCATATACTTAAAAAGGTTTTTGATTTACGTTTTATGTATTTATGTGAAGGTAAACTTTTCTAAACTTTTAACAAATATGTAATTTCTACATTCTAACCTTTCATAGACGAACTTTGGTACCACCTACATCAACCCACATGCCAGTTCCAATGAATTTCTATCCTAACCCAAACCTTAAACTGATGGCATAGACATAATTTCAAAATTATATTACCTACTCTATTCCATTCGGGAAAAAATATTTAAAAAAAAACCCACCACCATCACCAATCATCATCATCCACCTTCGAAAGGAAACCCACCACACAAAGAACATACTTTCCCTCCGATCAAAATAGGAATTAATGAACCAAATAATTTTACAATTCCGGTACAATATTTCACAGAAATTTCATTATAAAACTGGCAAAATTATTATATACCGTTATAGTGTACGGCCGACGATTCTCTTCTCCATATTCGATGCCGCGCCGCAGTCCTGTCCCGGCGACTAGCCAAGCAAATAATTTTCGTAATTGAATTTCCATCGTCCTTTTTTTTTTTTTTTTCTTTGTATCACAGCAACAGCTATAGCCAGTAGAATAGCTTACTTTCTCTCTCTTTCTCTTTATTGCTGTTGTTATTGCCAGGACTGCGGCAGATACAGTTTATATACTGTATATTTTTCTTCAACGTTAAAATGTCGCACGGAGATTTCTTCAAATCGTTTTTCCATTTTTGCGCAAGCAATTCCTCTTCGGGAGTCTCAGTCTCTTCCAGTAGAAAGGATTCGAATTCAATTGATTTCATTGTAAAACGAAGGTTAGTGGTGGCTGGGTGAGGATTTTATAAGTTGTGGGCTATTATCCTGTGGTTGACAGGTAGTACAGACCAGCCAATCGATGATGAGAGTGACATTGTGAGGTCTCATTTCCGTTTCTACTTTACCAAGACCAAATTTGAAGAAAACAAATGGCAAGGAATAACCCGTCTAAGAAGAAAGAAAATTTGAAGGATATTATCTGCAATTGTGATATCCTAAACGATGTCGTATGGCTTGTGTGTGTGTGTTCGGATGTACGCCATAAAATGAGCTATTAAATCCGGACAAAACGCAAATAATGGAGATTTACCATTAGTTACCCGGTGTGCGGTATAGAAGAGTGTTTGGTGGGTGGGTTTTCACATCGACAAAGGATATACACCCCATGGAAGACTGAGACTAATTTGTTTGAAACTATTATAAAAGTACTCGTGTGCTTAACCTAGTGAGAAATCCCAAGATTTTGCGGGCCATTGGAGTGGAAATTAATTTTCGGAGTTTTCCCTGCCAATGTGTACGTAGGAATGAATTAATTGTTGAGCCAAACGGAAATGCTAATGCGGAACAATTTTCGTGGCCTGTTTGGGCGATATTCAATCGAACAGAGAGAGGGAGAGAATTATACTGTATACATAAGTCAATTGAAGAGAATGCACAATTTGAACTTGAGGGAAGGAGATAAAAGAGATGCCTTCTTTGAGGTTGTTAAAAATTTTTGGGTCTAATAAGTAAATAAGGACGATGACCTAGAGGGAGGAGCGAGATTCCTATAATGTGGACTGCCATCAAAGAAGTTTTGCGATATGTGGTGGGATGTCAAGTTTTCCACACATTCAGCAGTTGCGCAAACAAAGTCTCCAATGTTCTCCAAAACTCTGGTTTTACGACCACGTTCTTCAAATAAAATTGTTTATAACCTCTGCCCAAAGATGCGGTTTCGGGCTGGATTTCGGCTTTAAGCTCGAGAATTGTTTACAATTTTGTGTTGTAAATCTGAGATTTCACAAAACCGGAATAGGAATCGATGATAGTTAAGTTTCTTCAAGCCTTGAATGCTAACTCTTAGTGATTTCTCTTAAAGCCATATGTGTTTAATTCAGTTTCCTTGTGATCAATACATCATCTTTAAAAACCAATATCCAAATACACCTTATGGTACGTCAAAGTAAACCTCAAACTCATTTACATTCAAATAATGTTGTTCTCATCTCAAAAGACCACCTTATTCACGTGTGCAACCACCGCAAAACTTTTTCCCCATAACTTCCAAAAAAACTAAATATACACACGAAAATAATTTAATTTGTGTTACGTTCATGTGTGTGCTTACCTGATACTGAAACGTCCATAAATATCCCAAACGTAAAACTAAACATACCGTCAGGACACGCCTTGACCGCCTAACAAATCACGTATGGATTTTGGAAGATTTGTTTTCCCCAACCATTGCGCACGTTCATCCGATTCATTTTCGCTCACTGTCCGCATAACAGCTGTACTCGTATACCTTTGCGGCAGACCAGTGAGACCATGATTTCAGCGAGCATGATGGTGTCTTACTGAACTAAACCACTAGTGCTTCGAAGGTTTCTAATCGAAATGGAAAATAAGAAAAAGAGGGCGAGCTACGTCCGACAAGAGACATCGATGAGGAAGAAACATGACCCGCAATAACAAAACATTGTTGTGTGCCGGTGTGCACCCTGCCAAGGCGTCAAATCAAATAAATTCTCCTTCCGACGAAGGATATCCTCATCCTGTCAGAATCTATCCGGAAATTGTAATTTACGGTTTTTGATTTCTATTCACCGTGTAGTCACAGCGGGAATGGGGAAAAACTAGGTGTAGGCCAGGTCCTCAGGAGTGCCTGTCAACCAGAGTATGAACCGCCATCTGTTCCAAGCGTTGTTCTAATCCAAATCAAGCAGCTTTTGTCTGGCCTCAAAATTCATTGTAGCTGCTCTAAGACAGCTTCAATACAAACAACAACCACTATCCAAGGAAACACATCACAACCCCGGGCTTAGGGTGGATACATCCCACACTATTGGATGTGTTGCCACAAATCGATTCAATTTCACCCTCGAATAGAAACAATTTCTCTGTTGTTGCTCTTTGCTGGTGCCTATGATGTCGACGATGTTGTGATGCTCTCTATGCGGTGGGTGTTGTTCCATTCGTTGCAGTATAGTCGAACGGATTTAACCTGCCCGCAATAATCTTATTACGAGTTAGTTGTTCGAACCTAATCAATTACCGACGTAATTACAAACTTTACTAATCTGCTTACGTACACACATTTAGCTGAGTGATTGCGAATACGTCTACGAATACCGCTATTGTTGCGATGTTGTTAGTGACGAGGATAACGCTGATGGTGGTGAATGGTATAATACCGTGTTGTGGGGAATGTGAAATCATGGAAGCTGGAGTAAGAAGCATTTCTGAAGACTCATTTGTGATCGACATTAATTGCTTGACATGAAGCATGGGGCATGTTCAAGCGTAAGGATAGATTGTTTAGAATATTCCAAGTGGAATGGGGCACCAATTCCATGAATGGATGGACGAAGAGTGAAATTATTTTCAAATTAAATTTATTTAAAGCTCCTCCAGACAGATGAAAGGAAGTAAAAATTAGTTCCTTACCAAACTATGGAGCAATGGATCCCTAAAGTATGGAATTTTTTTTCCCAGAGGCATCAATGTTATGTCTTTTCGGACAAAGCCTGCAAGGATCTATACCAAGACTTAGTTTTGTGGGACCCTATCCTCCGTGTCATGCAAAAGTTCTCCTTCAATTGAAAAATGTTGTGATCACGACCAAGATCGAAGCCATAGACACCTTTAGAGATAGCTCCTGACGAAAAGCAGTCTGTTTGTGGCCGGCTTCGAGCTAGATGTTGGAATATTCGGAACGGTAATGTGCATGAGTGAAGAAGTTAAAAACCGAATATGTTTCTATGTCCAGGAAGTTCCGCAGGTACGGAGAAGAAAACAGGACATGTATCCGTCAAGACCATAAAGGAGTAAAGCCCGTGGAAGCTAGGAAAATGGCACCACCTGGAAGTAATGCAATAAGCAGTTCTAGAGTTGATTCGCTCGAAGATGGAGAGGGTTTAGTTGGTACAAGTCTGACACAGTGTGCGAACTTGGTCACTCGTGACCGTGCATCATGCGAAGCGGGAGATGGTGATGAATAAACAGATAAAACTAAAAAATTTCACTTGGGCAACAGGTCCATCTGATGGAACTGATGGAATCAAAAACAAAAATGAAACGCAAACTTAGTTTTAGACGTCCTTTTCAATTTCGTCCTTCAAACCCATGAACATAACCATTTAATTAGTCTCCAATTGAATGGATATTCCTAAAGTCATATTCAATTCAATTTCACTTAGTTTTCCAACTAAAGAACCCAAAATGCACTTCTGTCGTTCCTTATTAACGTACTTAAAATTCCCCAAAATCTGTAAATCCTTACTCTTTGCACATGCAACATAAGTAATCCAAAAAAAGTCCTTTACCAACCAAAAAAAAAAAAAAATATAAGGAACCCAAACCGATTCCATAGAAAAGCTTTGAATTTCATTTGAATATACGTACACAACCATATGCAGTTCATCAAGGACTCAAGGATTCCCGCAGAAGAATACTTTGCATGTATGTTATGTTCCGGGATTAGAATACACTCATGTACACTCAGTATGCACTCGGTCATAGTGGGTAGGCGGAATAACTGCACGACAATCATGCGGCAAGAGAGTGGACACACAAAAAGACATGACCACCACCAGCCAAGCGATATAGCTAAGGGGTATTGAAAAGAAGTGTACATATGATTAAGAGCGGACCACATATGAATTTTTAATCTTAAAAACATCCTTTTTATTTGATTGAATTCACTTTCCTCTTCCTTTTCAGTGTACACGTCTTCACCGCATGTACACGATGTTATCCCTTAAGTCCATTATGGTTGAGTGAGTCCTGTCGCTGTCATTTTTGGGGCGATGTAAAAGGAAATAGCTGACAAACGGAAAAAAAATAAAAAAACTAAAAAAAAAATGAAATACATATATTTTTTGAAGCAACAAAATGCAAGGACCGACACAAAACGAAATGAAGAGGCGGAAAATCTCAACGAAATCGTGTCATTTAAAGGGATAAGCAAATGCTTCGACTTAAGCTCTTCTATGGTAGTTGGACACAGCATGAGATTAGAGAATAAATGTGAGGACTTATGTGTAGGTATATGTTAGTGCCCGAAGTGAGGATGTAAAAGAAATCTGGAAAAGTTTTCTAAATTAATATTTAAAAATAAAAAATTTAAATTTTAAAAGGACATGCAATGGTCCTCTATGGGATTTAACAAGATTTATAATTAATTATTACTAGTTGTGTCATGGTGGATCGTAAGAAGATTTAATTTGTTTTAAAATTATAACTTTGCCGAGTGCATTTAGCCACAAGGCATTAGATTAAGTCGATGGCCTGAAAAATGGGTTTATTTCTGTTTTGAAAGACTTTTCCAATCTAAGTCACATGGAGGTTTTGTTTCGTTAGGAGGCAAGAGAACTTCTAAATTTCTCTGAGGTTTCAGCTGTCAATCATGACGCTTTACCATTAGTGATGGCCAGGTTGTTTGCTTCTTAGTCGATAGCACAAAAGATGAAAAGCGACAGCGACAGCGACAGTAGAGAGTTAAGACCTAGCTTCGATGGAGGAACCTAAATGGAGGGACCCTACAGGTTCTATTGGCGAATCTAAACGGCTAAACGACTCTCTTGAGTTTCCTGAATTCAGCGATGCGATGGTCCACCAGCCTATAGAAGAAGCCTGAGTGTACTCAATCGTCTAGTGGCTAATTGGGGACAATCAAATAACAGGCGTCATACATCTATTTCCTTTTCGTCGCTGCAGCTTTAGGTTACGTCGAAAGACATAGAATAAGATTAAAGTTTAGCTTAGAGTGCCCATGTAGGGCAAGTAAGTTAGAGTAACATAGTTAAGTTAATTAAGCTAGTTTTAAGCGTTTTTTGTCTAGCATGTAAGAGTTAATGAATTAAAAATAATAAAAATGCATTAAAAACAAACAAACAGCAACACCATCTTGGTAATTGTTTCCGGATGGCTACTAATCGGCGTTATAACAAAGGACAGGGTACAACCGGTATGTAGTTCCGACCTACTCCCAGCGAATTTGTCGGTTTTATCGTTTTCCTATAAAGGTATCTTTGTGCCCTTGTAACTATCAGGGAATCACCATGTTGATTGGTCATATATCGTTTGTTTACACAGCTTTATGATTGCAAAGCCTGCATAACTGCCTGACTGCCTTCAGTTCAGAATAGATTCTGTAAGCAAAAGTATTGGTTATCCATCTTCTACTCTCGGCCTAACTGCCAGATGTCCACTGGATTTAGAACAAACATTGTCTCCGATGCTATTGTGGACGTTGTACTTTTAATTCTGGTCACACTTGCAAAATTACATTTCGAAAGCACTTTGAACCAGACAATCGAACCGTGTGTTAGGATGGGCCATAAAGCAGCTATGTGGAGCCAGTCGACAAATTTAGGTATGCCTAGACGGCAATGATGCCGTTTATCAATGTTTTTTTACCAACTAAGTTCTAAGTTCAACACCGATATGTCTTCTTAAATATCAGCTCAGTACCGTTCCTACAAAGGTTCTTGAAGAATCAACCTACCTCTTATCAGGAGCACAATCTTCGTCTTAAAGGGTTTGATTCTTTTAGTAAAGAAGGAAGTAGTAGTTGTAGGAACTAAGAAGAAATCGAATCCATTCTGCAAATGTTTTGCCAGTGTTCCCTGATCGACATTTCTTCGACGAACTAAAAGATACATGAAGTATTGAGATGCGTAGAGATAGGTGGCACAGATTCCCTTAAACTATCTGTCTTCAGTATTCATACCAATCAGTTGAGGCTACAAGATCTATTTTAGGTTACTACATTCATCGGCGTCATCTCGGACAAAGTACGTCTGTGTAGGAGAGCCTCCAAGCAGGGGCTCGTCACTCGAAGTTTTTCCTCGCCCTAAACATTAACGAAGCTATTAGTTGAAACTGCCCCTTAACACTGAGCTTGACTTTCTTCGCAAAATCGTTGTCCTAATCTCGATTTTCCAGAACCCAATTGACGACCTGTCGGAACTTAGATGGATCTGCTGGCCTACGTCAACTGAATTTCGAAAGCATGGAGTTGATGATCTTTTGCAAGAAAATCCTACATGGAGCTTCTCGAATTGTTTAGTCGTTCACTATTGAAGTTTCTAGACACTCAGCTGCACCTTTATTAAACGTCTCAATTGACCGGGCACATAAGGTTCCTGGTCAATAATTGACTAAACCTTTTTTTTTTACTCAATGCATGACATGCCACCGTAAAGCCTCACCAATAGCTCTGTCAATAGTTTTGAGCGAATACTTGCATTCATTGCATTACTATCAAACTTCGATACAACACGCAAAAGGACGAGATAATCTCAATTGCAATTAAAATTCCAATAGCAAAGGTATTTTCATTACCTCCTTCGAATCTGGAATTCACCGCTTCATAGGAGAGCCCATTTGATTAGAAATTATACTCAAAACTCACACCACTTAACATGAAAGACTTACATATACGAGTATATCCACCCCCTTACATATTCCATCAACATTTTTCTTAAAATAAAAACAGCGGGACTCCTTTTAAATTGGAAAAACTATAAAGCACAGCATTTCCAACTTCAATTTACATGCAAACATTTTTTTTCTCGACTTAGTAACAAAAGCATAAAGGATTCAAAGAATTTTAATTATTTCCGCCACTGATAGGAAGGAGGGATTCTATTGAACTGCATCAGGAGCATACCAACAAAATGGTAATAAGTAAAAAAAAAAGTTCATCACAGAGGGAAACATCTCAATATGCAATCTCACACAGCCCAAAGGAACAACCAAATGGTTCCACAGAATGCAAGATATTAATTCGTAACATGCTTCCCATCGTTCACTTCCTTTTTCTTTTTTTTTTTTGCTCTCTGTGACTCTGTGTGTGTATCAGGATCGTTCTGATTTCGCATTCCATTCGAGTAAGATGATGCACAACGATAGTGATGGGGATGATGATTCGAATCCTTGTTCGTCATGTCATATCGTCATGCCAATGAGAGATGGCAAGCAAGTATCCGAAACCAGATGATGACTCTGCGATTTATCTGAGCCTTTCCCGGTGCTCCTTGTCGAATTTTTATTGTTAATAATTGCCAAGCCGAAATGGCTATTAATTTCGTTGGAATATAAATGATGCAGTCACCAATTATGTCATATGCTGCTGTGCGCCTGCCTCCGGGTATGGTTTCGGCGCATTAAAGCTGATCCAGAGCTCTCGAGAGACAACTGCGATGGGAAATCAAATCGAATATTTATCACAGAGTAGTGTAGCAGTTGGTCGTGATTGAGAATACGTGACTTAATTTTTATCAGGAAAATAATGTTCCTGTTCTCGTAAGACAGGGGCCAGTGCATGGATGGGCGGGCGGGAGGCGGATGTGCTTGGCAGAAGGAAAAGAGCTTTAGTCGAACACGGATATGGCAAAGAGTTGGGCTTTGACGTTATTGAACCACGTACAACATGTACAGAACACAAAAGGGATTAAGCGATTTATACGCTCACCTAGGAGTTGGTGGCTTGATTCCGAGGTAGTAAAGTGTTTCTTGTAAGTAACTGTGATTTTTGTTTTGGGCGGTAGGTACATTAAGGCCAATGATTGAGAGAGATAGAGACACAAAGTCATGTGGTGTGGGCTGGAGTGTATCGGTCTTAAATTGACAGGCGGAACGTGTTGATCGCTTTCATTTCTTTTGATTTAATTTTGTTATAAGCTTTATGTATGTTCGTGAGGAGATGCCTTAAGACATTTTTGAAAGGGGTTACGCAATGCGTAGGCACAGTCATTAAACCTTATTTGATCTAACTGAGTTGAATTGTTTACTTAACGTTAAATGCTCTTTAGACTTATCTCTTGGCTTAAGTTGGGTTCGATTGGTTGTATCTGTATCTGACACTGATAGAATTAAGTTGGTTGAAGAGAGAGTTGGTACAGCGTCAATGATTGGTCCTTATTCGTTGTGCCCTGACGTGGCTTTGTAGTAACACATTTAATCATTCTTCAACAGAATTGATGTTAAGCTTGGCTTTGTGAATAAGCAGGTCACGATTGTCTAGGATTTTATCGTATTCCTTTAGCAGATTCATTAATGGTATTAATACATGGAGTCGGTGTTGATCGTAGAGTTCCTGATATCGTTGGCTCAGTGGTGTGAATCTGGCAATATTTCTTAGTGAGCACGCTCTTGAGCTGGGCCGCGTATTCTGCTATGGTCGGCGCAGTGCCTCGGTATAAGCTCCCCAGCTGCTTGATAACAGTTCGTTAAGCAAGATATTTTTATATTTTTAGCTTAACCACACGATTACAGACCTGATTTGAGATCGTTTAAGCATTACCAGTCCATTGAAGTATTTTGATCTAGTTTGCTGATAGCATCCAGCTGCCGTAAAATCTACAAGTACTGCAATTTTTTAAAGTTAATTTCCAAAGTCTGCCCAAATGTTTATAAGCCTTAATCGGAATCAATTCCTGAATTTACCTTCGACGCAGCTAATGGTTGTTCGGCCTAAGCTTCTGTATCAACTGGATCTTATACGTGTGGAAGCCTAGGTCTCTGATCAAAATGCTCTATTTGGAGATCTCCGAGAGGCCCAATTCTTTTGAACGCCGAAGAATTGAGAAATTTATACTCTCATACACCCTAGCACTACGATGACGGACAGGAGTTGATTGATTCACCACAGGGCGGTTGTTTTGAATTTTTCAAAAATACAAAAGTACTTTCCCAGATACGTACTCCCTCGCTAAGCTGCGGTACCCGCATTGCTAACCGAAAATTGTAAGCTTCAAAACTTGTCAGGAATGTATGCGGGTACGGATAGGTAACTTCCCCTCTTAAGTGCATAAATAAATCAAAAAAACTCACAAGGCAGCTATCCGAGGAGCACTGTATATGCCGATTAATGGCTTCATGTTCAAGCAAACCATGAAACAGTTGTCGAATAGAAAAGCATAAAAAACATACAAACTCATTGATAGACAAACTCGAGTTGACATCACCAGGATCGTTGGCATGCTGAATACCAGCATCACTAGGTATCTCCGATAACACTGTCGCAATTACAAGTCGGGAATGAGAAGGAGACTCTGGCTCACTTTTTCTATAGATGCCAGGCCTAAGCGACAGTTTGGCATCATGCATTGGGACAGTCTTAAGACAACCTACGACCCTTCTTTAACTGTAAACTTTAACTAAATGCAATTATTCCTATTTGTTTCGACCTTGTTGAATGCCACAAAGCAGAGATCCACATTTCTCTGCATCAATCCCTCACAATCCTTCTCAGATACAATTTAATTTTTCCACCGCATGCAATTTCAAATTCATCCGCCGCAAATGTAAATAAAGCTGTTCCACTGTATAACACAAAAACTCAATAAAAACAAAATTTCCACAAACAAAAAAATGATTCTCATCGTCCTTCTCAGAATAAGCAAGTATGCACTTCTTTGCTCAATTATACTGCACTCTCAACCAAACTTTCTGCAAGCTCTGTGTGGCATAAGTTCCATCTTTACCACAAGCTAATTGCATCTAGAGTAAAACTTTTCCCAAAAAAAGAAAAAAACCCCCCTAAAGGACCAACGGTTATTTTCCCCAAAATTGAATAATCTACATAATTTCTAAAGAACAGCATACCTATCACCGGTTGAGTTTTAGTGATTTCCATCGTCATCCACTCCGGGACTACGGCCAGGACATCAAGCCACACAATGATAACTGTTCGCCAAAGACAACTCCATCCAAAAGTGGTTACAATTAAACATTTTCAGATGACGTCTCTAATAATCTCATTCTCGAGTCGGACAAAACTTTGACAAGCAAACAAAAACTTAATCTAACCACCACCACCACCACTGCCGCCATCAGCTGTTGAGAAAGTTTTTTGTTTATCTTTACCTCTGGGGACGGCTTTTAATGCGTAAAATCGTTAAGTTGTTCAGTCTTGCTTGACAAAGGTAGACTCCAGCCCTTAATCCCTTCTTCCCTTCGGAGACAGAAGCGCAACAAACATACACACACACACATACACATGCCGACAGGCAACAATAATAGTTTGACAAAATATTCAAAATTTGAGGGCACGTGTTTTCCACATCACACGACAAACTGCAGTGTATAGTGGCATTCCCTGGCCTCCAAGTTAGGGTAGGTAAATTGTAATAGTTGGTCCTGTGGCCTCGGCTCTTCGAAAATTTTAATCCTTAATTAACTTATCAGGAACTACGAAAAGTTGTACGCTCTGCTCTGTAAACCCAAGGGTCCTACGCTCTCTCGTTTTCTTTTTCTCTCTCAGGACGACAACGACAACGATGACGACAACGACGATGCAAGCCGTTGTCACTAACTATGAAGATGGGGTGGCAAAACTTTCTTCCACCAAACTGAAAACGGATTTATTGGGAAAATTTTACGAGACCAACTAGTCGCCCAGCTCCCCATGTTGATTGTTGGAAAATTTCATAAGCGGATTAATTATGACGAAGTTCTTGTGAAAAAGGACACATGTGTGCGTGTAAATGAGTGTATCTTTATCAAGTTTGCCAAAAGTCGTCGAAGTTGACTTTCAACTTTCAAGTAAGTGGAATCAGCTGCCACCAGGAACAGCAGCAACAAACGGTCATCATATTGACAGGAGTCCTTTGGCAGCGACCACATCCACATGCACACACATGAAGCGAAGCTGACTGATGCGGTTTTCCAACCAGGGTAATTAATTAAGTGCACACATGCAAGTCGATGATATGAAGTTGAAAGATTTGCATTTGTGGCTTTGGTAAACCAACCCCAACTTCAAAATCTGTTTCTTCCTCTTTCTTTCAATGGTCGTCACCCTAGTGAGGGAGAAATTCACGTCCTTTTGGAGTGTCTAAGTTCCTAAGTTTTCTGTAGAAAAGTTTTACCACTAAAAACTCAAACTTACCAAACTACTGCACCTTTGTTTTAACTGATTGGGTTCGGGTTCAGTTTGACAACGTAGACGTGGACTACGACAGTCGGTGGTGAAGTCACAGTTAATGGAGTAGACGAGGGCGAAGCTGCTTGTGTTGGAAAATGAGCGATTTTCATTTGGACGAAATTGAAACCTGCAATTTGTGTCGCTTTCGGTGTCATTTGTGTCAACGGACGCACTGGTGGATAAAATCTGTGGTGGAACAACTGCTATTCTGAGCTAGGGGCGAGTTTCAAATAACAGCACCACCACCACACAGCACTTTCAGCAGCAGTCTGGTCAAAAGGAATGTGTTGACGGTTTTAATTAAATTAATTGAGCGTGGAAAGTGAGTTTCGAGAAATGGTTGGCTTATTAGGAGGGACGGTGTTGGAAATTTATGAGGCGGAATGATGTTTCTATGGAACCCCTTACCTTGGAAGTTGTAATGTTTAAATTTGTTCGGGAAGTTGAATGGTACATTGGGGTTCACAGGGGAGCTTTTCTAAAGAAATGTTCGCTTGTATTGTGAAAGTGAATACTTAAGGGAATGGTCGGTTGGTATATATAGGAAAGGACCTTACAAAGTCGAGGTGTAATGCAAAATTAAATTAAATCAGATTATTTCTAAGGGCAAGGAAAGCTTTGCATTCAAATAGAATGTTGTCAAGGGTTCACCACTTTCAAAACAGAGGCTGAACAGTAAAACTGTTGAAGGAATTGTATGGTTTAGAAGTTTTTGATAAAAACTTTGACCAAGCTTCACTTGAATTTGTTGGACCAAAGCAAACTTAATTGGATTCACTTAATCGTAGAAGGAAGGACAGCTGTGAGAATAGGAATGTAAAACGGCATCACAAAGGATGATTTCAGATGATTGAGGCTTTAAGTAAGACCCTGCAAACATTTTGAAATATATTCTGCCGGGTTTTGGATAAGAATCAGTTAAAAAGCCGTAGAAAGCAATAATTCCCAATGAGACTTTCGAAGGATCGACTTCGCAGCCACAGATTCTCGAATATGTGCCAGACCCTCCAGCAACATAAAGATAATATCCGCGATCAGATATCGAGCCTTCTGATGACACAAATTCTCGAATACGTACCAGACAACAACACAGAGATAGTAACCGTGAACCGATCGAGATTCGGTGGTTTGAACTGAGCACTTCTATAAAGCTGCACAATCAGATGGTGGTTATCAAAAAGATTCAAAACCATTGCCGAATACGGCTATTGTACGCGATTTAAATGGCCATAAGTTGTTTATATCGAACACACCTGCAGGCTGTTTATCCTGGTGCCAGCCAGTTCGTTAAAGTTGTGAAAGAAGCTGGCATCTAGACATGCTCTTCTTTGAACTGAGAAGGATAGACTTCGTCCGTGCATATAGCTTCTGAAAACGATGTGAGTAGGGGCATAGCCTGCTGGTGTGCCTGCAAATGGTGCACTCTCCCGTGATAACACACACCATGGAACTCATTAACAGCCTTTTGTGGCTGATTAGACAGTTAGAGCATTTGTGATCCAGTTTAGGTCAAAACTGTTTATTGATGGTGGATCCATTCGTCTGTGCCATGCCTGGCAAACTCGAAAGTGATACAGTTACCGGGAACGTTCCTTTGCACCGGTACCCAGATAAGGTGAATTTTCGACTATTTAGCCATCTCGTTAGGAGACAAGCGATTTTTGAGTTGAAGGTGGCAGATTCCAACGATTTAATCGCGGCTTGACTATAGGAACAAATTGTTATATCGCGTGTAGGTATAGCATGGTATCTCAGCCACGATAGGCTGATTGATCTTGATTTGTACTCTTTAAGATCCAAAGTGCGCAAAGCCTTGATTTCCACTGACAAAGTTGCATAAGGATTAGCAAACGTGAACTGTGTCAATTTAGGTTCTTCCACTGTTCCCAACAGACAATTATAGGTCCTAAGCCAGTCAAAATCACTTTAAAGCCTCTATTCACTTAATAATAAGGAAGACGTATAGATGATTCTACAACCTACAAAATCGACCCACTTATGGAGCTGGCAAACCAAATTTCAACAAAGAAGCCTTTCAAACGCATCTCTCCAAATAAGGTGACACAGAGAAGCCCTATAAGTAACTGAATGAATCTCCCTCATATAAATTTATGTCATGCTGGGAATTTCCTGAAACACTATTTATATGTGTAAGTTCCAAATTAATTCATAATAAACTTAAACAATAGGAGAGATAGCATAAAGTACTTTACGGGAATTACAACGTTCATGTTGATGAAATAAATTTTAAAGACAATCAACTGAGCGTAATGAATGCAATGGAACACAATTTACGGTCCCTCCTGCTCAATACCGATGCCCAGTAGAGCAAATGCCACCCACCCATCACCATCATCATCATCATCATCATCATCAACATCAGCAGCATCATCAACATCAACTCCATCCCTCTCTTGTTGGTATGTACAAAGCCTGCAAGAACAACAAATGACAAAATTTAAGGACTGCAGCAGGTCTAAACAAAAACAGGAAATTGCATGAGCCCAACCATGTAAATGACGAAAATGCACTTCTCTGATCCCCGCCTGCAGCTCCCGATTGTTAAGAATTTTCTCCGACTCCTAGTGTATCTCTGAAACTCCATGGTCACCACATTGCCATTGTCTTCAAGGATCATAATTCCAAACAATGGAGTGACAACGAATAAGATCTGTCACCCTAGAAGTAGTTGTTTTGTCTCTCTCTCTCTCTCTTCCACTCTCCCTCACTCTCTCTGTAAGTGTGTCTGTGTCTGTGACTGAGAATGCTATCAGTCATTTTCCAGCAACAGGAGGAACAGCGTCACCACCAGGAGATAATTGTGAATCCTTGCTAAGCCACATGGGTGGCGGTGGTCGTGGCTGTTGATGAGAATGGATTCGGGGGCTTGGGGATGAATGCAGCATAAATGGCATCGTGTCTAACTGAATGATGACATGCTTAGATGAGCTTAGATTGTTCTAACAAAAGGAAATTCCAGTTTTTTCCCCTCTCCCTTCCATTCATGAGCAGTAAAATCCAGGTGAGAAAATTAATATTTGTGCTAAGCTGGGAGGCGTGCAAGGAGCAAAGGAATTAATTCTCTGGTTAAGTTTAAGAGGAAGGTCTGACGCCACCCCCACACCTATGTGGACTATTAACTAGAACGGTAGATACAGATACATGCTGTATCATTCACAGGTTGGCACCCTTGTTTGATCATAATTCTCTGCACAGCAAGAGTGCGCACCGAGACACCGTAAAAGGGGGGCGGCCAACTGTACCTCAGCCTCCCGGTGTGAGGAAATTTATATCAGTGGGTGACTAAGCTTTATAAACACACACACGAGATGGAGAATGGGATTGTGTAAATAGTTGTAAAAAAAAAGAAGAACGGAGATAAGGAAAAAAAAAATGAACAAGTGTAGTGCAGCTTTTAATTATTTTTATTACTTTTTTAATTTGCCCGTAGGTACTCCGGGACTGCTGCTGGGTATGCGTTCATTTTGCTAAATTCTTGTTGAACAAGCGTTAAGCATGGGGTTTTTTTTGCTCCCTGGTGGTGGAGGTGAATGTTGGAGGGTTGTAAAGAAAATGTCTGTTTACGTATCTAAAAATAAATTGTTTTTAATGATTTTAACCTCATTGGGTGTAGTTTGAATGGATAAATGAAACGACTGAGTGTTAAACGCTTCGAAGGATGCCCACCTTGTTGTGGTATGTAACCAGAGACGGTCTAAATAAAGTCATTCAACGCACTCAGTGAAATGTGCATAAGTAGATACGAAATAGTTGGTTGAAGCCAACGCTAAGAATGATAGAAGAGTTGAGGTACCTAAATTGAATGAGTCACCAGTACTTTGCTCTGGTGCGACCATGCCAAAGTGCACTATATCCCTTAGGATGGTGGCATTTGAAGTTCATTAACATCCACGTATGGAATGGAAATATAAAAAACAAGGAGTCGATATGAGGTTTTTGAAGACATCCGTCAACAATTTCAGAAAGTATCAACTAACGAATGAATTTTATTTCTATCTGCGCCAGAAAGTAGTCTTTGAAAAATATATATGTGCTATGCTCTCTAATAAAAGCTGGCATGGTCAAAGAGGCTTAACACTGCCCAGCCTCTGAAGATTAGCATCATTTCATGTCTTTACTTATTATACTGTAATTGCTAGCTTTTCGGACTGAGCCGAAAGCGAATCCAGAATTAGGCCCTGAGGTTCCTCTTGCCTACCTAGAACGGACCAAAATAACGTTATGACCTTACTTACTTACTAACTTATCAGCCCAGCGACCCTTGGAGGGTCTGAGCCTGAACTAATGCCGCTTTCCATCCTTTCTGGCGTCCGCGATTAACCTGACCTTGAAATCGGAGGTTCGGTCTTCCTCTTCTTCGTGCACCAGGTGGCTGGGATTCGAAGCTCCTCTAAGTTGGAGCATTCTTGTCCAGTCGCTCGATGTGGCTGAGCCATTGCAGTCGACGGATTTTTGCCTTCCGGACTACATCCACATCTTTGTACAGCTCGTAGAGTTCGCGGTTATATCTTCTTCTCCATTCGCCCTCCTCGCAGACTGGACCAAATATTCGAAGTAGAATTTTTCTTTCGAAGGATCCCAATATCTGATCCGCTGTCTTACTTATCGTCCAGCATTCAGCTCCATAAAGCAGGACTGGAAAGATCAGGGTTTTGTAGAGCATGATTTTGGACCTTCGAGTTAGGAGTTTGGACCCTAGTTGTTTGGACAAACCGAAGTGGCAGCGGTTTCCTAAGGTTATACTTCGTCGAATCTCCACTAGGGTGTCATTTGTGAAATTTATATTTGCCCCGAGGTAGATAATAAACTCCTTCACTACCTCAAAATTATAGCTGTCAATTGTTAGGTTTTGACCTGGTAGACAGCATGTACTTTGTTTTATCCTCGTTTATCGTGAGACCAACTTGTTGGACTTGTTCTTGTATTGCCGTAAAAGCCTCAATAATGGCACGATGGGACCGGGCGATGATGTCGATATCGTCTGCGTATCCCAGCAGCTTGATGGGTTTATTGAATACAGTGCCTTCTGTGTTTACGCCGGCCTTCCGCACTATCTGCTCCAGCAGAAGATTAAAGAAATCACACGACAGCGTATCTCCTTGCTGACATCCGGTGCATGTTTGGAATAATTCGTAGGTTCTGTTCCCAAACTGTGCGGTGCATTGCGAGTTCTCTTGCATGGCGCGACACAACCGGAACAGATTTCTCAGGATCCCGAATCCGGCCATCGCGTTATATAGTTCGGTGCGATGAATGCTGTCGTATGCGGATTTGAAGTCTATGAAAAGATGGTGAGTATTGACTTGGAACTCGTTGGTCTTTTCCAGGATTTGCCGCAGCGTGAAGATTTGGTAAATCGTCGATTTGCCGGGCCGGAAGCCACACTGATAGGTGCCGATGAGTGTGGTGCAAAACGGCTTAAGTCGTTCACATAGTACACTGGACAGGATCATGTAGGCTACGACTACGACCTTAAAGATATTTTTTCCCATAATTTGAAAATATTGTGATCCTTAGGCCATCCATGAAGACGACCGTGCTTGCAGATAAATAGTTGACTGTTTCGGGGGACATAAATCTCTTGCCGCGGATTTGTCGAGCTTTGTCGAACTTATATCCAGTTTGTTGAGATGGTAGTTGAGTGAACAATGTTCGGTGAGAAAGTTCGTTGAAGCTTAGCATCACGTTTAGATTAGCTTTTTAAAATGAAGTCAAGCCACTCGTTAAATAATTTCAGTTCTCTGTAGGAATCCATGAATTCAGATAAAGGAGGCAGCAGTACTTTATCAGCCCATTGAACATAACTCGCTAGCTAAAACTCAAAGTGAAGTTGAATAGTTAAGAACCTGCACCTTCATTGAACAAGAGTTCGTTTGTGTGCCCGCTGGCACTTCACTGTCTAGACAATCTACCTTGCAACCCTTTGGGGTTTCAAACAATTTTTTTCGAAACCATGCGAAACTCAAGCGAACTTTTTAATATTTACTACGCACCTTTGGAAAGTAGAAAGTATCTACTACACAGTAGGTGCACTACTACATATAAAGAATGTTTTTAAAGAAAAATTCAATTCGCCTTTCATTACCGTTTTTTTTTTTTCATTTTTTTCATTTTTAAAATTATCAAAGAAGGAATGGTAATTTAGGGTGTCAGACAATTGAATTATGATTTATTGGTACCCATAGGCGTTTCGTTTTTTTTTTTTTTTCTTTGAAAATAGCAAACAGATGCTGGCAGGGATTTTTTTAAACTTTTTTTTTTTCGTTTGTATCTCATAAATCACAGAAGGAAAAGTTTGTTGTTTCTAATATTTTTTTTTTTCTTTTTATACTAACGAATCTTTAGGGAGTCCAACATATTTGAAACAAATAAATTTTCATGTCGTACATGTGATATAATGGCGGAAGAAATGTCGTTTAACTGGTAGGTTGTGATATTTTTTTTATCAATGAGTTGTAAAAAAGTTTTAATGGAAGAATTTACTACAGTTTAAGAAAAAATAAAAAGAAAGTCTTTAGAACAATAATTGGAATTTAATATGTTTGTATGTGGGGATGGAAAGACATTTATAATAAAGGAAAAGCATGACAAATAGGCATCGACAACGATTAGTACGGATGTAAGAAATGACGATCATTAGAAGCACGATAAACCAACTGGCGGCTCGTAAAAGGTCACTGATAAATGGGGCTTTAAATATCTTGAGTTTGATTCGGATTTTAAGAATACAACTTTAAGTTTAAGAAGGACACCAACAGCAATGAATATGGTCGCAGTAGTTCATTTGGTAATGTTGAACATCATTCTGTCAATGCGTATTGAAGCTTTGACTGAATACCTATATCACACTGCAAGAAGTACCTAAGGTTACGATACGCATATGGATGCCTTTGAAATGTCAGCGGCTCATTAAGATTATATAGAGCGTATTTTCGGAACCTGATCTATACAGTACAACCCGGATAACTGTCTCGTGAACATTTTCATCTGTTTTGGGGGCTTAAACGGTTGAGGTAGTTATCCGGACCTGCTTAATGCATAGAAAATACATGAACCTAATATTTTCGGACACTTAAGCGGTTTTGGTACTTAAGCGCGAAGCACTTAACCGGGTTTTACTGTATTTACATTTGTACATTTGTACATAAATCCTTCAGTTCCGAAAGAAGCTATTGACAAGAGCTGTACCTCTTTTGAGAGCTTGTGCAGGACAATCACATAGGAAGATAGATTTCATTTCTTCCTCGTCCCTACAGCTTTCACAGTAGCCATTGTGTGAAAGACCTAGATCTGTTTTGGATGATTTTGGTGAGAACGAAAGTCCCCATTTATTGGGCTTAATACAAGCTAAACAAACTAAGAACTAATTTAATCTTAAACCTCAAAACTAAGATGAGATGAGGTGGTGGAGGAGATCAAATCTAAGGGAAGGCGTGGAACGGTTGAAGTGGAAAATGGCAGGGATCGAGTTTAGCTTTCGGAACATACGGAAGATTAGTTCGTTCGAGACACAAGATGTGTGCTGGGTCGGTAAATAGAAAAGAGGGGTTCGTAGATTATGAGGGTTATTGGTGAAGAAAAAAATGTTGTGAAGGGTGAACTTTCGACGTGGCCTGAGAGCAGACGATGAATGAAAATAATGTCGGCTGCATCTCTGCGCTCCACAAGAGTATTCAAGTTAATGAGGTTGAGGCGGTTTTAATAGGGAGACAAGATGAAAATGAACAGGAAGAGTAAATCGAAGAAAACAGCGCGAGATGCTCTCGATTCTTAAAATATGAACACGATAATACGGGGACCGAGCTGGCTGGAGACGCTTGTTGGTTGAGGCCCAGGTCCTCCCCGGATTGTAGCGCCACCTTAAGTAAGATACAGGGATCATACTTGACTTGCGTACTCTAGAAGGGCGCGAACAAATGTAATGTATAGGAACCTGATCATGTATGGGTTGGTGAATTCTTTGGACCAGAGTTTTACAAAACCAAGTAAAGAGTTGACTTTAAAGATTATCACATCCATGTGTGAGCGGAAATTCAGTTCCCTATCACACAAAATGCCGAGGTCGCGAAGAGATTGAACAGGGAAGTCAGGTTGATTGTTCAAAAGGTAGAGTCGTGGAGGGGATTGGTGCAGTTTATGTAAAAAGGTGATGGATTGGCATTTGGCTATGTTAAGTTCTAAGCAATTTTCGAGGCACCAGAATGAAAAACTTTCGAGGTCTTGTTGAAGTAGAATGGAGTCTTGGGATGTGGAAATGGTTTTAAAAAATTTAGTATCTTCGGCGAATGTTTGATGATCCTATCGAGGTCGTTAATAGATAGTATGAAAAGAAGAGGGCTGCCTTGTGGAACACCAGAGGTGATTAAAAAAGAAGCAGAGAGGGAGGACCTGGTTGCCTACCCAGAAAAGATGTCAGCAATGATTTCGAATTTCGTTACACCTAATGACTGTTGAAATGACAAAAGTCGTTACACAACTGCCAACTCCTACAAATTAAACAATCAATGAATTTACAAACCCAAAACCAAATACATACAAGCTATACAATTACTTACCATCAATTGATTTGTACCATCGATACTCTTTTTGAAGCATCCATCCATTCGTTTCGATATCAATTTTTCAACTAATCACAAAACAAATGCACCCCTTCTGTCTAAATGGAGAAAACCCAAATGTCGAAACAAACCACTTCTCTGCCCAAACCATTAACTTTCCGCAGTTAGACAGGTGAGGGAATCCCTGTTACGGGTCTGCATAATGCATGGCATACCGTACGTCCTGTTCCTGGAATAGTATTTCTCTGAAATTGAACCAAACAGACATCTGCTAACTTCGAGCAATTCAATATGATTCATGTGTATGAATGTATGTCTGTCTATCTGTAGTAACAAAGTTTATCTGCTCATTGACTCAAACAAACTACACACACATACACAAACACTGCTGCGGAACAAGTATCAAATTTTAAGGATGAGAAAATCTGGAAATTCAAGGGAAATGCCAAAGTTTCGTCTTTCGTCTTCCATGAGATGGACACGCGCAAAGAGATGAAGAACAACCAAAAAGCCGGAAAACTAATTAGAAAAATGGTAGTGATCCTGTTTGGGTCTTTCCTTTCTATTTTTTTTTTTCACGAGACGGAAACAATGTACGTGGTATACGTGGTCATTATACGTAAACATAGTTAGCTAACTGACATGTCCATGGCCGACGGTGGAGGGGGGAGGGAAACTGAGATGAGAACGAAAAAGAGTTCAAACTTAGATTAGGGTTGCATTTTGTGTTGTTTATCGTGTTTGTATTTTCTGGAATGGAGAAAAGTTAATTTTTTCTCCGGTTCTACATATAATCAAATAATGACCAAGTTCCCCATGTAATTGGTACATTTAATCAGGGAGGATGGAGGGAATACCGGAACCGGAAAAATACTAATTGTGGAGATTCGTTTTTGTATCGATTACTCAATTTGTAATTAGTTTCAAAACCAATTTGAAGTTGAGTGGTTTCCATGGGGGAAAACTTACAAAATGATAATTGTTTCATACAAGTTGAGTCCACATTATCCTATTTGGATACAGTTCAGTTTTGAAGAGCGTAGGAAGCATTAGCAAGTCGGAAACAATTATCAATACCTATTTTTGTTTCTTTTTTTTTAGAGTGGAACCTTTTTAAAACATTGAAGCCTTGTTTGAATATTTTGATTACTCTTCGAGCAGGAAGAAGGATGAGTCAGTTAAGGTAAAGAAGTGCTGATCTCGGCTTAATCTTGCCAAAAACTAAGCTTCGTTAGGCCTCCTTTGGGGTCGATCGTTAGGATAGGTTTGAGACAAAGTTTACTTTACGAGGCCATTTGGTCTAATGTGCTTCCTACATTCGGTCGGTCTTTTTCAAACCAAAGAGTATTGTTGATAAAACTTATCGTGTTCGAAAATGAAACTTGCACGATGTCCTCTAGTGAGTTGAATAGGCTTATGACGGAAGCCACGGGAATGAAGACATTGACAGTTTTTAATTATTTCAGATTATAAGTTCTAAGTACTGTTCATGTATGACTCTCAATGTTACTATTGGTTCGACATCAGGCGTCAGATCATATGGATGAGTGGACGATGCCGGACGGGTATTGTAACCAAACAGGCGGACAGATGGGGCACAAAAACATATATCGTTTGAAGAGTGGAGGGTTATGCATCTATCCAAAGAACCAGCGATATTCGATAGAAGGAATCGACTGCAAATGGACGGTTCACCAATTAGTTTGAACGATTGCCATCGTACACGATGTAATAAAACCAAATATGTTGCAAGAGCTTCCGCTCAAACATGCGAGTTATTTTCGAATTTTGGGCGATCCTAGTCAACGCAAAGTCAGTAAAGGAGAGAGTCTTTGGCAGTGCTGTCGGAAAGTACAGCATGCACGACACTACCTCTGATCGACTTTACCGCAGTGAGGAGAGGAACGTTTTCGTAGCTAATACAGGGTTCAAGCGTTCCAATGTTCACATAAAAATATTGAAGTCTCCTGATCAATCAACCGTCAAACAAATTGATTACATTACGAACGACACAAGGGGCACTCCTTCAGTACAATTAATGTCTAAATGTTCCAAGGGGCTAACGTTGATTTGGACCACTTTCAAGGAACGCCTGTGGATATACCAAACACCGGAAAGTCAAGAAAATATTGTGAAAAAGTTTAACGTCGGATGGCTACAATAACAAGAGATCGAGGGACTCCTTAATATCTCAAGTTCCTATGTCCCTTGCATCAGCACTGCGAAAAAGTCATCTGACATGCTGTCTTTGATGTTCTAGGTTTCTGCCAATCACCACAATGAAGCCTATGGTTCGACGAAGAATGTCGACCAGTACATGGATACAGATCGGTGCTACATAGAAATCTAAGTGTTGCTTGGAAAGGGAACAAAGCATGAGCAAAGTCCTATCGAGCAAATAAGAAGATGCTACTAGAGGAATGAGGTTCCAGAATTGTATGTAAGGGTAAAAAGAACAGGTGGCTGTGGTTCGTTTGTCACTCTGAACTTTCCAGGTATCAAGAACGTCAATCAGTTGCGAAAAAGCTTATTTCAACTCCACTGCATAGGCATAACAGTGACAGTAGTGTGTCATGTTTTGAACATATGACATCTTAACTTCGTAAATCTATCCAATCTAAGTTGCAACCTATAACAGGTGCGAAATGTTTTCTTGTTTTCGAAAGAGTTGCTTAGTCAAACCAAACATTCATTACTGTACGCTATAATGATCAATTTCGAAAATAATGTTCTTAAAGCAGATAAGCACGTAACCTAACTCTATGTTCCCCTTCAGACTTATCTTTTGGATTTCAGTTCTGGCATTGACATCATGATTGAATGTGTTTAGATACGCTTTCTGGACTCAAACAAACAGCCAACAATCGTACAAAGTTCATGTAATTACTCTTCATCTGACAACCAAGAGTGTTTGAAATTTAATATATAAAACAAAATCGTCTTACGTGATAAAATTCTATTAAAACATTAAACACGTCCTTTGACATAAGATTAACTTCCCGTCAAAGGCGAAAAAAAAAACAAATCACTTCCTCTTGTGTAAAAATCAACAAAATGGTGGGCTATCACCTCATCGTTGTCGTTCCCTCAAGGAAAAAAAAAAAAAAAAACTTTGAAATACTCTGATTCCCTCCATTGAACTCTCATTATGGCAACATCGTAACACGGCTGGCTCTACACGAATACCTCCGAACAAAAAAAAAAAAAATTTTTTTTTCTCAGGTTATCTTTAGATACACGTTCTTTTTTTCTTTTATAGTCTTTTGTAAGTTTTTTCCATCCACCCAAAACCTCCCGGCCAAGTCTCATCCAAATGACCCATGGCGTTGGCGGAAGGGCAACTTCTTTGGGTTTTTCTTCTTGTTTTTCGTTCATCGTTGTTGATGATGACACAAAAGGTGTTGACCCAAAATCCCATAATTCCTCTTCTTCTCTGGCAAAATGATAAACTTTGTCACATTTTAAAATTCTAAAGAGGCGCGTACCACCCGTACCATATATTCGCCCCCATTGCGTGTCGTGGTAGGTGGTGCTTGAATTTTACACCAAAGGAATAGTAGGTGTAAACTTTTCAAATTAATTCTACACAGAGTTGGCCAGTGATGGGTGGGGGTGGGGAGATGTTTGATTAAAGTTGATTTTTATCGGAATAGATAGAGCGCGGAAGTATAAAAAAAAACGAATAACTGTCACATCTCGATGAGGGTGAGAACGAGGCAAAGGTTGAAGGGCGCTTTTTTAAAAAGGTAATTTACGAGCAAAGCAGGAACTCTACCATTCCCCCCTGTTTCGAATTCATCGGGAAGAGAAATCATCTGCCATTACTTTGTTTGCTCGTTCGCAATTACTATGTGAATAACTCAGCTCAACTCTCACAAACACACACAGACACCGGTTGATGGACACCATCGCGAGCAATAGAGGCCATAAACAGGGCAATTTCTTCAACTTTCAAACGACAGTTTTGAAGTTTTTCGAACAATAATTCCCTCCAATGGATGGAGTAAAACGTGAAGAATAGCAACAAAACAGAAAAGAAGAGTGAGAAATGGAAAAAAATAGAACATGGAACAAGACGACAGGAAAGAAAATGAGAAGAAAAGCTTTATTAGTGCCGTCCATTTGAGGTTTAACAGTTTTTTTTTTTTCTAGTTTTTAAAAGTGAAATCCTTCGAATGCACCAGAGGGAAGCAGCATCCTTGCTCGGTCTTGACGATGTCCATTTGTGGTTTGTTCAACTTCATCAGGGGCAACTACTTGCAGTTTACTAGCACTTTTTTGTTCTGCTTTTCTTATTCGCTTTTTTCTTTTGCTTTATCGTATGTATCTACTCATCCGTGACCACATTCTCTGCATTTACAGTGTATGCGGCAAGAAACGAGCGGTCATCCCGGTCCAGTGGTTAAAACATTGAACTGCTGAGCAACTTGGCTTAACTTCATGACCCAGAAAAGCCGAAGTATTTTTGGCGATACCTTGTGGATAGAGAGACGAAAATGTCTGTTTCCATGTTTCTGGATTTGTACATTACATAACCATACATTTATACATCAATGCCAGACTTTGCCGTGAAAGAAGAATCTAAGCTGGATAGAGTCGGCAAAACCAACTGCAGTTAGGCAAATGAAACTATCTATATTCAATTGTAGTTGTTAACCACTCAGTTTCGGAAAGCTTGCTACCACATAGCTTGATTCCACAAATCAAACAAAATGTCGCCACAACACAACAACAAGAAATCGAAAGAGATAATGAAGCTCAGCAGACCGTATTCAACCTTAGTGATCAGCATCTATATAGACCACATCTTATTGGCAGCAGAAGAGGGCACTTTCTCTGCGACTGTCCATGCCTCAGTATGACCAGGAAAACAGCCCTAGGCGTATACTTTCAAAGCGACCCAAGCGAACTATCAAACGCGACAGCTCACGAGAGGTAGATAAACGTCTTCTAATTACTTTTCGGATCCATGAAGATCCTAGTGAAGTGGCAACTCACATCACGCTAAACACTTCCTTAACGTTCTTTAGAGAAAAACTCTTCATCGAATATTTGGTCCCGTATGCGTGAAGTTTCCCCCTTCCGTGGAGAAAATACTAACACGAACTCTATGAGCTGTATATAAATGTGGCTGTAGCCCAAAAAGCCAACACATGTCCACTACACTGCGTTAGCCACATAGAGCGGATGGATCTTCAAACCAGCTTCAAGACAACAAAAAAGACCCAATCTCAGTATTAATGACTAAGATATCCCAGATTCCAGATCCCAGAGCACTTGGTCTGCAGAACTGGAAATAGGCTGCCCAGAATTGAAGAGGATGGAAGGTAGCTACGTCTCAAACAGAGACTATCCACGGGTCTGGAGACCGTTAAGTCAAGTAAAAGCACAGATACGTTTATAACGCAAACTATACCTGTTGAATAAACTTTCGATGCCGAACAGTCAAAAGGGACAATATAGATCTCAACCGGAGCTATCCTTCGCAATATATCAGTTGATTTGTCGGAAACAAACAATAGTTGTTGGATGGGATAGTTGGCATAAGAAGGCGCTAAGGTCCATCCATATTGCATAGTCAGGGCTGCGCACCATCTGTCCGTTTCTTATCGGGATAGCACAAGAGCTCGGACCGTCCGGTCCGTTCGATTTATAATTTACTGATCTTCCGTCTGGCTCTGAGTTCTAGGATACCTGCTTTCTCACTGAATAAGAAGAATGCAGAAGCCCTCAAACTAAGCCAACATCTCAATTTCCTGCTTTCCTGCATTATTTGAACGCAACAGACATTAGAAGAGGCTTAATGAAACTTAAACTTAACGAAAAGTTGATTAGGTGTCCGGCAGTAAAGTATAAAAGTCTATTTCCGTTGTTCAGGACTCGGTTAAAAATTTCATAACTGCACATCTTCTTCGAAGACCCACTGTTCTGCTCCTTTTTCTTAATTTTTTTCTTCCCGCGACCAAACTGCAAATGGCACTAGAAAAACAAACACATTTTCGCCGTCCATCTGAACTTCCGCTTAGAGCAAAAAAAAAAAAGATTATTAAAAAAAAAATACGAGTAAAAACTTAAGTAGGGATCCCTCCTTATTTTGTTGCGCACAAACTTTTCTCGCCTGTCTTTCGTGTCCACCGTGAGCGGTGCATGTGTCCTGACAGATCTCATAAAAACGTGTCGTTAAGGATTTCTTAATTTTCTTTAAAAGGCCACAAAACACCTGTGAAAACTAAAATATTTCCCTAAAGGCTGTACCCATATCGCTGTTAGTATCCTTTTTTTTCCGTTTCTCTTTATCCTTTTCTTTTGTGTCGTCCTCGTCTGTCCCTTGGTTATAAAGGGGTTTTTATAAGACTGGCAAGTGGCAAACGCAAGTCTAGCAACATTTTCCCGACTGGCCGGGTGGAAAGTGGTTTTACACGATTTTCTTTTCCCCGTTCGGTGTTAGTTGTGGTTCTTGCCTGCAGTCCTTTTCTTTTTTTGGGTCATGTCAACGATTACAATATATCACCGGTCGCATTTTCGACTTTTTTAATTTTTTTTTTTTTTCATGGGTTTGGCTTAGCCAGAGCAGCATATTTACTTGGACGTTTAGAACGGGGATTTCTGCATCTTTTCGAAGGATTTCGGGATGTTTTCGCTTTGGCATTTTGTGTTTGCTTACGGAATTTAGAGAATTTATGCGATTTTATTTAATGTACATTGGAATGTGTGTCGGAGTTTAAATGGTGAAAATATTTACTGATAAATTTTAAGGGTATCGGTATTGTATTCAATTGGAAAAGGACATAGGATGGATGGAAGAGGAGGTAGTGTTTGCCAATACTTAAGTCTCTTTAACTAGTTTAAGAAACGGAAAGTTCTCATCTGATGGTCATTTCACTTCATTTGATGTCTATTTTTGTAGAACCACCCGGCACCCTAATTTTTTATTTTTTTTGTATAAAAGTAGAACTATGAAATTTTTACACTTTCCACAGTATGAGTCAGATGCAGAAAAAGTATTTTAATTGGAATATTTGTGGAGAATACAAAAACGGAGATCATAAAATTCGCCTGTTGTCCCCATGATAAAAGATAATTTAATACATTTTTAGAACAAAAAAATTAAAAATTGTAATAAAAGTCTTAATAGATATTAACCCGTGATACTATAAAAAATGTAGTTTACTCATCTTGCATTTACTTCTATTAAATTAAAATAAATATATACATATGTGTTTGTATCTTTTAAAAAAACATTTATTTATTCTTAAACATTTTGAAATATGTAGGTATATGCACCTGGCAGCAACATTTTGTTTTCGAAGAACAAAATCAATTAAGTTTTTATTAGCTGTCTTATTAATAAATTTATGAAATACTTATAAAAACATGTGTGAGTTTATTAAAAAAAATATTTAAAATGGAACAGTATGTTTTACAAGGAAAGATAAAGAAATGTTGAGTGGACAAAGAAAAGCAAAACAAGATCAAGACATACCATAAAGCAACTGATTCTTCATATGAAGATGGGACGGAGGCTAGTTCGCACCCAGGCCGAGTGTAAGATTTCGACACACTAAATGTACCACCCCGCTGTCTTGACATTTCATCGTGAGGGACAGGAAAAGGAAGAGGCACCACAGTATGCTCACGATCTTATTAGAACTTCTTCACCCTTTCGCCTATTTTATTAGAGATTCCTTAGGTAACGTTTGGCTGTCCCTGCTGTCCCTGCTGTCCCTGCGTACGAGACTGTGGGTAGGCGTATAAATGTAAACCATTTTGTTCTTTTAGATCCAAAGCCAAAGCTCTTTATTTTAGAAATATCAAGCCCGACTAGGTCGCTGAGGGTCTTCATAGAAGCACTAACTGAAATTTATCTTTCTCAGCCTTGATAGGATTTATAAAGTGGGTTACTGCTCATTTCTCCTGCTCGTCTCAATCGCTTCTGGTGAAACCATTCTGGTTGTATGCATATGCCTGCTTATCAATAAATGCTCAGCTTTAAGTATTGTGCTTATTAATTTCCCATTAATAGACGGAAGTGTGTCCGTTCTCTTCAAATTTAGGTAAGGCCAGATCTGCCTCGACGAAAGACAAGTATTGATGTTATTTCACTTTCAACTTGCCATTCTTCTGGCTTATGTTAAGACGCAAATTAATTTTAGTAAAGCAGACGGTACCTTTATTTTCAGAAAGGTTCAGAGCTGGCCATCACTTTTCTCTTCCGTGTGTCGGAATGTCCCAGTATCCTCAAACCCAGCATAGGGAAAGGTTGCATTTTATAGTAATCTGCGGATTGCTTAGAGCTGTACAGCGACAACAAAAAACTGCGCATTGGTCGTTTGAAATGGCTAGGACTTGTAGAGGGAATAGATACCAACGCTTGGTCCGGTCCCGAGAATTTTCGAATCTAGCCCGGAGGTACAACGCAGTATGGAAGACCACGCCAAAGGTGACGCGCACAAGCAGAGGGGGACTTCAGCCAATTTGGAGTTAGCTAAAGACCGGGCGAGGCTTATTGGTTGAGGCCCAGGTAGGTAAGTAAGTAAGTAAGCTACTTGAAGGGTGTAGTCATAATTCATTTAGTGCGATATACTCGCTTACGAACTTTCGGCAGTTGTTTCTTCGATGAGATAGGGGAGCCTAGCAATATTCAGTTGAAGAGCTTCCTGGGGATACAATTTTTATCTTTGCGACTCTAGATAGTCTTTCATCTTCTCATTTCAGATTCTGTTAACAGATACAGATCTTGCAGGAGACCTGTACAGAAGCTTTCGAACAACATTTACCAGTAGGAACATACACCAAAAATGTTGTAAAGATGCCAAATTGTATCATTCTAACATACTCCTTCCTTCCCCTACTTATGATACAACAGTGTCATCATCCCTTATGGCCTAGGTCACCTTCAAATCACTTCCGAATCCATCCCGTTACCGCGTTTCCCTGGAAATACAGAAAAGAAAAACATTTAATAGAAAAAAACACAAAATATCTACCACTGGCTGAAATAAAATCTAAAAAAAATTATGAATTATTATAGCAGGACGGCTAGATTATATCTCTTTAGATAGATTTTCCAGAACACTTTTGCTCTCATCGGATACTGGTTGACACACACTTGCTAGGCGGCCAGTTCGTTTTTGTATATCTCACCGGTAATTTGTTCGTTCGTCTGTCCATCTGTTCGCCTATAAAAATTATTAAGCGCAAAAAATAATATAAAAAAAAGATACAATATTGTCTACCATGTGTTTTTGCAGTCCAGCACCAGTCGTAGAAACAACAGAAAAAAAAAAACCTCGACACGACATGACGACGGCGAGCGTCTCAACCAACAACAACAATGGCAATTTCCACGCGGTGAAAATTTCGCTACCACTGCACTATTTGTGAATTCCCATTGAAATGTACATATCTTACAGATACACCCGAGAGTGTGAAGATATCGTTGTTTTGCTGCGAATTTAACCGCCTGCCGCCGCCCCTTTTTGTGCCGAATGCGTTCAAATTAATTATTTATCCGGGTGAATTTTTAAATTCTTTTTTTTCTCCGTTCGGTTCCGTTCGCTTTTTTTTTATGTGTAGATGCGTGATCTCGCCATCGGAAAGATGATCATCGTCTACTAAATGGCCGAGTGTTTGGAAAATAAAAACCGTCGCAGGAGGAATTCAAAGCAAAAGTATCTGAGAGAATTTTTTGTACATTTTTTGTCGTTTTTCTGTTACCGGAATGCGCGCAGAACGCTCTGGTGTTGTGTTGTTTGTTATTTTTGAGTGCCGTCACTTGTGCATTCGGTTGTTTTGTGTGGTTTCGTTTTTTTGCTTATTTCAAATAAAAAAGTGTTAAATTCTTAAAAGTTTCATCTGTGAAAGAAAAACTGCATATGCTGACGTCCCTAAAGCAAAAGCAAAAAAAAAAAAACCAAAAAGTAAGTGAGAAAAAAGTGAAATTGGAATTTGGAAAAATTCAAATCCGCTGACGTTGTTTTCGCGTCATTGGACGCGTTTGTTGATCTTCTTTGAGGCAAAAACAAAAAAAAAAACTGTGTTCAATTGTTGAGATTAGTCGAATGGCGGGCTGGCTGGCAATTCAGCCATTTGTGTAAATATTCATTCCACTCGGTAGGAGATAACTTTGTGATCGAATGTAACAGTAACAGACATTTGCTGGTATGACACGATAAGAATGCCCGATGAGCAGATAAACAATCTTACATGTGCGCAATGGGGAGAATTGTATGACGAACAATAAAGTGCGGTTTTTTTTTATTTTAATTCGATGAATCTCATCGATACATACATACATATGTATGTAGGTTTCTGTAGGTGCAAAGGGGATTTACACAACATGAACAAGGAATTCACATAACAATAGCTTATTAGATAAATGGCTCACGCTTTCTGTCGATTCCGCCCCAATGGCGTGCAGTAACACCCAGTTATAGCTCTAGGTATCCATCTACATGAGAACATATGTATCTAATGAATTTTAATACTTGACTAGCACGAGTGTGTGTAGACTTTCGTTTCAGACAATGAACAAGTGCTATTCTTGATCTCACTTAATTTATGTATACAAGGTATAAAGTGTTAAATTTCAAGCAACAGTACTCTTTGCGGGGCCAAACGATTTAATGAAAACTGTATGCTCTTGTGTTTTGTAAAGCCCATTCCAGCCAATTTCCAATCATCCTTATTTATGTTTAACCAATCTGCCGTCTAGTTTACTTTGAGTAATTTCATCTCCTTTCAGATTGAATACGTACAAAAACAGTAGAATCCGGATAAAGTGACGATCAAGGGACCGGCGATATTAAGTCGTTCTGACCGAACGACGCACTTTTTTACTATATGCAAACCTAACATGTTGTTGTGTCTATGTCGTTATAAGCGAAATCGCAGTAAACGGATTCCACTGTATTCCTTTTTTAGTAAAATGCATCTCAGTTGACTTATTTGTCAAACTTAGCCACACAAATTTAAACAGCTGACAATAGTTGCACCTTAACAGTTGGACTCAACCAAGAGCGTCTTTTTCAACGTCGGTTAGCCCTCTTTTTAAGGCGTACGAGGATATAAAATCGCGTGGCTTCCCCCATAAATTTAACGCCGATGACGGATATCTTAAGCTATCCAGCAAGTATATTTGTACGTAAAATAAACATGAGTTGATTTGGCCTCGTTTTTGTCCCACCATGCAGGTTATCAACAACTTTTTGTAATTTTCCAGTTGTTTCCTCTCAACCTTGTTATCCTTTGCATCATCCACAAGCTCAGCCATAACTGTGCCCTGCAGTTGTGGTATGCCAACAGTATATAACAAATATAATATCGGACCAAGTACACACCCTTGCGATACCTCAGGGGAGATTTCTTTAAAATCGGAATACGCGTAACCGTGTTCAACCAGGAAGAGCCCGTCTACGATGTATGGTTTTCGAATTTTATGTGTCGAACTGGGAAAGAATGTTCGTACCTTGAGCCTCAATTCTATGTGCAAGACCTTTTCGAAGACTTAGGAGATGTCTAGAAAAACACTCAACCAGACCTTAACCCTGGCTGATGAAAATTTTTTCCTTGACCACTCTCACAGCTTGGATGATGTTTATATGCGCAAAATATAGCACGAACAACATGAAGGGTTGCGAGAAGCTAAGCCCTGGTTTTCGTGGGCTGTCACGCCAAACATTTGTATTTTGTATCTAAGCTTTGGACGGATTATATTTCAAACAATGTTTCCAAATTTATTGGCAAATTTCTATCAGGAAGGTTTTAATTTCCGCCTTCCTTTCAACTTTCAAGTTCATTTTGTGGTGTTGCTTCAACGACCGGTGTATAATTATAAATCGCATCATTAAATACTTTAACCTCTCCTATTGCCATCAACACGACACAATATTTCTAAACAGCTTAGATCTTGGCGCCAAAACTGTGTGTGGGCCCCTCTCAGTGTAAACAAGCATATCATCTGTAACCTATGCCACGGTGTCCATCAATTCCGCGCGTCTGTAAGCTTCTCCTCTCCACTGTGTTAACAGAAAAAAAAAACTATTAACAATTTTATTTATACGCGTTTTGGTTCCCAAAATAAATCGTCACTTATTAATAAAAAAAAATAAAAGCGTGCGTATCACAACGCTATTAGCAAAGCTACAGCTTCAACAATAAATATCTGTTTTCGGTGCTCCTTGCCAAATAAGTCTCAATCTCAGCAACAGCAGCAGGGCTGCAGATCTTCGACACGCGTGGGTGCCAAAAAAACACTCTCCCATTAATTGCACCCACTTTTCCAAATCGCCGCGCTGCCACCAGAGTATCATCAACCCATCTTGCTCAATTGATCTGTCAAAATCTGAGCGGTAAATTTAATTAAATCCATTAATATAGCGAAAAATATTTGACACAAATGGTCACCATTTGCAGAGTGTGTTCAGACTGTGAATTCAAAAATAGCACGCGTCACACAAAGTCACACACTTCTTGCGCTTGGGCCTGCGAATGATAATTGTAATAATTTTGGGGGCAAAATGTTGAAGCACCCCGAAGATGCAGAGAAATCATGTCGGTTGTTGGAAATAGGCGTCAGAAAAGAAAAACCGCGAGGAAAATATTGCAAATTTAGCGGTCCAATCCAAGACGCCCACCTCCAAGGCAATTAACCGCTATGTAAGTGTGTGTTGGCATCACTTTTGATTGACCGCTATCATATTGGTGTTTTATTTTTTTTATTTTTAAATATTCTTGCATCGAAAAATAAGCAGCGTGCCGGATGCAAAAAATTAAGACCACGACGACATTCTGACCATATGTGGGCGTGGTAGGCAAGGCACTGTTCGTTTTGTTTGCTTTTGTTAAACTTTGCGTCGTTGACATTGCGAAATGTCAGTTTGACAGAAAAATTTAATTTCCCCCGGGATATGTGGAACTCATGCCAGCGAAGGTTTTGATGGATTTGAAAATATGATGAAGCTACGTATTGAATTGTAATTAAGTAGAAACGTGACGGATACCAAAGTCCTGTGCGGTCCTCTTCGGACTGGCTAATTGCCAGGATTTTTCTGCTTCTGCACACGCAAAAATGTCTACTGTGGGTTTTCCACGGAAGGGAGCCATTGGTGGTTTGTGATTTGTTTTGTAAGTCATGTGGCTAATGTTGTGAATGGCAGTATTAGCGGTGGGGATTTCGCTATAATTTAATTTTGAGCACATTAATCATATTATGGAGGACCGGCGGTGCAAAGAACATACCGCATGGCTGTCAGGGGGCAGATTTATTGAAATAAATGTAAAATTGTCCGGTCTAGTGCGGAGCAAATTGGTGATGAAATGGCAAATTGACTCTAATGATGTTGTGTATGGTGGGCGCTTCAAATAGAATTGAATTGCGTTTGTAAATAAATACTTTATGAATCGATGCTTTTTGTGGCACTTTTTGAGTGTGTATGTGTGTTGTTTTAAAATGAAAATATTTCCATTTTTTGCATACAAAGTAGTTTTTTGGTGTCAATATGGGCGTAACCGCTACCGAAGCGGAACGAAACTAGATGAAAGGTGTCAACGATGATGGCAGGTTTTACTTGTCACATCAGTTTATGTGCGAAATGGATGCGATTGTCAAAGGAGCGAGCGCCCATATAAGAGATGTCGAAATTATGAGAAGAAGTGACATTTTAGACATTGTAGCGGCAGCTTATAGAATTTTAATTAAACAATTTCTTTAATTGAAATAAATGTCACGTCATTAAGCATTATGATCCAATTTTGAATCGAGTATCTTTGGAGGCCTGATGCAATTATCACGGAAACGTCTCTTAGCAGAGAAGGAATATGCTTCTCATCATGCCAGGGAATCATGGGGAGAACCATACTTAGACATTTTAACCCTCAAGAAAGAAGACCCTTTAAAATGCGGCAATTATAGTGGTATAGGTTTCCGTAACATGACTTACAAGATCATATCTGCGCCTAAAGCCTTCATCGGCAACCAGTGTGCCAATACCGACCAAATTACGTCATGTCTTGGAGAAAACCCAGGAATTTTATATCGATACCCACCACCCTTTCATCGATTTTAAGGTCGCGTATGACATCATTTATAGAGACAAACTTTACAGAGCAATGTCTTGTTGCTTAACTCGTTCGATTGCGGAGATCGGGCGACGATGAAGATCAGAAAAGACTGCACTGAGATCTTTTGCGTGCGAAAAGGATATAGAAAAAAACCTTCATAAGAAAATTGTGCAGAACTTGAATGGCAACATCAGATGTTCAATCTTTCAAAAGTCCGTGCAAATCACTCGTATAAGCTAACAGAATCGGTAGAATGTAGCATTATGTCAGTATCGCAGCCAAGAAGGGTAAAACAAAGTACATTCTATCAACAAAATGGGACATTCAACACCTAACGTCACGAACAGAATGTCAACCTTTGAAGGCTATAACTTTTAGAAAGTTAAAGACTTTGTCTACCTAGGCTTCGCAATTGACTCAGACAATGACACCAGCGCCTAGATCAAAAGGAAAACAACTCATGCCAATGACTGTTTCTTTTCCTTGGACAATTGAATAGCGAAGCCGTCGCTCGACTTTAAGCTTAGCAAACTAGAGATTGATGACTGACTGATGCCTACCAACATCAAACGCGTATTCAGTCTCCACCTAGTTGAACCAACGATGTATAAGAAGAGCAAGGAGAGGCTCTTGCAGACTTGTCACAACCATGTCGTACTTGAAAAAAGAAACACTTCTGGTTCCCTAACCATATTGTATCTAGCTCTTAGTCTTCATTGATTCGGTATAGCTAAAGCAAGTCCCAAAACGACAACCACTATATATGAGATAAGTACATACGTGCCCTGAAATCACACACCTTCTTACTAAAGTGCTATTTAATGCTTCCCAAATGTTGGTAACACACGCACTCACTTTACTGTTAGTCATTAGTAGAAAAGCTAAAACAAATAAATAAATTAGCGTTTCCTTATACATAATTTGAAACCGCTTCGCTGCCATCATGGTACGTCTGTAATTAAAGACGGAAAACTTCTAACAGCTAATAAACGTAAATTAAAATTTATTTCCATGTGTTGTTCTAAATATGCATGTCCACGGTCCCTCATCTGGTGCACCGCCGTACACCTTATGTCCCGGGCGCCACCATTCATCGTGGTGGGTGAACAAAAATTAATGCTATTATGCTCGGTGATTACCGGCACGAACCGCACGGAACACGACCTTTTGTCCCAAAGACACATAAATACGTATAGAATGTACATATGTATGTGTCCCCGGAAAATTTCCTAATTCAATACATTCCAACCGCCCCTCTCGCCCCCTACATATCCTCATGTGTGTCGCTCTCTCTCTCTCACTGCTCGAGGTCCTTACTCCAAGTCCTTTGGTTTCTTACCAATCTCTGGCCTGTTTGGCTTTTTCCAGCCGCAAAATTGAGTTCCAAGGCTTTGACTTGGTCTACCTGCTTTTACCTTTTTCGGTTTTTCTGGTTACAGTTTTTTTTCCCTCCCCTCCCCCATCCGACGTGCCACAATGATTCCTCGTCAGGTGATACCCAGACTACCGTTTGGTATTTGTCCAAAAATTATATTGAACTGTGTACTGTTGTACATGGAAAGGATATAGAGATACATCGTATGCGATGGTTAATTTCCTGCCTACACACATTGCAGTTGGCTGTCTGCTCTTGTCGGTCTGTACTCTGTTTACTCCACTGCCACCCACCACGTGTGTGTGTGTATGTCGTCGCCCGTCGGAAATGCCCATTGCCGATTGTGTGGTAGTGTACATGTACGTACGGGGAGGGTATCCTTGTAGTAGTAGTAGTTTTTTAATGGTACCCATGGATTCATCCAGCTGTGAATTTTAGATAACTTTGGTTAATATTAATGAAGTGCTTTTAAGCGAAGTGTACAACGGTAGCGTTGCGGTTTCAAAACCGAATTGTTGTAGGGTAATGGACTGATGCTGTTAAGAGAAGCGGTTGGGCGCAATAGCAACGGGGACGAAATTGTTCAGAGTTCTGAATAGAGGCTGACGACTACCCGCGGCTGGCGGTCCGTACCGTACCCATAGGCGATGAATAGATCGGAAGTGAAAGAGGTTTTCATCGGTAAACGATGATTGTCGAGACAGTGACAATG